>ML675620.1:18813085-18875595 GCA_007922155.1 Mesoclemmys tuberculata
GTAATAATTACTTAGAACCAGCAGGTTGGCTCAGTGAATTAGGTAGATGATTTTATTGCACATTTCCAGATAGTTGGACATTTTCTTCTCTAGGATAGCCAGGTGGTTTCTAGTTCTCTAAGCAATTAAAAGAAAAAAAAGACAATGCCACTGTTCTTAAAATGAAAAACAAAAGCTCCACTTGAAAATAATTACTCTGCTGGAGTTCCTCAGCAGAGAGCCAGCTGCTTATCATCTCTGAAAGAAATGGTGGGCAAAAGAAGCTGAAACAGGCACAAGCTAAACATTTTATGTTCCTCTCTTTGTGTAGTATGGGAAACAACTGTATGTGAACTATCAGGAAGCGCTGAAGAGGACAGAGTCAGCATATGACTGGACTTCCTTGTCCAGCTCCAGTATCAAGTCAGGATCCAGCTCTTCCAGTTTACCAGGTAACTGTAACAGCCTGACCTGTAATGGAAATACTGTTAATACTGTTTGTTTCTGAAACCATCTGAAGACTTCAGCAGAGATGAATGAATGTGACTGGTTATTTCCACATAGTCCCTGTAGTTCTAGACTATCTTTAGTCTCAAAGAGAAATTTATGGTATTCTTTAGTAGTTGTGACTGGGCATTTTCTGTCAGTAACATCATGTACTTTTCTCATGAACAGCCAATGAAAAATGTATCTGAAACTGAGAAAAGGAAACATCCTTTCAAATGCCTCATACCTGTCCTCACCAATTTAAAACCCAGGCTTGGTTTCAGTGATGAGTAGAGACGTGTATAGTTTTTAAAATGCTTTAGTCAAATAAAATATGTGAAATAAATACATGAAAAATAATCTCGACCCAAAGACAAAAACTCCACAAATCTGTTCACGCACAACATTTAAAAACATTGGTCCCAGTCCTCTGGCGAGCCCATTTTTAAGGCAAATAGCTATTCAAAAATTGGTTAACAATTTGCATGTCCACCTCATTGTTTACAGTTAGTTTACAACTGGCTGTGGAACTGGGTCTGCGCCTGCAGTGGGAGGTCACGCATAGTCCTACTGAAAACCATTTAGTTGTAGAACTGTTACGCTTTGCGTGGACAGGGCATTGCAAAAGTATCTGCTGATTCACCAGGACCAAAGTACAACTCTTGTGGCTTCATGGCACCCTGAGAGGCAAAATGAAGAGAATCTTCAGCAAGGCAGGGGAAGAGGTTAGCCTTCACAGCATGACTGATATGCTGCTATCTTCACAAAGTTGCAGGTGTGATCGTCATGGGTTTGGGGGGGCGTGTTTCAGACTAGCAATTTTCCAGTGCCTGACAATGAGCTCAGTATTTTAGTGGAAATAGTGTCCTTCGGTGAGCATGAAATTAACCTGTCACCTCTGTGCCTAGCAAGTGTCACATTACAAACACATTGACTGACTTTGATAAAAATGAACTTTTTCCTGTTTCATATTTTTTAAACAGAGTCTCAGTCAAATCACTCTAATCAATCTGACAGTGGAGTTTCTGACACCCAGCCAACTGGACATGTCCGTTCCCAAAGTATTGTCAGCTCTATCTTCTCTGAGGCCTGGAAGCGAGGCACTCAGCTGGAGGAGTCCAGCAAGGTAACAAGAAGACTTTAGCATGAGAACCAACCCCCCCCAAAATGTACGAAACAGAGTGACATCTCTCCTGCATCTGTATCTTTACTGGGATTCTCTTCTCTTTCTACTTCACCTTTTCAATATACTGCATTATAATTTTTTTCAGATGTAGCTTTCTCCAGGGTAATGAGTCACTCCTTGAGCTTTTTGTCAGGTTTTATATGTGCCCATAGACACTTCATGGTTTTTGTCACCATTTTCCAATTATTAGGTGTAAGCGGGGCTTGCAGGGGCTCAGCCCAGGTACTTCTAGGCTTGGCAGTTCATAGCCCCTGTACGTCTGGGTTTGCCACATCAGTTGTGAAATAAAAATATTGCTAGAGCCCCAGCACCTCTTTCATTACAAACTAAGCACTGGGTGTTAGACAGCTGTGGCTTCAAAATTCCACTGAAGAGCATTGAAGAAGACCAAGCAAAAACATTAACTGCCAACAAATTGAATGAAATGCTCTCAGGAAGATCTCTGTATATAAGCCGCTAGTCCATGTCCTTTCATTATAAGGCTATGAACGACTCAGAGGTGGAGCTAGGAGCAGACAGATGTATGAGCTTATTTTGAAAAGTGCTCCAGCTTTTATTTGGGCTCCATAAGAATTGAGCAGTAAGTTTGAACATGCTGTGGACAAAATAGGAAACAGACGTAATTGGGTAGTGAGAGGAGAGTGGATGTCTCAAGTAGTTGGTAATTGGATATAAAGGATTACCTGGTTCAGGTCTGCAGTCGATTACTAATAACCAGAAGTCATACACGTCCCTGGTGACACAAGTCAGTAATGCAACAACAGGATGCACCACAAAAATTGCAACTATAAATGACTTTGTTGGCAGTCTTCGCAGAGATGCCCAGGTGTGGAACAGGCACAGAATCTAAGCTAACAGTGTAAGGCCAGGGTTGAGGTATGTTGGCAGGACAATGGCCTTGTCTGCACTACAAAGATAATTCAACCTATGTTAAGTTGACTTACAGCCATTGCATTAATTACTGTGGTAGTGCACAATCCTCCTGGGGTTGGTGATGTGTGAGGAGTTGACAGCCTGGTCTCTCAGCTCCACTGGCTGCTCCTTGCCGGGAGCCTCGCTGCCCCACATGTTCTTGGCAGGCTGCCCTCACTCCCTATTCCCTGCCGGGAGCCAGAGGAAGCTGCCTATGGCTTCTCACTCACGGGGAGTGGGGTCCAACTGCCCTGGCTTCTCACCCCGCACCCCCCCCCCCCGCCATTCCCTGCCCGGGAGCGGGGTCCAGTCACCTGGGGCTTCTGGCCCCACTCCAGGGTCCAGCCTTTCAGCTCTCCAAGGGGTACAGCTGACTCTAGCTGCCCAGCTTACTTGTCAGTTTCTCAGCTCAAGGGAAGCTGTGAAATTGACAAGAATGATGGTCAAGGAACGCCATGTCTACAGTGATACTGTGTCACCCTAACTACACTGACATAAGCCCTACACCTCTTGGTGAGGTTTATTATCTCGGCATAGCAGGGGAATTACATAGGTGGGAGGAGCATTTGCGTGTGTACACCTCCACTCTGTAGTGTAGACCAGCCTCATGTGAGAGAGAGATGCTTAGAATTTCTTCCTACAGTGCAGTCAATTTTGCATCTATTACAGACATAGGATTCATTTTAGAAAAGACAACCGTTTTATAATTGAAACATGTATCATCTTAAGTAAAAAGCATATAGATCTCACTTTGTCCTCCAGTAGTGATGTGCTGTTGCAGCATACAAAACTAAATATAGAAAATAAGTTGATGCAACATAAGTTGTCAAATTCAAACATGCAAAAGTTAAGCAACGTACAAGTTATGGTTCTCTTAGCAATGTTAACTTATCTACGTTGCACATACCTTTTATGTTTCATAATTTCTTGGAGCATCTAGAGTTTTGGATGGGGGGGCCTCTTTATTGTATAAATTTGTATAAATCTAATAATTCAGTACTTAGTCTAGTAATAACAAATGCTGCATACTGTGGACCAAATTTTTAAAAGTGTACTAGAGCTGATCATTTGGGTGCATATCCCAGTCCATGCTTGTGATCCTGACATGCATAATCTCATCAAGCATGTGCAAAAGTGCATGTGCCCTTGAAAATTTGAATTGGTACAGCACATGCAATGTAGGCGAGCTAATGTTGCTGTGATCATTGTAACTTTGTTCTTTCCTGATTTTTTTTTAAATAACCTGAAAAATCTTACTACTGCACCAAAATATTTTGCATTTTAATTTACCAGGGTGGAAAAGGATTAGCACTGTGAACTTGTGACGCTCAATTTTTACAACTTCGCAGTGCCACTGGCAATTGCCCAGCTCAAAACCTAAGAGAATTTGTACTAGATCTGATTAAAGCATTTTTAAAATACATTTTCAGACTGTTCCTTATTGAGGGCTATCCATGTACAAAGACTGAAGTTTTATAATTCGGCAGTTTGAGTTATTTGTGTGCAGCAAAAAGTGGGGCAACTTTTTTCAAACAAGAAAAGTTGTAATTCTCCCTCACTTGCCCAACACAGGTGAATAGATTGTCCTAAAAATTTCCACAGTTCACCTTTGCACTTAACACAAAGTATGTGAAGTTTTATCTCAAATGTACATGTTTGAAAAAGTTGAGTGTAAGATGTTACAACTGAAAGATTGAGCTATAACCATAAATACAGCAATCACTACTGCAAAACATCATAGTACCTAATTTTAGTCCTGCCTGGGTCTCTGACCTCAGTAATGCCAAAGCTCAAGGAATTAAGGAGATAGTAATAAGAATTAAGTTATATTGGGGGCGGGGAGCGAGACTATTGTCACTGAAATGTTAATGCTGTGAAGAGACAGTTACAATCACAGTGAGACGTTTCTTGTACAGGCAGATCATTGACAGGCTAGACTCCAGCAGTCCCTTCTGCGTGTTTGTCATAGTGTCCATGCAATGTATTAGCTGGCTTTAAAGGAAACCAGACAAGGAAAAGTTGAGGACGGAGTCTCGCGTTGACTGTCTAGTTCTAGCTCAGAGTAGGATCATTGTGGGACTTGTGCTCAGTCTCTTATTCCTCAATCACCAATCCTCTGCTGGGAAGAGGCCTTTCAATGGTTGGTTATCTTTTAGTGAGACAAAACACTGAGGAGCTTCAGAGGGAGTCTGGCCATTAAGCAGAAGGAGAATCATAAAGCAAGTCTAAGGTTGTGAATAGTAAAGGGACAGGGAATAATGGGAACCCTTTAGGTCAAAAAAGACCTGGAGAGGTCCCAGGAAGGAAACTATTCATAAAGGCATTAGCCCACTCTATGGAGCAATGGGAGCTGTTCTTGTTTATCTTGTCAGTGTGTTCTGTGCTCCCAGATCCATGCATATAAAGTAATTCTGCATACCAAAAAAATGCTTTAACAATAGTGTAGCTGTTACACATACAAACTGTAGTAGCTGCTCTCTCCTTGGTGCAGTTTCTAAATGTCACCATTGTGAATTAATAGCCTGCAAATAAAAACTATTTTTAGCTGCCTCAGAGAAGAGGAAAAAACAAATCTGAAACAGCAAATTAATTATCTTCTGGGCCTTTATAAACCAAATTTTACTGAATGCACTTCTGTAATTTGTTGCAAATAATTACATATATTTTAAAAGGTTCAGAATCATTGTTCTTTGTCCTTTCCTCAGTATTACTTGTGTTTTATTTGCTTTTGGTAAAGATCACCTTTCTAGATGGCAGGCAAAATTCTTTGTGCTTAATTGTATCTAAAATTTTAAAAGTATATTCAAAACCATATGGTAATCGATCTAATTGCTTATAAAAAAGTTGCTCTCTGACAATACAGTTGGAGCAAGTGAATGATTCTGTATTTCTGAATAATTAGACTTGTATATCAGCCAAGCAATATTTTATTAACCAGTTCAAGTCATTACAGAAAGGGACACCAAATACATTGTTGTTTAGGTTGGGTTTTTTAATTTACGTAGCTTACAAGGAGCTCTCCAGTTTTAAATATAGCCATGATAGTGATATAAAAGAAGAGCCAAAATAAAAGTTGAGTGTTGTTTTTAAAGTACAAGACAAAGTGGAGCACAGAACAATCTCGCATGGAGTCTTTAAGTCACAATCTTCGCAAACTCTGCCATGCGCTGATGCCCAGTTGTTACGCTGCCATCCTCTTTGTTTTTGAAGCTCCTTGTGTTTCTCCTGTTGCCTCACAGTCTCAGATGTCAAATGCGAAGTCCAGCACAGCTAAGATCTGCGTGCCCAGCATGCCTTATACAGGGCAGAATTAAGGTCAGGGGCTGTTTTGAAAGCACATTAACCTGGGTGGATTGATATAACCAGAATCTTGCAAACTAACCCTTTCAAGAGATCTTAATCTTTCTTTGTGAACCTGCTGAATTGCCCAGGGTTTTGTCCGATTCCTTGCCTTACTAGCCTAATTTGACAAGTGCACGTGCCACATTCATTATAAATCAGTCTAGTTCAGTGGAGTGGCATACGTTAATATTTCAGTTTTCTCCCAGTCAAAGGAAGAGCTGATACAGTATTATTCATGTATTGCCCCTTATAACAAATCAGTATGCAAATCTTCTCCTATAAGTTAGCTAGTCATATATCATATAGCAGCACTGACAAAATGTGTTCTGATAAAAATGTTTAGTAACTGGCCGTCCATGCTAGTTAGCTGGTTTTGGCATCAGTTTCTATGACAATCATTATGAAACTCACTGCTTGGCTCAAAGGAGGGTGGGGTGTTGACAACTCTTGGGTAAATATAATTATGTTCTTTAATCTTCAACAGAAATTTAGGTTTTTAGTTTAAAACACATTTTAACCCCAATGCTATTGAATAAAACTGAATGAGTTGGCTAGATTGTTTGTAGAATGCAGTATTTCTCCCTCTCTCGACCCATTTCTTTTCATCCCTGCTCTCTCTCTGTTACATCCAATTGCATGTCTAGCTGTTCTTTACCAATACAGTTTTTGTGTATCCAATTTTTTTTATGTTATACGGAACGTTTGAGGATTTTCCGTATAATTCCCCTTTTCTCTCTGCATTGGTGGACTTCAGTGCATGTTGGATGAAAGTGTCCCAGCGATGTACCAGTGTGTAGAGCTTGTTCCTCCAGTGCAATGCACACTTTTCAGAATATTTTCTGGCTCCCATGTATCAAAACATTTGAAGCATAACGCCCATCACTACAGTTAACATACATGACAGCACACCCTGGTGCAGGTAGAAATCATGAAATGACAGGTACTCTTGAAGGTCTTGGGTCAGCCTGGTCCACTTCACTCTTACAGATCAGAACAGACATCAGCCGTGTCTCCAACTCCCCATGGCTTCCTCTCTAGGGGCTTAGTTCTGTGAAAGGGATCTCCATGGGTGAATATTCCTGGGATTCTGTGTGAGCACAAGGGCACAAGATCCCCATGGATCTCTGCAGGGTTGTGCCTCAGTTCTGTATGTGCTAAGCACCCAATCACAGTGGCAGTAGTGTTGCACCTGCTCTCCCTTGAACTGCTGTCTGATCAGAAAATTTCAGCTACAGTCCATCTCCTCCTATTGTTCAGGCAGATAGTGGAGTAAGCGTAGTACTCAGTCCTTGTGGTACCCCGTCTCCTCCTGCCCAGTGAGTGCGCTCTCATTCCTCCATCTTGTCAGTGTTCAGAATTTCCTTCTGCTCCATTGTGTGCTTATGTTTGCTGCATGCTGCTGTCTGCATCTTACTTTTCCAATGACAAACACAATTAGAACTTGCCTTGATAGCCTCTCTTAATGTCTCTGTCTCTCTCTTTTAAACCCCCTTCTTATAGGCCAGAATGGAATCTGTGAGCCGGCCCTTCACTTCACTTGCACCTGCTGTGTCCCCCCAGATTAGAGCGGCTACCCCATATACAGCTTCCCAGCCATCGCCTCCCCTTCCCCCCCCCCCCCCCCCCCCCCCCCCACCTCCTCCGCCCCCTCCTCCTCCGCCGCCACCACCTCTTCCCAGCCAGTCCACACCTTCAACAGGCCCAGCGGCCGCCATGTTTGTCAAGTACAGCACAATAACGAGGCTGCAGAATGCCTCGCAGCATGCCGGTCCGCTCTTTAAACCTCCCCCAGTCACACAGCAAATGCCACCACCCCCGGCGCTGGGAAAGCTGCCCAGTCTGGTGACTCCCCCACCTCCGCCTCCCCCTCCTCCTCCTACCCCCGGATCAGCTATGGCACAGCTGAAACCAGCCCCCTGCACCCCATCGGTGCCACCATTCACCCCCCCACCCCCCCCTCTCAAAATCCATCAGGTTCCACAGAATGTGGTTCCAGCTGCTGTGTCACCGCCGCCATCTCTCCCTCCCCCTGTGCCTGCAGCGCCTCCCCCACCAGCCCCTCCTAAGCCCCTCCTGCCCGTCCTCACGCAGGCAAGTGCAAAGGCCGCACCACCCATCGTGACCCATATCCCACCAGCCGTGCCCACTCCCCTTTCTCCTGCAGTAAAAAAACAGCCCAATTTCACAGCTTCCCAAGTTCCTCCGCCACCCCCTGCTCCTCCAGGGCCTGCTCCCCCCCCCACCTTACCAAAACAGCAGAGCTTCTCTGTGAAGCCTCCCCCCTCCCCTCAATCTCCTGGGCCATCTGTTGTGAAGCAGATAGCTAGTCAGTTTCCACTTCCCCCGACCCCTCCAGTGACAGAGCCTCAGCCATTAAAGCCTGTCCCAGTAAGTGGGGCGCCACAGTCTCCCCCAGCAGTGAAAGCAAAGCCAAAGTGGCAGCCCACCTCTGCTCCATCGCCCGATTTTCCTCCTCCTCCACCTGAGAGCAGCCTAGTGTTTCCTCTGCCACCTTCCCCAGCTACCTCTGCACCTTCTCCTACTCCAGACAAGGCAGGATCTCCAGTCAAAAAGCCCAGCAAGATCTCTAGTCCTGGAGGGAAGAAACCACCCCCAACACCTCAACGAAACTCCAGCATCAAATCCAACAGCTCTGCTGAGTATCATGAATCCAAGAGACCTTCGGTGGATAGCCTTGTCAGCAAATTTGCACACCCACCAGAGCCTTCAGGATCTCCTTCCAAGGAGTCTCCTCCTCCTCCTGCAGCTCCTCCAAAGCCCGGAAAGCTAAACCTTTCTGGGGTAAATCTGCCCATAGTTCTTCAGCAAGGAGGTATTTCAGCAAAGGTGCCAGCAGTAGGAGTGTCTGGGAAGGATCCCGTGGTAGAATTTCCTTCCCCTCCATCTGATTCGGACTTTCCACCACCTCCACCGGAAATAGATCTTCCTTTACCACCAGTAGAGATCCCATCTGTCTTTTCAGATAGCACCTCTCCAAAAGTTGCTGTTGTTAATCCCCAGCCCCAGCCCTGGTCTAAATCATCGGCAAAGAAAGCCCCTCCACCCACACGTCCCAAGCGGAATGACAGCACTCGGCTTACACAGGCAGAAATCGTGGAGTCGCAGGGGACAGTCAGTCTACAAGTGCCCACCTCGCCCAAGTCCAGCCTTAGTGTTCAGCCTGGCTTCCTGGCAGACCTAAACAGGACTCTGCAGCGGAAGTCCATCACTCGGCATGGCTCCCTCTCTTCTTCCCGTGTGTCCAGAACAGAGCCGACTGCCACGATGGACGACATGGCATTGCCTCCACCCCCGCCTGAACTGCTTGCTGACCAGCAAAAGACTGGCAGCTATGGAGGCAGTCATATATCAGGCTATGCAACTTTGAGGAGGGGGCCACCGCCTGCTCCCCCCAAAAGGGATCAGAACACCAAGCTATCTAGGGACTGGTAATCGATAGGTGAACTTATATTCTGTGTGACTTTCAATTAATCTTACAATCAGCAAATCTGATATTTTGTGTAGAGAGAGAACATGTGACTTGTGCGATAACATGATCAAGACATGATCTCCAGTTGTTGCTAAGGGTAACTGTATGCATTCCTTTTCAGAACTAGTCCAAAAAGCTTGAGGGTTTGGTTATTTCAAAGGGGTGAAGGGTCATTGTCCTCTCTCTTGCAATTTCTTTTATCCTTCATATGGATTGGACCAAAAACCTTTCTTACTTTTTTCTGCATTTAAGAAAAAAAAGAAATTTTTTGTAGCGTCTGTCCATGTGAGACATGTTTGTGCATGTATTATAAATGTAGGTATATAATAGATTGTGATATATTCCATTGCAGTTATAGACAATAACCAGAATGTTTTTGTAGATCTGTATTTATTGTTTCAGTCCACTGACATATGTATTACCAGGAACTGGACTCTAACCAGTCAAATATTTACCTAAAGATGAAGATGTAGGGGCACTTTAAACTAGAAAAGCATCTTTTGGCAGTTTGTGACGGGTAAATGGTACAGAACTGAAGCATTCTGTCAGTATCTGTACATTGTCAATTGATTGAAAATACAGACCCAACATACCGAAACATTCTGGTCGTAATACTACTGAAAATAAATTCATTTTGAGCAAAAAAAGTTATATATAATGGGCTGGAGTGAAATATATTTATACTATAAAGAGCCTCCCCCCTCCAAATAGCTGAAAACCACTCAAAGCTCCAAGTTCTTTGTTGTACGGTAAGTCAGATACACACATATATTATTCCAATCCAATATGCATTCTACCTTCATAATAGACCTGGTAGCTTCTTTGTACTGATAAGGAGAAATGATATGTTAACTCCTTTAGGGAGCTGACTGGAGGTCCAAGAGTCATTGCTGGGCCACACAATTCCTTCCTTTGACACGTTGGGAGGCTCTCATGCCCAGCACATCATGTGATCTGTGAGTACATGTATACATATTATTGAAAAATACAGTGTGGAAATATTGAAAATACGTTTCTGTATTCACTGATACTCTCTCACACATGCACACACCACATACAGATTCTCGCCTTATCTGCTGTGCCTGAGGAGATGAGTTATCTGTACACAAAAATGGCTGAAAGCCCTTGAGGAAGCATTGTTTGCAATTCGCCAGCAGTTAGATGGAAACTTTCATTTGGGGAGGGAAGGATGGGAGTGGTAATTTCAGTCCAAGAATAGCTGGTAACCTGTTTTCTTTGACCTTTTTAGACTGCAACGAATGCATAATTAAGTCTATTAATTAACAAATTGCACTTCTGGCAGTCACAAAAAATGATTGAAAAAATATATAATTTGGGAGCTGATAAAATCTGTTAGTAATCAAGTTAGATCATCAGGGGCCTTATTAGGAGGAAGTAGAATATTTTATTTGATTTTTATTTATTTGCTGCTGATTACAACCATGAGGTCAAAATAATAGAATCTTTTTTCTTGTAACCCACTAGTTTTTGATTGTGCGGTCTTACCCACCTGTCAGACATTGTGATAGGGTAGTATAAGCCACCTTGTGTCTCGTGCACATGCAGTGCAGTGTACGTTGTAAGATAACTTCAATATTAGCGCTGTACCTTAACATGCTCGTCTGTGTGAATTCCCCTGACCACTAAAGGGACACTACCCAGACTGGAATGGTAAGGGGTTTACCTTTTTCCTTCAACAAGAAATTCTAAATGTTCTCGTTTTTTCTAAAACAAGAAACCAAGGAAGCAGCGCAGAAATCACAGGCAATGCTCCAATATATCACATGCGTAGATAAAGGAGAAACTAATATTTGGTAAGTGGGAATATTTGCCATTTGGGCTTGTAGATGGGAGAAATAGTGTCACAGCATTTCCTGTTTTTACAAGTATAATAATCCAAATGCGAAAATGAGTGTTTGAAAAGGGGGAAAAATTGTCACAAACCAGCTGTGCTTGTATTGTGTGAAATAAGTTTTAATTGTGAAAAGAGAGAGTGGTGCTGTCTCTGCTGACCTGTTTCGTATGGTTTTGAATCTGCTTCGGCACTTCCAGCGTCTCCTGGAAATTGCTGTAATGTTTAGAGTAGTTTATTTGAGCAATAAGAATATACCATTGTGTGCATTTTTAAAGCACTGCTATGGAAAGGCACTTTTCTGTATCTCTCAAATTGTTCACAAAGTTTTGTTTCTACTATTTTTGTGCTTATAAAGTGTCCTTAAAAGCATTGGCATTGTTGATTTTAAGCATGCTCAGTTAGCTGGCTTAGTGTCTTAGTAACAAGATTGTTAACTATGCTACAGTTCATGGGTGCTGTAATTTTCTACATTGTTCCCTCTGCTGCTTGTACTGTATGCTGGCCCTTGGTATCACAGTGGAGTGAAAGGTGTACAGATAGGAATTCCAGCCTCATAGTTTTTATTGATAGGTTTACCTACTAATTATTGCCAGTCTGTACCCATGTTTTCTGGGAGCTAAATCGGTCAGTTAATTCTTTTCTCTTCATCCTCTTCCTCTCCTCCCTCCAGATAACCACTGGTGTGTGTCAGCGCTATCGTTCTTTTTGTTCATTTGATGTAGGTGCCTCTGGGATATGCACTTGTTCATAATGATGGCAAAGGAATGTCTTGAATGCAATTTCTTCAAAGGCAGATGAGAATTGTTCTCCTTTTCCAGTGATCAAGTTCATTTGTCTAATATTTGTTTCCTCTGTGACCATGAATTTATGCTCCCTCATGCAGGCCACTGAGCAGTTTGCTGGAAGTCAGAAAACGTAACTCCATATTTGCAGCAAAAAGATTGAATGTCATCAAGGGGACAGGAATTAATCTTTTTGTTGTTTGTTAGTTTTGGGCAATCTGATGTGTTGTACCTTTGAAGAAATGTTAATGCAGCGAATTTTCATTTTTCACAGTTCCCATGCATTTTATTGCTGTATCTGTAGAAGGGATAATTGAGTTATATGAACCAAAAGGTATAGTGCTCTGTTACCGGAGTGTCACTGCAGGGCTTTTTGAAGCTTCTCCTTGAGTTCTGGTTTTCCCATGCTTTATTTTCAGCATTTGTGTTTTTGGCAAAACCTGCATCAAGATGATAGTGTTTGCTTGTGTCTGTCACCAGTCCAGTGTTGGGACAAGCTAAGGAGTAAAAACTGCTGGCAACATTAGGGTTGGAAGGGACCTCAGAGATCATCTAATCCAACCCTTGCTCAAAGCAGGACCAACCCCAACTAAATCATCCATCTGAAACTTGACCACAGAGTGGCAAAAATCAAATAACTTGGTTGCCTTTTCAAACCTTGAGAATCCTGATGGTAACTTGCTTTTCCCACTTATTTGCTGTTCTAGTGACAAGTAAAATATAAGCCTTATTTGCAAGTAATTTTCTCCCTGTTCGTTGACTTTGAAATTGCCCCTTCCTTCCATTTTAACCTCTTTGTTTCTCGTCTCTCTCGCCGCCGCGCCCCCCCACACACACAGTGAGAAGGTAGTTTCTGGAAAGAATATTGACCATCATTCCTTTTGGGTTTAGTCAGCACAACACATTGGAGTTGACCAGCCATACTTCAGACATACGGAACAGATGGTTTGATCCCAAATTATTAACAAAATACAGGTATAGTTTAAATTACAAATTTGTACTTTTAAGCAAAGCTACTGGCCACTTGTTAGGACTTCCATTTAGACTGCTTTTTCTCTTGCAAGAGCAGCTGATCCCAGAGCTGCATTTCTTAGCTTGTTGTGATGTTCTCTATACCTATTTCCCCATCTGGAAAAGAGGGATAACACCTACCTACCTCCTAGGGGTGTTGTGGGGACTAATTCATGTTTTAATATGTAAAACAATATTTTCACAAGTCTTGTAGGAGAAACAAAAGCCCTGCCACAGATCTTAGCATGGAAATAAAAGAGAAAATGACATCCCTTTAGGAAAATGTGACCATTCTAGTCAGCCCGTGTACACAAGCTCTCTTTATTAAAAAAAAAAAAAAAATTCACCTTTAACAGAAAACACTGATGGATCTGCAAGGTGCTTGGAGTTGCAGCTGCCTGCTAGACTAGAATGGAGGTAAGAATAAAAGCTGGTGTGCGTTTTGCAGAGCACTTTGCTAAATGTAGGCCAGCCAAGACAGGACAGAGGCGCTTTCAAGTGGGACAACACAGCAAAGCCAGGCAGTGATGCTGTAGGCTAGTTGACAGATGCCCCTAGTATATGTCTGTACTGAGAAATACAGAATGGGCAGGAGGAAATCACGAAGGGAAGGAGGCAGAGTGATACAAACACACAACGCAGTGACAGCCCTCTAGATTTCTCTGTTGAGTTTGGGTCAAGGTGGACCTCTAGGGCTAAATGGTGTGTCTGAGCATCAGAATAAGGACAGTGACAATCGATGAGGTCATAGCGTAAGTGGGGGAAAGGAGATGAGGAGGAAGCAGCTCTGTAAAACAAGAAACAAGAGGAACTGAAGCCAAGTTGGGTTATTCCTTCTAATGTTAGAGCTATTAGCAACCACTAGTTACTAAGTGTCACAGCCACGTGGAAGGGGACAGAATTCAGACAACTCCAACCCCTTCAGTCAGAAGAAAGTAAGAGCAAAGCCAAGCATGTACTGAAAGAGAAACAGTGGAGGCCCGGAAGCCAGGGAGTCACTTCAGGGTAAATCACAGTGGCTCCAAAACACAGATATAGCCCATCCTGGTGCTCATCTGTGAGAGAGTCATCCTGGGGCTCCTCCTTCCTAGTAGCACCTCTGGCCATCCAGCTAAAGGGGCATTTCTGCCACTGTGTTTTAATTGCCAGAGGAGCCAGAGTTAGTCCTGTGGTGCATTTTGCTGGGAAAGAAAGAAAGAACAGGCTTAATTTCATAGAATGTCAATTAGCAACAAAAAGTCCTTGTAATTGAACAGCGATCATGATTGTGTTAGTGATGGAAATGCAGGAGTTGTTTTAAAACCGCTTAGTGTGCAAGTGCACACTTTCCAGAAGGAGATTGCATGTAAACTGGAGGAATAGCTGACATGTTTTGCTGATGTCCTCTAGCAAGTAGGAGAATGTTGCCCTTTACCATGAAAGAAGAGAACATTGACCATCCAAACTCAAGCGCTGTCTCCTTTGTAGTGCTGTGGTGTTTTGCCACTGATGGACTTTTCAGATCTGAATGTAGCAGATATGTCAACTTACTGCACTGAATATGTGCAAGTCCACAAAGCCAGCGGGCACCTCCTTAACGTGCCCAGAGAGAGTGACGATGATTTGCAGTGCAGCGGAGAAGAAAGCAGCTAAAAGTAGACTGAGTCGCCTAGGGCTCGGAACTGAGACAGAGGCCTGTAAACAGTTCTTGCACAAGGGGAGTGTTGAGGTTGCGTTGGTGTCCAGTGCTCACGTGTTCTAGCGTTGCACAGTAAAAAGCTATTTTCATCTTTTACCTCAGTGCTCAAAGGCATCTCAGACAAGGAACAGTCAGCTCAGAAATGCAGTGTCAGCCTCACTCTGGTTTGACACTATTTTCTGTCACTAAAAGGGAAGTGAAAGTGCAGGTTCAGCAGTAGAAGGGAGAAGGATTTTTTCCACTTGTTACAGAAAACTGCAAAGACCCTATTACGTTCATGGTGTTGTCAAGGTGAAATGGTTTCCATACAGCTGAAGCTGGCACCGTCTTGTCAGTTTGGTTTTATGCAGCCTTACATATGGGAATCTGAGTGTCTGTTTGATACAACCGCTCCACCCAGAACAACTCTGCTGAAGCCAATGCCATTACCCTGCATTTGCAGTGGGGTGGTTCAGAACACACTGTTTTATAAAAGATACGGTCTTGTTCAAACAGGCATTAATTCAGGGAAGTCTTAGGGCCATGCTATACAGGAGGTCAGATTAGATGCTCACAATGGTATGTTCTGGCCATATAATCTGCGTCACTGCAGCTGGCCATATACATCAGGTTGCAGGGTTGGTTTTAGTGAGCTGAAGTCTGTTGGTCCTTAATGAAGCAAAATTCCCATTCGAGCTGGAGTTCTGCTTAAAATTGGCCAGGACATGTGCCAGAACACTAGTTTATAAATTTGTATAGCTTTTGGGTTGTATAAATCCTTTTTTGCCACTTCACAAATGCTCAGCATACAGGTTTTCCTTTTCCAGATCTCTGAATTTGCTGAAATCTCAACAGTTCAAAGTTTTTCCCTCAGCCTGGACAATGAAAATAGTCCCATTTACTGCTTTTTAGACTCGCTTTCACTGCCTGGTTCTTTAAAATCAGGATGATGCTATAGAGCATATGTGTTTCAAACACTTCAGGGAAAATGTTACTTCTGTTTCCTTTGAAATGCTTAAGTCTTGAACGTTCCTGTCTGTAAAGCTTTTATTTATAATGCGTACATTTTTGTTGTAAATTGACTTGCCATTTCTCTTTCAAGTCTCTTCATTTGAGGGGAAAAAACAGCAAAGCATTGCAACAAGTTTACATGGTTCTCCGTGCTGAGAGCAAAGGGAGCTGCTGCTTATTACAGCTCATGAATTACAATCTTAGCTAAGCCTTGAAAGAGAGAGAGGTGCTGTAAATACAGAATACATTTATCCCTTGTATATTTAAATTAAAAAACCACCACCACAGAGAGCAGAACCAGTAATGGGCCATCTGGATTCCCCTAGGGCCTAACTCTAAGTTGGGGTGGGGAGGGAGAGGACTTTCAACTCTTGTTGAGGTGAATGAAAGCTGTGGGTGTGCAGCCTGTGTGTGGTGCTCGAGGGGAGATGCAGCAGAGGTTGAGCAGGACGCACACAGTTCCCCTCTTGACTTGGGGTGCTGTACCATAACAACTAATGAATGGCTAGTAAAGTGGCTTCCTGATACAAGGAACTACTGATACAGCATTTAAAAACCCTCTTTGGGGATACAATTTCAGCTGCATAGTGGATGCAACAGTGTTTCTGCCAGGTTTTTTAAGTCCTAAGTATACGTTCAGAAGGTATGAGAACTGACCTCCTCCTCTACCAGCGTGAGTCTTTTATCCACCGCTACCCCAGCTGCACAACTCGGCAATGTCACTTCTGTCTACCAAAGATGTAGCCATTACCTACTTTCTTGGTTCATGAGCAGCTGGGGTGCAGCCAAATTAGAGGTCAACAGGTGGCAATATGCAGCATGAAGAGCTAAAGCAGGTGTTTTGCAGGAGGTGGAAGGCTTGTGGCCATCTTGATTAGATGCTGTTGCACATTTGTAGTGTAATGATTATCTAGATCAGTGGTTTTACCCTTTTTTCATTTGCAGACATTTACAAAATTTTACATAGAGGTGCAGATCCCTTTGGAAATTCAACCTGTGGTCCATGGACCCTTATCATAGACGTCTTAGACTGAAAACAGACTGAACAGAATTGAACTATTAATATTGTACTTACTTGGCAAAGCATTTGACACAGCGTGAGAAAGGACGCTAAAGTGGACTTCTGTAGTAACAACGCTGCTGGGTTTTGACCGGTAGCTGGGGGTACTCACATACTTTTGATTGGTCAGAAAAACAGAATGCCTTTGTCAGGATCTGAGACTTTATTTGCATTGTCACCTTGCTCTGATCCTGTAGACATAGTCAGCGGACCCCAGGTTGAAAACACTGATGTAGACATAAAGTTCCCCAACTCACCTACCAGGGAAAATAATCTAATTTAGCCGAGCACTCTAAGCACTTTGCTTCCTCGCAGGGTTGCTGATGTGGTGAGTAGTTCAGTATGGTGTAGTGGTATAGAGCTTGTACTTTAAAAGAAAACAAAAGGGGCTGGTTTTCCTGTCTGCTTTTTCATAAGTTGTAACTAAATCTTAAGACTCTGTCTGTTGAACTGCCATGGAACAAGCATTTACTGGAACATCACAGCTTGTTTCCTGACATACACTGTTAGCAGCCACTGATGGTGTCCTTTATGATAGTGGAGATGCACATGTAAGGAAATATCATTAAAATGATTTGTCTGTGCAGCAAGCTTGTACTGAAAGTGCTGTAAATACCATCATGTGTTTATTGCTTTAAAAGAAAATTGCACATTTTATCTTTGAATGGGACTGCTCCCCCTCTCTCCCCCCAAATTTTTTTTTAAAGGCTCTTTTAAACAGACATTTTCAGGTTGGGGGGAGCTTTGCCATGTTATAAATATATATAAATATATGTATAAATATACTTTTTTAAGCATGGGAGAGGACAAAAGAAATACTGCATTATAAAGTACCCACTAGAGCTCATTATACAATAGAATATGCACAATTCAATAAAGATGTAGTTAAATTTAATGCTTTCTGTTTTATTTTCCCTGTCTTGCCATTTTATTTTTTCATGAGATGATGATGGAGTGAAGGCAGACATACTGAGCAAGCTTTAATGGGGCTAGCAGTTTCTGGTAGTATACATTTAATGCCTTTTTCTCTATTAAAACAGGTTAATTCATGTCACCTTCCTATAACTGATTGTATGTTATGTATGCCTTATCCTTCCTTAATAGAAATGCGTTAGAAAAACACTGCCCTTCTGTAGAATGCCCCTATTAATAAAGCAGCTGAGTTTATTTGGAAGCTCAAAGTTCAGATGGTAAGTAACCTCAGCCCTATTTATGTCAGCTGCTGAGCATTACACCTTTCAATCTACCTGATTTGCTTCAGGCATGGTTCTGCACTTGTGACCTGCTCAAAGCAGTGGCTTGCTTCTTAACATGTGAAGGGGGAAACTTGCTCTAGCACAGGCCCCACCTTATTACTCAGGAGCGCAACATGTACCTAAGCATGACCTTGTGTGGGCCAAACAGATAATACAGGTGACTTTAAATCTTGATAGTGATTTATATTTTAAGTTCAGCTTGTCGTGTATGTATTTCTAGAGGTGGTGTCTATTTACACACTTGTGTAAACTAACAGGATGTAAAAGCGCTAATCATGGCCATTCGTATATTGTGTGGAAGCAGGCCAGGGGTGTTACGAAATGCTGCAGTGGGCTGCTCTAGAGGGGATGGGCTTCTTTGAACTGCACATGACTGGTGTGACTTGCAGAGTGCACCAAATGGTTGCACTCTAGCTGCCTTGAACAGGGTGGCCTAGTTCATATTGACAGAGCATTCTTAAAGCAAAGTAGATCCCTTTTTGGTTGGGGCCACTCCAGGAGGCCCTGCTTTGCTCCAAGAATGGTGTTTTTAAAAGTGGCTCTGCCCCTCACTTCAACAGAGAAGCTGCTGTTCCTCTCTGGCCAGGAAAAGGGACATTTTTACATCCCAGGCTAGGCCTGCTACTGCTTCAACTACAGATCCTCATGCCCCATTCCTGTGGGTTTCTTTTACCTACTGCATCTGTTCTTTGAAGCAGCGAGGCTGGTGGGTTTGCTCGTAACAACAAGGTTGGTCTGTGTTGCCTTTTGTAAGCAACAGCTGTAGCATGTACTTCCACATAGAGGAAGGGGGTAGTAACTGTTAAGGAACTTCCTGTTGCCAGCACAGCTGGGTGTAAGCCAGGGTTTTGTGCCTAGTAAGTGTCATGATCCACAGCAAGAGTCTGGATCACCAGCTATTTCTTGGAATCCAGGCCAAAAGGCAGAGCTGTGACTTATAGCAACAACTTGGTCCTTAGCTGGAATGGCACAGCCTCCCCTCTCTGCAACTAGGTTAAAACCAAACAGTCAGAGCACCTTGCAGTGGGTCTGACCCCACCTTACAAAGCATTAAAAATACAAGGCTGGGGGGAAAAATTAAACAGCATTAGTCCAACACTAGAAATGACTGACACTGAGTATTAACTATCATGGATGACCATCTGAGCACTTGCTGTGTACATGCGTGGCAGAGTCTTCTCTAGCCCTGCCCATCATTACCTGAAGAGCTGTTGCGATTAGTCCATGAAGTAGTATAATCACAGGACACCTGAATGTGTGCTTGGTTTTTATTGTAACAAAAGGGTTTAGTACACAGCAACAGTTACTTCCAAGTACAATTAAAAATTTTTAAAAATTAATGTTCCCCACTCACTGGATGGTGGTTTGAATGGCACAGACACTAACCATTTCTGGTAGCCCACAGCTCCCGAGGCCTCAATGTTTTGTAACTCAGTAGCAGAGTACGTTAGCAATCCCAGAGTCAAATGCATGAATTGCTGATGTTGTGTGAGCGCCATTGGGTGTGTTTGAAGAAAAATGTACATGCACAAGATGCATGTCTGACACTGATTTTTTTCCAGAGAATTCATAGAAATTACTTGTCCATACAAGTTGCAAAAGAGTTCAAAGAGGAAAAGCACTCATTTACAAAAATCTCAGATGCCAGCAGTTTAGCAAGGTTAACAGAAATCCATTTGTACACAGCTCTGAATTTTTCCCCATTTTTCCACATTGGTAGACTTTTAAAAGGTTAAATAAATGCACTGCACCCATCTCAGCAAAGTCATTGTGAGGTGGGTGTAAGGGTGCCAGAAACAGCCTTGATCAAGCACACTGTTTAACGTGCTGACAGAAGCAACATGTTTACTGAACCCTCACAGAAAAATCCATGTTGGTAGTGGAAGATGCTTGTAACATGGTCTGTGAATCGTTCTCAAACCTACCTGCAGCAGTTTAGCTTTCAAATATCTTCCCAAAGAGTGGGGGGCCCTCTTCTTGGAGTTTCAAAATAAAAAGCAGATCAGTAGGACCAGGGACTGAGTGAGTGGGTTTTGCTGCTGTGTATAAAAATCTTGCATTATTTTTTCCACAGTGTGATAGAGAAATGTGACTGCAGCTCATACTGCATTAGCATGTGGGCAATTAGTAACTTATTTGGTAATATAAAGAGAGTGAGTTCTAAAAAAAAGTGTTTCTGCAGGGGCTACACTACTTCAGCATGAAGGCACCTGAAATTTGGTTGTGTCTGTTCCCAAATACTAGGTAGGCATTATGTAAAAATGACTATTTGGCAAATGCAACATCTGTGTGCTTTCCACTGTACTTAACCTAAGGCTTGGTCTGGCCTGCCCTAAGACTCATTTTCAGACAGCACCGTGGCCAAAGTCTGCCTCCACCCCTAACTTCATTTGGAAACCCTGCTACTCCAGTCATCCCAGGAGTACCTGAGAGCAGGCCTCAACTTCCACAGCTCAGAAACCAGTCATGGACTGAGCATGTCCACTTGAGCTCCCAGCAGGGTCAGGGCACAGGAAATTTAAAGAACTGGGCAACTTACAAACTGCCTCCATGGAGTAAGATAACACTTACCCCACCTTATTGAAAGGGCAGAGGGCTAACACTGGGAAACAAACATGCAATTTAGAAAGAACCACAGCTTCGTTCCTGTAAAGAGCAGGCCCAGGGCTCAGCACCTGCCCGCAGCGGCTGGGAACAGTGAAAACGATGGCTTTAGCAGCAAAGGGCAGCATTTATTTTACCTCATGTCCCCCAGCCAGGGCGCGAGCTGGTGCACTGCTTGTGGGGATGAAAACAGCCCTGGGTAAAGAATTGTGTTCTGCACAAAGGCAGTGCTGGTGCTGCTCGCGCCCCCCCCCCCCACACACAACCAGGCTCTTGGACTAGGAAGTGCTGATTTTCAGCAGGCTTCACCCCTCAGGCTACAAGGCCACCCACCCATCCTGCTGCATTGTCAATTTTCTTCCTGTTACGAGGCAGTCCCAGC
The DNA here is from genome assembly GCA_007922155.1 of Mesoclemmys tuberculata. Classification (NCBI taxonomy): domain Eukaryota; kingdom Metazoa; phylum Chordata; order Testudines; family Chelidae; genus Mesoclemmys; species Mesoclemmys tuberculata. Next base: position 18,834,099 of record ML675620.1, read on the forward strand.
CAGCAGCAAAGCACCAACCACAGACCAGCCTCTCTGAGCCCTGCCTCTGAGGTGCAGGAAAAGCAGCACAGGCTTGTACTGCACCCAGCAGCCCAGTAGTTCAGGACCTTGGACCCAACTGGCACCCCTAAGGTTATCTGCTGCAAGGACCACTGAAGGGAGCACAAACCCACACCCCTAGGCCTCCCTAAACAGGCCCCAGAGCTAGCACCTGCATGCGCCCCTCCCGTGGGTGCACTACACATCCCAGAACCACCCTCCTGGTGCACTGCAATGGCGTGTGGGCCAAGCGAGCAGCTTTGGGCCTGGAGCTGTGAGGAGGGTTTTCATTCTTTGCCAGGAAACCAAAACTTAGAAAATATTTTGGGAGCAGAACCGTTTCTCTTCGCACAGCACAATTTCTTCAACAAGAGCTGGTCCCCTCCCCGCTAATGCTCTGCCACCCTTTTTTGTGGTGGTAAAATGGTTAGCACCAGGCACTAAAGCAGTGACAGGAGGAGGGAGTGGGGGGGAGAGAATTCCTATTGTGCCCCAGGACATGCTTGGGGCTATTCTGCTGTGTCCGCTTCTCCTAACACCCCCCCCACCCCCTAAACTGAGAGGAAGAAAAACAGTGAGCAACAGCGTGTAACACGGAACACCTTCATGTCAGCTTTGACAGCAGGTGCAAAGAAGTTCTACATCTATTTGAATGTCAAGTTTTGCCAATGGCCCAAGCCCCGCCCCACCACCCCCTCCCTTTTTTGATGTAACCATTTAAATAAAAAGAGATTGGGATGGGGGGGGGGGATTATAAATGATAGACCTTGAAACACAACCCTCACTGACGTTAACAGCATGCAGGCTATCTAACAGTACAGACAAAAATCTGATTACCTTGGGCCTTGTCTATGCTCATTCCATAGCATCATCCCTAGACACTCTACAGAATTCAAACCTGTACAAAATAAAAAATATGCATAAAACCCAACCAGTGTTTTTACAACATTAGTACTGCATAATAAAGCATGAAACCAGTAGGAGGTGGCCCAGACCCACCCGCCACAGCAGCACTGCAGGACAAGCTGATTGTGTCAGCAGGGTGCACACAAGCCTACTTTTGCAGAGCATCTTGTCTGTTGGCGCGGGTTCAGGACTGGCTGGACTCTGCGCATCCTCTGCGTTGTGAGCTCACAACACCAGAAGGCATGCCAATGGAAACAGCTCATTTAAACTCTGTGCCACAAGCCCAACCACATCAGGGGCACCCATCCCTGATTCAGAAAAAGCACAGCTGTTTTGGAGTGTAGCTGGGCCCACAACAGGGTCCCCCATCTACCGAGCCCTCAGACTTACACAATACACGACAGCTGTGCTTTAACCATTTTGGAGCGTAGTGATGTGGAGATCCCCTTGTACTTGCAGTGTAAACATGTCCTTTGGGCTCGTTTACATGACCAAATGGTCCAGAATAGGGCTTGTACTTTAAATTCACATCCTTGTTCATTTCATAATAGCTTCTTTGCATAGCCCAGCCTTCGGCACTAGCAGCCCCAGCTTGGTGTAGGTGTAGGTGCTAGCTTGCCCAGCTAGCAGTTTAACACGGACTCTCTTATGACACCGCACCGAGGGCTGTAGCAATGTCTGTTTTCATCAGGTTTGCTACTAGGAGACCAAAAAACCCAAAAGGATTTTTTTGTCAACGTCTGTCATTCCTCTGACAATGCAATTGTCACCTTCGAGGAGGGCAGCAATAAAATGAGGCAAGGCAGACTAGTGTGGCAGGCCGTGAAAGCTACCTCTCGAGGAATGATTTTTGCAGCAGCAGCAGGCAGACAGAAGGGGTAATTGAGTGGAGAAGCTTCCTGCCAAGGGGATGACAGCCAGGCTGACATCTCATTTTTCTAAAGGTCCCATCTAGCCCAAGCATCCCTGCTTGCGCTATACACAAATCTCTGGCAAGATATTTCAATTGCCACTTAGTTATGCGACTGGCTTGATTGTACACATTTTTACTAAGGCAGCAGGAAAACCAATCTGCAGTTAGTTCTCTCTACAATATTCCATTTTACACATCGCAGCAGACAGCCGCAGCATTATCTACACTTGAATAAGCTACTGTTGGTTACTGACAAGGTTTTGCCCTAGCTCAAACAAAAATAGTTCAGGAACAAATAGCTCAGTACATCCCTGGTAGGGAAAAATCAGACTAAATTTTCATAGGCCGCTCTCCTCCAGCAGGAGGACTATAACCACAGGTTACTCTGATCAATGCGCTAATGAATTACGTTAAGACTGGCTGCCACAAATGCTGATTCTGAGTTGCCAACTGACGTAGTGGCAGTTTTATTTGAGACTGTGATAAAAAGCAACCTACAAAGATAAGTGAAACCTTTGTAGTAGGATTCAGACCCTGACAGGTATAGCTATAAAAAGGTATTTACTATTTTATAAACACTGAAAGGGCATGGAAAAGAGCTATGGGTTAGTGCGTAGCTTTCCATGGGAAACCAGTATATATGGCAGCCCTTTTACTTACACTGAGAAGAAATTTTGGTAATAGACCTGAAGACAACAACTGCTCTTTGTACTGCCTCTGCACCGGGCGTTCACAGCACGTACTCAAATCTGGAACCAAAGTACACGAGAGCCAATTTACAACACCTGATTGGTTTTTTAAATTACACTGTGCATAATACTAACATTTAGGATGAATAATCTGTCTCGTGCAGGCATGCACGAATAGATTCAGACCTTCAACCTTTACTCCAAGTTATCCTCAGACTCCCTAGGTACCTATAAACTTTAATTGCCCTTCCACCGCAAACTACATTTGTGATCAGCTTCACCCCTCAACCCCAGCAGGCTGGGAGCTCATGCCACTGGGGATAACATTTTACACCAGTGCATGACATAAAGCTAACCTGTGGCAGTCCAAGGACTAAGATTATGAAATGCTGTGGTCTTCTGAGCCGCATCCATCTTAATTATCTATACTGAAAGGTAAGTGAACCCAAGTCAGCTCTGTGTGCCCCCGCATCAGTCTACTTGTGCAGAGCTGTTGCAGAAATGTGTGTGTTAAAGATGTAATGAACCATCTTGAAGTCAGATACAGGATCTCCTTTGTATAAGAGTCCACGTTAGCTAGCACACACATCCTTCCAGCTGCACGTGCATGTAGTAAAGTGAGGGATTTCCACTGGCCAGTTACATTAACCCACTTTGCACTTGCATCCAGGCTACACCCATCACAGGGCCACACAGTATTCCTGAGAAAGATCCCAGATCCTGCTTGAATCAGTCTGAATTTTAGTAAGTATCAGCTACTCTACAAGTTCATTACATCTCCATTATCTACAGCTGAATGGGCCGGCTTATTCAATGTCAGGCACAGCCAGTGCTGGCAGTTGGAAGAGCCATTTGTTCAAACAACTCAAATCGCTATGGTTGTATAATGAAAAAAGCAAAAAACAGGAGTGGTTTTATTACAGTTATCCTTCATTCAGTTCCCGTGGGTGGGTCCCAAGGGCTGGTGGAGATCTGAGGAGCCCTGACAGTTCCTGTGGAGTGAGGCGCAGCGCTGTACCCCTGTAGTCTTCACTCAGAATAGTGCATGATGGACTCCACATAGTTCCCTGGGAAGAGCCCCGTCACTCCATTCATGACACCCTCATACCACCCATCATCATTCTTCTTAATGACGTAAATGATGGCGCCTTCCTGAAATGAAAGCTCGTCCTCCTTGTCTTTTGTGTAGTCATAAATCGCCACAACTAGGAAAGGGGAGAGAGAATGAACATTGAATAAGGGACGGTACTGGTGGGAGGAGAAGAAAATACAGCTACAATTGCCACAGCGTGCAGCACTCTTTGTGTTTAAGGCAACCTGGCAAAACCACTTCACCCGTTCACCTGAGGCAGCCCAGAATGCACTCTCCACCCACCCCGAATCCTTCCAAATGCATGGGTTTTTTTCCTAATCCTTTTTGATGTAATACTGGCTGTTATCATTTATATAAAAGCTGAGTGCTTTCTTGAGTGCTGATCTTCCAGATCAATCACATCCTGGACAAACAGTGGGAGTAGACAAAGTTTGGTTTAGACAACTCCTTAATGTAAAGTTACCAATGCTACCAAGTACTACTAAACTAATTCAAATTTTTATAGATTAGCACCCAGCAAACTTTAAACTAGGTTCAATGGGGGATGGAGACCTAAGCCCGAAGGTAAGCAGGGAAGTAGGACACCACGAGGAGGCAAAAGGAGGAGGGTGCAACAGGGGAGGCCTCCTGATTCATACTGAGAAAGTAGGGCAGTCTCAAATTCCTACACACAAACGCAAAAAGCCTAGGAAACAAGCAGGAGGAATTGGAAGTCCTGGCACAGTCAAGAAACTATGAAATGACTGGAATAATTGAGACTTGATGGGGTAACCCACATGACTGGAGCACTGTCATGGATGGGTATAAAATGTTCAGGAAGGACAGGCAGGGGCAAAAGGATGGAGGCGTTGAGAGCACTATGATTGTTCTGAGCTCCAGTATGAAAGTGGAGATAAGCCAGTTGAAAGTCTCTGGGTTAAGCTTAGAAGCAAGAACAATAAGGGTGATGTCATGGTGGGTGTCTGTTATAGCCCACCGGACTAGGAAGATGACGTAGACGAGGCTTTCTTCAGTCAACTAGGGACAATTTCCAGTTCACAGGACCTGATTCTCATGGGGGACTTCAATCACCCTGACATCTGATGGAAGAGCAATACAACAGAGTACAAACAATCCAGGTGGTTTTTGAGAGGGTTGCGGACAACTTCCTTGTGCAAGTGCTGGAGCAATCAAGTAGGGGCCGTGCTCCTCTTGACCTGCTGCTCACAAACAGGGATGATTTGGTAGGGGAAGTAGAAGTGGGTGGTAACCGAGGCAGGAGTGACCATAAGGTGGTTGAGTTCAGGATCCTGACAAAAGGAAGAAAGGAGAATAGCAGGATATGGACCATGGACTTCAGAAAAGCAGACTTTGACTCCCTCAGGGAGCTGATGGACAGGATCCCCTGGGAGGCTAATATGAGGGGGAAAGGAATCCAAGAGAGCTGGCTGTATTTTAAAGAAACCTTATTGAGGGCACAGGAACAAACCATCCCGATGTGCAGAATGAATAGCAAATAGGGTAGGTGCCCAGCGTGGCTTTAAAAAGAAGTCTTTGGTGAGCTTAAACACAAAAAAGCAGCTTACAAGAAGTGGAAGCTTGGTCAGATGACTAGGGAGGTTTATAAAAATACTGCTTGAACATGAAGGAATGAAAGCGCAATTGGAGTTGCAGCTAGCAGGGGACGTGAAGGGGCACAAGAAGGGTTTCTACAGGTATGTTACCCACAAGAGGAAGATTAGGGAAAGTGTGGGCCCCTTACAGAATGGGGAAGGCAACCTATTGACAGGGGATGTGAAGAAAGCTGAGGTACTCAATGACTTTTTTGCCTCTGTCTTCACAGACAAGGTCAGCTCCCAGACTACTGCACTGGGCAGCACAGAATGGGGAGGAGATGAACAGCCCTCAGTGCTGAAGGAACAGGTTCAGGACCATTTAGGAAGACTGGACATACACAAGTCCATGGGGCCAGATGCAATGCATCCAAGGGTGCTGAGGGAGTTAGCTGATGTGATTTCAGAGCCATTGGCTATCATCTCTGAAAGCTCGTGGCAATTGGGGAAGGTCTCTGACGACTGGAAAAAGGCAAATATAGTGCCCATCTTCAAGAAAGAGAAGAAAGAGGATCCAGGGAAGTACAGGCCGGTCAGCCTCACCTCAATCCCTGGAAAAATCATGGAGCAGGTCCTCATGGAATCCATTTTAAGGCACTTGGAAGAGAAGAAGGAAGAGAATGATTCCAGCAGCAATCTTTAACTGTAGTAGGAAAGGAACTAAGGGGAAGTAGGTGTTCTGGATTTCCATGTAACCTCAATTCCAAACATATTCTGGTCTGTAAATGCACACATACAGCTCCAGCTCTGGGACCCACAGCACCATGGTAAGTTATTCAAAGAGTTGAGGGTCTGCCAAATTAAATCTTAATCAGATGACCCTTTTAAAGGAAAAATTTAGGCTAGATATTAGAAAATCTTCTTGAAAGATTAAGCTGTAGAATAGTTGTCTTAGGGAAGTAATGGGAAGCCAAATGACTTTGTTCAAACCACTGTGAAATATTAAGCAGGGACTATCCTGTCATGGAAAGAGAGACATAGGGTGACTCCGTAGGTATTTTCCATCTCTAATCCCTATGACAATGTATACCATAACGCAAGTTATCTATGCCAAAATCGGAACACTGCTTTAGCAAGTGGCATCAATCCTCACTTTCAGTCCCCAAAGTTTTTACATCACACCTGCTCTAACCCTCCCCACCTCTCAAACTGGGGTTAGGAGCAGGGACGTGGTCACGATGCGAGGCCAGGAGTGGGGGGAGGGGAGGTGGGCCGAGCCACAGGGACTGCAGCTGAGCCAAGGCAGGGGCACTGGGCCGGGAGCCAAGACTGCTACCAGGTGCCAGGGCCACAGCTGGGGGGGCAGGACTGTCCAGAGCAGAATTTGGGGCAGAGCAGGGCTCCCTGCCTTTCCCCCATGGGGGCTGGCCCAAGCCATGCCCATGCCTCCCTAAACATTGCTCCAGATTCCCCCTAGTTTGGGGACCTCTGCTCTAGCAAGTCTTGGGCAGGCCCTATTTTAACCTGCAGCTTAACACACCTCAATGCAAAGATGAAAAATGGAATTATCCATTTGGTTGTAATAAGATGATTTTTCCAGCTGATGATCTTTGCATAATTTTTAGACAACTATGTTTGGTTTGGCAGAAGTCTTCCACTAGATTATAAACAAGATGACCATAAATCTATACAAGATTTTCTCCCAGAGCTTGGAATTCTGAAAGTGAAATTGGAGGGGGGAATAAGATTATATTTCCTTCCTGTGGTATGGGGGAAGATTTCTCTCTTTTAAACATCCATTCCTGACCATTTGCTTTGTTTAGTTAAGAATCTTCCTTAACACAGATCCTTAGCTAGATCAGACCAACGGTCCATCTAGCCCAGTAGCCTGTCTTCCGACAGTGACAAATGCCAGGTGCTTCAGAATAGAACAGGTAATCATTAAGTGATCCAACCTCTCAGCCATTCCCAGCCTCTGGCAAATAGCAATCCCTACCTATCCTGGCTAATAGTCATTGACGGACCTATCCTTCAAGAACTTATCTAGTTATTTTTTTAACCCCATTATAGTCTTGGACTTCACAACTTCCTCTGGCAAGGAGTTCCACAGGTTGACTGTGCATTGTGTGAAGAAATACTTCCTTTTGTTTGTTTTAAAACTGCTGCCTATTAATTTCATGTGATGACCCCTAGTTTTTGTGTTATGAGGAGTAAACACCACTTCCTTACTTTCTCCACACCAGTCATGATTTTATAGACCTCAGTCATATCCCCCTTAGTCATCTCTCTTCCAACCTGAGAAGTCCCAGTCTTATTAATTTCTCCTCATATGGAAGCTTTTACATATTCCTAATCATTTTAGTTGCCCTTTTCTGTATCTGATCCAATCCTAATATGTCTTTTCTGACATAGGGCGACCAGGTCTGCACTTGGTATTCAAGATATGGGTGTATCATAGATTTATAGAGGCAATATGATATTTTCTCTATTATCTATCCCTTTCCTAATGATCCCCAACATTCTGTTAGCTTTTTTGACTGCCACTGCATATTGAGTGGATGTTTTCGAACTATCCACAATGGCTCTAAGATCTCTTTCTTGAGTGGTAACAGCTAATTTAGACCCCATCATTTTAGTAGGGATTATGTTTTCCAATGTGCATTACTTTGCATTATCTACATTGAATTTCATCTGCCATTCTGTTGCCCAGTCACCTGGTTTTGTGAGATCCCTTTGTAACTCTTCGCAGTCTGCTTTGGCCTTAACTATCTTTAGTAGTTTTGTATCATCTGCAAATTTTGCCACTTCACTTTTTACCCCTCTTTCCAGATCATTTATGAGTATGCTGAATAGTACTGGTCCCAATACAGACCCTTGGGGGACATCATTATTTATCTCTCTAAAAACTGACTATTTATTCCTACCCTTTGTTTCCTATTTTTCAACCAGTAGATCCAGGAGAGGACCTTCCCTCTTATCCCACGACCGCTTACTTTGCTTAAGAGCCTTTGGGGAGGGACCTTGTCAAAGACTTCCTGAAAACCTAAGTACACTGTATCCACTGTCTCACCCTTGTCCACATACTTGCTGACCCACTCAAAGAATTCTAGTAGATTGGTGAGGCATAATTTCCCTTTACAAAAGCCATGTTGACTCTTCCTCAACAAATCATATTACTCTATGTCTGATAGTTCTGTTCTTTACTATAGTTTCAACCAATTTCCCTAGTACTGAAGTTAGGCTGACTGGCCTGTAATTGCCAGGATCGCCTCTGGAGCTTTTTTTAAAAAATTGGCATCATATTAGCTATGCTCCACTCCTCTGGCAAGAAGTTGATTTAAATGATAAGTTACATACCACAGTTAGTTCTGCAATTTCATATTTGAGTTCTTTCAGAACTCTTGGGTGGATACCATCTGATCCTAGTGATTTATTACTGTTTAATTTATCAATTTGTTCCAAAACCTCCGCTAATGACACCTTAATCTGGGACAGGCCCTCAGATTTCATCACCTAAAAAGAATATATCAGGTTTGGGAATGTCCCTCACATCCTCAGCAGTGAAATTAATTCAATGCAATGAATTAATTCAGTTTCTCTGCAATAGCCTTATCTTCCTTGAATGCTCCTTTAACATCTCGTGTGTCCAGTGGCCCCACTGGTTGTTTGGCAGGCTTCCTGCTTCTGATGTACTTAAATTTTTTTTGCTGTTACTTTGAGTCTTTGGCTAGATGTTCTTCAAATTCTTTTTTAGCCTTCCTAATTATATTTTTACACTTCTCTTACCAGAGTTTATACTCCTGTCTATTTTCTTCAATAGGATTTAACTTCCAATTTTTAAAGGCTGCCTTTTTGCCTCTAACTACTTCTTTTACCTTGTTTAGCCACAGTGGCATTTTTTTGGTCCTCTTACTATGTTTTTTAATTTAGGGATATACTTTAAAAAGCTTCCACGCAGCTTGCAGGGATTTCACTTTTGACACTGTACCTTTTAATTTCTGCTTATCTAACTTCCTCATTTTTGTGTAGTTCCCCTTTCTGAAATTAACTACTACCATGATGGGCTGCTTTGGTGTTTCTTCTCCCCCCACCCCACCACAGGAGGTTACATTTTATTATGTTATGGTCACTATTACCAAGCAGTTCAGCTATATTCACCTCTTGGACTAGATCCTGTGCTCCACTTAGGACTAAATCAAGAATTGTCTCTCCTCTTGTGGGTTCCAGGACCAGCTGCTCCAAGAAGCAGTCATTTAAGGTGTCAAGAAACTCTCTCTCCGCATCCTGTCTTAAGGTGCTATGTACCCAGTCAATATGGGGGATAGTTGAAATCCCCCATTATTAAGTTTTTTTATTTTTATAGCCTCTCTGATCTCCCTCAGCATTTCACAGTCGCTATCACCATCATGGTCAGCAGTATATCCCTACTGCTATATTCTTATTATTCAAGCATGGAATTGCTATCCATAGAGATTCCATGGCACAGTTTGGTTCATTTAAGATTTTTATTTCATTTGACTCGAGGCTCTCTTTCACAAAAAGTGCCACTCCCCCATCAGCATGACCTATTCTGTATTTCCAATATATTTTGTACCCTGGTATTACTGTGTCCCATTGATTATCCTCATTCCATCAAGTTTCTGTGATACCTATTATATCAATATCCTCATTTGATAGAAGGCACTCAAGTTCACCCATCCTAGTATTTAGATTGCTAGCATTTGTATATAAACACTTAAAAGAACGCACTTACACCATGGAGTTTCTTTTCCTCATCCTCTTCTATTTTATATTTCCAGTACTCCCCTCTTCTCCGCCCAATATCATTTACCTTGTGAATCCCAAATCAGCATATGTACTGCCTGCTGGGATCTTTACATATGCATTGCTATTGCTTTCAAATGTTCTTGTTTGCAGGCCCATAAAAGTCAGAGATTGAAAAGTGGACTGAAGCAGGATCTTTTCCCTTAGGAAGCATTCTTGTTTCTTCTGGCCAAATACACTTTCAGTATGAATATAATTTCCTTCCAAAAAAAAAAAACAGCTAATGCTATAGTTTGGTAGTTTCAAGATATAAAGGACAGATAAAGCACTGCCGTCTTGTGAATGCAGTTATTGTATCATTTAAATTTTAGAAATCTGTTCCTGCACATGAATGCTAACATCGTCTAAACAAAATTTTAACGGATTAGTCGTCATATATACACCCTCTAATAGGTAAATATGTAGTACACCACAGTAATTCTTCAACAGGATTCAGCACATATATACATGAAAACTATTGATGCGTGCAAAAATCACTTCCATGGCGATGTCTTATGCGCTTCATAAGTCTCACTTATGGGATACCAGCAGCTTTCAGTGAAGAACTGTAAAAGTTTTAAGCAATTTGATCAAGGACACTTCTGTTACCAGACCACAAAATCCAATCTCATCCTCTTTTCCTCCACTACCTGCAATCCAGTGTATACGTGCATCACTCCTTATAAGCATTTCATACATCCCAAACTCCAGATTCCCCACTCTCAGTGTTTCCAATGCCTCCAACCAAGAAGCAGGGGAATTAGGACGTGATTATGTGTAAGACACAATTAAGAGCTTAAGGGTTCAAAGAATGATGAATCAAGACTTCCCTTTCCCTTAGTAAAGTGGGAGAAAAACTTCCTATCTAAAGAGAATGGTTACTCTTTTTCCTGGAGTTTGGTTCGTGGGGTTTATTTCATAGGTAGATAGCTTACTTTGTTAATGTTAAGTGTGACCAGTGTACTGTTAATGCCATTTTGAAAGATTCAACTGATTTGAGACACATTTCCTATACTTAAAAGGGGAACACCACTGGAACCAGTAATCTCTCAGAACAGAAGAAACAGATCGCTGCATCTACTGAATGCTGATTGTACAACTTTGCTGTGTGATAGTCACATTTTTCTTTTCAGCACTCAACTGCTTTCTCCTCTCTGCCCCAACAAGCTAAAACAGTGCATCCAAGACTGCTGTCTGAAGCATCCCGATGTCTGATGGGCTGCTTAGCCTAAAACCTGAGCACACTGCCTAGCAGCTGAAGGGCTGTCCTGAACTTAATGCATAACAGCCATCACCTGAGAATTAGTGAGGTTATTGGGCCCAGCTGCACTGGTAAGGGAACATTTCTGGCCATGAAAGTTTGAGGGGGAAACATATCAGAACAATATCATTCCTTTCGTCGGGGGGGGGGCGGGGGGGGGAGCAGCAGATACATGGATAGGTTTTGGGTTGCAATCCTGAAGTTTCTGTAAGGCTTTATATTTATTACAATATTTGGTACTCCTTTATATGATAAATGGCAACATTCACAATGTTTTGCCCCTTTGGGCACTCCCCCCACTCTCCACACCAGATCCACCTTTACTGTCATTGCAAGTTTAGTTATTTTGGCTGATTAAGAGGTCTAAAACATACTCCGATAACAATCTCATCTACAGCCTCAATCCACAAGGAATTTGCACTGTTGATTTTTTCCCAGATCTCCTCTTTTCAAAGAGCACCAAACTTTCCTTTACTAATGAGCCTGAGCCACCTCTTACATACTCGTCTGTTCAAAACTAGGGAGGCTTCAAAATTCAATTTTCCTCACCCTCAACCCGGTCATTCATAGCCAGAGTCTGTTACAGAGTCTCCAGTTCTCCTACTCCTTGCACTGCATCACAGACTGAGTGTAGAGTTTAAGAGTTGCTGGAAGTCTCTAAAAACTTGCCCAAGAAAAACAGCTGAAGAGGGGGTTAGGGATCCCCCAAAAGACCCATGATCAAATCAAAATGAAACTCCACCCCTACTAGGGTATTGACAGTAAGTGCTGGAAGGCTCTGCCTGGCTGCTGACATTGTGAAGTAAAAGGAACCTGAACCTCCCCGCGGCTGCTGCAAAAGCTAACAGAAGTGGGAGGAGGGAAGGATCAGAAATTCCTTTCACAAGGGAAATAGTTGACAAACCAGGTGTTCCCCCTTTACCCTGTTCCATACAGGAATGTGCATAATCCTGACATTACTTTTCAGAAGAGATTTGGAAGAGCCACTCTGAAGGCTGCTGAATAGCTGTCTTGCTGCCACCTTGGGTTTATCCATTTGATTTCTTTAGCCTTTGTCTGTCTAGTGCTGCCTACATGGATCCTTTCAACCTAACTGAGGATATCAGTCATTCTACCAGGAACTGCTCAGCTTTGCAAATATTTAACTAGCTGGTGCCCAAATGATCATTATAGCTCTGTGTAATGGGGTGCTGGGAGAAACCAGGCTGATTCAGCCCCTGCCACTGGTGTCCTAATTGGCTGAGTGAACCCTGCACAGAGTGGGCTGAGGGGGGGCAGCTGCCTGGCTAATTAGCCAGGCACTATAAAGGCTCCTAGGAAGGCAGGGACAAGCAGCCAGCAAAGGGAGAAGCTGCACGAAGAGGGTGAGCAGTGAGGCCCCTGGGGCTGTTAGGCTGGACTGTGCATGGATGGTGGGTAATAGCTGTAAATAAAGAGTGCTGGTGGGAACACAAAGCTGACCTCTGCTAGTGGTTTGTGGGCGCAGAGGACCTGAGCAGCAAAGAAGGGGCCCTGTGCAAACCTGCTACACTGATGTCCATATCAAATTTGCTCCGTTCATACATAAAAGGCTTTTCCTTCCCTAAAAGCTGGCACTGCGACCTCACCCTGGGATATGAAAGTTGAGTTGGGTTTCATTTGGGTTTATCCATCACACAGAGATTCAGTGAATGCTCTCTGTTAAACCTAGGCAACCGCACTGAAAACAACAGGTTTGCCCAACTGAGATGGCGATCTAGAAGTATATTAAGAGTTACAAAATACCATAACAGCCAAAAAAGGTGAGGTCTCATGTGGAAAGCTCCTCTCAGAAAATCCTTGGGACTCACTGTCCCTGATGAACATAGTAATAGAGCCATAAGCATCACCTAACAGAAAATGCATCACAGCATAAGCAATGTCAGCAAACAAAAAAAAGGAATGAATGCTGAACGCCCTCAATATTACCCAAGGAATGAAGCAAGAAGCAAATGGTTAAGGAAGCAATAATCTAGTCAGCAAGGGTGAAGACTTATAGAAGTGACCTGTACTGGTTCTAGCCAGAAGAAAACATGCCAACTAATCCCTCAGAAGAAAGTGCAGTAGAGAGAGTCAACCTTCCAGCAAAAGCTGATCACTCGATGTCAAGTGCACTAAGGTCATTCATCAGCATCTACACTCCAGACACTCCACTCCTGCCCTCCCTCATGGAAATAAGTCTCCCTGACAAGAATAAGCTGAAATAATGTTTATCAAACAAAAGAATCTATATGCATCAATAGAATGTCAATCAGGCCCGTGGAAAGGTCAGTACATGTAGCAATGCATGCAAATATCCTATAAATCAGGCATTTTGTCTGACAAGTTGTCTCAGCCTTCTGGGAAAGTGTTTCATGAACCACACACTTATGACAGCTAGGTAGGAAGAGACACAGCAGTTTTGCACACTGCTTCCCTTGCTGGGAATGGCATGATTGTTTTCTTTTGGCTGGGACTGACAGAGGTTGCTTCTTCACAAGCATAATTTCTTTCCCCAGCTACTGTACTGGATTTATTTTTCTTGCATGCATTAATTTTCTCTCTTGGTTCAGTGTGAATACTGTTGAAGTGTCTAACATTTGCTACCACAATTCGGAAGCCTTGCTGTTTTGCTGTGCTACATTTTATATCATTCTTTATTTATTTATTGGCAGGCACACTGCCATTTCACACTCAGAAGCAGGATTTCTCCAGGAAATATTTTCACTTGCAGTAATTTTCACTTTTCCATGCACTGCAGTGACATTTCCCTGCTCTATATTAACCATATTTTTAGCCTGTTACAGAAATTCAGTACAATTCATTAAAATTCCCAAATAATATACCTGGTAAAGATAGAATTTAGGCTACACACACCAACCATATGAGATTCTTGAAACTATTTTTGTGAGAAACTCTTAAGTTTATTGCTTCCAGGAGGTCTTCAAAATCTGGCAAGGACAAAACTCTGGGTGCAAGGAAGTTTTTTCTTTGTCCCGTGAATTTCCACTCTAGTTTGGCAGAGATATTAGCATCTGAAAGTCACCATTACCTTTCTGATGCTTGTCATCACCTAAATTTTGACAGCAAGCCAAAATAACTTAACATGTACATTCTAATGTAAGTCAGTGTTACCACCACAGTAGTGCCACACACTGCACTAGGAACCCTGGAAGCAGATGTCTTCATGAAAATGGGGGAGAGGAAAAAGCTAAGCTCTTTCACACTTAGCCAAATCCCCCAGACAGACCAACAAGTAGAATGTGCACTGACTACTTAAATCTGTCCTTGTCTCTGGAGGCCTGGTCCACCAACAACAAAAATATCCAATCTCTATGGTGCAGACAAAAACTAGGTGTGCAAGAGCACAAGCTGCCCATCACTTACTAACTTTTACTGCAATCTAAGCACCATATGGGGAGTTCTGGATAAAATCCCCTGAAATCCCTACAGCCATCAAGAGAAAGACTTATACACACAGCTAAACACAGAAAAGACTGCTACTAACCTTCTGTAACTGTTGTTCTTCAAGATGTGTTGCTCATGTCCATTCCATGCTAGGGTGTGTGTGTGCACCAGATGCACCAGTGCGGTAGATTTTTCCCTCAGTGGTATCCGTAGGCCTGACTCTAGCATCCTCTGCAGTGCACACATATATGCCAATATAAGGGTGCTGCCATCCACCTCCCATCTACCTCAGTTCCTTCCTAACAGAGGGGAAGGGCGGTGGGTCATGGAATGGATATGAGCAACACATCTCGAGGAAGAACAGTTACAGAAGGTTAGTGACCATCTTTTCTTCGAGTGCTTGCTCATATCCAATCCATGCTAGGTGACTCTCAAGCAATACCTCTAGAGGTGGGCCGGGAGTTCACAGACGTGCCAATTGCAATACCACTCTGCCAAACCCTGTACAGTCTCAAGCTTGTTGCGGGATGGCATAGCGGGATATGAAAGTGTGAACTGAAAACTAGGTTGCAGCCCTGCAAATGTCCTGTATCAGGACTGGGCTAGAAAGAGCTGCTGAAGAGGCCTGTGCTCTTGTCGAGTGGGCTGTCAGAAGGGCAGGAGGTGTGACTTTTGCCTGTTTGTAGCAAGTACAGATACAGGAGGTGATCCAAGAGGAAATTCTCTGCAGCAAGACTGGTAGACCTTTGCTCGGTCATTGCAATGAAAAGTTGCATGGATTTGCAGAAGGGCTTAGTTCTTTCTATACAGAAAGCTAGTGCTCACTTGACATCCAAGGAGCATAGGCATCTTTCCTCACTACAGCTGTGTGGTTTCAGGAAGAACACTGATAAGAAGATGTCCTACTTGATATGAAAATGTGACACTAGTTTTGGTAGCAACACAGGGTGAGGGTGCAACTGAATCTGAACTTTGAAGAATACAGTATAGGGAGGCACTGATGTCAGAGCCTTGATTTTGGAGACATGCCTCGCTGATGTAGTTGCCACCAGGAAGGTGACTTTCCAAAACAAGTGGAGAAGAGAGCAGGATGCCATGGGCTCAAAGTGGGGCCCAGTGAGACTGGACAGAACTAAAGAACCAGATCTCTGACAAGGGAAGAGCTTTTCTAAGCCTTTTAGGAATCTGACTGTCATCTCATGAGAGAAGACTGAACTGCCTTGGATATGCAGGTGAAACGCTGAGATAGCCATGAAGTATACCTTGATCGATGATAGCACTAGGCCTTGATGCTTCAAGTGGAATAAGTATTCCAAAATAAGAGGTATCGGTACCTGGGATGCGGAAAGGCTACACTCCATCACTCAGCAGGCGAAGCATTTCCACTTCACCAGATAAGTCGCTCTAGTAGAGGGTTTCTTGCTCTTCAGCAGGACTTTCTGGACTTGGGCAGAACAGGCTTGCTCTTCCCGGTTTAGCCATACAGCATCCACGCTGTCCAATGCAAGGAGGCAAGGTCCAGGTGTAACAACCGACTGTAATCCTGCGAGATCTAGTCCAGGCAGATAGGGAGTGTCCACGGGACTGCCACCACCAGGTCCAACAGTATGCCAATCCCCTGTGGTGAGGCCATGCTGGCGTGATCATTATGACACGGGCCCCACCCCTCTTGATCTTTACAAAGACTCTGTGGATAAGAGAAATTGGTGGGAAGGCATACATACACCTTCTGAGCACTGACGGTAAAAGGTGTCAGTCAATGAGCTGCTTTTGCGTCCCCACAGGGAACAAAAGCAGTGGCACTTCCTGTTCCGTTTGGTCGCAAACAGGTCAACTCAGGGATATCCCCCATTTCTGGAAGATAGTTTTTGCCACCTCTGGGTGCAGGGACCACTTCTGACGAGAAGCGAAAGACCTGCTGAGATGATCTGTTAATGTGTTCTTGGCCTTGGAGAGGTACGATGCTTCCAGGTGGATCGCATGTCCCACAGAAGTCCCACAGCCTGAGCGCCTCTAGGAACAGGGCTGAGGGTCTTGCTCCCCCTTGCTTGTTGACATAGTGCATTGCTGCCACATTGTCCGTCAGCACTCGCACTACCTATTCCGACATCTGGGGAAGGAATACCTTGTAGGCGAGGCAGATTGCCCTGAACTCTCTGATGTTTATGTACAACTTTAGATCCTCCAAGGACAAGAGACCCTGGGTCTTGAGTGGGCCAAGGTGGGCCCTCCATCCTAGGTCCAGTGTACCCAACATGAAGAAAAGCATTGGGCACAGGGCTGCAAAGGGAACCCCTTCTGCCATGTGCGCAGGGATTGTCCACCAAGTCAATGAGGAAAGTACCCAGGGTGAGATTGTGAGGACCATGTCCAGGCTGTCTCTCACAGGGAAGTAGACTGACACAAGCTATATTTGAAGTGGTCTGAGACGTAGTCTTGCATATTACACCATGTGGATACATGCTGCCATGTGACCCAGCAACCTGAGACAAACCTTTACTGTAGTGAGGAGGGGGCGGGGGTGTGACCTGGAAGATCAGCTCTGACAAGGCTTAGCATCTGACATGAGGTAGGAACACTCTGGCCCAGCTAGAGTCTAGGACTGCCCCAATAAACTATCTTTTGCACAGGTTCAAATGTCGATTTCTGCTCCTTTACCAGCAGGCCCAGATTTTGGCAGGTTGCCTGCAGTACCGTGATATTGGCCAGATCTGAGCTTCA
Organism: Mesoclemmys tuberculata; assembly: GCA_007922155.1. NCBI lineage: Eukaryota > Metazoa > Chordata > Testudines > Chelidae > Mesoclemmys > Mesoclemmys tuberculata. The sequence continues at coordinate 18,851,461 of ML675620.1, forward strand.
AAGTGGCCCTTGAGTCAGTTGTCGAGATAAAGGTAGATCTGTATCCTTCAACATCTGAGGTGGGCACTGATCACTGCCAGGCATTTTGTGAATAGCCTTGGCATGGTCAATAGGCCAAATGGGAGGGCCATAAATTGGTAGCGGTTATCCCCCACTATGAAGCACGAAAAACACCTGTGACCATGGAATATGGAGATGCGTCCCCTTCTGGTCGAGGGCAGCATACTAGTCACCCTGATCCAGAGGAGGAGTGATGGAGACTAGCGAAAACATACGGAACCTCAGTTTCTTCAGATATTTTTGAGGCGATGCAGGTCCAGTACGGCACTGCATGCCCCCTTTGGCTTTCGGGATTAGAAATTAATGGAAATAAAACCCTTTTCCTCTCAGGTGTAGGGGAACTTCCTTTACAGCCCCTACCCACAGAAGGGCTTGTCCTTCCTGGATGAGGAGTTGCTCATGAGAAGGGTCCCAGAAGATGGATAAGGGTTGGGAAGGAAGAACAAGTGAATTGAAGGGTATACCCCACTGCAACTATATTTAGAACCCACTTGTCTGATGTTATAGCCACCCACACAGAAAGGAAGGAGGAGAGGCATTTTGAAAAGACAGATGGGGTTGGATCCTGGGTTGAGACTGCTAGGTCACCCCCAGGCACACCCTCAAAAGGCCTGCCTGCCACTTGGTGGATAACAGCCTGAGCTTGACTGGGGCACAGCGGTGGTAGGTTAACCCTGAAGGCACTTAAAGCTCCTATTTCTCCTCTTATAGGGCTCACTCCTAGCCTGGCCCGCAAACTGTTGTTGCTGGGGCCTGAAATGCTTTCTAGAAGCCGGTGGGGTGTATAGCCCTAAGGAGCAGAGTGTGGCCCTAGAGTCCTTAAGGCTGTGCAGCCTGGCGTTCATTGGTTGGAGAATAGTCATGCGCCATTGAAGGGGAGGTCCTGGATGGACTGTTGGCCCTCCGCTGATAGGCCCGATGACTACAGCCATAAGGCTCTTTGCATCAACACCACTGACGCCATTGTTCTGGCCGCTGAGATGGCTGCATCAGAGGCTGCTCGGAAGCAAACCAAGGCCACTGATTCGCCCTCCCCCAGAATGGCCAGAAACACCTGCTTAGGCTCCTGGGGTAATGAGTCAGCAAATTTGGCCATGGAATGCCAACACTGAAGTCATATCTCCCTAGCAAAGCTTGCTGGTTCAATATGAGGAGTTGGAGACTCACGGTTGAATATATTTTTCACACAAAAAGTCCAGCTCTTTTGTCTCCTTATTTTTAGGGGTTGAGCTTCACTGCTCTTCTCTCTCTCTCTCTCATTGGCTGCTGACACAACCAACGACCCCAGAGAAAGATGCGAGTAGAGATACTCGAATCCCTTGGCAGGCATATAGTATTTTTTCTCTGCCCCTTTAGATGTAGTGGGGAAAGAAGAGGGATTTTGCCATAGGGCCTTGATCAACTGATAGCTCCCTCATGGACGGGAAGGACCACTCTGGAAGGGGCTGTTGCTGCCAGAATATCAGAGAGCAAGTCAGCTGGTTCCTTCAGCTACTCTGCCTCCAGGCCTAGATTCACCGCTACGCTCTTGAGCGGCTCTCGGTGTGTCCTATAGTTAGTTGTCTGTAGGACTGTGGGCCCTGTTATTTCCTCGTCAGGTGATGATGTCAACGAAGAGACCATTAGAACAGGAGTGGGCGACTGACTGTTACCCTGTAGCTGAAATAGCTTCCTCTTGGGGGATCCCTGAAGCCTCCTCTCCACTTAGTCTAGTTGTGTGTCTGAATCTGGGGGTGGACGTGACACTGTCACTGAGCATCTCTCAGAAGTCTCCGAGACACATTGGATATGCTGCAACCTTGGGACAGTAAAATGCTGATGTTCTGGTAACTGATAATAGCATTCGGGAGGCTGATGCCTCGAATCTAGGGATCAGTGCCAAGTCCCTGGTGCTCTACATCAAGGCACCGGTGACCAGTACTGAGGGTCCAGAAAGTGGTAACAGGAGTTCAGCTGAAGGTAGTGGTGCCACAGGGACAGGCAGGGGACTAGCAACCGCTGTCGGGGCATCGGCAAACAGCACCATGGACCTGTGCAGGGCACCCTTCATGGACTTGCCCCTTGACCTGCTCATGGTCCACTGCCCCAGCAGGGGGTCTCAGCTGGAGGATATATTCTCCTGAGGAGTAGACAGCATTGGGAGCGAAAGCAGGTCCTCGGCCAGTTGCAAGCCTTGGGTGTGGATGGCACCGTAAAGTGCCAGAGCCCTTGCCGCTGACTGGAGTTGGTAGTGGGTCCTGATTTAGACTGGTAGCTGTGAGCCAATCCGAGTTCCAGGGAAGATGAGCAGTCCACCGCCAGTCTAGGCTCATCTCCTGCTCCCAATTTGTCCTTTTTAGGTGTTGGGGAGCACCCTCTCCCAGAGTGCAACTTTTTTTGCTGCTTCTTCAGCACCGGGGAATGGAGCCGTTGCTGGGATAAACTTGGTGCTGGGGGAGCACTTCAGGTAGACACCGATGTACTAGGCGCTGAGTCCAAGTGTCCCGGCTCAGAAACCCGTCTGAGGGCTCACTCCATCAGGAGTGCTCTTAGCCTGATGTCCCGGTCTTTTGTGTGGGGTCCTGCATTTGTCTTGAATGGTGGTCCACCCAGGCACTTCAAGTAGCTCTGGTGAGGTCATTTACCAGAATTGGCTTTTTACAAGAAGCGCATGGTTTAAAGTCTGAGGACTGAGGCATGCCCCATCCCTGGGCTAAATCCCCATGAACAAGTCACACAAACTACTAATTCTAACTAAACAAACATTATTAATGACTATTTACACTACAACATGAAAAACCACTGATTAAAGACTTGTCGAGTCAAGGACCTTCCAGCACCAATCACTGGTGGTAAGAAGGAACTGGGAAGGTGGGAGGGCCAGCAGTGCCCTTACACCAACACATATACACACCACTGCACAGGGTGCTGGAGCTGGCCCTATGGATACCACGGAGGGAAAAATCTCCAACATCAGTGCATGTGGCGCGCACATATACCCTAGCATGGAATGGACATGAGCAAGCACTCAAAAAGAATGGAAGGAATTTGTGTGGCTGACACCAGGTGACCCTTTTAGAACCGCATTTCTGAACATTTGTTGCTGAGAGGGAGGCACTGTTTTCTAGAGGTTCATGAAATCCAGCAGTCCTGAGGAAAGTGGGGATTGCGTACTACTTGGGGGAAATACAGAAGCTACCTCAAGGAAGAAGGCAACTTCTCTGACAAAGCCAGCATAGCTTGAAAGGACTTGATCTGGACAGACTAAGTCTGGGTATAGGGTTCATGCCAGCTGTGTAGCACGAGGAGCTTGGCTGGTACTTGCTTTCCTAAGTCTCATTTCTCAAACACACTTTACTGAAGCCTGAAACTTTTCCGAAACATGTCTCCAAAGTCATATGCAAGATTTCAGACAGGTCTCTTCTTTTAAGGGATCAAAGAGGTTAAAACTGGAGTTAAGGCTGCAACTGGCTTTCTAGTATAACTACAGCATCTTACGGTGACCCAAACACATCAAGGGACAGGAATGAGAAAGAAAAGCTATTTAAGCGAAAGGACAATGTTGGTACAAAAACAAATGAGTATAATTTATGAATAAATGAATAAATTTAGGCTGGAAATTAGAAGGTTTCTAACTATAAGAAGTGATATTCTAGAACAGCCTTACAATGAGTAATAGGCAACCTTAAAGTAGTCATAAGAATGTGCTTGATACATTTATGAACAGGATTATATGATGGTTGCCTGTGAAAGCAGGGGACTGGACTTAATGACCAAGGAAGTCCCTTCCCTGTCCTTTGTTCCTGATAACCTTGTAGAATGTACTTTACAGACACCATCTCCAGTAAAATGAGCAGAGGGGAGAAACCAGCTGGGAAACCGCACAATAGCATACTCTTAATATCTAGTATTGTGTTAATAAAACAATGTGCAAGAAAGTTGTCCTACACAGCAATGACTTATTACTAGATACATTGTGGCATCTTAGAGAATTTGTTTGAATGAAAAACCATTGTGATTCAACTGAAGGGATCAATTCCCTAGCCAGAGCCAATCTCTAGAAACCCTGCTAATTACTTGGACTGACAGGAAGGTCACAAAGTGACCTCTTTAGGAATCGCAGATTAATTAACATATATAAAAGTTTGATTATCCAAAGCAAGCAACAGACCTATCAAAAGATTCTCATTTAATACAAGTGAGGGGTTTTGGCTGTAGAACTGATGATACCACCATCTCTTTCTTTAAACCTACCCTTTTCTAAGTAGGTCCTTGGTGCCCATGGAGGATCCTCTTCAGCATAAGGATCACTGTACTCCACCACAGCTGCCTCCTCCTCTTCATAATCTTCTGGAGGTGGAGGTGGAGGGGGGGACTCCTCAAAAACTGGCTCATCTACAGGTGGAGGAGGAGGGGGGGTATCTGAAACTAAAAATAAGCAGCAAGATCAGCATGAAACACTCTCTAGAACTACGGAAGCAGATTAAAGTAATGGTCTCTAGTCAAACGCTTCCTAACTAGTTTCATGGGGACCTAACACTAGAACTTAGGAACAGAATCGGGGAGGAGGATCAGAATCCCTTGACAAATATTTTTCATCTTGTTTGGCTTTTTCCCATTTTATCTGAAATTCACCAAACAAAGCAAAACAGTAAAAAGGAGAATTCTGGCTGGCTACAGCTGAGGTTTTTCCACACACAAAACAAAGGCCATCCCCAATCATAGCACAAGGAAGAAGCAAACTTACTATTTTCTTGGACTCTGGCCACAAATCCCATTAATGGTAACTGTGGAGTTACCTGTAGAATGGAAGGAGGAGGAGGAGCAAGGGATACTGCAGCAAAGGAGTAAAAGAGAAAAATAAATTAGAAATAAAACAAGGCAGCAAACTGGAAAGAGGACATATCCACCATTCAGGCACTATAGCAACTTGTCAAAGGAGGTGTGAAAAAAAGATGACACCCAAAAAAAAGGGAGGCATTAAGAACAGTTTTAAGAATATAAATATCACTTGTAGCAAGTTTTAGTTCTCTCACACAGCTGTATTTGAAAACTCCCACGCCAGCTCCTTTTCATAACACCAAAACTCAGTTTAAGAACTCGTACCAAGAAGATACTGACTTCTTTTAAACTGTACCTTTATTATAGTAGAATATAAAACCTTATGAACAGCTCTAACAAAATACAAGAGAGTTTTTCCTTTTTGATCAACAATGTTTACAGTGTTCGGATAACGATGTAACCATCTTGGTCTGACGATATTACAGAGACAAGGTGGGTGAGATATTTTCTTCTATTGGACCTAGTTCTCTTGGTGAAAGACATGCTTTCGAGCTTATAGAGAGCTGAAGAAGAGCTCTGTGTAATCTTGAAAGTTTGTCTTTTTCACCAACGGAAGTTGTTCCAACAAAAGACATTACCTCACCCACCTTGTCTCTCTAACATAATATTTAGGGAATTAAAACAAAAGAGAACATGAAGATACTTTCTGAAATAGCTTCTAAGGAATTGTACCCATAAGTTCTTTAACAGAAGGGATTTATCTAGATACTACCCAAATGATCCCAGGAAACAAGCAATTCACTTCTGTTAAACTGAGTACATTTGGAAGATGAAGGAGCCTTCAGTACTTCTCAAACTTTTATATTCAGGGGGTCTCGATCCTAACTTTAAAATTTTCTCAAGTAAATTACCTCGCCAGGAAACATACATTTCAGGGGAAGAGGAGGGAAATTTCAATGTTTCTTGTTTGAAGGCAGAGGAAGAGCTATATTTAATTAAGATCACTTCTCCATTATCCTCAGTAACTTCCTTTCAAATGAAAGTACAGAGTTCTCATGAAAATAAAGGGCTAAAAACCTAATTTGATGTATAACCTGTGCAGAACAGTAGAGTTTTAAAAATAAGATGGTATTAAGAGAATTTTCCATTGTACTTTGTAAAGAAATTTGGCACTCTTTAATATTAGCTGTTTACCCTTTTATTTTGGAAATGTTATTTAAAATCAGTTAGTTAAGATTTTGAAAGGGTAGCTACGACTTGTCAGTCAATATCTTTTAGTGGAGATGTTAGGGGTCCTGGCTATTTATGATCTGAGATCTTGTGGTATTTCATAACACTAATCTTGACAATTTTTATTTCTGCGATCAGCTCCTCTTTAATGACAGCTTAGATACCAGTCATAACAACTTGACCACATTTATAATATGCAAATAGAATAAAGTTGAAACCAGAAACATATATACATGCCCCTTTAAAAGAGCCAATTTCAGAAAGCTAAAAATAATCACTAGCCAAATCATAGACTCATAGACTAAGGTCAGAAGGGACCATGATGATCATCTAGTCTGATCTGCACAACGCAGGCCACAAAACCTCACCCACCCATTTCCGTAAATAGACCCCTTTAAGCTGAGTAATAGACTGAGTTACTGAAGTCCTCAAATAATGGTTCAAAGACTTCAAGACTAACATACAGAAAATCCACCAATAAGCGACCCAGGCCACATGCTGCAGAGGAAGGCGAAAACCCCCCAGGGCCTATGCCAATCTGCCTTGGGGAAAAATTCCTTTCCAATACAGCAATCAGTTAAACCCTGAGCATGTGAGCAAGACTCACCAGCCAGACACCCAGAAAGAATTGTCTGTACTAACTCAGAACACACTCTATCTAACATCCCACCAAAGGCCATTGGGCATATTCACATCAGCTAGGAGAAAGAATTTAAAAAGAAAAAAAATGTGAATGCTAATTGGGAAACATTCAAGAACGCTTTAGTAAATGCCCCAAAAGCCACAATCAAGGAAGACCATATTGGTTAAAAAACCAACCTGGTTTAGAGGAGAAGCGAAGGCAGCTATAAAGACAGAGAGAGTGAATAAACAGAAGAAAGGGGTAGTTGATAGTAACAGATAAAAACCAGAAGCTAGGAATTGTAAAAAATGTATAAGGGAAGCAAAGATACACAAGGAGAAATCTATGGCCAGTAAGGAGGAGGTTTTAAAAATATATTAGGAACAAAAAGTAACCTGAGAGAGGTATTGGTCCATTACTAGGTAAAAATGCTAGGAATCATCAATAATACTGCAGAAGAGGCAGCAAAATTTTCAATACGTATTTCTTTTCTATATTTGGAAAAAACAGATGACAGGCTCACCATATAACTCTCTTTCCATTCCACTAGTATCTCAGGAGGATGCTAAACAGCAACAACTAAAGTTACATATTTTAAAATCCGTACATCTAGATAACTTGCATCCAAGTGTATTAAGAGAGAGGGCCAAGAAACTTGCTGAACCATGAATGTTGATTTTCAATAAGTCTTGGAAAACTGGGGTAATTCCAGAAGACTGGAAGAAAACTAAAGTTATGCCACTATTTAAAAAGGGGAAACAGGATGACATAGGTAATTATGGACTACATGACTTCCTGATGTCTTTTTCAGCCCTAATCTTCTATGATTCTAAGCATCAGTGTTGCATCCCAGAACCAGCTGCATTTCAGTCATGAGCAAAGTGATTGTAAAGTAACTGCTATCTTTTACTCAATTGTCCTTCTTTCCCACAACAAAGGAGTCATAAAATCCTCTTTATGCTCACTGTAATGTGTTCAAAGTTATTCTATTCCTCTCCAGGCATGCTACCAAACCTCTTGTCCAAGAACTGATCATCTCTTGCCTCAAAAAATACAGCCTCCTCCTATTTGGCCTTCCTGGCTCACCTTAACACCCTTTAGCTGGTCCAAAATGCCCTCCACAAAAATTGCACACATCAAATTTAAGTTTCTTCACTTCTTCAAAGTCCAGTGCTTATTTCTCTTCCCTATCTCTCTACTCTGTTCCTACACCACTTTGTCTTGTCCAATCTACATGATCTTTCCTTTTGGGCTTTCCTCTCATTTTGCACCTTCTCCTGCTGAGCTCCCTCACGCTTCTGTCCCCTCCTCAAAACACTACCTCTTCACAAGGCCCAGGAATTGTAACTCTTCCTGCAACACCACCACCAATTGGTGACTAAAACAATAGTGGAACTAACAAGAAGTTTGTTGAACATCATTGCTCAGCCATTTGCTTTATCTTTCTCCTATATGTTGTTTATTTAGACTACAAGTTCTTTGGATCAAGGATCTGGTCTGTAAAACAAATAGCACACTTTTGATGCTATAAGAATAACGGAACCTAATCCTGGTGTATTGGGAGGTTCCCTCCCCCAGCTTTCTTTCAGGGCAACTCCTAAAGCAGCTAGTTTGTTAATGCAATGTGTTTGGAGCTCTTTATATTACACAAATAGATAAATTTGCAGCTAGAGAATGTTAATGTCGGCCAGTTTTTTATAAAGTTAGGTCTATTCTTGTTTGTGCTGTGTAATACTTGCCTGCATAGTGGGAAAGGCCTGTTGCCTTTCTCTTGAAGAAATGGAATTTGGCAATAATTAGGAAACTAGTAATCAGGAGAATAATGAGACACTATGCAAAACATTTGTCTTCCACAGGGAAGAGACAGGTCCCATTCTTGATTCCAGGCTGGCAGAAATTTCCAACTATATTTGATCCAGGAGCGAGGACGACTCTTTCTATGCAATGTTTTAATGTCACCTTGATACGTCAAAAAACACTGATTTTTAAATGTAAAAGTTTATTGGAATAATTCTCTCATTACTTTTGATGTTAAAAAGCAGTCAATCATCTGCAAAGACAGGAAAACAAGCGGACGTTTAACATCAGTGCCATTTGCTGAACTTGCAGGAGGAGAACTAGACTTTAGGCAACACCCACTGGTGGTAACAAACTGTACTTCTGCTCTGCCAAGTCTGATTTAGTAATTTCTCAGAATTCATTTGCATCATTTTGAACAGTGAACTATAAGGCATTTGAAGTTCATGTTGCAGAATTTCTTTTGAATTGTCTATTTCTATAACAGTTTTCAGAAGCATCACGCATTTCTTCCGTCAGTCTCATACTATCCCGTCATTACCATAGGCCTGATCTATATGGAAAAATTATTTCTTTTTTCTGTCAGAAACTACCTTGTACCCACACAAATCAGATCAGCAGTTTATTTCACCATTTAAATTGAAAAAAATAAAACCACTTTGGATTGACTATAGATGATATTGTTCATATAGCCTTTACACTGAGCCAGATTCAGCCATTGACTTGAAAGGAGGTACAACAGGAAGATTTTTTCCCTTACACTATAAGGACAATCACGAAAAGTTTTAGGCTGGGATTTTCAAAGCAGGACAAGGGAGTGAGGTACCCAACTTCTACAGAAATTCCACAGAACTTCCTTAGACTTCTTTGAAACTCCCAGTCTTATTTAGCCCTGCTGTTCAAGTTTTGGGTATGGACATTTTAACTGATATTTTTAATTCTGATGTTTCTAATCATACAATAGCATATTTAATGTAGATCACAATCTTTTAAAAGACTGGCTGCATTTTCAGTAAAGCCTGAGTCTTTTTAATTTCCTTTGTTCACACTTTTACCTTAATTCTTTGGAGGCAAAAACTGGGAGTGTCCACATGGAACAAACTAATAAAAAATAAATTATTGTCAAAAGGTGCTCCATGGACATCCAGGGGCTCCAAGGGGTTGCAGACAGTGACTGTACATTTAGCTTACAATGCACAGTGAGAATTAGAACCAACAGTAAATTAGAATTAGAACCTACAGTGGTCATGTAGACACCAACAGAACATCTTTGCTGGTTTGTCTCATCCACCTACTGCATCTTGTCTTTAGTTTGTAAGTTCTTTGGGGCACAAGCAGTCTTTTATTCTGTGTTTGTACAGCATTTAGCGTAATGCAGCCCATATATGCTAACGCTATATAAATGCTTAATATTAATAGGAATAATATTTATCTATCTATATGCTGCACCGGGATAATTTATGTTTTGTTCATGTAATCATAAAACCCAGGAAAGATCTGGGATGAAAAACGTGGCTCTAAAATATAAAGAATAAGAACCTGAAACAGGGACTCACATTCCAGGCCATTACCATAACCACCAGACTATAGAGTGAGATACACACAGGCTCCCGCCACCAATTCCATTTTCACAAAAATATTGGAAAGGTTTTGATTTTGTTTGAATGAAAAATGAAATGTTTTAGAACCTCAAAGGCTGCTGCAAAACAGAACTGTTGTCCTCTCGTCACCAAAAAGTCTTGTGTGTGTTTTGTTCAGAGTCTCTTCATTTTAGGTGACTGGGGAAAGCTAGTAATTCATGCTGGGATTGTCACAGGAGCCTAAGGGACTTAGCCATTCAACTCCAATTGAATGTCATATTTTTTTGTGCCATATTGGACTTCAGGGTAATCTTGCTTATAAGGATGTTCACACACCCTGGCTGTTTGGGCTGCAGAATATCTTAAATTCTGTGGACTTTCTTTTGTACCACAGTAAGTTTTAGGTCTAAATCCTCAGCAAGATGTCCCAAAAACCTCTTCACATCACAAAGACAGAAAGCAACTGATGCACAGTCCATGACCAACTCAGAATAAGAAAGATGGAGGTGGCTTATCAGTCATACCACACAACCTCTCTTACAAACCCTTCAGACTGAGCTGACACTTGACTGGAAGCCAAAGTGACAGAAGGAGGATAGTAGTCCAAAAGGAAGAGGGGCGGGGGAAGCGCCTCACATGAAATGGTATGAACCTGCATTGGCATTCCCCTGGTTCTTTTATCCTGATAAGCCTCAAGGGCCCTTCCTTCACCTCTCCACCCCAAAAGTCCTTTCCTCCTCCAGTTCCCCAAACTTTAAAGATCCGCTCTTCCCTTGCCACCCCACCCTCCAGTACGGCCAAGCAGCAGCTATGGTCCCCCATATTGCCAATGCTTCCAGCATCTCCCCCTGGAGACCACAGCCCCCACTCATGGATTCTAATTTTATGAGTTCAAGAACTCCCCTTCCCTTTCTGGAGGTCCAGATATACAGATCCTGCCTTAATCTCCCTCTCCCTCTTCCTCCCTGAATAGAACTAAAACTCCACATTCTGCCTGGACATTGATTTAAAACGAGTCTTCTGTTACAGCTCTTCATTTATGCTGTGACAAATGTCCCTGCCACAGAAATATTTTCTTTGTGATTTACAGTTCAAGTGAATAATCCTGTTAATCATTTCTTTTTTTCTTGGGTAAACAGACTGAATTACGGTTATATAACTTATTTACTAAATATTTGGCATCTTCTGTGATACAGTATAGTGGAACCTGCCAAAGGACCTTTAATTAAAAGCCAATACAGAAGAGTGGTCAAAAACTCTCTCGATATACTGAAAACCCTCTTTACTTCGAAGGTAATCCTGAAGGCATTTCTTTTTAGTTGTATGTGACACTATTTCCTATACCTTTTCTCTATATCCGCTTCGCCCTTCAACATGCATATAAATGTACATTACAAATGCCATAACTCATTCAGCTAGAATAGTTTAGTCATGCCTCTTCACTCCCCACCCACAACCACCTTCTCTCCTCCTGGAGTCAAATAAATGTCTCTTTGAGACTAGCTAGAAGGTAGAGATTAAATGATATGTTTGTGTTTGATCAAATCCCCTAGGCCAGATGCTGGAATCTGAGCATAATTCCAAGCATACAATTTAAAACTGTAGACAACAGCATTGCACCACTTGCATGTTAACTTTCTATCTAGCGTACAATATATGAACTTTGCAAATCAGAAATCTTCAAACGTTCCTATTGAATCTCTCTGCATCTTCTGTCTAAAGAAAAACCTGTTCTGAAACCAAACATCCTCTAATCTCCATCACTCTTGCAGCACTTTCATCTCTAATCAGAAATGTGGGAAAGAAGTCTGGTTATATGAATGGCTAGCACTTTTCTACTCAAATACAGAACACATTTCTTTTTAAGGCTCAAAACTCAGCAGATAAGAATTTAACCTTCATTTAGAGAAGGGGTCACCAGTTAGACTAAAACCATATATGAGGCTTGACTTCTGGCATAACTCCTCCTAGCTGCCACATCTAGGACCAATCACATCCTGACCCTGATAAAACACACTCCCATAAGAAAGCCCGTCTCCTGGACTGACCATTATTCAGGAAAGAAATAAACAAGTCTCCGAGCTGTAGTAATGGGGAATCAGGGTTCAAATAGTTCATGAAAGACTAAACATTCAACCCACACCAGGGTTGGAGTAACAGTGGTACTGCAGACCAAGAATGAAGTTCACTGGTTGAGCTGTGTAATAGGGATTGCATGTAGTGCCTATCCATAATGTCTTGTCAAGTCAGACACTTTTGAGACCTAAACGCACATCAATTAAAAATAAATAAAAAAAATATTCTAGGCTCTTTGCATTAATGGAAACTGAACACTCTGTATGTGGACAACAGACTAATTAGGGCTACCAATACTGTATTAAATCACCTAAGGCAGCACTCAAAATCTACTGTGGGAACTGTGCAATATCAAATAGACTTCACAGCTTTGAAGTTATGAGCTAACACTTTGGTATTTTGGAATGGACATATTGAAGTAACCCTCTTACCTGGGTTCTGGCTATGAAAAGGTCCTCCGTTCATCTGACTCTGAAGGCTCGTTTGTGACGTGATGGAAGGAGGGCGCCTGTATGGCAAAGAGCCCCCTACTGTTGGGGGTATATGCCGAGATACAGGTCTGTTCATGCTGTAGAACTGAACAGGGTGGCCTGGGTTAGAGAGAAAGATGTGTTAGCAAGGAGAAAAGATGGAAATCTGGCTTTTACGCTTATATTCAAGACTTATCCCAAGGACAATTTTTTTTAAAAAAAAAACAGTAGGTCTGCTTCTTAAGAGCATTCAGTTAGTTCAGTTGCTAGATTGACTAAACTCTGAATGTCAGATAACACTGACAGAAGGAAAAATAACTCTTGCTCAACTGCTATATTTAGCACCACCAAGAAAACCAAATAAAAAAAGAAGAATGTTAGCTTTAAAATGTTAGAATTGGAGGCCACTGTTTCCAGTAAGTAAGATTATATGATGCTTCATAATAAATGTATATTCATGAGTGGAGATCTTTTTCAAATTGAACTAGAATTTCATTCGCAAGGTAGAGATGCTTCATCATATTGTTAGCTAGCCAAGTGTCCAAATCATTCACAAGGAACCCGCTAATTCAATTGGAAGTCATTTCTAGGAACCACAAAGATGTTATATTATATTCTATGTCTAAAGAACAAGGCATATGAGCTGCATCACAGCCAGAACTCTTAGGAAACGTGTGGAGGATAATTTTTGAAGAATGGAAAAGAACAAACATCTTGGGCAGAAGAAAGGGAATCCAGCACAACGTTCCAAAATTTTAGAAAACTGTTAATTGACTCAACCCCTTAAGATACTGCTTTATTCCAATCAATGTTAACATTACAACACATACAATTTCTATATCAAACTGATTCAAACATCTAGTAAATAATGTGTGTTTACCTTAAACTATACTACACAAATCACAACTTGAAGACTAGTACTTTAGCTTGAATCTCATTGTCTTCACACTTGAACCAATCATAAACCCGTGATGTTGATACCATGTGTTTACATATAATTAAAGCTCTGAAGCACACTGAAGTAAACTAGATAGTTTTCAGTTTCATGGTTCCCTCCACAACATTATAGGTGAATCTCATGATTGTAAAAAACCCAAGGGCCTGCCCTCCCTAAACACCTAAACCCAGTGGATTTCTGTCCTCCTCATTGGTGTTCTCTCATTCTTTGAGCCAGTCACTCTGATTGATGAAACCTTTGTTTAAAGCTTTTTTAAAAATTAGAAACAATAAGGTGCAATTTCACTCAAAGAATGAAAGCTTTAAGTTAACAGGGAAGTGATGAGACCTTGAAGGTTCTTGTTAAGCCTATTAGGAAACAATAAGTAATTTACAGAACTGTACAGAAGGCCTAGAGGAGGAGAATGGGTGGAATCACTAGTGGTTGGAAAGGGATGCTGCTAGTAGATGTAGTCAATTGAAGAAAGGATGCCTGAATTTTACCCATGAAGAATCTGCCCTTCTGTCTGGCCATCTTGGCATCAGCCATGTGTTTTTAGCACATCTGGATTCATTTGGTCAAAATGTCCCAACATGCTATCTACTTTTTCAACACTAACTCTGTTATCTGTATACAAGTGAAAATACGGAAGAGATGTAAAGTAAAAGGGGAGACTGGAGATCCAAGTATTGGATTCATGTTTTACTTACATTGTTTATAACAATGAACATTTTTATTTAAGGAATAAATATACTCAAAGTCAATCACATAAAATAGATTTTGTTTAATAAAAATAGTGGCTTTTCTACTAGCCTTTTCATCCCTAGAAAGGTAAAAGCAATAGGTTGTTTCAGGCTGGGGAACAATCACAACCCTGCAAAATATAAAACTATTATCCTCATGCATCTTATTTCAGGGAAGTCATCTGAACACTAGGCTAACACAATGAGAAAGTGGGCACCTCTTATTTTTCTTAAATTATTTTTTAAAAAAAAATCAGATAATCTAAATTTTTATTACAGGTCTTCAGTTTTTCACTTCTATTTAATTCTGATTGTTTTATCAAAAATCCACAATCAGTGCTGTTTAAGACTTGCAATATTTTTCATACACCAGTGCATCAAAACCTGACAATCAATCCAACTTCTGGCTGATCAATCTCATCTTCTAACTGAGCAAATACTTTAGACATCATGAGGATTTGTTGCCACTGAGATTTACCACAGCTCAGGTGCCTCTACATTTATTACAAGAATTCTTATATATGAGATTAGAAAATATTTATAAATGCTTAATTTAATTCTTTAACTAAACACTACTTAAAGAATATTTTCTGGCACTTTACAAATGTAATTTCTAAATAAGCCTAAATGTAGACCAAAGTTATTAAACATCCGAACTAACACAGCCCTGTAAACAGAAGCAGAACCCATTACAATCAGCTACTGCAAAGACATGTAAGCCATATATATATATATTTAAATAAATAAATAAATAAATAAATAAATAAAGAATGAATGAGTGAATGAAACAGACCTTTACATAAATATACAACATTCAAATCAAACAAAAGGCAATATGTACTAGTCTGACATTTAGTAAATACCACATGTTGAAACTTGACCAATTAAAAAATGAAAAATGCAAAGAGACTTTATAAATGTTAAGAAAGCAAGCTTGAATACATGCATTGTACATCACCTATTGAACAAAAAAAGTCTGTTGGCAGAAGTGACACAATCTGTGCATTAAAACATGCATGTCACTAGGTAATGAATTAAAAATGGATGCCTCTTTTGCAACGACTCATGGAAAGGAGAGATACTGGCCCAAAACAGCTCATGGAGTCAGGTCACACAAAACCATCCACATCACACACATCATTAGAGGCACCATTTTGAATCCAGCATTTGAAGAAAAATAATTACTAGAGGTCAAAAGCATTGCTGCCTTTATCCTACATGCGTTTCTCTGAGAGCTCACGCTACCACACAACACAGTAGCTGTTTGCAGGAGTAGCACTCAATCTTCTGGAAGAGCAGGCGTTTCCTGACAAAACCCATATACAACAAAACCAAATGAGGAAAAACCCGTACAAATCAATGATTGCTAAGGATCTCCGAAAAGCCTGGGACTGGCTCACCTCTCGGCTCACCGGTCTACGAAATGGCAAAGACTCACCTGCAGAGGGAGTGGAAGAAACAGCAGGGGGAGGTGGAGAAGTGAAGCCATCAGGAAGGGGCTGGGCTCCTGCAGCAGCAGCCTCAGGGGCAGCGGAGGGGGCAGGAGCAGGAGCAGGAGGGGCAGGGGCAGACGCGGAGGTAGCAGGAAGGGGAGAAGGGCTAGCTGAGCCCGCAGGGGCTATGTGAAGAGAGGAGGAAGAGGCGCAGTCAATAAGGAGATCAGGTTAGCAAGGGTTAGAAAAGCCTTCTGGCAATTCAGTGTTATTCAGTGAACACCCAACATTCTAGCACAAGAGGGGATGGGAAACCAAGCTTATGTTAAAGCAGCATTCCCCTATATGCAGCCAATAAGGACACCCAGACTGGAAAAGTCTGACTCAGAAACCAACTTCTGTGCTTCAAGGAAAGTCCCTACTTTAAGACAGACTGCTTCCCCCTTTGTTCGTTACTCTCCATCTGTAGCACAGCACGCTGTAGTTTTTGCACAAAATTAAACATAGCAAAGGGAGCCATCAGTTCCCCCATAGCAATTTTTGGTACAGAAAAATAATTTTTCATAACACAATCTATGCCAAATACAGTTTTTTCCCTTCATTTCACTGAGAAGACTAAAGAGAGAATCACACAGAAAATCCTCAACACTACATGAGCAAAAGAAGAGGGAGTACAAATACCACTTCCTATTTTCTGTGAACTCAAAATGTTTAAGTTTGACAGACTGCCTGTTCCATGATAATCTGCTCTGCTTTCATGAGTATACTGAAGATTTACTTTACTGTGTCCTTGCAGGCATTTAGAAGTTTAGATTTATTTTAAAAAATGCATGAACAGAAAGCAAATGAAAGACCATTTATCTGGTTAAAAGAACCAAGAGAGACTGTTTTCTTGGAACACTTACTGTGTCCTATCTAGTCCATTCTAAAAGTCTAGACAAAGAGCTCCTGTCTCAACTGGCTTAAATGAATCAATAGTTTTGATTAACCAATTGACGTAAGAGGCAAACAGGCAGGCAAATACCAGTATAACAAACATTTCCACACTCAGTGGATATCAGTGTATCCATATTTTAATTATTAGCACCAAAAAATGTCAAAGTTTGTTTGGTTCTGGAAAAATTGGTTTGAAGAATTCTCCTGGTGTTTGCCAGACTCTTAATCTCAACAGTAAATAAATTCAAATATTAGGACTTGGACAGAAAGAGAGGAAAGCGAGATTCCTATTTACCTGGATAGACACTAGGAGGAGATGGAGTGGGGACAGCAATAGGTACACCCACACTTCCACTTCCACTATTCTCTCGACTGCTGCTCCGACTACTTGGGTGGCTCCCTCCACTGCTCCCACTGCTGCTAAAGAAACCAAAACCACCAATACATTAATATTCTGGTCCATAGGAAAAATACATAAAAACCCTACACTAGCAATTTGCTACTTCACACTAAAGACTGGGAAAAACAAAGAACTGAAGTTGATGACAAAAATAATTTACCACATCAGAACTGAGTTTTAATCAACTATGATCATTCATTTGGCACCAGTAATCTAACAAGCATATATGGCATTTTGAAAAGCTAATTTACATGACCATTACAATACTATTAAATCTTTGCTGAGTGGAGAGACAGCCCATTTTCGTACAGGTTATATAAAGCATGCAGATTATCAAGATTCTACTGTATATGCATCTACATTAAGTATCATTGGGGATAGAGGAGGGAAATCTATCAACATTTCCAGAATTCAGAAAAGTCAGGTTTTCTTCTGTTTAGAATAGATACGGTATAAAGCTACTTGGTCAGCCTCCTTAAAATGTTTTTTCAAGAAGAATTTAACATTTTCAAGAGAAAAATTTAGCTCTCAGGTGGCATCTTATACTTCTGACAATTCCTAGGCCTGATGAAGTCTTCTAGTGGCCAGTGAAAGAGTAACTATCTTCTGTACTACATCATAACTTTGGTCCATCTCTGGGTTCAAAGGTAGTGGTTTCCTCATTTATATGTTATGATAACATTTTTACAGAACCATTTAGTACTGTTCATCCTGAATTCTCAAGATCTTTTATTTTCCAAAAACTTCACTTATGAAGCACAAGCAAACCTCACAAATTTGTAATCCTCCAATCAGCACACCTCATAATTCACACACAAAAAATAATCTCCCCAAATCTTGGTGAAGATTAAATAGAGTGATGTTGCAAGACCAGTGTTACTATGACTGTTTCTACTACACAATATTACTAGTACATTATGAAGTACTATAACTTATAAAATTGAAGTCTAACTGTGGGGAAAAATAAGTAAATTTTGTGATGGAATATTCTTGTTTTAACTGTGTCCATATCTCAGTGCACAATGGGTTTCCCAGTCAATAATGTAAATTAGTGAGCTTCTATTATAGGGTCTGGGTTTGATTTTAAATCACATCAGTGCATCTTGTACAGATTACTGTATCAGGCCAACCACATTCTGTGCAGGAATAGACTGAATACCTGTATGTACGATTCCTCTGATTCACAGAAGCTGTTCTAACAGGGCTCTGTTGCGAGGGAGCCATATTACGTGTTGGGCTAGGTACATAGTCATTTGGTACCACTGGAGGACGCACTGGCTCCAGTGTGCGATAGGGAGAGTGACGCCTGGACAAAAAAAGCAATACGCACAGAAGCAAATTCAGTCAGAATATAGCGCAGCCATAAATCTTTTACTCGTGTAAAATTACAGTTGTGTAGCAAAATCTAAGGGTTGCAAAAAATTGTTTTTCCCCATGTCTACAATATCCAATTTATGACAAGGGAGTGGAGGTTTTATGCTCCACATTCATCCAAGTCCTTTCACTGCACAGGAAGTTTCTGGTTTGTTTATCTTACTGATCTGAATGAGCAGTGGGGTGTCAGTTTGCCTTTCCGCTACTAGATCAGAGTAGTTTGCATATGTATAACTATCTTATTTTGAATTTAACACAATAAGCTCTGTTTCAGGGCCAGCCACTGCATACACATACACCACATCAATGCAGTATTTGGAAGGGCTGCTGTCCCTCAGGACACAATTCATAAGGATTCCATCAGGTGTAGGAAATGTAGAATTCAGGTACATAGTGCCACTGGAAAGCACATTTTACCATTCCCAGCACATATTCCCAACCCATGGCACAGTATGTCAATTTAGATATTACATTGGCTACTCCAGATAGACAGTACAGCCAATCAGAAAAAAACACCACTAATTCTATCCACAAGAGTTAAATAAAAAACAAAAGAAACCAAAGAAGACTTCCAGAATAAAACTTCTAATGACCTTCATTATCTACAGGAAGCAACACATCACCTCAGTTTAACATGTGGTCAGTACAAAGGATGCTGGTAAAACTTCGCCAAGCCTCAATGCCCATCTTTAGATGGTGGGCAAGCAGCAAGAATTAGGATGATGATTAGAATTTTTGCCAAGGTAGAAATTTAGATGTTCAAATGTTTAGGAATCTCTCTTCATCGTCTACTCTCTAGCAAAATATTACATCTACAGTAACAGTACTCACCCAATAGTTCCTTTTCCTGACATTGGTGGGCTGGGTGGTTTCTGAGTAGGTGGAGTAGTACGAGGCAGCCCACCCATCTTCATATTCTGTGTACTAACCTATATGAAGGAATGGAGAGAAAGAGTGCCTTTACTATACTCAGATTTTAGGCAATAAGATAGCAAGATTCCTTGAAGTCATTCAATAGTACTAAAAAGGCAGGGAAAGACTTAAACTGTAAAAAATTGAGAGGCCATGCATTTAATATGCCATTTCTACTCTGCTAAAAGTCAATAGTTGTACTCAAAGGACTCTTCATTGTGTGAGGTTTGCAAAGATTTGTATATAGAAACTGCATTTGCCTTTAGGCCATCACACAAATTTTAAATTTCTCCTGATGTTGATATTGTATCTAATCCAGTTAAAAGTCCCTTTTAGCTGGGTGTCTTGAAGTAGTTTTTTCCCCCCCTTTCTGTTTTGTTTTGTTTGTTTAAGATAAAAGCAGTTATTTCCGGTTGCACAGTTTAATGTTAATTCCCCCATTTTTTTTTTGAGTGGACTTTAAAAAAAAAAAAAGAGAGAGGATTAAGTAGGGTGTACATAATAGGCCAAAATACAGTAATTAATATAACTAAAGAGCAGGTAAACTTTGGTAAAGTTATTTTTATATTCAAGGTATGTTCCAGTAGAACCTGGATCTCATTTTAATATTTAATATAAAATTATACTTTAAACAAGAAAGCTACATAGTGTAATGTTTTCACATTAGTATACCAAAACTATTTAATCAACATTGGCTACCTGTTTAGTATATGTAGTTTTACTAAATTTACAACAGCCTCAGCTAAACTAGTACGTGGAATAGGGAAAAGAAATCGAATACTACTGATGTAATTTTTCCAGTTTTCTTCCTTAGAAAATAGCAAGATAATCAGAAACTACAAATTCAAGTTATTAATATTTCACTATTTAAGCCATCATCAATGTTGACTGATCTCAGTGCTGATTGATGACAAGATTATTACTTACATCACAAATTATAAACATCAAAACATTTTGTTTTTAATGAATTCACCATGCCAATTAATAGCACTCTGGCTGCACACACAAGTTAGACACATAGCAGTTAAAAAATTTATAAACATTGTTAGGGCAGTTCTCTAAAATATCTTTTTAATCTATTAGCCCTAAATCTATTCCCCATCATATAAATAATGTCAAATGTTTCATTCCAAATAATTTACGTTTGTAATTATTTTTATGTTGGTTATTTCCCATTATTAAATACTCTTTACACTCCCCTTTTCTGATACACATTCCATGCTCTATTGCTTGTGTGACCAGGTGTCCCAGTTTAATAGGGACAGTCCTAAATTCGGGGCTTTTTCTTATATAGGCTCCTATTATTCCCACACCCTGTCCTGATTTTTCACACTTGCTATCTGGTCATCCTATCTATTGCACGCAGGTATAATGTATATCATTTCCAACATGTATTGTTTCCAAATAAGATAACATATTTCCAGAAAGTAAGTCCCCCTATTTATAGAAAAGGCTCAGTAATCAAGTTGTTAGTGATGTTTAGAAATATTCTTAAAAGCGAATTACACCCTTTTAATTTAAAGAGAATCACTCCAAAAGCCAAGCAGTGTTTATTTTTGTTGCTATTTAAATAATGACAGATTGTTTATTAGTGTAAGGATTAATATATTGCAGAATACTGACACACAAACTTGACTCCCTTTTCTTTAATATATTGAAGGTGAAAACAGAAGATGGAAATCTCAAAGCTATAATGCTTTTAGCTTCTCAGGTATAAAAGAGTTTAAAGAAATTAGTATTGAGACTTAGAATTTTTGCAACAGTAAAAGTCTCAAATGTTCTAATTAGTTTTGCAAACGTGTCTTGCAAATAACATTACAAAGTCCTTTCAGCCAACTTTAAGCAACATGAAATCTAAAGTTACTTTAACTGAGGGACTAGGTAAGCACTGAACTACATCAATTTGAGGGGGGGAGAGGGAAAATGTATAATGAAAGGAAAGTGCATTTTATTCTATATACGGAACATCAAAAAAATCCCAAAAGCTGGACTTTTTTTTTTTTTTTTTTTTTTAAGTTGCAGCATCTCTTTCACCAAACTTATTGGTATCACCCACTTACCTGTGTGAGTTGTTTAAAACAAACATCCTTTATTAATGTTAACCCCTATGTCACTTCTTATGCAGAGGTCTCCAGTGGTGCATATTGCTCTATGCGGATTTTCAAAAGCCTTCAGATGGGATCACAGTTAGACCAACGTGAGCACTTTCAAAAAGTCCATCCTAGATATTTCAAATCCCTCAATAAGTGTCTATCACTTGGGGACACAAATACACTACAACATAACCACTACCTATAGGATTACACAAACTATTATCCTATATGATTACATCTACCTTAATTTACCTCAAAGTTTAAAGTAGAAACTACATCACTGTTATTAGTAATAGTATTGCAATGGTAATAGGAACTGCAATCATGTATTAGGCTCCCACTGTACTAGGAGTTTTACAAATAGAGATTACAGTCCCAGCCTCACTGAGTTGGGAGCAGATGAAGGATAATATAAAGCAAATAGAGTGCAGCAGAAAATTGGAAGTCATGCCTGCTGCTTGCCTAAACAAGGCAGAACTCCAAGGACTGCCGATATCTTTTATCAACATCACTAATGAATATCTTTTACATAAGATGGACAAAAAACAGCTTTAGAAAGTGTGACTAAAACCAGTACAAGAATCTCTTTGTTAACTAAGAATTTAAACCGGGTGACAAAGAAAGGAGACATTCTTAAAAAAAGACACTGAAATGCACACAGACAGATTAAATATAAACTCATGTGACTTTGAAGTTGTAATGTTGAAAGACAGCAAGCAATCAAAGTTTACAGAGCTGCTTTACAAATCTGAACAGGATAACTGATTTAAGCTTAGCTATCATAATTACACAGCTCTGTTTGAACAGTCCCCACTTTGACTTAAGGCCAAATAATCATGAAAAATATCAATGAGAAATATACATCTATTTCAATAGTTCTGATTAACATGGACTGCCTACATTGCTAGAACAATACCATACAACATACAGAAAAACCTTTCCAATTATCTTAGATGAGGAGAAATATGAGAGAGAGAGAGAGAGAGAGAGAGAGAGAGAGAGAGAGAATAAAATAGGAAATTGCACCAGTAACTTTAGCTGAGATGCAAGTCAGTTCCACACTCCCACCCACCCCGCCCCACCCCCACCCCCACCCCAAGGAAGATGCAATTTTCAAGTCCCTCTTCACCATCTATGCAAGGATTTCTAGTACCAGAAAGAGAGGGGAAATATTCATTCCTCACTTACTGTGAAAACGTTCACATACCTGCAGTGAGATGTATACCCTTTCTCTGTGTATGCACACATGCATGTTACACACAGATCTTCCAACACTAATCCTCAACTCTGCAAATTTAAAGGAGTGACCCTAAAGTTTGGTTTTTTTTAAACAAGCAGCAAGAGAACTGAAAGTTACTCCTGCATTCACTGCCAGGTTTTTAAAAGTTTGTCCAGTACACTTAATTTCTTGAATAACTATAGTTGCTAAGTTCCAGAGGGGTCGCCGTATTAGTCTGATTTTAGCAAAACAGCAAGAGTCCTGCGGCACCTTAAAGACTAACCAATTTATTTGGGCATAAGCTTTCAAGGGCAGAAACCCACTTCACCGTTGCATCTGACAAAGTGGATTTCTGCCCATGAACGCTTATGCCCAAATAAATTGGTTAGTCTTTAAGATGCCACAGGACTCTTGCTGTTTTACTACAATTGCTAAGAGGTTCTGATTTTATTTCCTGATTAAGTTTCTCCTAAAATGTAAGATGCTCATTGCCAAGGCATATCTATTCTCCTTCCAACCTCTCCTTTAAATCAGTTTTGCGGTAACACCCAAAAATAAATTAGCCAACCAATAGCTATTTGGTTTTGGATCAACTAGGAATATCTGTTTTCAAGTTGAAAATACAACACCTGAAACTATCAGGAAATTTCAAGCTGTACAACAGTTATCAGTGAACTGTGAGAAGGAAAAAGGGTAGTCCAATGGCTAAGGCACTTGTCTGGGGCTCTGGAGACAGGTTCAATTTCCAGCTCTGACAGACCTTGGGTAAGTCATTTAGGCTGCACTGCAGGCTGGGTAGGGGTTTGAAGAGCAGACCAAACTGTTGCACTCTTAACAGCCCCATGTGGATGCTGCTGGCATGAACTAAACAGTACCCAGCTTGTGTTAATGTATTTACTCCTGAGGGAATCCTGTGCCAAAAAAAATTCTGCACACAATATTTTAAAATTCTGCATATTTTATTACTCAGTAAATAAATGTGAAGGCTCCAGTGGCGGTGGGGAACACAGGCCACTGGCTGCAAAGAAGTGGGAGAGAACACAGACTCACAATGAGGACCCTGACACAGCAAAAGGGCCAGGCCCGCCCCAGAAACAACACAGGGCCCTGCCTCTCTGCGCCACGCACACCAGATGTGGATAGGCAGGCTCAGCCCAGCAGGATCCAAGCATGGAGAGGCTTAGTGGAGGGAGAGGGGAAGAAGAATCCAGGTGTAAGTTGAGAGGGTTGTGTGTGGGGCAATCTGCGTGCAGGCAGATCAGTAGGATGTCAAAGTGCGGGGGCAATCCAGATGCACAGGCTCATTGGGGGGTTCAAGTGCTGGGGCAATGGAACTCTGCAGGGGGGTCCAGATGAAGGTGGTTGGAGCTCAACAGGGAGGGTCTGGGTGTGGGGGCTAAGCAGGGGTGAATGGGTGCTGGGGAAATGGGACTTGATGGGGTGGAAGTCGGTGTGTGTGTGTGTGTGTGTGTGTGTGTGTGTGTGTGTGTGT
>ML675620.1:18875695-18900577 GCA_007922155.1 Mesoclemmys tuberculata
CAGAAAGCAGGGGCTGGGGAGGGGTGCAGAGCTTCCTGCAGCCAGGGGAGATTTGAGGGTGGGTCTGAGCCGACCCCAGGTGCTCTGTGCAGAGGAAGAGCAAGTCTCTTCAGGATCAGGTCTCAAGTGGAGGCACTCTTCAGAGAAGAAGTCAGACCTAATCCACTGCACACACTTCTCCCTCTGGGGAGAGGAAGAGAGAGCAAGCATGACAGATTTGCACTCACTTTGCTTAATGCACGGCTAGAAGGCACTCTGATTCTACGTTGATAAGTGCAGTACAGAAACTATATAGAATAAAAATCCCCAATGAGATGTTTTCATACATTTTTATGAGAGTTCCTTCATTGGTAAATCAGACCTTCAGATTTTCTAGGACATTCAAGCAAGAACTATTCCCTCTTCCATAATGCAGATAGTATCACTTTATACCCATATCCTTTCTGAGAATAAAATAAGTGTCCCACTCAACTATACTCTAGAAATTACTTTCTGATATTTCAAATAGCTATCCAAGATGCTGAAGCAATTTTAACCTGATACCAGCAAAGCCAACGTCAGGCTAAGAGAAAACTTCCCAACCTCAGCTCTTATCTATTGTATATGCAGTCATCTGACCGAGCTTATGACTGGGAGACAAACTTCTGAGTTCTAATTCTGGATTTACTCACTTGTCCAGGCTTGTACGCTGAGTGAGTAAACCTCTTCATATCGTGTCTACCTAACAAGGAGCAATGGGAGAACTGTGTACACTAAAAAGTTGCAGCAGCAATGTGAGATTTTTAAATTTATTTAGACTGGTGTAAGAAGCTGCGTGAATGCAGTTCATGTTAACCATTATTTTGGTTTAGCTAAAGTGGACTAGAATTCTGTTGAAATTTAAGCAGAATAAGCCACTCATACCTACACAAATGAGTGAACAGAGGTTTGCACTGGTATAACTAAATCAATTTAACATCCCATTTAGTTGAACCAGGGCAACTTTCTTGTGTAACTAAGCCTAAGTTTAAATTTCAGACAGACACTATTACTAACAGTTCCAGCTCTGGCACATGGCACATATGCACACCCATGTATGGCATCCACATAGGGACCAGCACACAAAGTAGTAGTAGTATATATGCAATCTCCCCCAAAATGGTATGCAGTTCAATGAGAATTAATGGCCATGGAGGCCACTTTTCACTTGCAGTCTCAAGTCATGCCAGTCTACGCAGCCAGGATTTTTAAGTGCTAGTGGGATCAAATGAACTGTTTATCCCTGAAAAAGCAACATACAATACAACCTTGTTTTTAAAAAATACCCACAAATCTATCAACAAAAGATTGTCTGGCACACTAAGCTGGTCTAATCAAGCTTGAGATCAAGGATGTTCTTTGGCAAGTAACTTGAAAATTCTAACTTGACCTACAATATAAAGTAAAATATGTTAGCATCATTCAAGTTCTATCTTATATATATATAAAATTCTTCTTACTCTGAAATGCAGAAAAGAGGCTCTGAACAGCACTGCAAAGGGGGCCTGGCAGATCTTATCTATAATGAAGAGAACATACTATACTTCTAGAATGATCATTACTTCTGCATAACTTGAGTTTGGGGAAAGTAATGAAAACTTTGAAAATCTGCCAGCTGCTTTTCCAAGACTCAAAGTTACCACACCAAGAATAGGATTTTAACACAGAATTCAGTATTAAAAATGCATTACTATTGCATTACAAATGCTGTACTGTCAGTCTAACATTGATACCTGGATAGAAACTGCAACACATTAAGCAATCAATTTATGAGCACCTAGAAGACACTAATGTGTGATACTGCAACTTTAAAAAAAAATGCAAAAATTTAATATAAAAATTAATTTTTGATTTTGCAATACAGCCTTGGTGTCCCTTTATCTGAGTAATTTTACACTGAAATACTGGTCACAAAGCGCATCATAAATCACACCGTATATAGGATAAAAAGAGTATTACACAGGGGGAGGTTTAAATTCGGCTAACTTCTCACTTATATGCCATTTATTCCTACTCAAAGTAAGTATACTATTTCTCCCTTGTTAGGTGAAAACTAATTATACTAAAATGAGTCAACATATCACTGAAAGCTTTTAAAATTAACAGCAATTATTAGCTATATTAAGTTCACCCATTTACATTGCAAAATGTTTATCCATGGTGAAATCACACTGAGAAGCTAGAATTCATAAGGAGGGAGAAGGAATGGTTTATTCTTTAAAAAATATTAATGACATGCTAATTTCAACTCTCTCCCCATGTGTAATATTCTCTAAAGAATAAAAATGGAAATCCAGCCCTGGGGTTTCTTACCTTAAATCTAAGCAACCACTTAATGCATACATGGAGCAAATAAAAGAGGTAAGGAAAAAAAGCATTGAAAGGTTAGTTGGAACTTCAGGATATGAAGAGAAAGGAAAAAAGAAAGAAAAAAGTTAAGTATTCAGCATCAACAAAATAATGCATCAGTAGATCATAGAAAGAGTGGTTAAAGCAGAATGTGCCATGAACAAAAGATTTTCAAGATGAAACTTTTTAAAGTTTTTAAATCAAATGGCCTTCAGATATATCTTAAAATTAATAGGTAACTAACACCCAGATGGTCAGAGAGATTCATGAGAGACAGAGCAGTCACTCCAGTTCTCCCTCTGCTACCATTCCAAGGGTCAACATTTTCCCCACATTGAGAGCATTGGGTTTTAAGTGGAATAACTTTACAAGTGAATTTATATTAGGCTCCAAGAAGCATCCTCACTGATGAGAAGTTGGACATGTGTACATTTTGTTTTACATGTATTACTATAATTCCAATATGCTGAAGCAGAAGCACATTAATTCTGGAGTATTAACCTAATGTAAGAGTGTCCTGTCAGCCAGCTGTCATGTCAGCCAGCACTCAACCTGAAGTCATGAAAGATCTCTTAAGAGGGATAATTTGGAAATCACAATTTTTTTGGAAGTTTATACAATAGCTTTTAGAGTTAAGTTGAATATATGTCCCGTTACCACAATGCCTTATACAGTTTCACAAGCCCACAAAGTGTTCAGAAATACCGGATTGTCAGATTGGTTTGACAATCTATTCTTTTCTTTTTTAGTTCTAAATCATTTTTAAGAATGCTGCATTTTCTTACATCTTCTGAGCAGCTCAGAATACCAACTGTTAATCACCTAGACAGAGCATATTTTGGATTGTTCGTTTGGTTCCCAAAGAAACCCCACTATATTATATAGATATAATAAATGTTTCTGATTTACTGGAAATTTCCTCTTTAAGTTACAAGGCCCAGAGATCTAACAAGCAATAGGCTGTAAGCTTCATGAAGCTACATAACCAGAACCAGACTTCTCAACCACAGCCAGAGGATGGCCTGGCAATCTACCCTGAAGCACTCTCCAGTTGAGAGAGTTTCCATGTCAAAGGGTAATATCCCCTGAAGCATAATATCATATGCACTATAGTAATATACTAGAGTTCCTACTGCACAGTATAACTTTATGAACCAACTGAACAGTACTTTTTATCCCCTACTAGTCAGAGAAATACTCCAAACAAGGAAGGGTCAGAGCTAAGAACCTTGAAACTCACAGAAAGGAAATTTTCAGCAAATCAGAATACAATTTCCTCTTCTCTTTCATCTACAAGGTCCATTGATTCATTAACCAATGGGATTTTTACAGTGTGTCTTCAGGGAGGGTTCAAACAGAATTAACTACATATAAGATTTTAAATTGCTTCTCTACTACTTGGAGATCACAGCATGAAACATTCTCTTACTGAATGTAGCATCCACTGATGCCTGAATGTCCTGCTTATAAAATTTTGAGAAGGTATGAATGGATAAGCCAGTGGCAGTGCTGCAGATCTCTTAACACACCTAGGGTTTCTCAGCTGAGTTGCTGCTACCACTCTCAGTGAGTGGACTTTGTCTGTTGCTGACACTGACTTTTAGGCTTCATAGATGCACCATCTCAACCATTTTAACACAGGGGACCTTTGATACTCTCTTTTCTTTATATATCAGATGGTAGAGAATCAGTGTAGCATTGGACTTGCAAAAAACCTGTGTGAGACAGTTGTAGATCTCAAAGACTCTACCAAAATCAAATATATGCCACAATGTCTTACTTGGGAGAGAATTTTTTCACAGAACCCCCAAAACAATCACTCGTCTCTGTCCAAAACTGAGTTAATTTTTGGGATAAAGGCTGTATCTGTTCATAGGACCAATATATCATTATGGAATATGAAGTATTGTCCCTCAATAGATAAGGCCTTAAGCTCTGACACCTTCTGGGGAATAACAGCTACCAGGATGGCCGCTTTGATGGAGAGGAAATATATGGCTATCTTCCTATTGGGCTCAATAAAACAAAGTCAAAATGTTAAGCACCAACTTGAGGTCCCATGGCAATGCTCAGTAAAACTTAGGGAGATGAAGTAAAGATGTAGCTCTGAGAAACCACTTGACACCCCCCTAAGAGATATCCTCTTCCTGCCTATGTGCTAGATTGTGCAACCACTCAACATTTTGAAGTTAAATCTGTGAAGACCTTAATCAGACCCAGCACTGAACCCCTTATCTGCAGTTCATGAGAGTGAGGCTTCGACATCTGCACTGGGGGAAGGGACCGGCACTGAAGAAAAATTGCTATACCAGATCCAGATCAATCTTAGGATTCAACACTCCTCCAATCCTTGTCCTCAAATGAAGCTGCTGGTGACTAAAAACTTCTCAGAAGGATCAAACTCTAGCACTGGAGAGAGGGGGTATAGCCTGAGACTGAGAGCTGGAGGGGAAATCCCATGGGTAGGGGTTAGGAACACAGACTGCAGCACCCTCCGAACAAGTTGGTATCAGGTTGCTGGATAGGGTTATGCTCAACTTCTCCTGAGTCCTCTTCTGAAAAGGAGCAAGGGGGATGAGATGCTTGGCTTGCATTAAAGCACAGAACACAGCTAGAGAGGCATGTTTATGGTCAAAATCTTTTCTTTAAGATAGTGTTTTTGCTCTGCAGCAGAGAGTCCAATAAACCTCCCTGCAGCTATGGAGGCAGAACCAAAAATAAAATGGTAAGCACTTCAGTAGAGCCCTGCAATTCTGTGGAATTCAAATCTATGAATCTTGTTTGTGCATCTCAGCTTAGATGGGGATACAAATTTTGTATCTACACAGGGCTCTGCAGCACACACGCACCCGCATGGAGTGGCTATCACCCAACCCTCAGGCTCCAGCTCAGCTCTCTGAATCACGGAGCAGTGGGCTGCGACGTCTGGCAATAGTCAGCTGGGAACTACGGGAGTTGTAGTCCCAGCTTGTTCAGCTGGAGGAGGTAAAACACAACTCCCATAAGGGAGCGTGCCCACATGCTCCTGTGCGTAAGCCAAGCGCCTTTTTGAAAGAGGCATCTTTACTTTAAGCTCGCAGGCAGCAAAGGTGGACGCTGTGAGCCAAGTAGTTATCACCGCTCTCTCCCCCAGCCAGGTCTGTGTGCGTTAGAGTTGCCGTGGCTGCACTGCGGTGTCCAAGCCTCCCACTGGGAGGGCAGCACTGCACATGAGGGCGTGGGATGTAGCTTCCCTACCCAGAGTGTGAAAGGAGGTATGGCGGGGCAGAGCAGACAGCGGGCCATGAGGTCTCTGGGGATAAGTAGGGGCGGTTGGGAGTTGGGGGCTTGGCACATCCCTATGTCACCGGTGCGTGGTGACTGTGGAGTTGTTAATAGAGCTCTGCCAAGCTGTGGATCTCCGCTTTAGATCCATGGATATCCACATCCGTAGCTTGTGGAGATCAATGGACAAATTTTGCAGATCACAGATCAGATGGCTATACTTTCAGTGTAGCTAGCCATGTAAGATGACTGGCTCCATTTACAGAGCTGCATACAGGATGAGAGACCATTGGTTAACAAATCTGTGAACCTTACAGACAAAAGAGAAACTACTATTTCAAGTAGCAGTGTGCACTGATGATCATTTGACAAACTACATGTTTACAGACTCTCTCATTTCCTAAATAAAAATGCAATACAATTTAGAGTTTCTTTGGAGCAAACTTTGCTTTTAAGCATCTGTCACAGAACCAGGTCACAGGGTCTGAACGTGTGACACAATGACCCATTCATTTGAGCAGTTTTGATGTCGGATTCTTTCTCAAGAACATAGTTTATCATATCACATTGGGCTTGATCTTGTTGCACTAGGTCAACAAGATTTCTGACTACAATGGGTGAATAAATTAGTCTAAATTAAATTGTTATGTAGGAAAAGTAACTTTTTCTTAATGTGTCCTGAAAGAATCTCACTAAATCAAAGTTATCATAAAAAAAAATGATAGCAATGATAATTCACCTTTATGCTCTACATGTTAATATAGTCAGTGATTCACTATGAGGAATTCTGCTGATGTACACTAATTCTTTTATAGAAACAGACAGATTTTAATACGCAGCAGATGATTTCTTAGAGAGTTTTACAGGTAAAGAATATTTCTGCAAAAAAACCTAAAAAATATTTGTCTTTTTTTACTTGATATGTACACAAATTGAGGTAGCCAACATCTCCAATGAAGAATAAGATACAACTGTTATAAAAAACAATGTCCAACAGCTCGAATAAAATATTGCTTTATTAAAAAGAGCTTTAAAGAAGAACGCTTTGAATTTCAATTCTAAATTCTAGGCTGATCTGTCTACTTGTATTAGTCATGTAACTTTACAAAATGTAATTCAGACAGAGTGACAAATAATGAAATTCATGTCAAGCACAAGAAATTTTGCAATCAACTGATTTAAAGCAGCATGTTATCGCACCACTACTTTCAAAGTTGTGGATTTGTTAATTTACACGTTTTGTAAATGATACTGTTTTGTGTTTACATCTCTTTCAGAATGTAATGTTGCCAATCCTATTTTATATCCAAATGATTTCCTAGAAGCACAACAATTATAAGGTCACATCTGCTAAGATTTTATTTACATTAGATGTGATTTTTAAAAATGCATGTCTAATTTGCATATAGCATCATTGTAGCTGTGTACACACCGACCAGGTATCTGCATACACAACCAGCCAGTTATAGGTCTAGCCAAATTTGCACGTAGTTCCTAATTAGCTTGTACAATTCTAGTAATTGCATGCAAACTCAGGGCCTAAAAATTCTACTATTCATTCCAAATCTGTGTTTAAAAAATTCCTGAAAAAGTATAACTGGCTGGCCCACAAGTTGGTGGCAATCTTCAGGTTCAGATTGCCCAGGTTCAGAATACCCATTATTGGGCATTAGTCATGTTACAATTCTCTTCAACAACCCGTGACACTTAAGCATACCATGCAAAAATATGGAAATAATAAGCTGTGTCTGAAATGGGGCAAATGCCGCTTTTAAAACAAACACCTCCTGCCAGTGAGCCACAGAGTAGCACTAATGGCATTATACTTGGGTCAAGGAATGCATTTTGTGGCAGTTACTCAAGTAGGGAATAAACAGAGCATTAATAACCTCTCATTACTCAGGTATCTCCTGAAAATGGACACAAACAAGGGCAAAGGCCTCAGTCTCTGTCCAAGTAAGCTCGTTTATCAGTGTCCCAGAGGAGTTCCATAGTCATACGCATACCCAAAATCAGGGGTAAAATAGTCTGCAAGATTAAACAGAATGGGGGGGGGAATTCCTCTTAAATCCATCTGAATTAGATAGAAATTGAGAAATCCCATGCTGCAATGTGGAAGATAGGAATATGTCACTATATCAAGTTTTTACATTTTGAAACCATACAGTAATTTAAGAGTCTCTTTTATAACATCACCTACCTTCACTCCATGTCCAATATCATCTAGAATTGTGTAATCGATAGGTTTTCTAATGTAGCGAACTGGTCGCTCCAAGTTGGCTGGTGCAATGATTTTGTGGGTTCTTGAGGTGTTTTTGTTCGTAGTCAAAATGCCAATTTCTCTTCTAGCAACTTTCTCTTTATGAATGTCCACTGTCTGCAAAATAATGCATTTACCAATAATGTTGAGTATTAAAAATCTGATTTTGCTCCATGCTTTTATAGGTTGCTATACTGTGACAGGTATACCAGTACAAACATTTGCTGAGAAAGCACTGTCTACCCTCCTTTTGTTCATTCGCTGTTAGAAGTTACCACCTTCTGATTTCATTTGAACTCTTTACAATTAAGCAAAATTCCTCCAAACATTTCTCCTCTATCAGTAACTAACATTAATTTGGATTCACTAATTTAACAATTTCTGTACTTTGACAACAATTTGAAATGTTGAGTATCTATAATTTAACAAAGTCACCTTCCAAAATGTCTTTCATTCGGATGAGGCTCCAAAGGTATTTTCCCAGTCTGTTTCCCCCAATTTTTGTGTTTTATAATACAAACCTTGGACAAAATTACTTTGTTTTGTCAGGCTGCAGAGGGGTTTCTCTTTATGGTAACGTATTCATTCATAGTAGCAGTGATATCAAAAAAATATTTTTCAGAAAAAATCGGAACAGGTTTCTCAGTTACTATACATGGTTTACCCTGCATTAAGAGTCAGATTTTTTAAAGTGCCTAGCACTTACCTAGCTATTCCCACTGTAGTTAACAGTAAAACATCCATTCAATGGGAGCAGCATTAGGGCCAGAGCTCAGCACTTTTGAAAATCCATTTTACATGTACAGCAATGACCATTATAGTAAAACAATGAATATGCAAAAACGTTGTAATTAAAAAGTAATCACCATAAAACAGATGTCTCATGAAAGTTCCAGAACTATTAACATCCAAAACTGATTAAGGCTGTATCACTAAGCAAAAAAAGCAAGGAACTAATGCCATATCTTTAACTTAGCCCTTTGTACCTAAGTATTACAGATGACACCGTGGACCAAATTCTCCCTACTTCGATGCCTCTGAAGTAAACCAACATTAGCAGAGCATTTGGTCCCCTGCATACATCAGTCAGTGACCTCAGACTGCACAGTGGTTCTCAAACTTTCATATACTGTGAGCTGCTTAAGAGTCATTTTTAGACCATCCCACAATCGACTGCATCTTCCTTACTTCCACTCAAGTTCTGGAGTATGCAAAAATAACATTAGTACAAGAAAAGATTAAAGTATACTTGCTTTAACACAATTCTTTGAGTTGCTTTGTGCTTTTCCTCTATTTCTTCTCCCTTGACACTGTGTTATATTTAATACCAAACCTCCATCAATGAGCTCCAATTGCTCATCTCTCAGGACAGTTTTCCTCAGCTTACTATTGATCCAGTTTTGGTAAAATGGGCAAAATTGGTCACATCTGAATTTATACCAAAAGAACTTGCACAAAACAGAATAGTTGTGCAGGGTAATCGAAAGGTATCTGATGGATTTTTATTAAGTTGGTCAACAAATCCTCTGGAAATTCTAAGGAGTGTCGGTCTAGGACACAACTAGTAAAAAGCAATGTAACCTGAAGGCAGCCTTGCTTTCTTCCTGGGAAAGAAGCAGGTCTGTGCACCGCAGTTTCAGAGCCACAACAACAACAAATTTGACATTTCACATTTAAAACCAACGTTTTGGTCAAATCCATTGCTGGCCTCAAATTTGGTAATTTCACATAAAGAAATTAACACTATCAGCAAAGTTTTAGCTATGTGGACATATACAATAATTGCTTCAAAAAACATCCTCATTGGGATTTCTACAGTGTTTCCTTTTTTCTTACTATTTTAAATATGAATTTAGTGTTTGATAAACACCACACTGACTCTGCACAGTCAAGAAGGAAAGAAGTCCTCTTTATACAAAGTCCTATTCAGTCAGAGAACATCTGTTCTTTGCATGTACTCATTCTCATAGCAACAAAAATAACTTATTAGTGCTTTCCACTCCTGTTTTCATCGCCATCAACAAAATAAAGAGTAAACTAGATTCTATTTCATCTTGTGCACCAGAAGCATTTTCATTAAGTTCCAATCAATTACACGTATGCAAACTCTCAAGAAACTAGGGTTATCCAGGTGTCCCAACAGAGGCATTATCTGAAGACAATGGACTGCCAATATGTCATAACCTTTATTATTGATGATATGCAAGATGGAAGAACTCAGTTTGACTCTCAAAATCTTTAAGCTGGATTGAAGGTATGGCAATTTTTTTTACTTGTAAACTGAACACATTTGATAAAGAAATCATCAATGGCAACAATAGCCATGGAACCCCAAAATGCCATTAATTAATACAATGACTTTTCAGAGCAGATACACAAGTCTCCAAACAATTTTAGCAAGACTTTCTTCAGAGCCATAATTCTACTCCAATGTTCATGGGGAAGGAAAATATTGGACTCACAAACAGCAAATAATTTGTCTGTCCATGTCAAAGAAAGACGAGCAGCAATTAATGTGGTTTAATTAGCCTTCAACTTTATTCACTTAAAATATCTGGGAGTACCCAGCAACAAATTGCAGGAAGTTGACTCCCGGCTGTTCCAGATGTAAGAGGCCCCAAATTCCCCTACTCAGCTCCTTGAAGGGATGCTCTCCTTCAAATCCTTTTCCAATCCGTTTGATCCAACAATCATATCCCTTCCATACCAATTGCAAGCTTAAAACCTCTTACACAGTTAAATTGTACAGTAAACTTTCTTCCTCCATTTCAGGAGGCAAGAAAAAAAATACCAAAATATCTTATGAAGTTAATCAATATACAAATAGTGATCAAACTGAACTATGTTTCAGTCCTTAGTATTTTCTTCTGTTTGCACAGCAACCTACCAAAAACGAATCCAGGTCCAGAACTAGGGATCCTAGGCACTACAATAACACTGATACGAACACTAAGGCCTTGTCTGAAGTTCTGTCTTGTACATCATCATGTAATTTGGACAGTGTTAAGCCATGATAGTTGCATGTCATGGAAAGCGTTATGTTAGTTTGCCAGGTACAGAACAGAGGTTTCAACTCCTTTGCTCAAAAATTCTCTTTTACTGGAATATTTACATAAATATGCCATTGTCACTCTTCTATTTCCCCTCCACATGGGGGGGAGGAGGAGAGAAGGGGACTGAAGACCCTGCAGAGGTTGTAACTATTAACTAAAATTGAATGGAAAAGTTTTTCAGTTCATTGATTACCAATAAAATGACTGATCAAGTATAAATTTAAAAATAAAACATTACAGAACTTTCCACTAATCTTCTCTGTATTAACGATGATTAAAATGTAAGCACTATCCTTTTTCTAATGGGAGAAGCATTTTAAATTACTTGTTCGTGCCCTGGTCAATCTTGGCCAGAGATTAGCTTTTGTAAGAGATAAATTCTTGCCACTGTAGAAATTTATTTCCATGAATTAAATAGCATCTTATTAAAAATATAAATACATCCAGCTTCCTTGAGGAATATTGTAATAGCTAAGGCACTGCTACAGTTATCATATAATGAAATGCTTAAAAGCTTATTAAAACTGAAGATGATCCAATGGGAATAGTCTTGCATGGCAACCCAGGACTGCATCTTTATCTCTTAAATATAAGAACTACTGAACTGAGGATCTAACAGTGGCACTCACTTATGGTAAATATACACAAAATTCTACCTACAAGATTTTGCAGTTTTTCAAGAAACTAATTTTCTTAGTTGGGAGACTGCTGCAGATGTAATATCTTAACATTCCCATAGAACAACTATCAAACAAGAACACTGAGGCAGTTGATAAAGATGAGAAACTGACCATTCAGATTAACCTGCTACTGAGAAAACAAAAGCACTATAATCCTCAATACACAGGTGACGATCACCACCACAGGCATGAATCCCTGAAGTAACAAAGAGGAGAGCACTAACAATATGTTTATTCAACAGTTTATAACTTCTATCTAGTTCATCTTATCGTAAAAACGTTTTCCTCAGAAAACCTCTGGGTTTCTATTACATTCATTTTAAAATGTATGGGGATAAAGCTAGACTAACAAAACAACTCCTTATGATATCTGGATAGAAAATGTACTTTTGTCTTTTTATAGTTTCCAGATAATTTGTCCCATTCAGCAATTTCAGGCTACTGTCAACATTGTCAACCTTTCCAAAGCGCTATTAGCCTTTGGCCATTGCTTTCAATGGTCAGATAGTAAGTATCTGGGCAGGATTTAGGAACAGTTACTATTATCTTTTGATAGGCAATTCAAAATGCCTCCAAGAAAATCGGAGTAGCTTCAGAAATCAGCATTTGCTATAAAGAATACGTTTGAGACAGTTTAAGTATCCGTTCCAACCTATTCTTTCATCAGTAATTCTCCAGGCAAATTGGAAATGCCAATATTCAATATGCAATTTGGCAAAATTTTGTACCAGTCAGCTCTGAAAAGAAGTTACACAAATGAGTGCATTAGATAATTTTAGAGCAGTCACCAATTTACTGTCACCTCTTACATTAGAAATATCCTCAAAATCCTGTAAGAGGAGTCTCTCAGACTATTAAGTTAGTAATTCCTTTCAGAACTGAAATTGCAAAAGAAGTCCTGAATGCTTCCAAATTGGATCTCTCAAAGAAGTATGATTCCAAACAATTCTAACTTGGACTTGCAACTATTCTCAGAGTATGTGTCTAGTAGACTTTTAAAATTCAGTTTTAAAAACTTGGATTAGAGACAAAGAACACTGAAGTTCAATAATGCTGACAAATGTTTTTGTAAAGGAATGGATCTTAAATATTTAAAAATACTTATTTGCCAGGAGTTAAACAGGCTAACTCCAAACTGTTGTCCATTAAAACTGGCTTGTTACTTGAACATAGGAGTCCCTGTTTAAGTCTGGTAAGTTCACAGACTTGACAAACTGATTTTTAGGAGATAGTTGCCTAGATTCAAGATTTATATTTTAATTAATACCAGGAATAGCAGTTGCGATGGCACTCTTAAATGCTGAAATTCATTTTATTCCAGAAATTGGTAATACATGGTTCCAGTTCTGGAAAGTTATACAATTGTGTTGGCACTTTTGGAACTGTCTGTTTGTTCCCACAACTTATGATAAAGAACAACTAATTGACAGTGGTTCCAAACTTTTCCTGACAGAATGCCACGTGGAGTGGGTAGTTCTAACGCTGGCTCCACCGGGATGGCTCACACCTGCTCTTGCAGTTTAGCTAGGTGCCATGGGAGCAGAGGACAGAAACTGAAGACTGGGGGCTTCTGCTGGAGGTCCTGCAGCTCTGTACACATGACAAGTCAACCATTGTTATATTCACAGCAGCAATTTATCCATGGTGTTGGAGGGAGGGGGATATAAAAGAGAAGGAGAAGGGCAGAGATTAAGGATGAAGCAAATGTCTCTAGCCTACTGTTATCACTCTACCCCAGCCACCTAGATTAATCTCAGACCCTCCCTGAAGAAAACAGTGAAAAACATTTACCTTGTGCAAAGTCCTATACTAGTGCTGTGCCCATCACAACTACTACTCCTCCTCGATCTGTTTATGACAACACAACAGGAGTATCTTGATTTATGACATTACAGTTGACAGATGGAAGTTTAAAAAGAGGGTTACTCACCTTTTGCAGTAACAGGTCCTTCAAGTGGTGTGTCCCTATGGGTGCTCCACTTTAGGTGTCAGTACATCCTTTTGTTGTCAATCAGAGATTTTTGCTAGCAGTGCTCATCTGTGTCACGCATGCACTGTGGCTGTCTTGCGGTGCTGTTGGCACTCTTTTCGGCCCAGCACAACCCGACATCCTGTTTTTTCTCTACTGTGAAGAGTAAGGATTTGACTCCAAAGTAGGAGAGAGGAGTGTGGCTAGTTGGAGCACCCACAGGGACAGACATCTCGAAGAACCTGTTACTTTCTTTGTGCAGTAACCCTCTCTTCTTCGAGTAATGTCCCTGTGGGTGCTCCACTTTAAGTGACTCTCAAGCAGTACCCTTAGGTGACTGGAGGTACTTCAGAGTTGACAGGACGCATGGAGGAGAGAGTACTGAGAGACCACTGAGAAACCAACCGCTACATCTGCCCGCGATGCTTGGTCAATGGCATGTTTGATAAAAGCGTGGGTCAAGGTCCAGGTAGCTGCCTTGCAGATTTCTGTAATCAGTAAGTTCTTTAGGAAGGCTGTGGATGTAGACACCACTCTTGTGGAATGTGTTCTGATCTTCTGCAGTAGTGGAATGCCTGATTGTTTGTAACATGCATGGATGCAGCCTGAAATCCACTTTGAGAGCCGTTGTGCAGATACGGCCGATCCTCTGCATCTATCCGCAATGGAGACGAACAGTTTAGGAGATGATCTAAATGATTTAGTTCTATCGAGGTAAAAAGCTTAAGCATGTCTCACATCCAGGGTACAGAGGACTGCGTCCTCTGCATTAGCCTGTGGTTTTGGACAAAAGGTAGGTAAATAGCTAGGCTGATTCAACTGGAAGGATAATGTGACCTTGGGGATAAATTTGGGGTGAGACCTCAAAGTTACTTTATCCTTGTTAAACATTGTGTAAGGTGGATATTGCATAAGAGCTCCGAGTTCACCCACGTCTTGCTGATGTTATTGCAACCAAGAGCGACACTTTCATAAACATGTGCGTTAAGCAGCAAGTTGCTAGTGGTTCAAATGGTGGTTTGGTGACAGCTTTTAGAATACGATTCCAGTCCCATGTCTCAGAGGCAGGTCTGAGAGTCCTTTTCATTAGCAGTAGCTTGAGTCATAGGTCTCTGTCACATCTGGCTCTGGAGCTTAAGTTTTTGCAGTGAGAGCATTTTTGGGCTATATGTCCCTCACCAAGGCACTTGATGCACACAGAGTGGCCGTTGGATGTGGGCATTGCATCTCTGAAGGAGGCGCATCTTTTGAAACTGGGCGAGCCCAGCATGTCACCACTTTGGTGAGGGAAACATACTAACTATTCTAAGGTAAGTCTAGAAAAAACTTTTTTTTTTTTTTTTAATAGAAAAGAATATATTAAACTATGACAGAAATGGAGAAAAAAACTGAGTATCTAAGGAAAGTTTGATGAGCTATGAGGAACTGCTAGAGTCTGTGTCTCAGACTGTGGATGGTTGAGAAGGAACTGAGGAGGTCGGGTCGTGCAGCAAAAAGAGCACCAATGGCACCGCGAGACAGCCATGGCACATGCTTGATCTGGATGAGCACTACTGGCAAAAATCTCCACAATCAACAATGCAAGGACATGCCAATACCTAAAGTGGAGCACCACAGGGACACTACTCAAAGAAGAACTGGCCTTGTACACCAAAAATTATTTATTACTAAACCTAACAAAATAACATCTTAATCCACTTTGGCAAATTTTCAGATCCCAATATCAGTTTTGAGAATTCAGCAGCCATCAGTATTCTGTTTGTGAACTTGAACATCTAAAACAAATGTGATAATTTAGGTAAATTTATAACTATAAACTGGTGTTTATAGAACAGATGTATTTAGAATTTAAGCTTTCTGCCTACTAGGAAACACTGTACAAGCAAAAAACACTACCTGATTATAAGAAAGGAATGCTTGCCTGATTGAGAATTTATAACCTGAAATATTCAAATTACTTTGTCTACTTTAAACTCAGTGCTCAGATTAAGTTTGCAGGATTGACATTTGGAAAAAATAAGTAAATTGATCAAATTTGGCATTTAATCAGTTGAACATTATAAGTATGGATCTTCAGAATACCACTTTTTAAAATTAAGTCTCTTTTCAAAAGAGAACCGCACTTTGACAAACAAGCAATTTTGAAAAGATTTTCTACTTAAAATGCCAGGTGGTCTTATTCTCCAAAATATTTATCTGGACAGCACTTGCTTAATAAATACTGAATGACAAGAGATCCAAGATTCAGTTCTTCCTTGTTTAGAATTAAAGGCAGATTAGCTCATCTTTATCTCAGATTTTATACTATAGACTGTTTTCCAGGGCTAAGGATCACTCCCAAGTGATCAATGTACTACTCTGATGTATAGCCATGTATGAATTGAAAGAAGACATAGACCTGTGCCCATTCTGAAGCAGAATGGATAAAGCAGATCAGGCTGAATGAAAATCCTTTTGCCTTCTTGTACACATGACATATTCCAACTAGCACTAGAAATAGTAAAAGCAAACAACACTGCAGAAGTCTTCTGCAGTTGAGAATTTTATATATTTACTCTAAGTCTTTCAAGAGGCTTGTCCTGCACTAGGAAGTATAATCAAAGCTTCTGGACAGGAATTCTATTTCATACAGATATGCTTTATGAAATTAAACCAAATTTGGTTTTTAAAAAAAAAAACTTATGGAAGTTGAACTATATATTGAACAATGGGATTAATTTGTCTTCAAATGCTAAAATTCAAGCACTGCATATATTAAGTGTGCCTTTCCAGAGAACTTTTTATAAATGAATATAAAAATATTCTTCCTGCTCTGTAAATTATTGTACCCATGACAGATAAACAGAAAATATCTGTGTCCTTAATAGTTGGGGGAGGGGAGTGGGTTGTTGTTTTAAGAGATGTAACTACTGATATCCTCACAGACTGACAGGAGCCCAGCACAGCTGTAAATTTCCCCAGTTAAACCTTCACTCCTATGGCATCAGTGTTTCTCATAAAGCACTGAAAATGTCCTTCACGAAATACTATAGTCTCAACAAAAGGAGAACATATATAAAAAAGACACCAAAAGCTCTGAAAAAATATTTTTAGCAACATTTAGTACAAGTGCAACACTGAAAATGCTGGCAGATATATTTCCATTAGCCTTTTGGCACTGGTAATTTTACGCTTCTTTGTAATAATGAAGCATTTTGCATTTGTACTACTGGTGACAAAATAAACTCACATTTCAATTACTATAAATGTCATGTATTCTCAGAAAGAAACAGACACTTGAAAAAGTGATGGCATTCCTAAAAAAGCTGCTTTTCGTAAATTACATGACAAAAATATAGTGAGCTTTTCATATACATGCTGCATACAAAACTGATGCAGCCTGGACAAAATAATGCTTTCCGCTTCCATAACACCTGCTCTATAAGGATCTCAAAGCTCTTCACAAATATTAATGAATATATATTTATTTTTACAGATTTAGAAACTGTCACAAATTAAGTGACAGTGCCAAGATCACAGGAAGCCTGTGGTAGAAGAAATATAACCCAGCCTTCCCCACCTTTAGCCTTATGTCCTAAGCATAGGGCTTGCAAGATTTGTCACCTGCTAGACCGAAGACTAAACCTGCTTCCTGGGGTGAAAAATATCTGGCTGCCATACATACCTCCTTGCAATTTAAAGCACTATTCTCTGCACACTATTTAATGACAACATATCTAACTACTTGCTATTTAGTACATTTAAGAAAGTGAAAGCTACTGTATCTCACCTCTGTCACTTTCATTCCTTTCCTGGTTTCACTCCTCTCTCTCTTCTTTCCTATAACAGATGATGGCACATATTTTCCTATGCTGTCTTCAGT
The DNA here is from genome assembly GCA_007922155.1 of Mesoclemmys tuberculata. Lineage (NCBI taxonomy): Eukaryota > Metazoa > Chordata > Testudines > Chelidae > Mesoclemmys > Mesoclemmys tuberculata. The sequence continues at coordinate 18,893,151 of ML675620.1, forward strand.
GTCAGCTTCTGTTTTCCCTTCTCTCCAGTCATCCGTTCTTCTGTCTTCCCCTACCCTCTTTCCTTATCTCTATTTTGTTTCCTTTCTTCTCCCACTTTTGCCTGCCAAAAATCTGTCTAAACACCACACTAGACTATTTTAATTTACATCAATTTCTCCTTCGCCCAATCCCATCACATCCAGGACAGGAAATTTTACAAAAAACTCTTAATAGCCAGAGAATTATACCTATTAGTAAAAAAATGCCTAGGAGCCAAACCACTCTCTCCCTCAGCTACCGGGAAAGAAAGGGTGATGGAATTCCTGCCAAGGTGCTGTCCCAATATCCTGCTTAAGGGTTTCACATCCTTTTCTATCAATCACCAGCCACCAGGCCTCTGATAGATCTGTAGCACGGTCTCAACACATTCTGGTGGCTGGAAGGCAGAAGGAGCATTTTTTTTAAAATCAGTTTCACTGTAGCCCACTGGTTCTGAATAGTAGCAGGTTTTACTTTGCTGCCAACAAAGCTACAAGCAGTGGCAAGGGCTCTAAAGCTACCTGCAGATTTTTTAACTGAGGGGTGAAGTGATACATGTTTGTAAGATCATCTTCATAATCACAAGGGCTAAACACAAGAATTCTTTAAATAAAATTAAGACTCTGTGGAAGCTGATCATTAATCTTGGAAAAGCTTCATGATCTAGTTAGTGGCTTTCTCAAGCCCTGCTTAACCACAAAACCTATGTCACTTATGAGTCCAACTTTACTTTCATGTTTCAAAACCAGAAGGAACTGTTTATTTCATAAATGTTATTTAAAATATATGTATATATTAAAATTAAGTTCCTATAACTGATGTCTTGACCAAACAACATCTTGCTTTAAAACTTCTGGGAAAACAGGCTGGTCTCAAGATTCCTCCCCCGCCTTCTCTACAGAAAGGTTGCATGATCTTTGTATCACCTTGCAACATTAAGTGTTGACCTGGATTGCTTTTGTAAATAACACTAACTGCCAAGTACATGTAGACTTGCAGGGGGAAAAGGGAAACTGAAAGAGTTGATACTATCAGGAACCTAGAGCTGTGCACATTTCACAGGAAAATACTCTGAGTGCTTTTCAACATCAGCCCTTGAACTTCACTTTATAAGTAAGTAAAAGGATTTTTTTTTCAAATATCTGGTTTACACTTTACTGTACAGTTTAATTATATAAATAATTAGTTTAATTAAATTTACCATATCCCATAATCAACATCAAGAGAAAACTAAATTAAAAAGCAGTAATTTTAAAATGGACAACAGGAAATATTACTTTACTCATTAACAGGTAGAAACCATTGCTATAAACAGTAAGATCCGAAACAGGACAGAAAAAATAGAATCTGTATTTACACTAGCTAAATATAAATTACAAGGACTATCAAACCTCAAGCTTCAGGGTATATGTAAATTAATTACCAAATAAGGGCTGGAGAGAGATGTCCCAAGGCACAGCATTATCCATTTTGCCAGATCTCTTATGGAATTGTTTGCCTTCATCTGAAATATGGAATAGACACCCCTGACAGACAGGCATATCGAGACAGTCCAATGGGCCATCTAATATACTATCCTATATAAATTTCTTACGATAATAATTAAACAAAATGTACATGTATTATAAAGGCAAAAATCCAATAAACTACAATACCTCAGTCAAATATGAGAGTCAGGTGCAATAAGATGCCCTGTTGCTTTAACACCATCTTTTCTTATATACACAACACAGAGTAACATCAGATAAACCAAACCTTTGTATTCGCTGTATGATTTCAGTGCCACATATTGGATGATATAAATAAAAACGCTCACTTGTGAAATATGGTTGATTGAAGATTCCATGCGCCGAAGCTGTGATGCCTGGATGTCCAGCATCTGGAGAACATTGTTGGCCAAAGTGTTGATCAGATAAGCTACACTTGCTAAGGACTGAGTTGTGTAGGCTTTGGTTTCTTCTAAGGCTCGCTGTTTATCTGCTGACTAAAAGCATAAAAAAATCCATGTATTAAGGGAAGTGACAGACATGAAGCTTTGCCATTATGAATTGCATTAGCACCTTTCTAAAGGATCAGAATTTCTACAGTTCTACCAAATCAAATCTAACTTGTAGATGTTATATATTAAAATTACTATTTTTCCTTCACCTAAAATTCTTAATTATCCAAAAAAGATTAAGTAATGGTTCTAGTCTGAGTTTTTGTTTTTGCAATAAAAGTAAAAATTTTAAAGCTATTATATGAAAGCCTGTCTAAAGCAGCCTTTAAAAAATACACTTATACTACTACTAAGTTAGCTCTTATACATAGACATGGCAGGATTAGATTTAAATTGATATATTTGGCAAATGTTAATTTCAGCTGCTACACTGAAAATTGACACCACACATATCCATCAACAACAGTCCCATAAGCTCAGCCCCCATCCTTTCCCTCAGCACAACTTGCACCTCCAGGGATCAGATGTCAAGAGCCTAGCAACAGCACAAAAAGTCCTCTGACGCCCCACTGTCATGGGAGTGAGTGAGCTGGCCTGACGAGACCGCAACCAGGGCTGTGAGGAGGAGCAGGAGGGGCGTGGCCACAGAGGAGGTCATCCTGCCGCTGAATGGCTCCTGCTCAAGGATAGAGCCATTCAGCAAGGGGTGGCCTCCCCCATGTGTAGGAGCTTATCCTCCTTGCAGTCCTATCTGGGGCGTTTGCTCTGCCTGGACAGGACTGAAGCTTGTGCCTGAAAGGTACAGGTGACACCAGCCCTGCAACAGTGTGGGGAACCCTCTGCAACCCCACTGTCTGTGCTGGAAACCCCCACAGCTCTGATGCCAGCACTGCCTTACCTACCACCCTTAATTTCCTGCAATGTGAAATTTAAAACTGCTAAAAAAAGAGAGTCAGGGGGATAATTAAAAATAAAAGTTAACATTAATAATCAAAATTGCTACAAAATAAAAAACCAACTTCCATCAAGCCTACTTCTAAAGTGCTTTTTATCAGTAGATTTCAAAGTGCTTAGTGGTACTTAAATCTTAATATTTCTACAGTATTTTTAAATTAATGATTGTTCATTTAAACACACAAAACTTTATTACAGAATTCCAATATTCCTCTCAACTTCATGTGCTTTAATTAGATCTCATGGTAAATGTTTGACATAATCTGCCAAATAGCATAATCAACTGTTCTAATTATTTAGATCTCATTGTCTTGAATGGGCTTTAAAAATGGAAGAGAGTTTTCACAATGGATGAACTGTAACTGTTTTCCTAAAATGGTAGCAAAATTACCACCATATTTGAGAAATCACTTTAAATTATTAAATTAGTAAATTTATTTTATAAAATGCTTAATACTCCTACAAGTCTGAATACTCTTGTACTCTTCACTCTCCCTTTTTAATCAGTCCATGCTTTTTTCAACTTTCAGACAAGTGGATATGAAAATTTGACAAACTTTAAAAATATTTAGGATACCAAATAAACAGACTGCCATTTAAAAATTTAAGACAGACATACACATTTTTAAACAGTTTTAGAATTAATAACTTGCTAAGAGTTCAAGCCCTCTGGGTTCTGCTTTTCTCCTGGAACAGTCGACGACATCACAAACACCTAAATTAGTGCAAGGAATAGTTAAAAGCATTCTCATTAAGATATGATAAATGTCAAATGTTGCAAGAGAAACAAATCTGAGATTCTGAACTCTAGGCAGTCACGTTAACATTGCCAAAGGATAAAAGCCTATGATTAGACAATGCTTATTTCCACAGCATGGCCACAAAATAAGCTCTCAGTGCACGTATGTTGGTTCTACTACAATTTCAAATTATTTCCCTTTCTTCATTTATCAACATCAGCCAAATCTTAAAATAGCTGAGAACCAAGACACTGTCTACATTTGTTACTAGAGCATCCAGCACAAAAGAACCCTCTCATTCTGATCAGGGCCACTGAACACTACAGTGATATAAATATTAAATAATGCTAAAATAACCGACTGCTGACACAGAAGACAAAAAACACTGAATATTGTATTTCTGCATTTCATTTCTTCCATCCACCCTTAAAGAGTTTTACAAATTGCATAGACTCCATGCCCCAATACTAAGCTATAGAATCTAAAGAAGTTTCTCTCCTCACTCTACCTATTTTTCAGTTAGGATAATCTTTAAAATTTGACATGTGCCTTTGGTATAGAGATACTAACTGAATGATTCAATTTCTTATAACCCTACCAAACTGGCCAAAAACCTACCTGAGTGAAAATATTTTGTGAAACACTGAATGTAAACCTTGTCTCTCTATTCCAGGAATAATTATTCCTAGGGTTTGAAAAGTTTTCCTGACACCTACTTGCCCAAGGACTATATTTGCTAGCCTTCAGGAAAAATATCTATGTCAACATATACACAATATTTCAATGTCACCCACCCACCTCCAAAAATTAACATAACACAGCCCCATCCCACTCTTAGCAGGTTCTTCACCCCCATACTCAACAATGGCTGTCTACATAGTTCCCTTCTTTCATGTAACCTCCTTCCTAGGACCCACCCTCCCAGCCTGCTTCCCAGGAAAAGGAATGGCAACAGCTGCTCAACCACACCAGGGGCTGTGTCTCAACTCCTCCTCTGCACCTCAGACTTCATACTAAGAACAGAAGGTAGAGGGAGCTGGAAGAGAAACCCTCTTCGTGATCAAAAGGGAGAAAACACTGATCTGTCAGTCTTTTGCCCATCCAGCAATGGTAGGAATAGACTATTTTATTTGACAACTACTATGAAGACAGGGTGTGGGTTCCCACCACATGCAGAAAAATGCAACTTCCCCCAACTTCCCCTCCATTATGACCAGCTGTTGGGAAATGGGTAGAATTCTGTCTCTGGACTCTGCTTAGGGTTTTCCATATGCTTTGGCTAGTAGAAGTCTGATGTACTTGAAGATCCACACCAACTAACCCCAGGACCCCTCAATTGAGGGGAAGGGGAAAGGAAAGATCTGTCTCCTCTCCCAACTCCAAAGCCTCTTGGCTGCTGTGGAGATCCTCCTCCTTCCCTACTCCATTTTCATGTGAGAAACTCCAGCTCAGTTTACCTAAGCATGTGAAGCATTACAACTGAAAAACAACCAGACAATTTCACAGCAGTTCAAAAGGTTTGTGAATGGCAATAGCAAGTCTGTCTGTAATCCTGTTAGTTTTTATTCTGCAGCATTTTGGCAATTCTACAAACAGACTCAAAAATGCCGATTTGAATCTACACAAAGTCATCTGGACAGATAACATCAGAAATCTCCAAACATTATAAGGATTTTCAACCATTTCACCATCATTAGCAGCCACGCTTTTGCAGACGACAGACAGGCAATTTATCATTTTTAAAATAGCACAGGCTATGCTATGAAGCTGTTAAAAGAAAAACATATTAGTCTACTTTACATTCAAAGCCAGGTCCTCAGTTGGTGTAGACTGATGTAACTCCACTGAAACCAGAACTATGCTAATCTACACCAACAGAGGAACTGCCTCTCAAGGCATGTCTTCACTGTAGCGTTAAGTTTGAGTAATAATTCAAGTTCTGCCCCTAACCCAACCCCTTCCACACACAAAAATCTCTAGATTGAGTTAAATGATGCTTTAAACTCAAACTAGCTGGCCCATTGGGGGAGTCTGCATTGAAGCTCAAGTGCTTGTGACTCTGAAGTAACGTAGTGGTGATGCAACAGACCAAATTCCAACAAAGTCATCATCTGCTAATTCAATTACTCTGTGCAGTTGAGATGTTTCATTGTGGTCACTCTCACTGAGGGCCTATCTACCCTTAAAATGCTACAGTGGCACAACCACGCTGCCACAGCTGAGCTGCTGTAGTGCAGATAATACCTATGCCGCAAGAGGGATTCTCCCATTGGCATAGCTAATCCATCTCCACACCCCTATAAAATGTAGTTATGCCAACCTAATTTTCTAGTGTAGACCAGGCTTAAGTGAAGTAACTCAGGGCTGGCCTGCACTGAAAGGTTACACTGGCAAAGCTACATCTCCCAAGTGCAGAAAGGTCAACCTAAGGCTATGCCCTACACTAGAGAACTTGCAGCTGTGCCACTGTAAGCTCTCTAATGTAGCAGTTGTAAGTGGACAAAGGCGAGCTCTCCCGTTGGGTTTTATTAATCCACCCCCAATGAGCGGCAGTAGCTATGTCAGCAGCTCTCCCACAGACAGCGCTGTCCACACCACTGCTTAGGTCAGTGTCATTTGTCGCTCCAGGGGGTGGCTTATTCACACTCCTGACTAACCGACTGACCGACCACTTATGTCGGTATAATGTTATACTGACATAAATGGTAGTGTAGACATAGCATAAGTCCCCGTGTACACTGTGCTAGGTCAGTGGAAGAATTCCTCCTTCGACCTCGCTAATGCCTTTTGGGAAGATGGATTACCTATGCCAATGGAAGAATCCCTCCTGTTGAGATAGGTAGCGTTTTATGTGTAGAGACAGCCTCAGGGAGCAAAATGTTGCAGTGAAGACAAGCCCTCAAAGCCCAAATGAAGAAAGCTTTTTACACATTTTACATTAACATTACTTTGTAACCACTTTTGTAATTACTTTAAGCACAGAAACTTTAATATAATATATGCATTTTTGCTGGCAATCTGTTAATCACAATGTTTTACTCAGACTCTGGAATTCTTTGAAAGAAAGCTGCACATTTTGTTTGGCATAGCAACCTGAAAGCTCAAAGTTTTCACGTGTACAGTATAACCTGTAAAATGTGCTGCATGTGAAAGTTAATTAAAATTGGCTTTTTGAGCTTACTATTGTCAGCCGTCTCACTGAAAATGCTATTGATGACATTCCAAAATAATTCAATTTACATCTCTAATATTTTGTGGATAAATTTGGGTTTCATGAAAGTGCTAGAAGCTAGCAGTGATAGCCTGGGCTAAGTATATTGTGGATCAGCCCTCCAGAAGTTTCCACACACAACTATACAAATGCACCTCCATCCTAACCTCAATTTTGTAATGATGAAAATGGGGTGTAGAACTACCTATCTTTTACCTCTGAACAAAATATTCTTTAAACCCAAGTCTCCAGAGAAGAGAGGCTACTATCTATATCTAACTTTCATACAACCTGTTCCCCTTATATCATAGAAATATAGGACTGGATATATGACCTCACTAGGTCATCTAATCCAGCCCACTGCATTACGTATAATCTAGACCAGGGGTCTCAAACTCGCGGCCCGCGGGCCAACTGCGGCCCGCGGGCTTGTGTCATGCGGCCCGCAGTCCGAATCCGGCTGCAGGCTTGTGCTGGCATTTTTTTTTGAGCGGAGCTCCGGGAAGCTGTGGCCGTCTTAAAAAGGAAATGGCCGCCGAATGTGGGCCCCACAGAGAGATTTGA
>ML675620.1:18902329-18957723 GCA_007922155.1 Mesoclemmys tuberculata
TAAGGCAGATTTTCCATTCCTCGGATCATCCTAGTAGCCCAGGGTCAGTTACTCCCTGAAGCTCAAGGATGGAGGATTGGGTCCTTGGCAGGCAGAAGCTAGCACCCTGGTCAGAGGAGTGCTGCTAGCAGGGGTGGGAGGGCAGAGGGGGAGCTAGAGAGAATTCCTGGTTACCTGCTGGCATTTGCAGGCTGACACCCTGAGGCAAGGATGAAGAAACTGCTGAAACTACAGGGAAGTGGCCCGGGTAAAGTACTGAGGAGTTGGAGAGAACATAGCACGTGACAGGGTCCCTGGGCCAAGATCCAGAGTAGTGGCTGGGGCCTCTGGCGAAGTGGTGGGACAGTTGGACTACAACACTAGCCCCCAGAAAGAGGCAGCACAGACAGTGACACAGCCAGAGGGCTGTGTCATGAAGATGCCGCAGTCCTTGAAATGACATGGGTCTAGGACAGTAGATGAGGCACCATCAGGACAGGGTGTACTGACCTGCAAAGCTAATCTGCAGACGACTAGCAGGAGGCGCCACTGTGATAAGTGGAGTTCTGTTACAGTTGCTTTGACAGAATACATAAGTCACATTCAGTGGTTTTCTGAGGAGTCGAAGCATTCAATGAATTTAGATGCCACTGCATATCTTAAGGTTCAGGCAGAATCAGTGATGTCCTCTACCTATTCTTTTGCATAAGTGCAGTATCATGGCTCACTTTCAGGCATCATTCGTAAAGATAAGACTTTGTCATGGAGGTCACAGATTCTGTGACTTTCAGAGGTCTCTGTGAAATTAACCTTTTCAGCTTCTGCCCTGAGGCAGTGGGGCAGAAGCTGTCAGTTTCTGAGGACTGCAGAGTTCCCAGGAGATCCCAGAGCTCCAAGAGGCAGCAGCTCTCAGCAGCTGTCGGGACCCCGTTGCTGTCATCCCGGGCGGGTGGTGATAGACTTGTGGGCTCCAAGCCCCACAGCTTCCTGTCAGTGGGGGGAGCCCAGAGCTCAGCTGGTCCCCACAGATCCAGGCAGGGGCCGCTGCAGCTCTGAGCAGCCATGGGGGGCAGGTGACCTTTGCAGTGGAGCTCTAAGCCCAGTGCCCAAGCCTAATTTTTTCAGGCCTAGTACAAACTTGTAACACGGGCCCGTTCCCACACACATACCATAATCCCTCATCCCAGACATACAATCTCATGACTATGAAAGAAGTTTGAATTCTGAAATTACTGTTACACATTCTACATTTCTAAAAAATGCCCCCCTTTGCTATTTTTGTTTCTATAAATATCCTTAGGCATGATCTACAATTTAGCCTCAATTTTTTCCTCTTAGTAATGGGGGTTGCATCCTGGGCTGGGCCCTCCAGGGCCTCCAGGTCCCGGTAAAGTGGAGCCTCTCTACCCTCCATGTGGGGGCCCTGTCTGAGCCTGCAGGGCAGGGGTGCTGGAGCCCCATTCCCCTCAAGTCTCCTGGAGCAGGGTTTGGGATCTCATCCCCGTTAGCCTCATTTTGTCATTGTTATTTTTAGTAAAAGTCCGGGACAGATGAATTTTTGTTTACTGCCTATGATCTGTGACTTTTACTAAAAATAACCATGACAATCTTAATCCTTTGTGAAAGGATACCAGGAAGTTTTGAACACACTGTATCCACTCACACACAGGGATACGATCAAACAGGGATCAAGAGTCTAACTCAAACCTTGGGAATGGTGAGAGCCAAATGATAAGCTACATTTTCCCCTTGTTTTATAATTTCTATTCAATCTCATGATGTTGTTCCTCATAATAGAGGAAAAACAGGACTCAGATGTAGTAAATGCAAAGGTGATTATTTAGGATACCAGCCCAGCAGTTCACTAGCTTTCTGCCATACTGAGGAACACAGTTTGTGCTGGAGAGTTATGACAGAAGATTTCCTTAAGATCGGGTCCAGCCTGCTGAGTTTACAACATATCCAATATCAATCCTAAATCATTCCATGCCCCAGAATAGGTGTTCGCAAAACTGTAATTTAATTTAGAAAAAGGCTAAGTTTTACACTTCAGAACAACAGCACTAACAAAAAAAAATAGGATGATGTTGGATGAATAGCTGAAGTTCAGGGGGAAAAAAAAAAACAGGGGATCAATGGAAATGCTCAAATAAATAAACTCTGGTAAATAATGGAATAAGGGGATGTTGGTCCCCTGCCCCAGTAGCAGTACATGGGATTCTTCCGTCCTAAGTGCAGATCCTTGTTGAACCTCATGAGATTTCTTTTGACCCAATCCTCTAATTTGTCTAGGTCACTCTGAATTTTTCAGCATATCTACCACTCCCCCCAGATTAGTGTCACCCAGAAACCTGCTGAGGGTGCAATCTACCCATCACCCATATAATTAATGAAGATGTTGAATAAAACCGGCCCTGGGACCAAGCGCTGGGGCACTACACTTGATACTGGCTGCCAACTAGACATCAAGCTGTTGATCACTACCCGTTGAGGCCGATGATCCAACCAGCTTTCTATCCACCTTACAGTCCATATTTCTTTAACTTGGCTGGCAAGAATACTGTGGGAGACTGTATCAAAAGCCTTGCTAAACTTAAGCTTATCACATCCACTGCTTTCCCCACATTCCCAGAGCCAGACATCTCATCACAGAAGGCAACCAGGTTGGTAAGGCATGACATGCCCTTGTTGAATCCATGCTGACTGTTCCTGACCCCTGTTGGAGGCCCAGTACAATTTGAGTTGCTTGACCACTGTGCTACAGGCCTAGCATAGCTTCAGTTGCTTGCTTGGCTATTCTGACCTCTGCAGCATGACATCTTCCAGTTGGCACAGACTGGATAATCTTATAGATGTCTCAGTTTCTGCATAGCACGGCACGTAATAAGACAAAATACAGATACTGTATTGCTTGCAGCTACACATAGATAATGGTGATGGGAACAAGAAGTTATCCTTGAACGTCTGGGGGTACACTGTTTTCTTGCCAAGGGGCATACTTTTACTCCACCCCTCTTATCACCAGATGTTGTCTTAACGACCCCAATTATTATGGTGACAATGGAATGTAGTTAAGGGTGAAATGTAATTTAAGTAGTTAGCATATATTATAATGAGAAAGATAATTAGGTGAAGGTTGTTTATAGAAGGGTATAAGAAGTCATCCCTTAAGCAAAGAGGGGGCGCTCCATCAACACCTGACTCCACGGGAGGTGCTGCCAGTTGGACCAGAGGATCCACTGACTCCATGGCGGGGCCCCTGAAGAAAGCCATTCCTGTATACAGCCTTCTGAGTAACTGCTTATCTCTCCAGGCTTAGTGAGTATGATATATTGTACTTAATTTTAGGCTTTGTATCTAACTAGTATATTTATAGAAAACCTTGCACATTAAATCTTATTGATCTGCAAATCGGGCGTACCGTGTCTCACTGGTATTCACACTGATCACAAAGCATCCAGAATCAACAATCCCCTTCCTCTCCTCCAAGTGCTTCAAAATGGATTCCTTGAGGACCTGCTCTATGATTTTTCCAGGGACTGAGGTGAGGCTGACTGGTCTTTAGTTCCCCAGATCCTCCTCCTTCCTTTTTTTTTAAAAGGATTGGCAGTACATTTGCTTTTTTCCAATTGTCCAGGACCTCCCACGATCGCCATGAGTTTTCAAAGATAATGGCCAGTGGCTCTGTAATCACATCAGCCAACTCCCTCAGCATCCTTAGATGCATCCAGCCCCATGGACTTCTGCACGGTCAGCTTTTCTAAATAATCCTGAACCTGTTCTTTTACCACTGAGGGCTGCTCACCTCCTTCCTATGCTGTGCTACCCAGTGCAATAGTCTGGGACCTGACCTTACCTGTGAAGATAGAGGCAAAAAAAGCATTGGGTACTTCAGCTTTTTCCACATCATCTGTCATTACGTTGCCTTCCCCATTGAGCAAGAGGCCCACACTTTCCCTGACCTTCTTGTTGCTAATATAATGTCCTAACTTGCAGGGTTTTTTTTAAAGTCATGTGTTCTTAAAGTCATGTACCTTAGCTGACTAGCCCATACTGATACACTCCCAGTGACCCACCATCCTCTGCATAACCATTCAAAAGTAATCCTTTCTGTTGACATGCTCAGTAGCAAGGTGAGCTGGTGCCAGAATAGGGATGTATTTACCATCCCTTGCTCATCGACATTTGGGAACCTATTGCTTCAAATCTATCCAGTATTTCCTGCATGCTATCGAGACACACGATCCTGTGTGTTAGGAGACAATCAATGACCTTACACACTTGGATTGCAATGCCCTACACTATGAATTTTCCAACTCCAAACTGACTGACCATTAGAAATCTGGCATTGCAAGTGTCCAGAGCTTAACTGCCATTCACTGTTCTCCACTGTCAATGCCACTCAACCTTTTTATTCCTGTTGCAATTGATTCCATGGAGGTTTTCAACATCTTCGCTAAAGTACTGGAATTGGACTGTAGGCTAGACCAATATCTAGAATTCTGAAAAGGCTAGCTTTCAAAATAATGTAAAAAAAATTCTAATACTAATTCTGTCATTTTCTTAAGCAATGAAAAAAATTTAACAGTCCTCTACAATAGATACTGCATATTTTAAAAGCACCTATGAAGCAAATACCAAACCACCACACTCAGTTGTCTGTGTCAAGAGCATTTATCCAACATACGTCAAAGAAACAACAACAAATGTTCACTTCGCATTGGCACAGCTCGACTGACATCTAAGCACCTGCTTGCAGTAAACCTGCAGTCTATTCCCTTCAGATGTCACCACTCTCACCACTTTTTTCAGTATATTCACAAAAACATTGAAGACTTTAGTTTTCAAAAGCTACAAGTTTTCATTCTTAGAAAGGGTGAAAATCATGCTTTATACTTCCACTGGGCTGAAGCAGTGTCTACATGGGGCATTACCACTCAGCAAACTGGTGTGCTGTAGATTCACATCCTGACTTTCAGCACAACAACTTGCCATCTGGACAAGCCTTTTGATGAAAGCTGACCTGTAGAATATTTAGTACTTGATGATACACAAGTCAAAGAAAATAGCACAGCTTTCTGAGTGCAGTCATAGGCAATGGTGACATTCAGAAAGAAGCTATAGTATACTAAGAAAATTTGAAGGGGATGCAATACTACAGAAATAAAGTGCACAAACAGTAAACTCAATTTTTTTTCTGAAAGCTACTGACAAACAGATTTAAAGTCACTTTTCAGAGAAGAAATGTACTTAAGTTAAAGCAAATAAAAAACCCGCCTATTACATTCACTCTGTCATAAGAACTACATTTACTGACCTCCATAATGGAATGAACATGGCAGATTTTACAAACCTGCTAAGAGACCTGACAAAGCATTCCAACTTAAAGGATTTAAACTATTTAAATTTGCCAAAGTATTAGGCAGAGTGCAGGGATTTGTATAATCACTAACATTATTTCTCAACACTCTACAATGACCTACCTATCTATATATTCTGACTACTACAAATTCCTCTGCTCCATTTATTCACGTTTATTACAAAAATGCCCAGGGACCAACCAAGAACATTGTACACTGCCTTGTTTGTACATAGAATAGAGTAGAAACACAGAACAAGAGTCCCACCACAAAGAATTTACTATCCTGGAAAGCCCTCATGCATACATATGACTATTTATTGCCTGTTTATTGTTAAACTGACAATCAACTTCAAAATCGTTTCCCACTTTGTCAATTCAACCAACCCAAGTCTTTTCAATATCCATCCTTCTCCTTCTGCCTTGGGGCTTAAAGAAATCTTATCACTAAGGTTAAGATGTCGTCACAGTTATTTTTAGCAAAAGTCAGGGACAGGTCACAGACAGACAAAAATTCACATAAGCCCATGACCTGTCCCTGACTTTTACTAAAAATAACTGACAAAATGGGGCTGACTGGGGGGATGAGAGCAGTGGGGCAGGATCCAGCACACTGTTGCAGCAGACAGCCCTGGGGCCCCCACTGGCAGTGGCTTGGAACTCTGGGTCCAGGGCTGAGCGCTCCAGGCCTAAGGGCCTCCTACTACTTGTGGGGCCAGGCTCAGTGCCCCGGAGCTACGGGGCAGACTGGTGCTCTGGGTGCCCCACCCATGATGGCTCAGAGATCCAAGTGCACACACACCCCCGTTCCCCTCCACCGCTGACGGCAGCCCGGGGATGCAGGGGCTGCCTGTGGCAGCTGGGAGCTCCACAGGCCCCCGCTACCCATGGTGGCCTGGAGCTCTACGTCCTCCCCCAGCACTGCAATGGGTTGGTGCTCCAGGTCCCCTATGCACTGCGACCGAAAGCACCGGGGCTGGCAATTGAAGTTGCAGAGGCTCCCGCCAACAGCTCTGGCCCCGCCTCATCAGGGTTAAAGCAAAAAAATGTCATGGAGGTTTCTAGAAGTCAGGGAATCCGAGACTTCCATGACCTGCATAACAATCTTAGCTTCACTTATCTCCCTTTTCACTACAGGTAACTACATTTTCAATTAACTATATTCTACATCTTGAGTTAGGAGTGGTGTCAGAAGCTGAAGTGGTCAAGCTTGTGGGCATATGGATGCCTAGTTCTGAGTGCAGTAGACAGAACAGATGTTTTATAATAATTCAAGTACAGGTATTTGCATAACCACTCTTATCTATGTAATAAGAGTCCAGGATTGTCACTGAAGACTAGAATGCCTGTAAAGCCAGCATGCAGTCAGGAAAACAGCTACAAGCATGGTTTAGCTCTTTGTTCAGAATATCACTGAATTGCATCATCAATGGGTTTTGCAGTCTGTTATCATCCAAATTCTTAAATTCTCAGCCTTTCTGACTTTACGAATTACACCCATATGGTGTACAGCTACAGATAAGGCATGTATCTACGCCAGGCCAACAGTCCCTTATCACTGCAATATCAGGGATAACTCAAGCAACGACCACCCTTACTCTCCAGACAACATGCATGCAATAATTTCACTGGTTGTATGAGGGACACTGCACAGACGCTGGATTACTTGGCCCAACTGCCACAGGTCTTCAAAAACCACCCACGCTACACAACCAGCACGTACCTCTCCACAGCACACACCCCTCATTCACCATCTGAACAAATCAACATAAAATCTTCCAGGCACATCACACACTCATCTACCAAACATACGCATCATCACTCATACTTACCATAAAACCGCAAACTTGAGTAGCAAATCCATGGGTCATCACTAGTTGGGAAATGATCATACTAGATTTACACAAATCCCTGAATTCATGGTTTAATTCATTAAAGTTGACGTTCTTTGGAGTGCAGAGTGCCCTAGGGGTTAATCCTGGGGCCAGTTTTGTTCAACATCTTCATTAATGATCTGGAAGAGGGGGTAGATTGACTGCACCCTCAGCAAGTTTTCAGATGACATTAAGCTAGGGGGAGTGGTAGATACCCTGGAAGGGAGTGACAGGATACAGAGTGACCTAAACAAATTGGAAGATTGGGCCAAAAGAAATCTGATGAGGTTCAACAAGGACAAGTGCAAAGTCCTGTACCTAGGACGGAAGAATCCCATGCACAGCTACAGACTGGGGACTGACGTGCTAGGCAGCAGTTCTGCAGAAAAGAACCTGAGGGTTACAGTGGATAAGAAGCTGGATAGGAGTCAGAAGCATGCTCTGGTTGCCAAGAAGGCTAACAGCATGTTGAGCTGCATTAGCAGGACCATTGCCAGTAGATCATGGGAAGTGATTATTCCCCTCTATTCGGCATTGGTGAGGTCGCATTTGGAGTATGGTGTCCAGTTTGGGCCCCCCACTACAAAAAGGATGTGGACAAGTTGGAGAGAGTCCAGCGGAGGGCAACAAAAATGTTTAAGGGGCTGGAGCACAAGACTTATGAGGAGAGGCTGAGGGAATTAGGCTTGTTTAGTCTTAAAGAGAGAAGAATGAGGAGGGGTTTGATAGCCTTTAACTACCTGAACAGGGCTTCCAGGGAGGATGGAGCTAGGCTGTTCTCAATGGTAGTAGATAACAGAACAAGGAGCAATGGTCTCAAGTTGAAGTGGGGGAGGTCTAGGTTGGATATTAGGAAAAAGTTTTTCCACTAGGAGCGTGGTGAAGCACTGGAATGGGTTACCTAGGGAGCTAGTGGAATCTCCATCATTGGAGGTTTTTAAGCAGTGGCTTGACAAAGCCCTGGCTGGCATGATTTAGCTGAGGTTAGTCCTGCTTTGAGCAGAGGATTGGACTAGATGACTTCCTGAGGTCCCTTCCAAATCTAATATTCTAGGATTCTTCAATGCTTTAAAAAGTTGTTGCTAATGCAGCCAGAGAACTGGTAGTATATGCTCAAGGAAGCAAAATGTCTTTAGATACCTATCAAGTATCTCACATTAGAACAGAGGTTCTCAAACTGGGGGGGGGGGGTGGCCCCCCTGGGGGAAATAGAATGTATTTAGCAGGGAAGGAGGGCATGAGAAACTTTAAGAAAAAAACTACTGTGCACATTTTACCCCCAGCAATGAACAACTAGCTAAGCGCTGATTCCTCCAGACAGATCAGGGCCTCAGATGGCACTGTGCATCTGACTCTAGATGACGCTGTGCATTTGACCGATTTCTGTTAAGCTTGCATAGCATTAAACAAAGTCATTGCTATCTGTACATTAATCCATTTGCTATGACGTAGTGTGAACATTTAATTGTAAGCATCGACCACAACCACAGTTTTGCTCATTACAATGGATGGTTGGCTCGGTTTCAAGCAATGCCTTACAGTTTAATATTAAGTGAGTCTTGCATGTACTTTTTTTTTTAAAAAATCGGTATAAGTTCTACAGAATCAAAAAAGGGGGTGCTTGAGGATAGCATTACAAAATATATTATGAAAAATGTGACAAAAGTACAAGCCAAAACCAAAATTTCACATCAAACGTATAGCATAAGGTAAGCATTTATGAGGTAACAGTATGTCCTGTAGGAGCCAGAGTGTCAATACCCAAAGTTTTGCCCTCAAACTAGCAGAGTCTAGGAATACTGCAGGGACAGTATGATCAGCCCTGGCGCATTGGAGAAAAAGAAAAGTGGCTTCCCTATGCAGTTACACAGCCCCTTTCAGTAGATGACAGAAAGGTAATACCAAAGGATTGATGCAGGGTCTTAAAAGTACCAAGTATAAAGCCAACATGACGACCAACTCAAGACTAAATTCTAAAAACTAAACCTGGAATCTGGTTGCTTTCTAAAGCCACTATGCTCACCTAAAAGTATTAGTTGTGCTGTGCTTGCTGACCTAATCACCTTATTTACCAACCTATGAATAAGGTAAAAGGATGTCATTAAACAGGCTAGACTGGATAAGCACAGTACTGAGTAAGATTTTTGGGGACAGAAGAAAGAAAAAAAACAAACGAGGATGATATGTAATGGAAAGAAAGAAAAATAGTGGAGAGAACAGGAGATAGATGCTGAGAGCAACATAAAGACATCTATTTTAGGAAGAAAAAATGTGAAATAAAGGCAAGCAGGACAGAAATGCCAGTTTGCTCTGAAAAGTTAATATATTAAGTAGCATCTTCTTACTAAACGTATCTCTTCTTTTTGTGTTTTCTGAGTTATGTCTTGTTACCTTTCCAACAGCATGTTTTGCTCCTGTTACCACTGAACAATAAACCATGCTGGGAGAGTAAGCTGTATTCAAGTCTCTCACTCAGCAACAGAATTGTTAGCCAAGTTCCAAATGTCAGTTGAAGTTCCATGTAATTCTCAATGGTGACCACGCATAAGAGAAGGCCAGCTGGACACTCAGAGCCCAGCTTGAGTCTGTAGGACTGGCAGTTGGACTATCTTTTCAATTGAGCAAATTTGATATGGAGCTATCAACTCTCAGTCATAGACCCTCACAAGGCCATGTTTATAGTGGCATTTTTCAGAGTACAACTGCAGTTAGGATCCTTTAAAGTGCAGAACCATAAGAAAGTGTATATAACAAACAACTGTCGCAACTCTAAATGTAAAACACACTTGTTTTAATTATGTTAAAACTAAAAGTTATTTACTTCTCACCAAGTGAAACAACTTTGGTCCATTTACTTCAAAATTTGAAATCTGCTGCAATGTGGTTCAAAGTGCAGGAAGTTCTGTTATACACAACCTGCAACTTATAATTTACCACATCAGCATCATGTCTTCTGTAACTATTTTAATCAAGAGACATATTTTACATATATTTGTTTTTCTAAGCATGACCTATTTTCAAACAAATTATAGAACATCTTGCCCTGAAAGAGACTATGCTACACCAGGAATGCATTTTGGATTTTTGAGTTGTGGTTTTTTTTAAATACAATTTAAAGAGTAGAGATTGTACTTATAGCACAAAACAACAGGAACTTGGACTATTATATGTAATTGTACTTATTTTAACTAAATGGGGATGACTACACATTATATAAATTTTCCCCCACATGTATAGAGTGGGTGTTATTCTTAATTTAAAAGTAATTTAGAAAATTAAAACTGTATCTTGTTTCTAGACATAGGATTAACACCACTTATTCATAATAAAGCATAGCCAAAAATACAGTATTTCTGTGAAACAGGAACTTGGTGTTCTACTTGTACAAATAGTTTATAGTATACTATGTGGTGAGTATTGTGGAAAGTCTACTACATGACTGCAGTTCTCCAAGGCTGGGCATTTCATTTGTACCAAACAAACAGTGTGTTGTGAGGCCATTGTGCCTACTTTAGGATGGGTACCCAGGATAGATTTGGGCCAAGGGAGGGGGGTAGGAAGAGAGAGACAAATGGTTTTTCACAAGTGTACTAGGAAGTACAGAAAAAGATTGTTTTAGTATCCAAGGTTGGAAATTAAGTGTGGTTAACATTCCCATAAATCAATCAATACTTAGCTTTCAGCAAGTACCATGTGATTTGTAATCATTAATCCACCCTCACAGGAGCCCTGAAAAGTAGCTAGGATTGCCTGTATCTGGATTTAGTGTGTTAGAATGCCTAGAGCAGAGTTAGAGAAGTAAGAAAACCAAGTTATGCTGCACTTTGAAAAGTGGTTCTAAAAACAGAATCAAGAGTTCTCACTGTTTACTGTCTCAATGATTTTCATATCAAATTTAGTCACTTTACAAATAAAAATGTGCACGTGTGACTTCAACTTGGGCTCATTCCTTTTTGTGCATCACCTGTACACAATGTTCTGAAAGCTCCACTAGGGCCCCAGTGTCACCTCTACAATCCTGTTGCCTTCAGTGGGGTTGCAAAAGCACAAATGAGTGGAACTTAGTCACTATTTACAAGATTCACAAGAAAACAGAATCCAGCTCATTCCCTCTTACCTTTGCTGACTCTACGTCTAACAAATAACCTGTCCGAAAGCAAACAGAAATAACCTGACGACACACACAGGAAGCTCATTGTTGGTGGTGCCGTTTTTACAGTCGCAGAATCTCACTTTAGATTAGAACATGGAAAGGCAAACAAAGGTAAATATTATGCCATTTATAACGAATATCATCATAAATACATTGAGAACGAAAGCTAGATACAAATCTAATTTAGTTTGGATAAAGTTTTTCTGTATATACATTATTTCTTACAGTCCCTGAAGGTGCAAATGTCTCTTGTGAAGCACAAAAACTTATTCAAAATTTATCTCCAGCAACTTGGTAGACTGTAAGCTTCAAAGAAAGAGAGGAATGTAGTCAGTGTCCACAAGATCTTTATGTACATCTAAATGCATCAAAGGCCTTCTTACTCAGCAGCAGGGTCCAAGATGCAGAACTTCATTTAGGGTGAGGCTAAAGAGCTGATGTACATTTGAAAACTCATTAAGGAAAAAAAAAAATCAAAGAACTGTATACCATGACTGCCTGAGCCTTTGTTAGTTGATTTAGCGATGGCTGCTTAAGTAAGGTTGCCCAATTTACTTTGAGATGCTGTTGACCCACAGCCAATTATTTTTATGTTTTTGCTGATTGTAAGAGCCTTTAGCTTTCTCTGATAGAAATGTGTTAAACTAAATCCACTAGCCAAACCTATTTTCACCAAAATCTCACCCTCAGCTTGAAAGAACTAAGTCAAGTTAATGTCTGATCATCCCTAGTGTACATTGTAGAATTTGACTTTGAAATTTCCAAATGCCTTAGCAGCCAAAGACAATAGCCAAAGGGAGCTAAAGATTGGCAGAGATTGGTGATAGTGCCGCATGTCATAGAGAAAAGCACTGCATCCCATCTGTTCCAATATGCAGAAATCCAATTACAGGTACAGTTTGTTTTCAGCAAACCCTCTGAAAGGTGACCTGCTAATGAATGCACTAGCCTATTCAACAATACAACCTGTAAACACATTGTAACAGCACTTCATTTCCAACCAAACAGAAGTAGGTATTTCTCAAGATCTGTTTTTTTTAAATTGAAGAACACCTTTTTTTAAAATCAATATTTATGCAACTAGCAGCACTTACACTGGACAGGCTACACATCAATTGTCACAACCATCTTGACAGAAGTTGAAATAAAAACATACCATTTTATGTTATTTTTCCCCTCTCAGACAGCCACAATTAGAGGTGTCTAATACAACTTTAGCAATTTCAGAAATTTCACAAAACAAAGCAAGTAGACACATATCAATCCAAAATATTGCATATAAACTAGCAGAATTCTTATTAATAATCCAAACTTTCTGGTGCAGGAGGGTTGAAGGAGGATTGTTATATATAAATCTCTAAGGAGAAACAGATCATATGGATACTGGGATTACTCTGAAAATTAGATATAGCATGGCTTCAGATTAAGAAAAATATAGAACATTTTTAGTCTACTGCAATTTACCAAGTCACATGTATGACATCAGATCAGTGTTTAGAAACAGTGTGATCTACAGGTAATAAAATTCAGATAATAGAAAGCTAGCAAGCCAATAAAAGCTCATTTGTCCTATTAATTTGTTCAAGAGTAACATGTTACCATTTTAGGATCATAATTGTCGGGCAGAAATTAACAGTTGATCACAACCTGATAATTGGGAGAAGGGGGGAGGGGAACCCGAACAGGAGATTGACCAGTTAAATCTGGTATTACATTATTCCTATGGGCTACATGTACTTTGTTATAGGCAGCCTGAGGCTGGGTCCACATGGACGGCAGCAAATTTGCTGCCATCAGATCACCTGAGCCATCTGTGTAGACCTGCTCAGTCAATCCAGCAAGCGATGCAGGAAAACCAACCCGGGAAGTGGCGCAGCACAGACAGCGTGCGGAGCAGACGCAGCAAAGTCGACGGGAGATACACAAGTGATTTATGTCACTTGTGTATCTCCTGTCAACTGCCGCCGAATCCCGAAGGTCAGTGTAGACTGGGCCTGAAAGCTCACATCTTTCAGTTCAGGACTGCAGGTACACAACATAAAGCATAAAGTTCTCCCTTTGGCCTACTGCTGCTTCAACTTGCCTACCCTTCTGACCACCAGGGAGAACTCTTATGGTGGTAGACTCACAATTAACTGAAATAAGACTCTGAAAGTGGATCCAAATAGTGCTTAGATTAGAAGGTTAAAACATCTAGGTTTCCCCCTAAATCAGTGTGGGGTAATTTTCTGCTAAGACAAGAGAGCTCTGCAATTGCCTGTTAGTAACCCTGTGGAGGCAGAACTTCTGGAAAGATGCTAGAATGGAATAAACTTAAGAATGACTGAACCCATCATGGTTGCCTCCTATATCAGCCAAGCAGGATGGCAATGTATTGGCAGGCTGGCTTGATTTGCACTTGAAGGGTAGCTGAGCACAAGTGACAAAGACCACTCCTGCAATGTGATCTCCCTGAAATTTATTATGTACACACAAACATATGAAATCCTTCTGCTAGGTAACTGCTCGATTCTCTCAAATTAGTGAAGCTTCATGGTTTAAAAGAATAAAGGTTAATGTTATCTCACTTTTTTAATGTTTTCTCTCTTATTTTAAGTCCAAAACTGCTTAGCCTAGAAACTCCATGTAAGTTTCAATCTATTAGTCTTGGCAAGGTCTCATGCCTTTGACTATTTTTGAGAAAGCTGGAAAGGACAGTTGTGGGTTCAAGCTTTTTGCTATTGAAAGCCTTTTCTGTGACCCCATAAGGCTCTAGCAAACCTTGTGTATCATATGTGAATGGCTTGAGGAGGGGTAGAAGGCAGGCAATCTTGATAAAAAGAGAGTTCCATCTTAAGTAAAAATCAATTTTATATGGCCTGGCTCAACTCACCCACCCATATGTTCTCATGAGCAAGGAATGGGAGATTGTCTTTGTTTGTGACTAAGATCTGATCTGAGGAACAGCAGACAAGGGACCATCTGCAGACAAGGTATGTGGGCTAAGGAAACTTACAAAATACACAGGTACTTCTGTCTAACTGCAGTAATAATTATTTGTATTGTAACAACAACTAGGGGCCTCAGATCCACTATGTTAGGTACTATAGAAACACAACAAAGATATTCCCTGCTTTGAAGAGTTTACAATCTAAATACAAATCTTAAATTTTAAAAACAAGAAAATCCTCAAGCCAAAAAATAAAATTTTAATTAAACTAGAGTTATGGTTATAAATATCTGTTACTCAAGTTAAAGACCCAAAGATTACAATAGTTCTCAGAAATCTACAATAAAAAGCCTAAACATTTCAATGTTTAAAATAAAGACCTACACAGTCAAGTGGATTACCTTAAATATAAATCTCCATACCAAACCTTAACTCTGCACTATCACTAGCCAAATAAGTGAAAGTCTGATCATAAATAAATCTACATCTTAATGTTCATCCTCATTAACACAATGAAGAAGTGATCTAATGGAATTATTTTACTGACACTTGCTATACATGAGAACACTTGAATTCAAGTGTTTTTAGATTGCTACAAACTATTCATGATTTCTTTAAGATACGGTTACCAGCTAGAGGTCTTTAATTACTTCTCTTTAGCAAACATGAACACATTCCTCAGAAGTATATGGAGTTCCAAATGTGAGTTTCAGACATAAAGCTACTATTATCTGATATTATCTTAAGGGCAAGGCCAAAAGTTAGACTGTTTTCATAACTGGGGCACAGGGTGACAGGTATATTTTATTTATGTATTAAACATCTAAGCACAAAACCAAAGCTATGCAAATAAAGTGCAAGGTGTCTTTTTAAAGGACATGAAGTCTTTACCAAAATGTCCATTGCATAGAAATATTTCACAGATTTAACACAGGCTGCAATGGATGTACACGGCCGAGAGGATCAACAAGGTACAGGTGAAGCAGAGTTAAGGTTGTTTAGGGGACCATAACTGTGTACTGCCCCGTTTAATGTTTGGGTTTAGTATAACTAATTTCATTTCCAGGCTGGTGTGTGTTTGAAAAAGCAAAAATCCTCATCTAATCATACCATTCTTCTCTAATACCGGCCTCTCTCATGAAAATTATAGATATTTAGAATCCTTGCGCCAATGTGATGGGATGAGTTGTTTTTGCATAGGATTATATTGCAGCTGTCCATGGTGTTTTTAGATAAAGCTTTTCTGAAAAAGCTACTGCATAAGCAAAACTGCCATTTGTCAGTTTTAAAACAGCTTTTCAAAATAGCTAATGCCATTAGACCATACTCTGAACCAATAACTGATGACATGTACTACTTGTTCCCTCTTTTCCCATATGATGATTGCAAGAGACTGGGAGCAGACAGTGGCAGATTTAGCCTCTCTTTTATCACCTATATTGATACCCTGGGAGACAAATAAGGACATACTCCAGTATCTCCACTTTTATTTCCGGAAGCAAGTCAGCCTCCTACTATCAGAACTGCTATCAACAAGAGAACGCCAGTACAACATATAGGTTTCCAAAAACAAGCTGTAATCCACTATGAGTCTCAGTGCCAAAGCATTTCCCTGTGTGTTGTATGATGTAAAGCTTACCCACTTGTATTGCTATATAGTTATTCAAGGCAACTGAAACATTAAGCATGACCACTAAGGTAGTGAGGGGCTAGATGGGGGAAAACAAATGGATTCCAATGTTAAGATGTGATCTACATGTAAGAATAAAGCAGAGTCATTCATGGGTCCATATTTCAAGACTAATTCTGTCTTTGTTCTTAGGACATTAAGAGCAGTACAAAAGTCATGCCAGTGGTAGACACTTTTGCGCCACTTTAATGGCACCTCTAGCTAACAGGAACTGAAGAAAGCAGTAGCCAGAATTCATGTGGTCATGATGAATGGTTTTAAAACTGAGGAATAGGAAAAACAGGGTTTTGAAGAATGAATTGGTAATGCAATCTTCATACTTCTTCCCACTATCCATGCTCAAAGTCTAATCAACATACAATGCAATAGTTAAAGTTACATTTTAGGTAGACTGAATTAAAGTCACTGCTAGATTGGGACCTCCTAAATTAAGTTTCAACCTTCAGCATATATATTAACAAGCTATACATTCCAGAAGCAATGAAAATACACAGAAAAATCAGTAGTTGCTGGGTTTTTTTGGTTATCTGAGGGATGAACACAAACATTATAAAGATGCAATGGTCAAAATTAAGGAAAAAAATGTTTGAAAACATGTTTAATTCCTGTTCATTTGGCAAAAGATCATTTGCCCTGAATTCAATCATGGTTCAAGTGATTTCATTTGTTTTTTAATTGTCCTTACAGGTATTATAAATCTATATTCAGCAAGTTCTACTACTGCATGAACATGGGGCATTTCTTTACATCCTGGTCAATGGAACTTCTGCGCAATGAATCTGACTATCCCCCAGTGCTGGACTCCCCGCTTTCCCCCCAGCAAGAGCTGCCTAGCTGCAGCTATCCCTCCTCTCAGCATTTAGCCATTTAAAAATAGAACATTTAAACGGATTTTTGATTAAACTAATTTTTACATCTCTATCCTGCATTAGACTTGATTATTTGTATTATGGTAGTGCCTAGAGACCGTAGCAGGTCTCAGAGCCTCATTGTGCCAAGTACTGTACAAATACACAGCAAGAGATCCTGTCCCAAACGGTACACAATCTACATAGACAGGACAGACAAAAGTAGCATGATCCTCACTTTACAGTTGCAGAACCAAAGCACAGAGAGATTAAGTGATTTACCCAATATCAGAAAGGAAGTCTGTGGTAGAGCCAGGATCTGATGCCAAAATTTTGAGTTCCATTCCAGTACTTTACCGCAAGATCAACTTTCCTCCTCATCATCAAATGAAATGATGTATCTCAGCCTCAAAGGACATCCCGCTTGTGGAAAACTGCTGATTCAACACAGCCTCTGTTGTTGCATATATGATACAGTACTGTCTTAAGGGGGACATCCCCCTTAAGTGAAAAAAGTGCTCATTTTGATTCTTTATGGTTTATAAAAGAGACAAAGGATTTTTTCCTCCAAACAAATTTTCTGCCCTTTTTCTTTATCTTTAGAAATTCAGATCTCGCTTTGTTACTCCTAAAAGTTGCTATGTCAATGGTGGAACTTGGCCAACATTATGTAATAAGAATGTGAAAGCTGAGCAACTGCCACGTGAAGGGATTAAGTTAGACATGTTAAAACTGTTTTTATTAGCACCTATTTAAGTCAAACAACTGACAAATAGCTGGGAAGAAAGATCTCCGTTAAAGGTGTAACACCACAACTTTTCAAATAAGGGCAAAGAAAGCTCTCACTCCAGTTCTCTGATCCCCTAATCCAGCCTACATCAAAAACAGTGAAGACAAAACCTCATGCTTCATATATTTTTAAGGTCAAACCCAAGCAAAAAACCCACACATCTGTAAAAAAAAATGCAAGTCTTCTTTGATCAACAGAAAAAAGTGACAACCCAATTTTTCTATCCCCTCTTCAACTCACCTTTACATCCATTCCTAGTCCTGTATTCTGCATTTTCCATCCTAAATGTACAATTACAGTTTGTGTTCCATTTTAGCATTAACTGAATCAAATGAAGTGATTTATAAGAGCATAAGCCCAAAGTAATATATATCATTTGTAAAATGTTTTTGAATAAGTAGCATTAATATATTACAAATGCTTGTAACAAGCTGGTTCAACGATAATTTACGTACTTATATTGAGCGACAATCTTGACATTTAGTACACAAATCTTAGAAGCCCCCAAACACAAGAGAGGATATCCAAAATTTGATTTTTTTTCAAGGTTGCTAAAAGGCCAGTTTGTCACACTGGCTTTCAATAGTCTGAAATGAGTGCTCCTCTGAGGCTGATTCATGATATTTGGCATACATTAATTATGGACTGCACAATGCTCAAAAAGTTCCAAATTTAGTATTTCTAACAGATCACAAGATGATCAGTAACAGTTTACAAAAGTTATGTGCATTTATTCCTTAAAGTATCTTGTTGGACATGCTCTTGAGTACTGTTCTCTTCCATCTGGAAGAAGACAGATCAACTGATGGAACATTTTATGTAATGAACTCAGCCGGAAAAAAAAAAAAAAGCCAGCTATTGAAAAGCAAGCTACTGTATTGCAAGCAAAGATGTTGACAGCAGATCCACCAGAAAGATGAAATATTGTCAACTAGTGTAATATCAGAAACCCTGATTCTACAGATTATTCTCTCCATTCTAGGATTCAAGTTTGTAGGTTTATGTACAGAAACGTATTCATGCAGAATACAGGCTACAGTCTTAAATGCTTGTGTGGATACTTCCTGAAATAGGTCAAAAGAACCTTCTATGATATTCTGAGGGTCATCAATGTCCCAGCTAGCAAGGCTGAGCACATACTGATCCTTCATACAATGCCACATAATCTGCTAAATGATCCAGCTCATTCAACATCTGGTCAATTCTAGGAAGGAAACCACTCTATGGAACCAAGAAGCCCAAGGAAGGACATCAGGATAGACAGGCTTGCCTCCCTTTAAAGTTAATCCAGTATTAGTTAGATAGAGAAAATGATTAAGACAGCCTCCATAGATACAACACACAACACCACTGCTTATGAATTTAGCATTATAAATAATGTCCATGTCCTAGAGGAACCTCAACAATTATGTTAGGGTTCTCTTCAACTCCACTTAAGGCTAGGGCTTCCCACAGCTCTTTTTTATGAGCCACTATATATCCACAGAAATATGTTACCACCACCTTCAGTTACCAGTATCTCAGTGTTCATATTATATTTTCCCCAGATAAAAGTTTATATTCCCCTTCTTCTCCACAAATCAAATTTATTTGGATCTTTATCTCTTCATTGTGTGGGCAATTCCTTACAGTTTAACATGTTTTCTCCCTTTCCAAGTCTTCATTAATGATTCCCAGACCTAACACCAATTCCTGCAGATCCCACTAGACACCTTTCCCTAGTCAACGGAGTTTAATATTACATGTAGGGACATAGAAAATGCCACACAAAACAAGCCCAGTGCTCCATCTAGTCCAGTATCCTGATGGTGGGCAGTACCATTTCCTTCAATAGATGGTGCATGAAATCCAGTAATGGGCAAATGCAGAATAACCTACTCACAAGAGAAATTCCTTCCTAACTGCTAGTTGTTTGTGTATGCTTGAAATAGGAGGATTTCTATTGATTAGAAAAATGTTTATCCTATCAAATGTAATTGTAATTATTCACACAAATATCTAGTCTTTTGGAATCCTGTGAAACTCTTGGCCTCAGTAATGTGCGGTAATAAATTCCACAGATTAATTGCATTGTGTAAAGTAGTATCTCCAGTCAATTAAAATTAGTCATTTTTCCATTTCACTGAATGACCCCTGTTCTTTAATAAGAACATGGGTAAATAGGAGTACCCAATTTACCTTCTCTACACCATTCGTTATCATATACCTTTATATCACTTTTTCCATCTCCTCTCTAAGCTACCCAGTTCCACTCCTTTCTGTCTCGTCTCTTATGGAAGTCTTTGCATCCCTCTGATGTTTCTTGTCACCCATCTCTGAACATCCTCTATTTCTGCTATATTCTTTTGATATAGGATGACCAAAAATGAACATAGAATTCCGAATGGTAACATACCATTGGTTTATAGAACGTCACTGTAATATTTTCAGTATTTTCTATTCCATTCCCTTTACAGTCTACGTTGTTTATTTTTTTTAAACTCACTACATACTTAAAGATCACCTGTATTGGACTTTACCTTGAGTTAATTGGTCACCAATTCACCTGAGATACTTAACACATTTGTAAAGGCTAGTGTGGACACAGCTCACAAGTTTCATAAAATCTATAAACATTTGTTCATTTATCCAACACTGACACCCAGGATAAAGAACAAAAGCCTATATTCTGGAACAAACATCTCCTGCCTTCTTGTGCATTCAAACCTTGAGCCCCTTTTCCTCTGTCTCAGACTGTATCAGGGAACTTCCTGCCAGGAAAGATCAATAAAACAGAAGTTTTACTGTGAGATTAGGAACACTCACAGTTGCAGTACTAATAAAAAGCTGAAATATTTTTAACTGTTTTGAAAATTCATTACAGTATTCTTCAGTAAATATTTAATCACGATAAGAATTTTAGGAATGTTGGAATTACAATTAAAACAAATCAAGATACATTAATTCAACCACCGTGACTCCATTTTAGACCATTTATTTAAAAAAGAAGCCTTACATGTTCACTCAAAGGTATAGATTCTGCTTTTTTTAAAAGCAACAAAAGCAGTCCTTCACTTAGGCTTAATAATAATCCATGACTAAAAAAATGCCAGAACAAAGACTATTACCCATTATTAACAGACAAAGAAGGTTCCACTAACTGTAGTTTATAATTTGGGTAGTTACAGGATACAGAAGCTGTAGCAAACCTGATGCCTTCTGTCATATGCAGCACATTATCTAGACCCTGCCTACTACACTTCTAAAATATATATCCCCCAGCCTACTTGGGTCCTCCACCCTCAGATATAACTCCAGTGCTGTGCAGTTTTCCAAAGGAGCAAAAGCATGAAATTCACATGATTCCTGACAGTTTCACTGCTATCCACAAGACTCTAAACAGCAACAATTAAACTGATGAGAGTTGTTAATTTCATTCTACTTTGCGTGGCAAAGCTAAGAGTTGGTCTACACTAGAGAGTTTGGTCGA
Source organism: Mesoclemmys tuberculata (assembly GCA_007922155.1). NCBI lineage: Eukaryota > Metazoa > Chordata > Testudines > Chelidae > Mesoclemmys > Mesoclemmys tuberculata. The sequence goes on from ML675620.1 coordinate 18,923,421, forward strand.
CAAAACAATGGAGGTGTACATATCCAAATGCTCCTCCTACTGATGTAACTCCCTTGATATGCCGGCATAATAAAACTACCTCAATGAAAAGATCTGAGAGGCTGGATCCCGGCTCCTGGCTGCGAACCAGGATGGGAGATGCTGTGGGTTGCTGGACCCTGGCTCCTGGCGAGAAGGGGAGAAACCCTGGGTGGCTAATCCACCCAGGTCCCGGCAGGGAGCAGGTAGAAGAGGGTAAGAAGCAGGGGCAACTGGACTCTACTCCTTAGGAGCAAGACGACTCAGGCTGCTTCCCCCTTGGGAACAGGAGGGGGGGAGCTCCTAACAGCTTCCCCCCGTTCCCAGAGGGAAACAGGGAGGGGAGAAGCCCAGGGCTGGCTCCCAGCAGGAAATGGGGACTGTGGAAAAGGCAGGCCCCTGGGGCTCCCAGCAGGGAGCTGAGAGCCTGGTCTCTCAGCTCCCAACACTGCCCCTCTTAGGTCAGTGGAAGAGCTCCTGGTGAGGAAGCACTCCACCAACCCAAGGAAGGTAGTGTAGACTTCAGCCACCTTACTGCGGTGGTGGTAAGTCGACCTGTGTTAGGTCAAACTCTTTTTCAAGTACAGACAAAGCCTAAGCGGCAATAGAGACTTCATCTGCAGGTTTTGTAAAGCACTAGATTGGTTTACAAGCACTTCACTTTTGAAAAGTTACCTTTGTAATCATAACAGTTAAAAACATTTTTTTTTAAATGAACACTTAAAATCTACAAAAGATAGTCACTTAGGCCCTCACTCATCCAGGAAAGCGTGGTCCTCAACACTGACGAGTATGTAAGTGAAATTTTCAAATCCTCCTAACATAAGCCACCATACAAAAAAATGGTTTATACTTCACATCCAAGTCACATCATTCTGGGGTTTGAGGAGGGTTGTTACAGATAGTTTAACAGTAAGGTTTCCTTCTATGTTCAAAACTTAAGGTTGGTGTCTCCCATGTAATTTTAATCCACACTCTTCTCCTTCCCTGAAAACCTAGTCAACTTCTGTTTAAACTGATGTTAAGGTTGCAACAATGTAAAATGCAAAAAAAAAAACAAAACAAAAAAAACAACAACTGGCTCATCAGAGCCCTGAAAACAGAAAAAAGTTATCTAAATACACTGTTTCCTAGTACATGTCTCATCCTACAGAGTATTACCTTGCTTTATAATTTATGAAAAGTGCATTAACAAAGATTCTTGTTCAAGGATATCCAACAAAATTTAGAGGATTTGCATTGGTAAGCAAGATGTTGCTTTCAGTTATACACAAGCAAACAAAGAATGGCTTAAAACCTCACCTTCTCAAATTCTACCAAAACTTGGCCACCACAGTTTAGCATTCAGACTGGAGTTAAAATTTGTCATAAAACACCTCAGCTAAAGAAGTTCTCTCTCCTCCAATTATGGCTCAATTAAACTTAATGGAGAGTTTCACTTAGGGTTCATCTACACTGCAGGCTCCTTGGTGATCAGTGCGCCGGGATCGATTGAGGGTTATGAAGACCCGCTCAATCACTCACAGATGGTCTCTGCCAGCAGCAGTGTAGATCAGGCCTTAGCTGAATGCTCCTTGTGAAGGTTTTGTGTCTTTTTAGACATTCACCACAATGGTGCACCACTTCCTGCCCTGAAACCTATAGCACTAAGCCACAGAGATTAATGATCGCAAATACATATAAAATGTGAGCAATAGAATTTAGATTTTAAAATGCTTATGATGCACATATAACAAAGAATATAAGCTTGTTTCTCTGAATCTGCATCCTTGATCAATGTTATTCAATGACTACCTCATTAGGAAGTAGATATACAGCAGAAGATAGTACCAGAATTCCACTCTCAACAAACTTAAAGGTACAACAGACATGCCTACTTTCCAATAACAACTATAGTATTCGTAAGTTCTGTTTTCCCATCTATGCATAAGATATTAATACTGATAACTAATAGCTCATGCTATTTCTGTATCCCTCTTACAGAAGAATCAGTGTTATTTTACAAACCATGATTTTAATTCAGTGAATGTATTAAATGCTTTAAATTAATTCTTTGTAAAACGCAGCACAGTTATACAAAGAAAAGCATGATGGTTGAGTAATAAATGCATGTTTACCAGTTAGAATCATAGAATATTAGAGTTGGAAGGGACCTCAGGAAGTCACATAGTCCAACCATCTACTCCAAGCAGAACTATCCTCAGCTAAATCATCCCAGCGAGGGTTTTGTCAAGCCGCAGCTTAAAAACCTCTAAAGATGGAGATGCCACCACCTCCCTAGGTAATCCATTCCAATGCTTCACCACAATCCTAGTGAAAAACTTTTTCCTAATGTCCAACCTAGACCGCCCCCACTGCAACTTGAGACCATTGCTCCTTGTTCTCTCATCTGCCACCACTGAAAACAGTCTAGCTCCATCCTCCCTGGAACCCCCTTTCAGGTAGTTAAAGGCTGCTATCAAATCCCCCCACTCTTCTCTTCTGCAGACTAAACAGGCCTAGTTCTTTCAGCCTCTCCTCATAAGTCTTGTGCCCCATGCCCCTAATCACTCTCTTCAACTTGTCCATGTCCTTTTTGTAGTGGGGGGCCCAAAACTGGACACAATACTCCAAATGCGGCCTCACCAATGCCAAATAGAGGGGAATAATCACTTCCCGCGATCTGCTGGCAATGCTCTTACTAATGCAGCCCAATATGTCATTAGCCTTCTTGGCAACCAGGGCACTGATGACTCATATCCAGCTTCTCATCCACTGTAACGCCCAGATCCTTTGCTGCAGAACTGCTGCCTAACTCGTCAGTCCCCAGTCTGTAGCTGTGCATGGGATTCTTCCATCCTAAGTGTAGGACTCTGCACTTGTCCTTGTTGAACCTCATTTGATTTCTTTTGGTCCAATCCCCCAATTTGTTTAGGTCTTTCTGTATCCTATCTACCACTTCCCCTAGCTTAGTGTCATCTGCAAACTTGCTGAGGGTGCAATCTACCCCCTCTTCCAGATCATTAATGAAGATGTTGAACAAAACTGGCCCCAGGACCGACCCCTGGGGCACTCCACTTGTGAACATCTGCCAGCTAGATATGGAGCCACTGATCACTACTCATTGAGCCCTTTGCTCTAGCCAGTTCTCTATCCATTTTATAGTCCATTCATCCAACCCATAAATTAAACCCACTTTTAACCTGATGATAAGAATACTGTGGGAGACCGTATCAAAAGCTTTCCTAAAGTCAAAGTATATCATATCCACCGCTTTCCCTCATCCACAGATCCCCATCCAGTTGCCTCTTCATAGAAAGCAATCAGGTTGGTCAGGCATGACTTGCCCTTGGTGAATCCATGTTGACTGCTCCTGATCACCTTCCTCTCTTTTAAGTGCCTTAAAATGGATTCCTTGAGGACCTGCTCCATGATTTTTCCAGGGATTGAGGAGAGGCTGACCAGCATATAGTTCCCTGGATCCTCTTTCTTCCCTTTCTTGAAGATGGGCACTATATTTGTCTTTTTCTAATCATTGGGGATCTCCCCCTGTTTCCATGAGCTTCCAAAGATAATAGCCAATGGCTCTGAAATCACATCAGCTAACTCCCTCAGCACCCTTGGGTGCATTGCATCTGGCCCCATGGACTTGTGTATGTCCAATCTTTCTAAATAGTCCTGGACCAGTTATATGGCTCACTCAAAAAAAAAAAAAAAAAAAGCACACTGGGCCAATAGAGATCATCACCACAATATCAATGCCATCAACACACTAATGATCACTCCAGAAACCTGGAACACAAGATAAACACACAACAGTAGCAGTCCACAACTCGGATGTGCTTGCGATGTCTAAATACACACCACCAAATTTTATTCCAGGTATTTTAAAAAAAATGTAAGTAGTCATGTCTTAAGAAAAATCAATTGAAGACATGCATACACAGTGCTGGGTAAAATATTAGCTCTTTTTAGATATTTACAGAATATTTTAAATGTTTTACGTTTTAAAGTGCTCATTCTAGAGTCTTAAATACCTGTAGCTACCTGAACCTCATTACTGATGCCATTCCACAGGAAGGAGATATTTTGGTTATCCTGTTACTTAGACATGGAGGCTAAAAAGCCCTCACATTTAATTAACAGGACCAGCAAAAAACATTAGCCTCCTAATGGACAGGCGGCCTGAACAGTTTGGGTACCTAAGAGGAAAAGACAAGTTATAGTAAATAAACAATTGAAAATACAATTGTTATCCTACCCCCATAGCAAAATATTCCATATTTCAGTTATCTTCCCCTCTAGAAAAATACTTCTAGCTTTGGAAAACAGTTTTTAGTAGCACTTGTAAGCTCTTCACTAAATTTGCACAGGGGAGCTGGAGAGGAGAGCACAAAAAAGCACACACTTAGACCTGGTTTACACTTTAAATTTAGACCGACCAGCTATGTCACTCAGGGGTGTGAAAAATTCATACCTGCACACTACAGTTAAACCATCCTAACTTTAAATGTATACTTAGATAAGTCAATGGGAGAATTTTTCCATCGACGTAGCCACTGCTGCTCAAGGAAGGAGGAAGTGCCTACACTGCAGCACTATGATATAGCTGTAGCAGCCATAGTGCAGACATGGCTTAAGTGCTGAGAATTTCCCATTCTGTGGCAGATAACTTTGAGCCTAAAGAGAGAAACATGTCAAACAAATTCTTGCTTTATTTCAACAAAACAGCAGCTACATACAACTTTACTAACAAATTACGTTCAGTTATATAGCTTTCATACTGGTTGGTATTCAATGGTATTTAAAAAAAAGATAAATTGATACCGTAAATTGAGAGTACTGGGAACCTTCCATTAGAGGTTATTTAAGCTTTAAATTACTTTTTTTGTGGAATGCCACAGTACTCTGGATGGTAAAAACTACATGTCCATTGGAAAAAAAACAGGCAGAAAGTCTGTTTTATGTACTGATATGTCCACACATCCATGAGATTTGCTTTGTCAGTTTACTAATTTTGTTAAGAAGCTTTAATCTATCAACATCTTTCTGCACTCCTCAACTATTCCTACCCTAAACTCATCAATGCCTCTTTTATATTTGCAGAACAAGCCTTCCATGCACACTTGTAAGATCCAAGTTTAACCACTAGAAGCTAATTTAAAAAGAAAAAAGTAAAGGAACAGAGGTTAAAAATAATTTTAAAAAGCAAATCTACTTATATACCTCACTTGAATATTAAAACAGAAGTTTAATAATCCTATTTACTTTTCATTATTTGTGCTGTTTGTTTACTTTGTGCATTTCTCTTGGATTGGGCACTGAAAATAGAATGATCTGGCTATCCTCAGTTTCTCATGTACTGACAAGTTACAATATGCTACAGTAATGAGTACAGGTCAAAAGAAAAATCTGAATAGAATGTTTGGGTTGCAAATATTGCAGTAAAATATCTGTTTGATGACTGTTATTCAAACAGCAAAATCCTTTGTTTAAATTGTATGATGAGGTAGAAACAAATGGGAAGGCAACTGAAACTGGCTTGAAAATTCCATCCATGAGCAGGAAACTTTCCCTTCTCAATACAAGAGCCTAGAAGACTATTATTACTGATGCATTTTTTTTAATGAAAACTAAGTTTACATTTGTGGAAAAAATCTTCCAAATATGAAGAAATGTAGCACTGTCTTATAGAATCCATAGACATCTCCAATGCTTCAGCTGTGATCCAATTTGGGCAAACAACAGCAATATGAAGTTAACAACTCTGGTCAATGCTGCTACTCAGGCTAGGTCTATACTGACGGCGGCAAATTCGCGCTGTTAGATCGATTCCTGTGGATCAACTGAGCGGTCAGTAGAGACCTGCTCAGTCGATCCAGAAATCGACCTAAAAAAGCCACCTCCAAAAGTGGCGCAGCACAGTATGGATGCCGTGCAGAACAGAAGCAGTGGAGTTGACGTGAGTTACGCAAGTTTTTTACGTCACTTGCGTATCTCCCGTCGACTGCTGCCAAATCTTGGAGGTAAGTATAGACCAGCCCACAGAATCCTATGGGCAGTGGTAAAACTGTCAAGAATCATGTAGATTTCACCATCCTGCTGCTTAGGAAAATTAATAGAACCATCAGAGAGAGCAGCCACTGAAGTTGTTTACAAGGGCTTCAAAAAGTAGTGGCTCTAGAGCAGTGGTTCTCAACCTATTTACTTTTGTGGGCCGCATATGCAACTCTCTTTGTGTTATCTGGGCCTCTTCCACACAATATGTATACTACTATCTGTATGGCCCTGAGGATGTCACATTGGTTGCAAGCGACCCATGGGTTGAGACCCACAGTTCTACAGGAAAGAGAGTAGTAGAGACGTACTGCCCATCCCTTTCCTCACAACAGCCAGGAGACTGGAGAAGACAGTGCAGTATTGGAAACCCACACCCCTCACAGCAGCCTGGAGGCTCTGAAGGGGGGCGCAGTGGCCACGGCGCAGGGTGCCTCATTCTTCCTTTCCAGCAACTAGAGATGAGTGAAGTATCACTTTTCTTCAAAGGCTATGAAAGTCAGAGCCTTTCAGAAGGGTCCAGGGACAGCACCTGGTAGAAATCCCAGCACCTAACCCAGAAACGAGATGTGGCACACTGGCTTTTCACTTTACCACACACCTCAATGGCGGACGCTCTCCTGTCTGATTTTTTATATCAAGTGACAAGTAAGTTTAGTCCTCTAGCCAGCATGTATCTGGTTACTTTTCCAGCTCACTTTCAAAATGCACCAAAAGAATTGAGAGGTCATGAGTTTTGGAAGCTTTATGTATTGCATGAAATTACAGGCTTTTTAAGAGCAGCAGTAAACCAAAAAAGGTCTGAACTGAGTATAATAGTTGATTATTCTCATGGAGAACTGTAGTACAACCTCCAAAAGGTGGATAAATAAATAGAGTAGTAGTAGAAATAAGTGGGATTAGAAAAAATTGTGACATTCCTTGGAACAGCAAAGAAAATTCTAGAACACCAAAATTACATAATTGTCTTATTGACCTCTCAAAGCATTCTTTGCTTTTTATAAGAGACCCATTCAAAAAGCACTATATTATGCAAAAATTTTCTGTGAACGTGGAGACCCTGATTAATAACTAAGTTACTGGTCATCAATTAGATATTCTTCTATAAAGTTAACTTTATAACATGGTGCAGACTGCGCACTGAACTGGGTATAATCTGCAGAGCATGAGGAGATGAGGCTTTGAATAACCAGCATTAGATTCCTGCGTCTGATTAACAAACCTTAACAGAAAGATACAGCTCTGTACATGCTGTATTATATCTTTTTGGAAGAAAGGCAGAGATCACTACTATGTGCTTCCCGCACTTACTTTTATTGGAGGAATAAGTTTTGTCTAGCGAGTAATGTTTATTTTTATTCCATTTCTATGCAAGTCTGCTTATTCTTTTATCTACATTTATGAATTTAAGTTTAGAAACTGATTTATTGCTCTGGGTAGCCTTATGCCTATTTTTGCTTTAAGCCAGATATTACAAAAACAGTCTGAATTATTTTAATATGGTCTGCAAATTTAGTTTTTCCATTAGCATGTAACAATTTATTTTCCTGTTCAGCAGAGTTAATCTCACCATATCAGTTGATTGGCTGGTGTGCTAAAGAGTGACTCAGTGGGAGAATTTAAAAAGAGCAAGTTTCTCAGGCACTATAAATGAAAAAAGCTATTCTCTGCCAAAACACTGGTCTTTCACATTTTTCCTCTTATTTTTGCAATTAATTCAAATCATTTACTATCCATTTGATGTTTTACCTGATCGTTTGCTATCACAAGATGTTAGTGTCGTACCAGCGCATGCAAGGGAAGGCTGGTTACCTATTTGTTGAATACTAACTATAAGAAAGGTTTACTCATTTGTTTTTTTTAAATGGTGCTGAAATAACTCTTATCCTTCATTAAACAAGTCTCAGGTATGACTGATTAACCAAATTGCTTTACTTGAAGTTTCACACTGCCAAAGCTGTAAGAGCAAAGCACCCAGTTTCATGAGAAACATCAAATTGCAGCAATTGCTCCAGCTACTAATTTCCATGCAAAGATCTCTCAATGATACCCTAAGATTTTTGAAGCATCTATGAAATTACTAAGAAAATCAAATATATCTTAACAGTATACTTCAGATTCTCTCAAATGATATTAACCGATTAATCTTGTCAGAGTTCTCACAGTGATCCACACATCTGCCCATTTTTGCAACAATTTCTGTACTTGGGAATGAAACCACTGACACTAAAAAGCACCAACTGGTACATCAAACTGCTGCCAAACGGATGACGAACACAGGTCAACATGAGCACATCACTTTCATGCTTCAATCACTGTATAAGCTACCCATCCAATATTAGGTCAAATTCAAGTCTTAATCTTAGCTTGGGCCTTGCCCTAAAACATCCCAAAAGTCTTCATAACAAAGACCTCCTGAAACTGCAGCAGTCATAAAACGCACATTGAAATTCTAGAAAACTATGGAAGAACTAGAAGATGCTGAAAACTCTTGGAAGCTTACTTCTCCACCACAGCTGAGAATGACGACAATCTTGACCACTCTCTGCACAAACTGCAAGACTAACCTTTTTGACATGACTTTTTATAATTAGGAGCAAAACAGCCCACAATGCCACTTGTTTTTAGAAAAGGACAGAGAATGAAAAGCAATGCTAGTCAACCTCCTAGTTGTTCCTGAAAGAGAGACATGAGCGTTTAGCTCTAAGCATGGACTATGTGTGAATTTATGTAATTTTCTAAGAGACTCAGATTCCATAGTGATAACCAGGATACAGATAGCTACACAGAATAGTAACAAAAAGATTCAGAAGTCTTTTAACTAGGCTGGTCATCTCAGTAGAATATTTAATAATGGAAGACTTAATTTTCAAGAAGAGTAACAGAAACTCAAAAAAATGGATACACTTTGCACAGGAAAACACCACAAAGGAAATACTGAAATAATTGAGATCTTTTAATATGCACAACAAGGTCCTGATCTCTGACTAAGGCTCCAAGTGCTATATAGTAATACAAATAATAAAATGGACACAATCATCTTGTATTTATAGGGACAACTGATAGTCAAGAAGGGCATACACAGAGGAAAATAACTGAATTACATCTTCCCGCTTCCTCTACCTTCTGAGACTCTTCCCCATCACCCAAGACAGTGAGCTTCACAAAATAGATTTTAAAAATTTAATATGAACGTTTAAACATGCATTTAACAGTATGGTTGTGATTAAATAATTTGAAAAAAAAGGGGAAATGGTAGTGAAATAATCTGCTATTAAATACTGTTCATTTTGTAACAAAGTATGTACTTAGCTGTGTCATCACACTAATTGAAATGTTTTATTGTAAATAACTTGAAATATCAATTTTCCCTAAGAAAAGGCTAGTCATTCTATGATGTGGATACTGTGAATTAAACAATATCTTTGATAGTGACATTTTAACTATTCTCCCCCCCCCGTTATGTCATTCTTTTCTTTGTCACCACATCTCTCTCCCATTTTTCTGCTACAGTAATCCTGCCAACATCTCAAACCACCCACAGCTTTTATCCTTCTGTGCCATCCTGAAATAAACACACACAAAAACTGCTTCCCTATGGGAGAGAGAGAGAAAATGAAACTGGGATCCCATGCAGGTCTTTTAATGTTTGTCAGGTGCTAAGGCGATGAGCCTTCTGTAAAATCCTCAGTCCTATACTGTAGATACCACCTTCCCCATCCCCTCTTCACTGGCCACATGCTGATGCTACCCTCAGAGGGCCCCCACCTCCTCTGGTCTACTGTTACTCCTCACCCCCCAACAGTGTCCTCATTCTCATCGCCCCCTGCCCCGCTCCGCTCCTGTCCCTAATCCCCACCAGAATTATTCCCTCCTCACACAAATGGAGCCCATGTGACTCCCCACTAACACCCACAAGCCCATCGCCCTTCTCTGCCCGCCCGTCACTGCTGCTAACCTCACTCACCCCCTCACCTTTCTGCCCCATGGTTGTTAGATAAACAGCCGCTGCATCTGCTCCTTCCACCCCCCATCACCGCACGACCGGCCCTAGGACACCGCTCCTGCTTCGGCTCCCCCCCGCTACCACCCCGCCCCTCCCGGCTGCCCGCCCAGCGCCCCCGGAGCCGGCGCCCGCCCAGCGCCCCCGGAGCCGGCAGACCGCAGCCGAACCCGCCGGACCCGGCTGCTTTTCGGTCCGTGGACACGGTCCCCGAGGAGCAAAGCACCGCCGGGCTCAGCGCCCCGCGGGAGGGACCCGGGCCCACAGTCCCTGCGGGGCAGGGACGCAGCCCGGGAAGCGCCGACGGGCCTCGTTGCCGCCTCGCCCCCGGGCTGTTTTCTGGAGGCGGCGGCAGGGTCCCAGCCCCGCCCGCACGGCCAGGAGCCGGGGCTGCTCAGAGGGACCCCCGGCCTCCCCCACACCACAGCGGAGCCGGCGGGAGACCGGCCCGGCCGAGCGCCCCCTCAGCCCGCGGCCGCCCCCGCCGGGCCGGGCCGGGCCGTGCCGCCAGCCCCGCGCCCCAGCGCCCGGCGGCACCTGGATGTAGTTGGTCTCGCAGTACTCGGCCACGCGCTCCAGGTTGGTGTAGCTGTCGAACAGGGCCCGGCGGCCGCCCGGGATCTCCTCCTCCAGCAGCATCTGCAGCTCCGCCATCTTCACATCCTCGCCCCCGCCCCGCCCCGCCGCCGAGACCCGGCCGGGGGCCCGGAGAGAAACACCCACCACCGCGGCGCGGGCTCCGCGCAGCCACCGGCCAGCCGCCGCCACCGCGCAGGCGCAGGACCCGGCCGGCGGGGACCCCCTCCCCCCGGCACCCCTCACACACGCCGCGCACTTCCGGTTCACCCAGCCGGGGGGGGGCGGTACCCCCTCCCCCACCGCGGGGGCAGGGGGCCTAGGGAGAGTGAGGGGCGGCGGGCAGTGGTGGGGGACGGGCAGTGGGTTTGGAGGCGAAGGGCCGAGGGAGTGACGGGAGAGAGGCGCCGAGGGGATGCGTCGGGAAGAGCCGAAGGAGACCATCTGGCTGTACTTTATGGGGACGAAGCAAGGACTGAGGGGTGCGGGGGATGAGACCAAGGAAATTCTCTCTTCCCCCTTGTGTCCCTCCCTTTGCTACCTCTACGTGCTGCCTTTCCAAATTGTGGCCCCCCGAATAGTTTTCCTACACTGGGCTTTGCCTCAAACGGGCATTTTGCAATTGCACAGCTGGACCCCCACTATTCCTGGGCACCTGAGGGCTTAGTCAAGCCAAGGGGTCTACAGTCCTAGTACACATCCTTTCAGAGGCTGGACTGGAAATCTGACCCTTGAAATGCAGGACCTTTCCCACAGCTTCATTCTCTATTTCTCTTTGGTTTCCACCACAGCTGCATAATAAATCAAGTGCAGTCCCATGTTAATCTAGGATATAATCTTTGGATAGATGATGCTGTGTAACTATTAACTGATACTACATTAATTAAACTGAAGGCCATAATTGACTGAATATACTGTGACTATACCCTATTTACCTCAGTGTAACACTTCAAGACTGGTTCAGGATTCCCATGACTATGACTTTCACAAATAAACCATTGGAGCCACTATAATTTGTGTACTCTATACTCTAGTAGTTTCTTTCACCTCACCTTTTTCATACAATTCACTGCCCATCTGCTGAAGGTAGATGACTGATAAGCACAAAATTACACCAAAAAGGAAACAATATATTTAAGCCATTATAAAAATATTAAAATCACAGTGTTTTATTATACACTGACATTGGAAAATTATATATCACTGGGGTTGCCATAAAAAAATTCTAGGAAAAGTACTAGATTATTGTATAGTGATGACACCCAATAATTTCACAGTTAGGGGCATTATTTCTAAAGGCCAATGTCGAACATTTTGTTTAGCCGTAATTCAGTAATGTACTTAAGAATAGAGTCATTGTGACTACTCCCATGCTTAAAGTTAGGGGTATGCTTAAGTATTTTGCTGAATTAAGGAAAAATAATAAGCCTCAATTCCTCTGAGGAACTTGAAAACAGTGTTATGTTTGCTAACAATTTTGACCTAAATTTCCATTTTGTGAACTTTTTTGATGTTGGGCTGCTGTCTTTCCAAATTATGTAATTGCAGCATGTCAGTGTCATGCAAACACCACTCCTGCCTCTATTCATATCAACAGGATTTTTGTCATTGACTACAATGTGCAACAGGGTCAGACCCTTGTGCTTTTTATGTAACTACTGCTTAGTTCTGATCAGCAGGAGAAGGACAAAATATTTCTTTTGTAGGGATCCAACATAAAAGGCAGCTATTGTACAGGATAAGTGGAAGGATAAATTCTGAGACACAAACTAGGGTGCTTTTCAAAAATCAAAAGAGAAACATTTATAATCCAAAGGGCACTACAACCACAGAAGGAGGATTGTCTTGTGGCTGAAGCACAGCATTGGGACTTCAGTCTTGCCAACCTTCACAAATGTAGGAGGTGGTGGTTTTGGCCCCTGCTGCAGGAGCTCTGCCTAGAAAACCCAAATGAGCTCACAATACAAAATTGTGTATTAAGTACTGCCTGCTGATGTGGAGCTGCCAGCTTGTCCCAACCTCCCCTCCTCTCAAATATTAATGAATTCTGTGCCCCCGCTCCATATCTGCCAATTCTTCAGCCACATATCAATTAATTATGCACCCATCTAGCCCACATCAAATTTGTGCTCTCAGCCCCCTTGTTAATTCATTTTGTGCTCATACAACTGTTTCAGACCCACATCAACTCTGCCTCCCGCCCGTGCTACATCTACCTTTGCCCCTTGGTCTACCTCTGCCACTCCAGGTGTTCTTTACACACACTCCAAGCCTATAAAAAGCTCCAGAGGCTCTTGGCATGTGCCAACGGGTGGTGGGGAACTTCAGGACTCTTCACACATTCTCTTCTTTGGCAGCAGTCAGTCAGAACCCATCCCACATATAATCCCTACAGAATCTATTTCCAAAATGAATACGTTGCCAAGTTCAGCAAGGAAAGTATTCCAAAGACGAGTTTTGATTTGGATTAGGTAGCAAAAGATGTTTTGGTGAGAGGTAATTTTTTCAACATAGAAATGTAGGACTGGAAGGGACCTTGATAGATCAGCTAGTTCAGTCCCCTGCACTGAGGCAGGGCTAAGTATTATCTAGACCAGGGGTCGGCAACCCGCGGCTCCGGAGCCGCATGCGGCTCTTCAGCCACGGTAAGCTATGTTTTGCCGCTCCAGACTATGGCTCTTTTGATAATAAAGGTTGCCGACCCCTGATCTGGACCATTGGTTCTCATACTGGGGGTCATGATCCCTCAGGCGCAGCGCTGATAGGTGAGCATCAGGAACTGCTGCTCTTTGCCCTCCCCTTTCACAGACCAAGTGGGGAAAGTGACCTGGATGCAGGAGCCCTGATATTGCTCCTCACTCCCCCCCCCAGCCCTTTAGGGGTATGTGGAGGAGCAGCTTTTGAGGTGGGAGCAAGCAGCAATACCGGCCGCTCCATGCATGCAGGTCAGTTTCCCCCAGGTGGGTGCAGGAGAGAGTTTCAGGGGTTAGGGGAGTGGGGAACCCAGAAGGCCAGGAGCAAAGGGGAAGTAGGGAGCCCCTGGGGGCCAGGAGCAGGTGCCCATGGGGACAAAGGGGTCACACTCAGGGGCTTGCTATGAGAAAGGGATCACCAATACAAAAAGTTTGAGAACCACTGACTAAACCATAAAAGACAGCTGTTTGTCTAACCTGTTCTTGAAGGCTTCCATTGACAGATTCCACAACCTCCCTAGATAATTTGTTCCAGTGCTTAACTACTTTATAGTTAGGAAGTTTTTCTTAATGTCTAACCTAAATCTCCCTTGCTGCAATTTAATCCCATTACTTCTTGTCCTTTCCTCAGTGAGTAGGAAGAATAATTTATCACCCTCCTCTTTACAACAACCTTTTGTATACGTGAAGACTTATGTCCCCTCTCAGTCTTCTCTTTTCCAGTCTAAACAAACCTAATTTTTTTAAATCTTTCTTCATAGGGCATGTTTTCTAGATCTTTAACCATTTTTGTTGCTCTCTAGACTGTCTCCAGTTTTTCCACATCTTTCTTGAAGTGTGATGCCCAGAACTAGACACAACAGTATCCAGCTGAAATCTTATCAGTGCTGAGTAGAATGGGAGAATTACTTCTCCTGTCTTCCTTACAACTCACCTTCTAATACATCCCAGAAGTAGGTTTACTTTTTTTGCAATGGTATTTCATTGTTCACTGATACATAGTTTGAGATTCCCTGTGATCCCAGAGCCTCTTCTGCAGTTCTCCTTCCTAGGTAGAAGTTTCCCATTTGGGCAACTCATTATCACTTCTTAAGTGTAGTACTCAGCATTTGTTCTGATTCAAGATCTTATTTATTTCACCTCATTCCACCAATTTGTCAAGACCATTCTGAATTCTAGTCCTGTCCTCCCAAAAGCATGCAACCTCTCCCAACTTGGTATTGCCAGCAAACTTTATCAGTATATTGTCTAGTCAATGCCATTATCCCAATCATTTCTGAAGAGATTGAATAGAACTAGATCCAGAACAGATTCCTCAATATACCTTTCCTGTGAGCCATTGATAACTGCTCTCTGAGTAGGATTTTCCAATCAAATGTGAGCCCACCTTATAGTACGTTTGTCAAGGTTACATTTTTCTAGTTTGTTTATGAGATGTTCATGTGAGACTGTCAAAAGCCTTGTGTGGCAAACTGCCAGCTTCCCCCTGGTGAGTCTCACGCTTTACCTCTGTCATTTGCAGTCAGGATGCCCCCAGCTACCTCGTCTCCCCTGACTGTAGCAGAGCTCTGCCTCCTGAGCAGGAGAGAACCTTCTTCTACAGCTACCCCAGACCTTCTAGGAGCTTTTCCTGCACATGTTCCCTCCCCTTCCTTTAGGGGAGGCAGGGTTTAAATACCCTTGGCCTGGTCCTTCATTGGGTCCAGATGCTGTTAAGTGTCCTTCTGTACTCTTCCCTCTGCCTTGCAGACAGAAGGTTTTTAACCCTTTCGGGCCCTCATACTAGCCCAGGTATAGTCTTTCGTAGCCATCTGGCCTGACCTTACCACACTTGCTAAAGTAATGAAATAGCACATCTACTGTTTCCCCCATTCACAAGGTTTGTTACCCTGTCAAAGATGGGTATTAGGCTTGTTTAACATGATTGGTGCTTGACAAATCCATGTTGACTGTTATTTATCACCTTATTATCTTCTAGGTGCTAACCAACTGATGGTTTATTGGCTCTATTGTCTTTCTGGATACCAAAGTTAAGCTGACTGGTCTACAATTCCAGGGGTTGTCCTTATTCCCCTTTTTATAGGTAGCTATTATATTTGCCCTTTTCCAGTTCTCTGAGATCTCTCCTGTCCTGCACAAGTTCTCAAAAATAACCACTAATGGCCCTTTACTGCAGGGGTAGTCAATTAGTTTTTTGTTAAGCTCCTAATTTCTTGGTCAAGGTGTAGTCAAGATCCAGGCTCCACAGAAACTAATTAACAAAAATAATAGCAATAATTATAATAATGAGTAAATAAAAAGATTCTGGGGTCCATTCAAAAGCATCTAGCAATCCAGATTTGGCCTGCGGTCCATCTGTTGATCACCCCTGGTCTACTATCTTGTCTGTCATTATCTGTACACAGTTAAAATCTGCTGCGGCTCTTTTGCTTTCCGCACCTGGACTGATCTACACAGACTAATAGCCAAGCGTTCTCATGAGAGAGTTCCCTGGTCCTGCTGATGATCTGCCAGAGGCTATGTTTAATTATTTTTAGCGTATAATGTAAAATCTTATCTTCGGGATGCACACTAGCCTGATCACCATAGTATCTAGCTCACCTGTTTGCACAGGCTCATAGTTAGTTCTTTACCATCACAGCAAGGCAGGGTTGTACACAATTTTACTTAATCCCCCTATTTGAATGATTCGTATTTGTTGATTTTAATTTAAATATAGAAAGTCCACATGTCACAGCACTGGTCACCCTCTAATCAACTATCCAAATACATAGGATAACCTGTAGGGGGCAGGGGTACTCCCTCCCAGAGAGACGAGCATCAGGATAGGGTCCCCTTTTCCTCCCTAGCTGTGGCATTAGGGAACCCCTCACCCCAAGAGCAGCAGCAGTCCCTCTCCAATAGAGTGCCTGTCCAAGAGTGGAGAAGACGGTGGGGCTCAGGGTGCCCTGTGGGATCGACTTGACACATGGCTCCTAAAGGGCAGAGCCGCTACAGGCAGGTTTGTGGGGCTGCAGCCAGGGGAGGGACTGGGAGCACTGGGATGTGCCAGGTCTGGACCCCTGATGCCAGGGTAGAGCACTGCCAGGAGAGAGCAGAGGGAAGTTCTGGGCAGTCCTGTGGGCCCCCAGCACCTCCACTCACTATGAAAAGCCCCAGCATCCAGGTTGCAAATCCCATCCATACTGCTGCCCTGCCTGGGACAGGGGGCTTGGGGAAGTACCAGGGTTTCCCCTCTCAGTCCACAATGTCACAACTTGGGCAGGGGCTCCCTGATTGAAAGAGGGATGTGGGCACCCCAACCCATTATCTCCAGTGCAGGTGGCAGGTCTCGGGCCACAGTGCCCCCCAGCTGCTGTCTTGGGCATGGCCATGTGGAAAGGCAGGGTCCCTGCAGCCTCAGAACAGGCCAAGCAGGGGGCCTGGACCCCTTAGCTCCCTTTCTCCTCTTGTTGCACCCCAGCCTGCTGCACTCTTCACCTACTACACAGAGTCCCCGGTGAGGGTGGTGTTGGTAGAGCCATCAAGGCAGTGGGCTTTGGACTTAACACCCCATTGAGATCATGGGGAAATTTGCCTTTCTCACAACTATTGTTTCAGGCTCTCTGCAGCCTCAGGTGGATGTTACTGGATGGGCTACTGGATGTTACTAGGAGGTCACCTAGTCCAACCCCTGCTCAAAGCAGGACTAACCTCAGCTAAATCATCCCAGTGAGGGTTCTATCAAACATGCTTCTTCTTCAACAACTCTAATTGTTAGGTGATCATCAGCACTTTCCATCACTCCAATAGTTTTACATGGTGGTGAATCTCACTGATTCACTGCTAAATTATTGGAGATGGAGACTAATGATTCCCTAGAAAATGGCGTTAACAGAAACTGCAGCAGCCCTGAGATGACCTAATACTTATGTGGGAAATTCAGACAATCCTTCTCACGTTGCTCCCCCTGAGAGGGAGTCAAAAAGACCCATTTGTTTCAAAGGCAGAGATTTCTTTGCAATATGGGAATTCTGAGTGGGGAAGATGGTCAGAGTTATAGTCTTGTCTCCAGATAAGTTGACCGGATAGCAAGTATGAAAAATCAGGACAGGGGGTGACAGGTAATAAGCACCTATATAAGAAAAAGCCCCAAATATCAGGACTATCCCTATCAAATTGGGACATTTAGTCACACTAATTCCAGGTATCAATTTTCCCACAAGGTTGCTGGACAAATCGTAGCCTCTGTGCCCCCATGCCTCTGCTATGATATGTCTACACTTCAGAAAAAAAAGACTTGCAGAAGCAAGTTTCAGGCAGTGGAGGATTCATATGGCTTTGCTCTACAGGGCTAAAAATAGCACTGTAGCTGTTTCAGCTTAGGCTGGAGCCCAGGCTTGGAAACCCTGTGAGGCAGGTAGAGCTCAGACCGCCAACATCTACACTGTTCTTTTTAGTCCCGTAGCACTAGCTCTGTGAGCCCAAGTCAATTGACTGAGCCTCACTGCGGCAAGTCTCTTTTGTAGTCTAGCCATACCCTTAGTTTTTTATGGGCCTTTTAAATACTGTATTTGAGAAGCGATCACTTTTGCTACAATATGTTCAGGAACTTTGTATGAAATTTCTTTCATCGGAATGACACTGATCAATCCTCTAGACACAGTATATTAACCGTGCCATTGCTTGCTCAAATTCCCTCACACTAGCCTAGCAACACCTGCAGATCATCTTCCTTTTCATGCATGCAAGAAGGCACAGTGACAGCTTGCATCCTCCTCTCAGTATCATCCTACTTTGGCTTTAAAAGCATGGAAACGCTTGAGTCATCAGGAAGAAAGGGTCCGCTCTCATCCCATTGCTACAAAAGCTCAGAGTTGACAGATTTTTTCTTGATTTTTTTTAAGCTTTGTCTCTTTTTGATGACAGTTTAATTTTATATCTGTCTGTGTTGGCATAGAGCTTTCCTGAAAGGTCAGCCAGTAAAACCAGTGTGTTTAGCCACCCAGTAAAATGTCATTTCCTCCCCTGAGAGTGATTGCTGTGCTAGCCCAGTCTTTGTATGCACTGCAAGTCACTCCAGACCCAGTAGACTTTCTGCCCAGAAGGTTGCCCCTCTGGTTAAAGCATTAACCCTGTGCTCAGGAGATTTAGGATCAATTCCTAGGTCAGTCCCAGCCTTCCTGTGTGACCTCAGCTAAGTCACCTATCTCTCTATGCCTCAATTCTCCATCTGTAAACTGGGATAATATTCCCCCTCATCCCTTTATCTATCTTGTGTGTTTAGGTTGGTATTTTCAAAGGAGCCTAAGGGAGTTAGGCATCTAAATCTCTGAATTTCATTGGACACTTAATTCTCATAGACTCCTTTGAAAACCCCAGTTCTAGACTGAAAGCTCTTTGGGACTACCTCTTGCTGTGTGTTTGTACAGCACCGAGCACAATGGGGCACTGCTTGTGGGTGGGACCTCTGGGTGCTACTGGGGCAGCCAGGGAAATTCATCTTTTCTAAAGTTTCTGTTCCTGGTTCTAAATGTTCAACATGCTCTCAGCCAAGGAATGCATTTTCCCTCCTTCTATATAAATAGCATGGATTTGCTATGTATAATATGACACCCTCTTTGCCTTGTTTCACAGCTTCACGACCTGCACATGGCTTCCCTGCTCTAGGAATTTAATTTTACAAATAAATCACTGATCTCACATCACACCGCATCCTGTGTGTGAAGTGAAAATGTTGTAATTTCCTGTGCTGCCAATCCATTCAGTGCTGCTGAACCGTGCATTTGCTGCAGCAGCTGGTTTTTATAGAGCAGCCACATCTGGCAGCCTCAAAAAAGTGCATTTCCACAGGACTACAGCAATCCAGAGGTGAATAGTTTTCATTACTGTGCAGAGGCCTAGAACTCAATCCTAATCAATTTGTCTGCTTTAACTAATTCTGTTTTTGGTTCAGTTTGCATTCCTTTTGTAGCCATCATATGCATACAATTTCAGTTCATCAGCAGGCTTCCACATCAAAGCTTCATTTACCACCAGCAGTTCTTGTTGCACAGAGTTTGAGATGTTAATTTTTCTCCAGTGTTTATTGAATAAAAAGTTCCCTTGGAATCTGCAATCTAATTGTATTAGCTGACCTGTAGGAGGCATAATCTCTAAGGCCTCTAATTTATTTTTATAATAATCTGTTTCTTGCCAGTACATATAGCTTTTCAAAGAAAACAACTCACTTATGCAGTCACTAGCTGTATTTCTTGAATCAGGAGAACAGCACCCATTTGTGCATCAACTCTTTTTAAGCATATGCTTCACTAGGCTAAAGGAGTCTGTTTGGAGCATGAGCTTGTTATTGTCACTAAAATGCCAGAAATGAAGAAAAAGGACTTAGAAGAGGAGAGCAGCAAACTTGCAATTGGTATTGCATTTTTGTGTTTCTTAACTGCCAAACGAATTTTTGTAAAAAGCTGTAAAAAATAAGAAAGGAGAAATCTATAGCTTCTAAAATGGCTGGAAGCTCAGTGAATTAGCTGTCTTTATGATAAAACACCAGCAGTAGAATTTCTTCTCCTCAGGAATCAGCAGCATTTCTCACTGCTAACTTCCTTTATTATCTAAATGCCTGCCCACATGCGTAACTGAATGAGTCACATAAGCGAAAGACTTGGTGGTATTTATGAGGAGACTACACTATAAAAAAACCCTATCTTATCACAGAAGGAGGATTTTAGCTGTGACAATGATTTCAATATCTGTGCAATGTGGGAAAAGAAATGTAAAGGCAAGAAGAATTTTCAACACAAAGGTGATTTAGACAATTAGATTGTTGGGTTTGGGTTAGTGTATTTGAGCATTGCATCTGTGAAAGACATAAAGGCTAATGCAGGATGTAGTATTGCAGTATTTTTACCTCCTAATATGAAAAAATTCACCATCAAGTGCCTGCTCCAGCCCATTGTTATCAGAGAGCGTTTTCCCATAAACCTCAGTATAAACAGAAATGGTCCCTAATCCATATCTCTGCTACAATAAGAACCTGAGATCTGCTCTAGCAATGCTTTATTTTATTATTGCTAATTGTTTTACTGAGGTGGGGGCAGATTTTTAAAGATATTTAGGCATCTAGTTGGATCTTCAACAACACCTAATCTACTTGAATAGTCAGGCACCTAAATACCTTTAAAAAAACTGTCCCATAATACCTAGAGGTCCTAACTGAGATTAAAGCCCCATTGTGCTAGGCTGTTATGTGAAAAGTTCTATTGATTTCACTGAAACGACACACAATAGCAGGATAACTACACACAATAACACCACGCATGAATAAGGCTTCCAAGCCGAAGTCCACTCTAGAGGTAAATTGGAATGGTGAATTAGCAGGCAATTAAATTGCTTCATTTTTTTACCAGTACAGTAGCTTCAAATCAAGGCATAGTCTCTTGCAAATTTAATGAGAAACTGTTCCACTGGTTGACCGAAGAATTAAGTGATTCTAATATCCTCCTTCTAACAAGATGCTTTGCTCAACATTGAATATGGGACACCTGCATTCTTGCCACTTGTGCAAGTTGAGTTTCCAGGATACATCATGGTATTCTTGCAGTCATCACTATCATTTTGCATGAACTAACTCAAATGGTCCCATTGTTATCAAGGTGCTTTTTCATCTGTGCAAAGGTTCGTAGAATGCAAATGGTGAAACCAGGACAACAACCCTGCAAACCATGAAAGAAAAATTTGCAAGCAGTTTTGCAACATTATGTGTAATCTCCCTCCTCCGCATGCAAGAAGGTGGCAGGCAGTAGCAAATCTACCAGAAGGTTGCTTTGCTGGAATGGAAATTGTATTTGTGGAAAGCTTAGAACTACATAAGAATGCTAATCAATCTGCCACAAGCCAGCAGCTTCTCAAATGCTTGTGCAGAAGTAATCCAGTTACCACTTTCTGATGCATGTACTGTTTTGAAACCATAGCACATTATGTTCAATCACAAGCAACCCAAAGATTGATTGATATATATCAATCAGCCTTTGACAGCACTGGGTTCTGAAACCTGCTGAGCAGGAGCTGACGATGCTGCGTCTCCAAGCGTTCAACCGTAATACAGATTTCAGATCTAGAGAGTCACTGTGCAGCATGAAGGCTGAAAGGCCTAACATGTCTTAAAGGATTAGATGGAATTACCACGCTATATGTAATCAGTCACTTACATATAACTAACCTGCACAAGCAAATTATTTAATGTACCATTCGAGGAACTACAAATCCAGGATATACAGTGCATTTCAATATTAGTGGTGGCATGGTGCCACCATTGTGCCCTCTGGATCAGTTAAAAAAAAGCATCAGTGTCTAGCGTGAGTAACCAACAACGAGAATCACCACAGAGAAAGAAACTGTGTCTCAGAGCTGCACAAAGTAGTATTTTGCAACTGTGCATCATGACTGTTGCCTTGTCACCAGTGAAGCTAGAAAATAGGCATGTAGGACTGGAAGGCCCTCAAGAGCTCATCTAGGCCAACCCGCTGCTACGGCAGGACCAAGTAAACCTAAACCCTGACAGGTGTTTTCCAACCTGGTCTTAAAAAGATGTAAGAAAATCTCCATGAAGAGGAAATAAAATGTGGTCAGTTGGAAGTGGACCTTGACTCTTCCTGGGCCAGATGTTCAGCAGGTGTAAATCGGTGTTGCTCTATTGACTTCAATGCTGATTTCCACTAATCTCTCTATTTTTAAGAATCCTCTGACCAAAATGTCCAGCAGCTACTTCTTTTTCCTCTGTTCTGGTATATTGAATTCCTTCTGTGGAATAATGGCCTCTGATAATTCGGTCCCTGCTATTTGTACTAGCAAGAGGATAATATCTTACATTTATATAGTTCCCACAGGCTTTTACATGCCAAATACATGCAGAGATGGCCTCAGCCGTCAGAGAAAGGCTGCCACTGTGGTAGCTGGCACACAGCACCCTGCAGTGATATGGGAGTGGACATTTTGGCTACTGGCACTAGGCCCAAGTCTGTCACTTATCAAAACAAAGTGCCTTGGGATTTTTGATGCTGTAACAGAGGGCTAGCTAAATTAGCCTAGTCTCTGAAGTTGGTGTAGCATAGAGAAGGCTACAGCGTTAACTAGAAGCAATTAATCAGTTTCTTTTGGGGGTGGGAGTCTAGTGGTAGTTACTAGACTACTGACACAATTGGCTCAGGAACTGGGAGGCTACATAATTTGGAGGAAGAGGAAGCAGGAGAGGTCAGAGGTGAGGAGGTTGTGTTTAAGGCTCTTCCTGCTGTATGCTTGTATCATGTTCTGTTATGTGCATGTGATGAAAGGGGAAATAGCTTGGGTGTGTTTGTGACAGAGACACTGCAAAAACAGGCGAGTCAGCACTGCTCACTGCGTAGTTGAAGAAGTGCCCTGTGACATACTCTAGGAGCAGAGAGGACGATGGTTGTAAAAAATCTTCTCTAAAAGATCTATGCTCAGTAAACTGCAAGGAGCTCAATGGATTTATGGTGGCAGGATGAAAACTGAGTCCACCCTCTCAGCACGTGAACCTATGTTTCCAAGGAGTCCTAGCTTTTCAAGTATGATGATGCATAGTACAATTGCTGCAGTGGCTGAGTCATTATTGACTTGGATGTCAGTTAAAAGGGCCTTTTTTTAATCGGACTAGAAATTTGGAGGAGAGGAACTGGATCTCTCCTCTCCAGGCTTCTGATAGCACTGACCTGCTTGGATTCCAATTGTGTACTGCTATTACAAATCTGATCTTTCCTGAGGCTTGACTGGAGAACCCTCAGATCCAAAAGCTGCCAGGGAACTGGTGCCCTACATAAAGAGGGGATATGACGCCCTTAATGCTGCTGTCACCAGAGGGTCCTTTGCATTGACTGCAGCAGTGTTTCACAGGAGGTGCTTATAGAATGATTCCAAGTCCAGAACGGATGAGTGTGATTAGCTAGTCTGACTGCCTGTATAACTCAAGCCATTGAACTTCCCCCAAATAATTCCTAGAGCAGATCTTCTAGAAAACCAGACAATTTTGATTTAAAAAATGTCATTGATGGAGAATCCACTATGAATCTTGGTAAATTGTTCCAAGGATTAATTACCCTCCCTGTCCAACATTTGTCTTATTTCCAGTCTGAATTTGTTTAGCTTCCACTTCTAGCCATTAGCTCATGCTGCTGTAAACCACACTCAGAACACTGTCCAGGATCAAAGTTTTGTTTGTCTTACTTTTTGTTGCTCTTTGAATCCTAAATCCCTAGCTTCTCTCACCCACTTTTATTTTCAGTTACATTAGAGTAGGTGCTATATCATTTGGTTTCTAAGAACTAACTATACTCAGAACTAGTTACTCTGGATTTATATGAGTGGAACACAGCAAAAATTGTTCTTGTGACTTTTTAATGGCAAGCACTGGTACCTGCTAAACAACATCATGTGGTAGGGAGACGATCAAGTGCTTTTGTCAGCCATTTGGCCAAGGGCGATAGGACAATGATGAATACTTCTGTCCCACTGGAAATAAAACTTTTCTTTATGACAGTGTGAATATCAGGCCAATAGCACATATTTTATTTATCTTTGGGGCTACTCTTCAGGGGGAAAAATGTTTCTTTTTCATCCTAAAGCCTTTCAAGGAGATGCACATGTGTTTTGAATACTAAAATTCACAACGATTTAAAAATACATATCTTCAGGCACCATTGCCATGACAACTCTTTATCGTCTCTCCCCCCACTCATATGTAGAGCATTTTATGTCTTTTCATGGTGCTTCTTCTTACCCTTCCCCCATTCTCAAAAAAATCCTGGCACTTCAGCACAAGAGATGTCATGTGGCAGCTGCGTAACCGAAAAGTGATCCTTGAGAACCCTGACAGCTACCAATTTGGGGCTCATCATGGGAGGCAAGGAAATCCCTCGTTCCCATTTAAGCCTACCTCAGGCTAAATGGAGATGGTCAACAAAAACTGCTCCTAAAGCTGCAATGGCACCACCTTCTGGTGGTTGAAGTCTTAACTACTAACCATGGAGATTTGCCTTTAACTCAACCATTAAAAGCTGCTGCTTTCAGTTTTAGATCACCCCATCTGGGAAGAAAGGGGGGTGCAACTGTGTTTCCCCAAACTGCTTTCACATGTGGTTCTAGTCAGCTCCCTTTGCATCAGCACCAAATGAAGAGCTTGATATAGAAGGGATCCAAATAGCCAGTGTATTCTAGTGCGCCAATCTGGATGCCAATATCGATATACACCAGCAGCTACTTCCAGTTAATACTTTGTCTGCAGTAATGGTAAAAGCCTTGGAAAGAGCCAAGCGGGGTCACAGTCAAAGGTGAGATTCTAGTTATTGTCAGTATATAAAACCATGTGCCACTATCTCAGACATTGCAATGGAGCGATAGATGACTTATAAAATGGACAGTTCCGAACTGTCCAGGAATGTAGTTTCCAGGTGATTTTTTCATTTTGCATGGTCAACCACTGGGGTTCAATTTATTCAACACAGCATAAAAGGGGAGGCTAATTAAGCTTTTTCAAGCTGTTTTAACAGAGGAGTTGTAGAATAATAGGTTGCCAAACAAAGACCTTTCAGATTTGCAGACAGCGGGGAAGAGCAAGAGCCAGCTGGTCCTGAAAGTTATTTCCTTGGAGGATGCAAACTGAAATGTACAGCACTCAGTCCAGAGATGGATGCCAACAATACTGTCAGTCGTTTATCAAACTTCAGGTAATGGGCTATGGCTACGACCACTTCTGGGCAACTGGTTTATATGCAGCCCAGTTTAATAAAGCGCATGAGCTAATGCCATTTAATGACTATTTGGAGGCCTGGCTGAAATAAAATGGTTGTTCTGGTCAACAAGTACCCATATCACAAAACTACCACCCTAATAGCACTTATCACCCTTTGTAGTCTTTGCAAAAGACCATGGCCTCGTCACTGCAATAAGAATAAAATGGCAGCCCCTGCACCCACTCAAAGGTTCCAGAACCTGTTTGGTTCTTATTGCAGGAGCCTAAACAGGCATGGAGACAGATTCATCTCACACAAAGCTTACTTCCATGATAAAATACCATAGATTAACAGAAAATGATAACCTTTCTGTAAGGTTTTTGAACCTTCCTATACAATTTCAAAGAATTATAGTTCCACTATAGAACTGAATCCTACAGGACTATTACAAAAGCCTATAGAAGCAATTTCTCTACTACGCTATTGGTGTGATGTCTAGAGGACTTTTCCACAAGGGCTGCACTGCAGCTGCACATATTGACCCTGTTCTAAGACTAGAGGGGCTTTCTGTCTGAATGCTTTGTCAAAGATGCTAAACTGGCAAGCCTAAACATTCACTTAAAAAAAACCCCAGTCAACCAAAGCCACACACATTGGAGGAAAACCAATTGCCTACTGGAAAAGACCACCACAAAAATTGTATTTTTGAGCTTTTAACATGGAAATGTAGTAACTTAGTGAGGAAGCAGATAGCAACAGCCCTTTGCCTGAAAATTCAAATTTTGTAAAATGTCATTTTGTTAAGAAAAAATTGCAACATGACTCATGAATTGTATCTTAAAACTCATCCAATTTGAAATGACAGATATTAAGCAATGAAGAATGGATGCTTATAGTATTAAGCAAACAATTCAGTCACAACCTTAATGTCACTCCAAGAAGTGTCAAAATATTAATGTAACTGTGCTAGAGAGATACTTGTATACTGGGCATTTATCACTTTACATTCTCTCATTTCTATCAGCACTTGGCACATTTCCTTTAGCTGATGGGACACTGAATTTTTCACATTGGCACTGACCACTAGAGCAAATACAAGATATTCTTCTCTTGTTAGTCTTCTACAGTGGACTGGGCCAGATTCTTTTCCCACTTACTGATTTTACACCAGAGTATTGTTTGTATTCCAGTAACCCCAATTGTGCAAGGTGCAGACATAGACTGCTGTGGAGTTATTCCCAATTTAAACCAGTATAAGAGGTGAATAAGCATTGTATGTACCTGGGACTTTAATGGACAGCACAAGAGTACAGCTTATGCCAGTTCAGTGAACATGGAACAGAACTAGCTAAACCAAAGTTTGATGCTTTTGGATAATTGCTTTTGAAAGAGCTGCCTCGTGTTTGAATCATCATTCCTGCTCTGTAATAGTAAGAAAGCAAATTGTGGCCTTAAGGTTCTTAACAGATAGTGTTATTCTGACAAGCTAAGAATAAATTATCCTCCATTTTAGCTCCTCCATACAGCAGTGATATTTTAAAACAAAATTGTCTATATTTTGGAAATATCTGCAACCTTTGGGAAAATGAGGTGTAACGGACAAATACACAGTGAAGAGTCTCTTTCTAGTCAGAAAACAAAGAGAGTAAAATATTTTTCCCTCCCACCCACCACCATGTATCAATGGGACTAGGGAGCATTCTGGAGTTTTCAATCCCCAGTTCCACAAAAACAGAGCTCATGCTGCGAACCTAAAGGCAGGACTTTGATTTCCACTGAAGGTGGCATCAGATGTTAACCCAATCAGAGCCACTAGGACACTGATTAGGCTGGCAGCGAGCAACAAAGGAAAAAAGAAAAAGACACTTTTATAAGAGCAGAATTTCCCAACCTGGAGGTGCTAGAGGAAAGTATCACAGTGTAGATGAAGAAAGCAGCAGCTGTCCAGATCTTTCTTCCTGCCTGAAACATGCTACCCCCTCTGCAGATGAAGTAGAAGGTAGGTCCTTGGAAGCCTCCCTCCTTCTGTTGCAGCTCTTAAAATGGCTGGTTGTAAGAGTAACTCACATGTAGGTGGCTGCAGGCTGAGGTAGAAGCCTGCCAGACCGAGCATCTCTATTTAACCTCCAGCTGAGCACTGCCAGCACCATGTGGCTTTTTGCTGAAAGGGGGAATGGGGATCAGAGGAATGAGATTTAGGAGGCGGGAGAATGGTGAGATGGTGGTGGGGAAAACATAAAAGACCAAAAAGAAAAAAAAAGACAAGAAGGAAGAGTGAAAAATGGACAGACTAAAGGAGAGAGGACAGCAAGTGTGTCAGGCTCCAAAAAAAAAAAAAAAAAAGGTGGGGAACCACTGCATTAGCACAATGAGAGAGGTTGTACTTGGTGCTGATTTGGCTGGGAGGAGGCAAAGGATTCTTTAAAAGTCTTTTTAGTCATTAATTAGAATATTAACCCAAAGGCCTATAAAAATCAGCCCTTTTCACTTCCCCCATTTGCTGTCAGCCTTGCATGAGCTGATGCTGTGTGATGAATGATGCTCAGCCAACATTCCTGATGCTGATTAAATCAGATGCTGGCCTAAAAATCTGCTGGCTAGAAAATCCCTGCCTTGTTCTTTTTAAAACCACCACTTCTGTTTTGTCTGGAGTTGTACAACTGTTTCCCTCCCCCACCCACACATAACCTGCTGGGGCCAGCCAGCACTGTGCAGAGGACCTACCCACAGTCTGGGGAAACTAGGACCCACCCAGGTGATGCCACCCTTCTTCCCCACACCTCACCATGTGGCCTTGAGGAGAAACTTGAGAGGAACCAACCAGAGACCTCAGCCAGTAGAAGCCACTCAGCTGAAAAGCAGCCAAAGCAGTGACCACCTGTGGCCAGTCAGAGAATTTCCTACAGTTTTGACTGGGTGGGCTCTATCTGCCCTGTGCTGATTGGCTGTTTGCTCCAGCCTTCCCCCTCCCCATAGTCACTTAACCTCAGCTTCACTCCACACTTGCCCCTCTTACTTTCTTCTCCCCTCCCCCTGCACCCCTCTTCTCTCCAACATCCCCTTACCCTTCTTTTTTCTTCCAAGTAGTTTATCCCAACTAAAATCCTGTAAAAAAGTTCATCATGAAGCTAATACGCCATGTGCTGCCATCACATGGTTCACCTGCTGGTGTGTTCTACCTATTCCCCTAACCTGTGGGGATCCTGCCTATTTAGACTGTCAGCTCTTCGGGGCAGGGACAAGCAAAAGACTGGGGCCGCACTGTGCTAGGCACTGTACAAACATTCTCAGTTGGTCCGTATGCACTACCCTGATAAACATGATTAATAAAAACTGGCAGTTCTATTACAAATCCCCCCATGCCAGCAGGATTACACAACTAGGGACCCAGAAGTTATGTGTAATTCCCATCTCATTTTGTTACATGCATTCACCCTCCCCCCATATTATCAACATTGCAGTGGTAGACATACAGCTATAAGTCACAGGGAAGGCACACACAAGTTAGAACAAAAATATATATAGAGAAGGGCTCTTAATCTTCATGCATCCAGGGCCTTATCATTAGCTGGGGTCAGGAAGAAATTTCCCAAGAGTACTGCTTAGCATCAGAGGG
This sequence comes from Mesoclemmys tuberculata, assembly GCA_007922155.1. Taxonomy (NCBI): domain Eukaryota; kingdom Metazoa; phylum Chordata; order Testudines; family Chelidae; genus Mesoclemmys; species Mesoclemmys tuberculata. The sequence continues at coordinate 18,952,086 of ML675620.1, forward strand.
CTTTATAGTTCCCTCTGAGGCATCCAGCTTTAGCACCTGTCAGACAAACAGCAGGGTAGCTGAGCATTGGCCTATTCCAACATAGCAGTTCTCATGAGTAAAACTGTAAGATTATGTTGCTTCCTTGAAAACAAAAAGGCTTGAGGTCAACATAATGTATCCAAAAGGCATAAGGATTAAATCTAATTTAATAAGATAATAGTTTGCGTTAGAAAAAATACCAAGAGGTTTCTGGGTTAAGAACATGGAAGGTTATGAAACTGTGATGTTAAACCCTTGACAAGTTCAACGTGATGCAGAAGGGTTCCTTTCTGAAGCACCTTTTCTCTCCCACTCTGGACATGGTCCATTCAGCTTCTCTTGGATACAGTTATCCATGCTTCTTCCTTTGGCGAGGTTACCAGCTCATGTTTGGTCTCAATGACCTGTCCTTTCACAGGATGCAGATATAGTTTCCTCACCAACACACTCAGCAGCACAGTAGCCACCATATAAGCAAACCTAGGCAGAAGGAGTAATACAAAAATTCCATGAGATAAATTCTGCAGTCATGACTGACACATGGTGTCAGGGCTGGTGTTCAATACTTGACAAATTTAACAGGAATAAGCTGTTCCTTCCTACCCTTCCATTCCACACACACACAGCCTTTTCTTTCTCTCACCTCAACTCTGGACACTCCTGACTTCCTGAAAACCCCAGCAGGGAAAAGTTTTTCAAGGTGGATTCATCATTGAATCTGTCTGGATCAAATCTGTAAAACAAAACAGGGACTGATTCTTCTTGGGTATGCATGTGTGTGCACATGTGTACACATAAGGGGCAGAGACCAATGAAATCCTACAGCTCAGGATCCCACTACTTTTCTATCAGCATCAATCGAATGCCTTCCCCCTCCTAAGTCACATAGATTGCAAAGAGCATGTGCAATCTAATTTCTCTCTCCTTTCCTTCTCCACAACTTACATGAAGATTTCCAATTTTTCTTGCCCCTCACCCTTCACTTCAAGCAGCTGGCATGAGTGTGGCAGGAACTGATGATTCATTAGAACAAGAACAACTTGTTTCAGTACTGGGTTGATGAAAGCTTTAAGGGAACTACTGTACAATGCTTGGTTTAATTAAAATCAGATTCCTATAATCAAGTAACCAACAGGAGACTAATAAAATGCCAGGCAGTTTAAAACATGAGCCATGATAGTATAGAAAATGTGCAATGAAATGACTAAGAAAATTCTCTCTCACCAGGTATTAGATTCTTTCCATTACACTTCAAACCTTTGAATTACAATTCTGATCCTATTCCCATTAAAATCAAAAGGAGATTTCCCATTGACCTTCAGTAGAAGTAGGAATGGGATCTACATTCACACCAAATTAAAAATGGCGAATTACAGATGCTATCACAAGAAGGGAAACTCAGTCATTCAGAAAAGCTGTTGAAAGCAGACATTGATCCAAATCATTTTAGAGCTGCACTGTGGCTACACTTGCTCAGGTGGGCAAAAGGAGGGCACAGAAGAAACCCTCAAAAATGCCTCCCCCAGGTCAACCACAATCTCAGCCCTTGGTCTACTGGCAGGAAATAACTGGGTGTGTGTTGTGCTGACTGTGGGCCATGGCCCTGTCCTGCAGGTTCCTATCCAGCCAGCTGACCTGGTGCTTCCTTTGCAAACTAAGGACAGTTCACCTATCATTCTGGCTTATCATCCCTTAGTGCTCTTGGAGGCAACAACTAGCATGATGCTGATAGGGCAAAAGGCCTCTGCACCCTCCCTCTTCCTCTGAAGACTCTGAAGTCAGGGTTATGGCTGTAATAGAAAGAACAGAGCCCCTAGAGCAATTTTTTGTCCCATGAGCTCCTCTGTCTTTCATCTTGGACAATAATCACTGACCACATTCTTTCTTGCCTAAGCTATGTTAGACCAGTGTTAACAATTGCCATCTGCAGGCCAAAGTGAGCTACAGCATTTCCTTTCACCCTCTGGAGTTCTAATTTTTGGGCCAGGATCCTTTTTTGTTTTCATGGGTGAAAATAATGAGGTAGAGTTTCTTTCCCTTTAAAAAACAAAAATCTCTGATCGACATTTTCTCCTGTGAGCCATTGTTTTATGGTAATGAATAGTGATTTCAAATTCATTTTAATCACTATTTTCTTCTTGTAGCAAACCTGAAAAATAATCACAAAGCATTTGCCAAGGGAGGGCTGTGAATAGCCAGAAAAATCTGTTGTCAAACTCCTTAACACATAATGAATATGTAGCCTGGCAAGATCGTATTTGGAGTTACCCAAATCCCTGGCTTTGAAAACTATCAAAAACCTCAACAAATCTTAGCAAGGAGTCCCTTCTACCTCCCTCCACGATAGGCTGCTTAAGGAAGTTTGACAGCATATTCATCTGAAGATTGAGAGGCAAGATCCAAAAAGAAAAAAGAACAAACTATAATAAAGTTTCTGGTGTCCCATACTTATAGGGTGAGGCCCAAGCTGAACTGTCCTGAAGCACCACACCAAGAGCATAAAGCACAAGAGTCTGAAATGAAAAGAAAAGAAAACAAAACCACATCTGAGTCAGTCTAGAATACACAAGAGGTATAAAGTTCTCTCTAGACACTAGGCAGTAACCATTAGACAGCCCTTATGGAAGAGTCTTTTAGTACATAACAGAAAAGGATATACCATTCAATTGGGTATTTTTTAAACCATCTTATCACATTTAATAATATATCTTATCTCTGTAGGATAGCTTAAAATAATTCCTATATTAAAGGTATCATTTTCTATTAAATTGCATATGGCTTTAGAGCAACTTTAATAGGACCCTACTGGTTTCTATAAAGGGTAGAGAATCAAGCCACTAAGTTCATATCCGGATCCAAACTTCCAGGGTGTTCATATCCAGAGTTCAAGTTTAGCTCATATTGAGATAGGAGCCTGTCACAAGTTCAGATACAGATCAAACATCACTAAAATTCTGGGGCTGTTGAATCCATGATTCTGGTTCAATCTCATCTCTAGTACACAGAAACAAAACTTGTTTCACATACATGATCTCCTCATTCCTCCCACAACAAGGTCAGGCACAAACAATACAAAGTACGTTAAAGATTAGGACTGAACCTGTATACATTCAAACCATCACTTCCATTTATGCAAGGAACCTACTCAAATCCATACTGAAATTAAAAAGACGCATACGTGCCAGTCAGCAAGCAATTTAATGCAAGCAAAAGGGAGCCAGCATCATCATGTTAGCTCTGCTCAATCCAACCTAGAGAGATCCAAACACTCAAAAAGCAGCACCTGACTTATGAATGTCAACCTTATATGGCTACCAAATAGCCCAAATATTTGACTTTTATTTTTCGGCACCTCTATTGTGACATCCCTGTTCTGAAGAGTTTACAATCTACAGGTCAAGTTCTGTTTGCTTTATGTGAGTCAGTCCCATTGGAGCAAATTCACACCTGACGTAAACTGATGCAACTCAATTGAAGTAAATGGAATTACAATACATTTTGTTCTGGTCCCATTGACTTCAACAGGACTACTCAGTGAGCAAGGCAAGCAGCATCTGCCCATAAATTAAGATTTTATATAATGTAAGGGCCCAATTCTGCCATCCTTGCTCATGGTTAGTAGTACCTTAGGGCCTGATCCATTGCTTTGACTTCTATGGGCTTTGCAAGTAAGTCCCACTGGAATCAGTGGACTGCATGCAGAGGAAGATATTACTCTGTGTCTATAAAGGTGACAGTATCAGGCCCTGCTTGGTGGAATGACGACAGAATTTTGGTGGAATGAGGATAATCAATGGGACACTAATACCAGGGTACAATATATATAGCATGCGTGGCTAAATTTACAGAGACCTGCCCCACATTGCTGGGCAGAATCCTTTAGCCCCATCACCCTGCCACAGGGCATAAGCTCCGAGTTCCCCACCGCAATGTTGGAGGTGGAGAATGAGGGCTTATGAGGCTCAGAGGCATAGTCTGGCCTCCCCTGATATACAGGAATGACAGAACAGGTCAGGCTAGTGGAGGAGTGGCACTGCATGTGAAAGAAAACAGAGTCAAAGACTGTAAAAAACTTAAATGAATCAAATTGTGCCACAGAATGTCTATGGATCGAAATTTCATGTTGAATAAGAGTATAGCAGTAGGAATATGTACCGACCACTGACCAGCATGGTGATGGTGACTGTGAAATGAACAGGGAAATTCGAGAGGCTATCAAAATACAAAAGTCAGTAATAATGGGAGATTTCAGCTATTCCCATACTGACTGGGTACATATCACCTCAGGACAGGATGCAGAAATAATGCAGAAACTTCTTGGAGCAGCAGTCCTGGAACCCAAAAGGGGAGAGGCAAGTCTTGATTTTGTCTTAAATGGAGCACAGATCTGGCTGAACTGGTCAGGAATAGCAACCATAATGGAGGACAGGGGAGGAGGAGATGGAAAGGAGGAATATCAAAGAAGCCCACCACAGTAGTATATAACTTCAGCAAGGGGAACTACACAAAAATGAGGAAGCTAGTTAAACAGAAATTAAAAGGAACAGTCACAAGAGTGCAATGCCTGCAAGGAAAGATCTTAAAAGGGGTTGGCACCAGGCTGCTGCCAGTGCCCTTCCCTCTCCTGCCCCTTGCACTCCCAGAGGTGCTGGCAGGATCCAGGAGTGGAGCCCTGGGCAGTGGGTGGGTAGCATTGGTGTACAGGCTGTGGCCCTTTAAAACTCCAGAGCGCAGCATTCAGGCAGCAGCTCCAACTCTGGCTCCTGCTCCAGGCCAGGATTTGGCTGCAACAGCAGCAGCTCTCAGCAGCTCGGTCTTTCCTGGGCTTGAGTTTGCAAGCTTATCCCCTACTGAGGGGAAGGGAGGGTGCATCTGCTCTGCATGCTCCAGTCAGGCTGCCTTAGGCTGGCAGCAGGGGCTCACAGCAGTGCCTGTGAATCTCAGCATCTTCACCTCCTACCTGTAAGTGGCTGCCCCTCACAAGGCAAGTGAAGTGGGGGACAGGAAACTCAGATGTGCTGACCTTTAAGATGCAATACAGGCAAAGTATAGTATTCGCTCCTCCCCTCATCTGATTGCTGCCTGATTCCTTACTTTAGGTTCCACAGGGTGTTCGGGTGACTGGTCAGTTCCTAACTCTGATGTTTGTATCTTTGAGGGTCTACTGTAAATCAGAAGCAGGAAGCCAAACAAATCAGCAGGACCACTGAATGGTAGAAGTGTTAAAGGAGCACTCGAGAAAGAGGAGAGCAGGAAAGGTGGTGGCAACGGTGGTGGTGGTGGACAGGCCACTCCCGCCCCCCCTGGCTGGCTCAGGGGTAGGGGGGGAGAGGGAAGAGCAGGCCAGCAGGGCCCCCAAGCAGCAGCAGCAGCAGCAGGAAGTCCTCTGCAGCAGCAGTTACTTCCCCAGCAGTAGGAGAGTGTCAAAGGGAGGTATGGAAGGCCCAGAATGCTCAGGGCTGTTCCCAGAAGATTAGCCAGAGTCATTAGAGGACAATTAGGACCAGCTGAGACCATTTAAGGCCCAGCCAGATGCCTGATAAAAGCCCCCTGCTGCAGACAGTCAGCCATGAGCTCATAGACTCATAGGTCAGAAGGGACCAATATGATCATCTAG
>ML675620.1:18958123-18982031 GCA_007922155.1 Mesoclemmys tuberculata
TAAGTCATTTGCCCCCACTACTTCCCTCGGAAGGCTATTCCAGAGCTGCAGGTGTGCAGTGCTGTGTGAAGGAGCAGAAAGGAATTCAGAGTTGTCTGACGGGGGTGGAGGAGTTCAGAATTGTGTGGAGGAGCAGAGAAAGGTACTGGGCCCAGGAGGGGGAAGCTTGCCCAAGCAGGACTGTGATACTCCCTCAGGCACAGAGGCCTGGGTAAGGAAGCCCAGCCCCAGGCATCAAGGGAGCAGGGCCTGAGGAGCCAGAAGGACAGAGGGGGGAAAGTAGCCCAAGGGAAAAGCGTGAGACCCATTAGGGTGAAGCCGGCCATTTGCCACAGTGGATAAAGGTGATCCAGCGTATAGTGTACTTGGACTTTCAAAAAGCCTTTGACAACATCCCTCAAGGCTCTTAAGCGAAGTAAGCAGTCCTGAGATAAGAGGGAAGATTCTCTTGAGGGCCACTAACTGGCTAAAAGACAAGAAACAAAGGATAGAAATAAATGGTCCATTTTCAGAATGGAGAGATGTAAATAGTGGTGTCCTCCAGTGATCTGTCCTGGGATCAATGCTGTTCATCATTTAAAAAATGATCTGGAAAAAGGGATAAACAATGAGGTGCAGTGTGCAGATGATGCAAAATTACTCAAAGTAATTAAGTCCAAAGCAGACTATGAAGAGTTCTCAAAAAGCTGGGTGACTGGGCAACAAAATGGCAGATGAATTTCAATAATACCGTGAATGGCGTGGAGTAAGTGAAACCGAAAGAGAATAGTTACCTTTTCACATAACACAAGAACCCGGGGTCACCCAATGAAATAAATAGGCAGAAGGTTTAAAATAAACAAGAGGAAGTACTTCTTCACACAATGCACAGCCAACTTGTGGAAATCGTTGCCAGGTGATGTTGTGAAGGCCAAAAGTATAACTGGGTTAAAAAGAGAACTAGATAAGTCAACAGAGAATAGGACCATTGATGGTTATTGGCCAAGATGCTCAGGGATGCAACCTCATGCTTGGGGTGTCCATAAGCCTCTGATTGCCAAATGCTGGGACTGGATGATAATGGATCACTTGATGACCCCCCCCGCCCGTTTTGTTCATTTCCTTTGAACCATCTGGCACAGGCCACTGTCAGAAGACAGAATACTGGGGTAGATGGATCATTGGTTTGACTCAGTACGGTCATTCTTAGGTTCTTAAATTAGGATTCATCTGTGCACAACTAAGCCCAGCGACAGAGATCCCTTCAAAAGCAAGCAGGAGTCCATGGAAGACCATTATAATAAACTACTAAATGCAAATCCACTCAGGGTTCTCTAATAACTTCCTCACAGAGGAAAGGGGAAGAGCACATTTTAGGCTCCAAGCTAACCTGCACAAATCTCAAAGACAGACTGTCAGTTTGGGGTAACCTATGCTAGAGAAATAATCTGGCTTGGACGGTAACTGGGCCCAGTGCTCCTCTTCTCCATGGTAATGGGAACTTCGGAATCGAAAGGAACAAAATCAAAAGAGAAGAGGGTGAGTTTGAGCTCCCAGCTCTGTCCTACCTCTTTGGGGATAATATGCTGGTCAATTCTTCCCTCAAGCTCTTGCAGCCGTGCAGCAATTGGCGTAAGCTTTGCTGTCCGCACCGTCTCACACAGGACCTGTCGGCAATACCTGCAACCAAAAGTCTGGGCCAATAAAGCTTTTTTCTGAGACAAGCAAGTACATGTTTCTGTGGCATCTGGAACAGCTGTTCTGTGTAAGGCTGTCCTAGACTTGCTGACCCTCTTCATTGGGGATCACAGCTCCTTGACAAGAGCTGCTTCCAGGACATGTTCAGACACTTATGGAGGAGTCCTGGCACCTTTGCAGATGAAGCAGGAGGTTTTCTATGGGAGGTTATAAAAAATTCTCTGTTCAGTGGCCAGCTGACTTGCAGCTAGATAGTAAGCTTCATCGAGGCACCAGCCATTGAGGCTTCTCTCTAGCACCAGTACCTCAGCATTCCACTGCTCCCCGGGGCCCTACCGCTGTTGCTGCGGGTGGGTGCAGAGGTGTGCTGCATCAGCAGCCAGAGTGGCTCTCTAAATTTAAGGCATCTAGTACTGTAACATACAAAAACTGAGGCATGTGTTTTAGGGACTCTGGCAAGAGACTCCTAATCCTCCTTGTTGAAGGTGCAGTGCACTATGCCATGTCCCCACTACTCCCAACCACACCACTTTAGAGGGCCCTAATGCTGTGAATCCTTTGCACCTTGGTCCTGACTTAGTACAGCACTTAAGTGCTGAATAAAGATAAGAACTGCATCTGAACTGCACCTCACATAACAGGCCCCACTCCTGATCGCCACTACTGCAACACAAACACCACCTAGATTACTATTAGTAAGGCTGAAACCAAGAGGGTTCTATAGGAATGTAACATGGTACTCCTGAAATTGTCTAAGCACCTACAAGTTGAATAGAGTCTGATAGAGTTTTTTTGAACCATCAGGTAGAACCCTACACCATGAACATAATTCTCTGTTGTTTTCTATAAGGTGGTTCAAACACCTACAGAAAAGGTCTCTCTCCTATTGTGCCCTCTTGGACTTTTCCAGTCATTAACAACAGTCACCAGACAAGGATACCTCCTTTGTTCCTGTCCAAAGGAGTGGCAAGATATGGTTCAGAGTATAGCTCCCCAGCCCACCATGACACGTCTTGTCATGGGGCCCAATCCAGCTCCAAATGAAGCCAAGGGAAATTGCTCCCATCGACTCCAAGCAAACTCTATCTGCGCTTCTGATAGGCATGGTACCTGAGTCACTGGACACACTGCCCAGTGTTGCTGCTCCCCCTCATTTCACCAGCAAGGATAGGATTCAGCCTTTCGCATGAATGACACCTTATTTAGCTCAAGTGCTTCTCCCACTCTTAACATGGACCTACCTGAGCTGCTCAATTTTCTCATGTGTAAGTGGGCCCTTTCCAAGAACTTGATCCACCTCCTTGTAGAGGTTCTGCTGGACTTCTTCTGATGTTGTCAGGAAATAGACTGCCCAGGTGCACACTAAGAGAGGAATAAGGAGAGTGCTGGCTCAGAAAATCCATCCCGATTTAAGGGAAGTAAATCAAGTCATTTTCCTGCTCTCTATCTCTGCAATGTCGCTCTTCTAATGCAGTGAAGGGGCAGAAAGGAGACACGAGATGCAAATGTGAAAGGGTAACATCTGTATGAACTATAAAATGTAGCTGTATAGAATTTACCCAGCAGACTGCCTTACTGATTCTTTACTGAATAATAGGACAGAGTCTGAACGATGCTAACAAGGGATATTGCAATCCTGTTACTTTTCCTGTCCTGGTGACAAGAAACTTGAGAAATATTGAAAACTGATCAAATTAAGTGGATCAAGAAGGAAATAACCATTTGATTGCCTTGGGGTGCTGCAGCCTCACAGCTCCATGATCTGCACAGAAGAGACCAGACAATCCTAAGACAGGTCGGCCACTCCATACTGCTGCTCTTTCCCTAATTCCCGGAGCATGGCTCCTACAACAGCCATATTGCCTGTGCACAGGCCAGCACTCACAGTAATTGGAGAATTTAGACAGTCCAGCTAGTTTCAACTAAAGGGCCCTGAGAAGTAAATCTACAAAAGGTAGGCTCCACCACATGTGGAGAAAGCAGACAGAATCTCCCTTTCAGCAGGTGGCTCACAGGAGAGTGGACAATGCTGGCCAGGAAAGGGATGTGGCTGAGCAGCTGGGGATTCACTGAGTTAGCACTTCCCCTCAATGGAGCTCTTATTGCCCTCAGCAGAAATTAAAGCTGCACTCCCCTGATGGAGCTTTGAGGGGAAGATGGCAGCAATATTATCCCTTGCCCCCCCTTTTCAGGTGAATCTCTGTGTGCATAAACGGGGGTTAGGTGGCACAAGGGATGCATAACAGCTCCCTGTCCCAGTCTGGTTGGATCTGATCCTTTGTATATCTAGCAATACTATTGAGGCAGACTTCCTCGATAAAATTACCATAAAGATAGACAGCTCTAATATGAAAAGCCCATATGAAGTGGTGTTCCCTAACCACAGGAAACAACAGTGAGTAGGAATTTTGCCATTTTCTACTCTTGAGGCTGTACAAGCGATCCTGTCAGAAAATGAAACACCCAGAATACTGGCAGAGAATCTCCTGTATCACTGACATTCTCTTTATGTGAGTTTCACTACTTGGCTTTCAATACCTTGGGTTAGTGCTATATTTCAGAGGTTGCCTTTGGGATTGCAGATAAGTGGATGACTTTGGGCTTGTTCATCCTGCAGACTTAGTTCAGAACAATTCCCCAGCATAATGACAGTTTGCGCAGCCAAAAGGTTTCCATTTGGTTCTTATTTCTGCTTGCTTTTCTCATAATCCTTATATGAATACAAGTAACTTTAAAAAAAATGTTGATAGTATACACGCTGTAGGGAAATGTGAAACAGCCAGTCAAACAGACAGCTCTAAGTCCTCCAACAGCAATAAAGTTTATTTCAAGGGATGATTGTTGTGGGCTGCTTCCCTTTAGTATGATTTCATCTAATTTAGCATCAGCTGGTTGGGTTTAGAGTCCAAGTGAAGAACAAAAGCAGGAGATTCTAAGACTCACTCCATGACATTGAGGGCTGTCTATAACAAATTAGCTTCAATCCACTAGAACCCACTAACTAGAAAGGTGCCCCCGCTATGGCACCCTGACTCTGCTGTAGAAATACCTGCCTGAATAAATTTCTAGTAGAAGAGAAAAAGGAAGGGAGATATTGCTTTTTCTTTACATGAAAATAAGCCTCATCTCACCATGCTATTTTTAATATAGTTTAGCCCTCTCAGCAATTTTATAGCATTGAAAGCTATCTGTGTTCTCTACTTACAGTTAGCTGTGATTACACACCCCGCCAGAGAGAATATCATCGTGTCTTCCAGGATCTAGGAAACAAAATCTTGTTCAGGGGTATGGAGTCAGAGCAAACATTAAAGAACGTAACGATGAATCAATCTTCCACACCTTAACTCAGACAGCATGAAATCCAGTATAGTTGGATAAGACCAAACTCTCTATAGTGCCTCCAATGGAAGGGTGTTGGGATTCTCTCCAAGACCTTTTCCACTCAACGTACCCAGAACACCTTGCCCAGTTCTGGGAGAACACTTTATCCAGCCCTCTGGAATCCAAAAAGCTCACTTCAAATCTGGACTCATCACTTGCGGTTTCTTTACTAACATTTCATAAAGCTGTAACTGAGGTGATAAGGCTGATTTGTAGAGGGCTCGCTAGGGCGCACCACAACTCCAACGTACATTATTATAAAACAGATTATATACATAATCTCACACATGTGCATTCCATTCTACATTGTATCGCATGCTTTATGATTGGCATACTAATTTTACAAACCAAATTTAGTTTTGTATACATTATAAACTGTCCATGTGCTACAAAGTGTGCTAGTAAGCAAAGCTGCAGCTGCAACCTTATCACACATTACTCTTCTTCTTACCATTTCTTAATTTAATAGCTACATATGTTACAAAGCCACTTGTGAATTCATGCTTTGTCCATTGTTAACCTCTTTCTTTATTTCTGGTTTTCATAGTTAATGCAAGGCCCACAAAGGATACTTAAGCAAAGAAAGATTCTTACTAAATACCCATGCAGTTCATAGAACAACAAAGAAGCAAAACAGAAAGTAACCAAAAATATAATGCATTTAAAGACTGGAAGAGGAAAATAAATGTAAGCTATACTCTAGTGAGGAATCTGGATTGAACGAGATGCAAGACAGTCAATTAATCAAATGCTAAAATGTAATTAACAATTGATCTGATGAAATTCCTTTAGCGTGTAATGGTACGTACACAACAGCTATACATACCTGCTTGTCACTCAGGTTCCCCTGCAGTAAGGAGTCTATGAAGATGTGACGGTTGAAGCTCCTGCCCCGCCGCTCCTTTGTGACTTTCTTTAAGACGGATTCCATCTCCATTAGAGCTTCATGTATACAAACAAATAATTATTTTAAAAGCTGGTCACCCCCAAGAGCAGCAGAGGACTCTTCTAGAATCTGTCTTCCCAAACAGCCTTTCAGCTCATCAACATCAGGGCCCCATTGTGTGAAGGACTGTACAAACACATTGTAAGAGACAGTCCCCATACTGAAGAAATTGTCCAGATAGAAGAGACAAAGGATGGGGAAAGGGAAGGATTTATTATCCCCATTTTACAGATGTGGAACTGATAGAGAGAGATTAAATAAGGTGGCCAAGGCCACTCAGGAAGTCTGTGGCAGAGCCAGGAATTGAACCTAGATTTTTCAAGTCCCAGGCCAGTCCCATCAGGACAAGGCCTCCTTCCTCTTAAACACTGTCTGGGAACCCCAGTAGTACTTATGTACAAAATAAAGGAGATCAGAATTCACTACGTCATGCTCTGTTGTGTCATACTGCTATAAAACTGGAGTAATTCTAATGAAGGCAATTCTAGATATACACCAGCTTAACAGAGCAGAATTAAGAGTAATGTCCTCAAATCCACAGCACAGGTACAAAGAAGGGGAACACCCTGTTTTTGTAAGTTTATACTAAGTCCTTAATATTACTTTAATATATTAATAACAATTGAGAGAAGACAAAATAGCACAAAAATAAAATAAATTGGATATGGAAGCAATTGAGAGTTGACATGAGAGAACCAGATGCATAACTGAAAATACTAAGCTGTACTGGGAATACCAATGTACCGCATGAAAGGCATTGGTTAAAGCCACAATTTAGGACTGCTACATTGTGCTTCATGCCTAACTAAGAGGAAGAATGGTCTTGTAGCTAAGTCACTAAACAGGAAATCAGGAAAGCTGGGTTCGGTTCTCAACTCTGCCACAAGGTTCCTGTGTGACCCTGGGCAAGTCATTTAACCTCTCTGGGGCTTTTCTGTAAAATGGAGATGACAAAACTTCACTACCTCACAGGAAAATTGGGAAGATAAATTGAATAATGTATGCAAGATGCTCAGATACTATAGTGATAAATTCCACAGAAAAAGCAATACATAAATAAACATGGGCAAATCAAACACCTTCATATAGTAGTTACCTCAAACACATTAACCAAAGGTGTGAATGAGCAGATGGGGGGGGGGGGTTGGAGTGGTGGTGGGAGAACTTACCGTCTTCATATAGCTTTTTTCTGGTCATACTTTTGTCAAGTGACCCATCCAAGAAACCCTTGCCAATTTCTGCCCAGATCTGAAAGTACAGATAAATTCCATTAACCTCCAAGTCACAGGTTGCTGGGAGTTCTGCCAAACTTTATCCTGCCACATGCACAAAATAATGAAGATGTCCCCTTCCCTATGGCAGGTCTGAACAGGAAATAAGTCTTGTTTTAAGTGTGGGCACAATCACATGTGCTGCTGCATTTGTGAGTCTGTTTGCAAAGTACTGTTGGAACTGAGCTGAGATGATAAAGTCATGGAGATTAATTACAAATAGAAAAAGAGAGAGAAATCCTGAGTGGGAGAAGGAAGGCCCTTCACTTCTAAGTCACTGATTGGGATGTGTGAGGCTCAGTTGGTAGTCTCAGTCTAAGTGACTGGAGAATTAGTACAATTATGACGTCACACAATCAAGAGAACTAAGAAATTGAGAGAAGAGGTTCTTATCAGACTGTAAAACTCTGGGTCTGCTAACAAGCATTTAATTCCAATGTCAACTGAACGTCTTAGAGGAAGGATATCTTTGTTAAACATTCAACACCCATGTCATTTCAGTTAAGGTGCAAAAACTCACAACGTACATGCCAAAGACACCCCAGAGATTCCTCTAGCAAAATCAGAGAAGATAAGACTCATTCCTAATATTTATAAAGGTATTTTAAAAAATCCGCTGTATGCCTCATTTATCCAACATATAGAAGCAAAAGAGATTACAAACCCAATTTTTACAAACAAGCCTTTGCCAATAATCTATAAGAGGTCCTTTTCATGTCTGACAGAACCATAGGGTTCTTGTTTTTTCCATTCCACTCTTGAATCCTCATCTTTGGAGTCATCAGCATTCTGGCTCACTGGAAATCTCCCTGAGGTGATGGGTCTCAGATATTGTTTTTGAGTGAAATGTGTGAAACTATGGGCTCAATTTATAGAATTGCCAAGTATTTACAACTGCCACTGATTACAGCTACAGTGGTACTCAGCACCTCTGAAAATTAGATCTCATATGTCCACTTCCTAGAGGCTGAACCTATCTCCTTTAGCAAAGGTTGCCAAACCATGATGTCCCAAGGCACCAACACACCAAGGCCACAAATTCAACTCTCTTATCCTGCATGTTAGTGTAGCATCTAGCATAGGTCACATAATATTTTTACTCTTGATTTTAAAAAAATCCATAAAGAATCCAAGATATGCTGGAAGGGAGATGGCACAACATCCAAGATTCAAAGTAACTGTGATCTGTTTACTTATAAGAGCTAAACGGCATTTATCACTGAGTCCCATTTACATTTTTACAAAGGCATTGCCATTCATTCCCAATTTCAGCTCAGTATTATGCTTCCAGATCACAAAGTACCAATCTTGCATAATTACCCTTGTAGGTAGTGTGATGACTCTGTAAGTGTGGACAATGACATCCACTTAGACCAGCAGTTCTCAAACTTCATTGCACAGCGACCCCCTTCAGACAACAAAAATTACTACATGACCCCCAGGAAGGGGATGGGGGTGAAGCCAGAGTCTCGCCGCCCCAGGTGGGGGAGGCCAAAGCTGAAATCTGAGGGCTTCAGCCCTGGACAGGGGTGGGGGAGACCTGAGACCTGCCACCCAGGGCTCAGAGCAGTGGAGCTCAGGCTTTGGGTTCAGCGCCCGGCCCCAGCAAGTCTAACGGCAGCCCTGGTGACCCCATTAAAGCGGGATCGCGACCCACTTTGGGGTCCCGACCCACAGGTTGAGAACCGCTGACTTAGACTAAACTGTGGTCACCTCAGATGTTCTCTTTATTCACAACACTGAGGGTTTAAGAAGGGACTAGAGATGAAAGAATTGGTATAGGATTTGCAACAGAGTTTGAGTTAAGCAGTTAAATGTCATTGAAGTTCAAAGGCATTTGCACACCCAGTTCCTGCAGGCGTTTTAGAAAACCCCAGCCTTACAAAAATTACAATATACTTATTAGCTATTTCTTTGTTGACCAAGTGTAATAGGGACATAATAGTGGAGAGATCATCTGCTTGGAGAACCTACCAACCTGAACATCCAAGGTGAAGGCCCCTGCTCCAGCATATTTTACCCCTTGCTAAACTATGCAGTGATACATGGCTAATGCCATCAACCTAGAAAATTGACAGGTTGTAGGAGATTCCTGGTTCTTCCTAAGACTTACCGCATCATGGTTCCTGCGGAATCGAATTACTTCTCGGTCATCTTCAAAGCTACTGCCCATTGCTGTCTGTGTGACAGACTTCATGGCAAAGCCCAGCATGTGCTGGCAAAGGGGCACATGTTGAGACTCAGGAAAGGACAGCCATTTTGCTAGCAATTCTTCAGACAGCTAAAAGAAAGGATTTCCAAAAGCTACATTAATCTCTGTGTCCTACCACTTCACCCCATTGTTCTTTAGAAATACACTTTAAAAGAAAGTGTTCTCACTCAGCTCCTAACAATCCAGACACTGGATATGGCTCAAACCTAACCCCTTCCTGCAGTTTTCTTTTATTATTAACTTAAACAATAAATCTCAGCTGTAGGTTTCCTGCTAAGGTTGGCAATTCCTAGGGTTTTTCCCCATAGGAACCCTGCTCCTTGTTCCCTCTACCACAAAGGAATACTTAGAATCACAGAAGATTAGAGTTGGAAGGGACCTCTGGAGGTCCTCTAGTCTAACCCCCTGTTCAAAGTAGGATCAGCCCCAACTAAACCATCCCAGTCAGGGCATTGTCAAGCAGGACCTTAAAAACCTCTAAAGATGGAGATTCCACCACCTCCCTAGGTAACCCATTCCAGTGCTTCACCATCATCCTAGTGAAAAAGCTTTTTCCTGATATCCAGCCTAGACCTCCCCCACTGCAACTTGAGACATTGCTCCTTGTTCTGTCATCTACCACCACTGAAAACAGCCTAGCTCCATCCTCCAGGAACCCCCTTTCAGGTGGTTAAAGTCTGCTATCAAATCCCGCCCCTCATTCTTCTCTTTTGCAGACTAAACAAGCCTAGTTCCCTCAGCCTCTCCTCATAAGTCTTGTGCTCCAGCCCCCTAATCATTTTTTTTGCCCTCCGCTGGTCTCTCTCCATTATGTCCACATCCTTTTTGTACTTAAACCCCTTTAGTATTCTTGGGTTGGAGGTAAAAGGACTCACTGTATTTGGCTGCCAGGGCAAGCCAACAGAACAGCCCGGTATCTGTGTACAAACTCAATGCCTGACATCCTGTCCCCTGCAACCTGCTCCGGAGATATACCTAGAATTCAGACACTCCAGCATTTTTATTTGTATCTCTTGTCTTGAGATAATTGTAACTAAACCCTGTCCTTCCTCCTAAATGTAGTGAACTAATGAAAACAAAAGCATATTCATACTGTCTTTATATAGTCAGATGGACACTGCCACCACAAATACTACATTTCTCTCTGGAACGTGTTATCCAATATGGTTGCAAGTAACAAAGTCAACCACAGCTGGAATACGAGGGAAAAAACATTTCTTTCCGTTTGTTTACTTTGTGCATCTGACAGCAATTTCTATAACATCCGTTCCACTGATTCCTCTGTTCTAATATAAAAAACAATAACGTGCCTCACCCGTGCGTCTGTTCCTTCACAGTGTGCATGACTGCCAGTGATGTTGTCTAGAAGGGATGCGAGACCTGCTTAAGCATGTATACTATCATGTCACTCACTGGTGACTACATCCTAAAGAGGCTACTATGCCAATAACACTAGATAAAATGCCACTTTAGATGCACTGCGGCAAGGCAGCATTAGAATCAAGGATGAATTATACCTATTTTCCCCCTAAGTCATATATCTCAACATCGGTTTGTGCAAATGACTTCAAATTTACCAATCTCCAGCCAGGAGTGTGTAACATATGAAGTGTAAATTTTTGAGGACTTTGAGGGAGACAGAGCAAAATCAGACTTGTAATGGAAAGTTACTGCCTCTTCATCATAATAATTGAAGAGAAAAGGTCAGGAAGTTAGAATACTAAGATTTTAAAACAGTCTCAAAATCTGCACATGGTTCTGGTTCCAACACCAATCTTCCCTCTGTTCCTTTACCCCAATCACCATCCCCATTGAACTCCGCTAAATGCCAGAGATTGCTGTTCTCTCAGGGAAAATGTTACCCGCTGGCCTGCAAACTTCAAGTCTTCAAATCATATCATTCACCTTCTGGATGACAGCAAAGTTACTCTGCAGGGACTTGGTCACACCGTTTTCATACAGCTTTTTCCTCAGGTGACTCTCCCCCACATCGCCACTGAGGCCAGACTGGTACCTCAACAGGGACTTTAGCATCATTTCAAAGGGATCCGCTGAAACAAACCAAAAATTCATCAGTCAAAACACATTTGTGGGGGGAAGAAAGGGGAAATTTACAGCATCCTTTAGGATCCCTTCATTTTGCCCTTTATATCCTCCCTGCTCAAAGGCTCCCAAAACTAAGGCAACCTATCCTTCTGGATAAGGACAGTGAACACAGCTGCCTCTGAACTCAGTCAGTGCTGCTCCTAAGTTGAAAGCAATACGGGGCATTTCCTCCTTCCAGGAATGGTCTCCACAGAGCTCCAAATCTCTCTTGTTCCATGAAATCTGGGACCCAGAATTGGATCTTCCATGTGATAGTACAGCACACTGCTCCTAGCATATCTAGGCTGTCTCTCTGGAGTGCAGTGCTGTCATGTAACATAAACAGTCAACTGGCTCTTCTCACTAGTTTTATTAGAACTGCAGTAATAACTTGCTACAAGGTCCCTGGCTGATAATGTCATCAACTTGGTACAGCACTGACACTCCACCCCCCATACAATGCAATTAGTTAGCAGCTTGGCTCACTTGGATTCTGTTTACATCTTACCTGCTGGATACAACATTGTTCATTTTAGAATCAATTATTTCATGGCATGGAGGTCCAGACAGAATCATGGGTACAGTGCTGCCCTTTCTCTTTCTTCTACTGCTCTGTGGCCTTGCTTTAATCACTAGCATTGCAGACATGCACATGATGTGTCAGTCAATGTGAATGAGCTCAGGACTGGGAATTACCTGTGACAACTGTGTCAGAATACAATAAAGGGAGATCTAATTCCAGATGCCTATGCTTTCAGCTATAACATTGCATCTCATAAAAGCCCTCAATTAATTCTTATTGCACTGCTGTTACTAACACTTCCTCTTCTTGCCCATCTGCAGAGGAGTGCCAAGTCTCTTATGGAAAACAGTGTTCCGTTAAATTATATAGACCCCCTTTCACTTTTTCAATGCAGTTTAATAATTTCACTCTCCACCTTCTCCTGCAATCAGTTAGCTTACATCAGTGCACAATTATACAGAAGCTTATTACTTCCACACACTATCTCCTGGGCTTCACTAAAAGACTTACTCTGGATTTCTCTACTAGCAGTTTCTAACTCATAATGCTGTTAAAGTGCAGTAGGAACGGATGCAAAATTGTTAATTAAATCAAAGCCCATAACAAACTTTCCCCCCATACTGTTTTTGGTGGTAGAATTGATATGGAAAAATTCTGGAATGATAATTGGGGGTGTTCCAAGGAATCTATTTTAATTGTTTATTACAGCCAGCATCCCCCCCGGATGAGTGTGGAGCAATGTCATCAAAGCCCTTATGGCACAAGGAAATGACAAGAGTGGATTGGAGACAAGATTTGTATAGCAGTAGTTCCTCGTGGCTCCAACCAACATTAGGGTCCCATTGTGGTAGATACTGTACAGACAGTCTCTGCCCCAATTACAACCCCAACAGACAAAGGGTGGAACAGGAAATGGAGGCACAGAGAGGAGAAATGACTTGGTCGAGTTCACACATCAGATCAGCAGCACTGCCAGGAATCAAATCAGTCTCCTGAGTGCGAGTTCAGTACCCTATCCACTGAACCATGCTGCCTCTTCTCTCTGGCCTCCCACACATCATTGCAATATTTTTAAATATAGATCTCACTCAACAGGCCACTTTAAAAATAATGGATTCATTGAGTGACAGCAGCACCACACTCCGGAGCAGCAGCACTTTATATGTTGAGCAAGCTGTTCAGCAATCCTACCCTCTAGTGATGATTCCCTCTGCAAAGTGCTTTGCTGAGTGCCATTGCTGCTGGTCACTTTATTGGCTGGCCAAGGTGCACATAAACAAGTGGTACACACTACCAGCCAAGAAGCTGGTACATGGGCTTATAGTAGGTTGTAAAGACTGCATAGCAGATCTGTCATGCATAAGTATTTTGGGGGAAAAACACTGACACCACTATTATAGCTAGAGGCTGCAATGAAATGACTCATTAATTTCAGTGGCCTTTAGATCAGGCCTAAAATTAGCAAAGGACACTTGGGCAGGGATAAAAGCAAAGATTTCCTGTGGTCTCTTAGATGGTGGAACGATCTCTGGGGAAAGGAATGAAATCCTGTAACGTGAGCTTCTTAAAATTGAAGTGCACTGGGTGCTGGAGATTATGCTGTGGAGAACAGTCCTACCAGAGTTAGGGGATTTCAGTCTTTTCATTGGTTTCAGTGGGCTTTGGATCGGCCCTTTAAACTCACTGCTTCTAGCCGTAACTCCACAGACAAAACTAAACACACTCCCTCCATACTGACATCTTTCAGATCTGTCTAAAGCATCCTTAGAGCCTCCCACCACAGGTGATTGACTAAAAAACAGTTACTAACCTTCTGTAACTGTTCTTTGAGATGTGTTGCTCATGTCCATTCCAACGTAGGTGTGTACTTGCCCGGAGCACCACCACCAGAAAGTTTTTTCTCTGGGAATATCTGTTGGGTTGGCTCTTGGCACCAATATAAAGCGTCCCACCCACCCCCAGTTCCTTCTTGCCAGCTATCTCTGACAGAAGAGTAAGAGGTTTTTGGAATGGACATGAGCAACACATCTCAAAGAACAACAGTCATGAAAGGTTAACAACCATTTTTTCTTCTTTGAGGGCTTGTTCATGCCCATTCCAAAGTGACTCCCAAGCAGTTGTGTAGGTGAGGGTTTGGAGTTGATTGGCATGCTGATTGTAGTACTACTTGGCCAAATCCCACATCATCCCTCGCCTGTTGGGTGATGGCGTAGTGAGACGTGAAAGTGTGGGCTGACAACCACTTTGCCACTCTATACATGTCTTGGATCAGAACTTGTGCCATGAATACTGCCGAAGATGCTTGGACCCTTGTGGATACAGGAGGTGATCCATGATTATGTTCTCTGGGCTGAAACTGGAAGACCTTTCATTCTGTTTGCAATGGTCACGAATATATATCATGTAAGGTGGTTCTGAAGTGATGGCCCAGATTTCTGAAACCCTTGTGGCAGAAGTAATGGCCACCAGGAAGGTCACCTTCCAGGACAGATGGTGCAGGGAGCATGTTGCCAATGGTTCATAAGGGGTCCTGTCAGTTTTGATAATACCAGGTTGAGATCCCAGGGACGGATAGGTTGCCACACCTAGGGGTGCAATCTCTCAAGGCCCTTAAGAAACCAGCTACAGATGGAGTTTGAGAATGTAGAATGGGTGAAAAGTCAAGATTGCAGCCACATGGACCCTAATAGATGACATGGATATCCCTTGTTGTTTCATGTGGAGTAAGTAGTCTAAAATGAATGGTACTGTTGACTGTGTAGGTGAGACACCCTTCTGGGTAGACCAGATCGAGAATCTTTTCCACTTTGCCAGGTAAGTGGCTCTAGTGGACGGTTTTCTGATTCCTAGACGTACCCTGCAAACCGGTCCTGAGCATGTTACCTCTGCAGGGTTCAGCCATGGAACTTCCAGGCCATGAGGTGAAAGGACTGAAGGCTTGGATGATGCAGGTGGCCATGGTCCTGGGAGATCAGGTCTGGAACTGGAGGTAAACGTATTGGCATTTCCACCGAGAGGTCTGCATGGTGAACCGGTGCTGATGGGTCCAGGCCAGGGCTATCAGGATCTCATGCTTTGTCCTTTCTGATCCTCAGCAGGATCTTATGTATGAGAGGAATGGAAGCAAATTCATAGAAGAGATGACCTGTCCAACAGAGGAGGAAGGTGTCCACAAGAGATCCTGGGCTGTGACCCTGGAAGGAGAAGAACTAGAGACATTTTCAGTTGTGCTTCATCACAAACAGATCTATCTAGGGACTTCCGGAAAATGGCCTTCTTGACATCTAGACCACTTGTGGTGGTTGGTGAAAGATCTGCTAGCTCATTCTGTGATCCCTGCAGATAGGAGGACTTGAGGTGTACCAAGTGGGCTATAGAGAATTCCCACAGGTGAAGTGCTTCCTGGCACAGGTGAGAGGAGTGCACTCCTCCCTGCCTGTTGATCTAAAACATTGCTGTTGTGTTGTGTGTGAGAACTGATATGTACTTGTCTGCTGGAATGCCTGGCAGTCCCTGAGTTTCTTGCCATTGATGTGTAGTGAGAGCTCTTCCAGAGACTAGGAGCCCTGAGTTCTGATGGATCCCAAGTGAACCCCCCCAGTTCATCACTGAAGCATCTGTGATGAGAGACATTATCGGTTGGGGTCTTGAAAATGAGACCCCTGCACACACTGCAAGTGGGTCCAACCACCAGTGGGGGGAGGTGATAAGTGATGAGGGAACTGTTATGACTGTGTGTGGTGTGGTGTCAGCTCGGTGAGTATACAGATGCCGGCCATTCCTGGAGAGGTCTGAGCAGAAGTCTCGCGTGCTGTACAATGTAGGTGCATGATGCTGTGTGTCCCAGGAGCTTTCAGCAGTTTCTTGCTGTGGTGATGGGGTGATTTCTGACGCTCTCTATAAGCAATCTTATTGCTTTAAACTATAGTAACTGCAAAAATTTATACCAGGCTTCAACATGGAGTTGTAAACCTCAGTATGAGGAGTGAATGCTCCTCGAGATCGGAGGGAGTCAATTGTCCATGTCCCATACAGACTCCAACTGGCTTATTGCACTAAGACCACAGCACCAGCCAATCTTCTTGCTGAAGGGAGCCAGAACGCATCAACTGTTGGCTGGAAGCTGCTCAACAACGAGCCTTGTCATTTGTTCCCAGCAAGATGCCAAGAGCAGAAACAGAACCTGACTCTCATTCAGGGTGCAGTGTTATGTGTGGGACTTCCAGAGGAGCCTAAGGAAGCTTGAGATGCCTAAATCTCACTGAAAGTCAATACCATGTGAATGCCTACATACTTCCCAGTGATGAATTCTTCTCTTCCTTACAGTATAATCCACACTACTTTGTCCAATCTATTTTACAGTGACCCAAAGTGAAGGGCTGCCATTTTCACTGGGAAGACAGCATACAAGAGCTCAGAGTCAAGAAGGATTTCCTGATATTCAGCCTACATTTTCCCTGCGGGGACCACCTGCAGAGGTGAGAAGGTACGTATCTCATTCTCCATGACCATTCTGGCTTTGGCGTTTCTATTTAATGAGGTAAAAGGGGTGGTTTGTGATGTGGACACCTGCTCGCTGGGAAGTGGACACAGATCACCAAACTCATTTTATAAAGGCCACTGGATGGTTCTGTTTGGTCACTTAAATGCAATCTCTATAAGCAGCATCAGGGACCCAAGCTCACACAACTAATTCAGTTTCAAGTTAAACCTCAGTCCTCTAAATATTGTGAATGAAATCCTAGCTCCCTCAAAGTCAATGGCAAAACTCCCATTTATTCCAATAAAGTCAGGATTTCAATCTGGGCTAAAAGCGAACACAGAAATGAATCTGAGAAAGCAAATTAAACTTACAAGTCCTGTTGGGGTTAATGTGTTGTTTTAGGAGATCAATGGACCCCAGGCTGACCACAAGGCGTCTTCCAAACCAGAAAGAGACAACAGGGCCATACTTCTCATGCAGATTCACCAGGAACTCATGCAGGCTACCACTGGTTACAATGTCTGGCAAGTTCCCATCTCTGAGGGAAGTGCAACAGGAATAAAAAACACAATTCTATGAAAAGAATCAGCAATGAAGATTAAATAAAATGAATGGGAAGTAGGAAGCCACTTACTTTTCATCTGTTGGAGTCATCCCTGGGATACCTGAAGCTTGTCTAGAAGCCTAAGGAGGAAAGAAAATGATGCTCAAAGTTCTGCATCAGCCTGGGAAGACTCACATTTTAGCATCTATTGGCTATTTCATCTATCTGTTGCTTTGAGCTTTTCATATCAGTTTAAAAGACCAGTCTGAAGGCGTACAAGCCTATATCAAATAATTTTGTAACAGGACAAAATTACTTCCCCTTCACTTACTCTCCCTCCCCTAAACTGTTTCATACACAAAGAAATTATGGATTCTTCAGAGATTTGAGATCTGCCTGTGTATTACTGTATTTAGTTTTTATTAAGGTGAGTAATGGAATACCATATTTAACTCAATGCTAATAGTATGTTTTGAACATGGACACCGGAGTGTTGACTCAACAACTGGTCACTTACTCCGCAAAATGATGATAGGTTTTTAAGAACAGTCTTATCAATTTTACAATTGTTAAAAACTGAGTGAAAGAATCCTTTTTTTTTTTTAATCGGAAAAATGTTTTTTGAGAATGCCTTCCATCACTGAAAACTGTTTTGTCTACAATAGCCACTATTGTCATGGAGCCTACAGAAACACTATGTTGTGCTCTGCAACAGGTTTTAACAAAGACCATTCCTAGTGCAATTTCAATACCATCAAGAATGCCTCAGTGATACTGTTCTATTATAAACTAAAAACACTGGCACGAAATAAAAAACAGCAGTTTCCTTATGCATCTCCAGCTAATAAACTGAAAAAAAAAAATTGGCGCTTGTCAAATAGTAATTCCACATTTGCAGTGAAAACCCCTGTTTTATCTGAATATCAACAACGGAGAGGTAAAAAAGTACATCTATTAAAATTGTGTCAATGTCAGCACATGATTTGAAAAAAAAAATTCTAAAACTGGGAAAGATATAGGGATAGGCCCCATCCTGCAAAAATGTATGCAGGTGCTTAACAAGCATGTGTGTAGTCCCGCTGATTTAAATAGATATTTAAAGAGAAGCGCCTGCAGGATCAAGGCCCTATTGTTGACATTTTACCCACAGGGCCTTGATCCTGCAGTGGAGATGTGCAGAAAGCTCTGTCCATGCAAAGCTCATTGTAAGGTGCTAAAGCACTTACTACAAGAAGGGAATCCTCTTCAAAAAGAGCATTCTGCAGAAGTATTTTATTACATCTAAATTATACTAAATTTCCAAACTTCCATAGACCTTAGGTGCTAAGATTTATTGCAGTGGACATGAAGTCATGCTAGTTATAGGACTAGAATCCTCAATCCCACCTGCAATGTAGAACTGTGTTGAGGAACTCAGTTATAGTACAAACATGGATTTAGACATGGATTAGTCTTGCAGGCCAAGACCAGATCTTGTTTTTATCATGTCTCTAAGGCATGCTACAACCCCTGAGCTTATAAATACTTAAGCACGTACAAAACTTTACTCACACGTGAATATTTGCAGGATTGGAGCCTCAAGTCTCTTAAAATTAATGATTTGGAGACATGATTCAGTCTTGTTTTAACAGCACTTGGAACTTCCATAAAATGCAACTCACCTTACACAGATGTCTTTACTGCACTCAGATACTGCGTTGATGAGTGCTGTGGGAAACAGGCAGATGGACACAGCTCTGAGCAGGACACAGCTCTGGGCAACAGCGAGCTGTCTGTGATCAGCATCTGCCTCTGCCTGTCCTACCTCTCTGACCCTGGCGGGTTTGCTCCAGTGACTGTCTCCTTGCTGCAGCACTTGAGAGGTGGGATGGTCGCAGATCCAGCAACAATAACTCACTGAATATGGCAGGTGGCCGTGTGTGTGATTGACTGATTGAAAAGTGTGAATTGGAACTGCTTCGTTCCAGGTAGGCCTTGAGTGGTTGATTGCAGAGGGAGGCACTGAGCTGGGGCAACTGTTTCAAGTCAGCAGCCTTATAAGAAGCAGCCAGTTGTGAACAGACGGGAGGCAAACAAGAAGAGTTTGTCTGGGAGTTCACCTGGGGGGGGGAGAGCGCCCATAGTGGGTTTTTGCCTTTCAGACTTAGCTGAGCAGTAAATACAGCATCTGAAGAGGCTCTCAGAGGAAAGATATGGAAAGTGAGCGCTCTGCTGTTGTCACCTGTACTATGTTTGTCTTCCTCCCATAGGATAGAGCCGACTTCATCTGTACAAAGTGCAGACTGGTTTCCATATTGGAAGAGAAGGTTAAAGGACTAGAGACTCAAATATCAACCCTGCATTGCATTAAAGAAAACAAAGTCTTTCTCGATCGAAGACATGATTTGTTACTGCAGGCACAGTGTGAGGAAGATTCAGAGAAGGCAGTGCAGGGGAAACTGAAGAACAGGGAAGAAAAACTGGCAGCATGTGACCTCCTGAAGAAAGAAAACCTATTTGCCCACCATGCAGATAGAGGTAAGGAATAGTTTTCAGGCTCTCTGCAAAGGTACTACGGCAGAGAATGATTTGCAAAACTCATCTGAGGGAATGGATCAGAAGGAGACCCTGTTGATCATTAGGAAAAAGTTCTTCACTAGGAGAGTGGTGAAGCATTGGAATGGGTTACCTAGGGAGGTGGTGGCATCTCCATCTTTAGAGGTTTTTAAGCTGAGGCTTGACAAAACCCTTGCCGGCATGATTTAGCTGAGGGTAGTCCTGCTTTGGGCAGGGGGTTGGACTAGATGACCTACTGAGGTCCCTTCCAACTCTAATATTCTATGATCAGAAGGCAAGAGATGCATTGTCCTAGGGATGGGAGTTCCACGACCACCACTCTTTAGAGGAAGAGAAGGGTGATGGTGGTTGGGGACTCCCTCCTAAGGGAGATGGAGTCATCCATCTGCCATCCGGACCAGGAAACTAGAGAAGTGTGCTGCTTGCCTGGAGCTAGGATTCAGGATGTGATGGAGAGACTGCCAAGACTCATCAAACCCTCAGACTGCTACCCCTTCCTACTTCTCCACGTGGGAACCAATGACACTGCCAAGAACGAACTTGAGCGGATCACTGTGGACTATGTCACTCTGGGAAGAAGGATAAAGGAGTCTGAAGCGCAAGTGGTGTTCTCGTCCATTCTCCCTGTTGAAGGAAAAGGCCCAGGTAGGGACCAATGCATTGCAGAAGTAAAAGCGTGGTTATGCAGATGGTGTCGGAGAGAGAGCTTTGGATTCTTCGATCATGGGATGTTGTTCCAGGAAGAAGGTTTACTAGGAAGAGACGGGATTTACCTAACGAAGAGAGGGAAGAGTATCTTCGCAGACAGCCTGGCTAACCTAGTGAGGAGGGCTTTAAACTAGGTTCGATGGGGGACGGAGACCTAAGCCCAAAGGTAAGTGTGGAAGTGGGACACCACAAGAAAGCAGGAGGAGGAGGGTGCAACAGGGGAGGCTTCCTGATTCATACTGAGAAGCAGGGCAATTGGCTAGTTATCTCAAGTGCCTATACACAAACGCAAGAAGCCGGGGAAGCAAGCAGGTGGAATTGGAAGTCCTGGCACAGTCAAGAAACTATGACATAATTGGAATAATCGAGACTTGGTGGGGTAACTCACACGACTGGAGCACTGTCATGGATGGGTATAAACTGTTCAGAAAGGACAGGCAGGGGCGAAAGGATGGAGGAGTAGAACTGTACGTAAGAGCACTATGTTTACTCTGAGCTCCACTATGAAAGTGGAGATAAGCCAGTTGAGAGTATCTGGGTTAAGCTTAGAAGCAAGAACAATAAGGGTGATGTCCTGGTGGGTGTCCGTTAGACCAGGAGGATGAGGCTTTCTTCAGTCAACTAGGGAAAGTTTCCAGTTCACAGGACCTGGTTCTCATGGGAGACTTTTTGGACAGTGTTGCAGACAACTTCCTGGTGCAAGTGCTGGAGCAACCAACTAGGGGCCATGCTGCTCTTGACCTGCTGCTCACAAACAGGGAAGATTTGGTAGAGGAAGTAGAAGTGGGTGGCAACCTAGGCAGCAGTGACCATGAGATGGTCAAGTTCAGGATCCTGACAAAAGGAAGAAAGGAGAACAGCAGGATATGGACCATGGACTTCAGAAAAGCAGACTTTGACTCCCTCAGGGACTTGATGGGCAGGATCCCATGGGAGGCTAATATGAGGGGGAAAGGAATCCAAGAGAACTGGCTGTATTTTAAAGAAACCTTACTGACGGCACAGGAACAAACCATTCCAATGTGCAGAAAGAATAGCAAATATGATAGGCGCCCAGTTTGGCTTAACAAAGAAGTCTTTGGCGAACTTAAACACACACAAAAAGCTTACAAGAAGTGGAAGCTTGGTCAGATGACCAGGGAGGAGTATAAAAATACTGCTCAAACATGCAGGAATGAAATCAGGAAGGCCAACATGCAATTGGAGTTGCAGCTAGCAAGGGACGTGAAGGGCAACAAGAAGGGTTTCTACAGGTATGTTAGCAACAAGAGGAAGATTAGGGACAGTGTGGGCCCCTTACAGAAAGGGGGAGGCAACCTAATAATAGAAGATGTGGAAAAATCTGAGGTACTCAATGCCTTTTTTGCCTCTGTTTTCACAGACAAGATCAGTTCCCAGACTACTGCGCTGGGCAGCACAGAAGGAGGTGAACATCCCTCAGTGCTGAAGGAACAGGTCCAAGACTATTTAGGAAGATTGGACATACACAAGTCCATGGGGCCAGATGCAATGCACCCAAGGGTGCTGAGGGAGTTAGCTGATGTGATTTCAGAACCATTGGCTATTATCTTTGAAAGCTCATGGCAATTGGAGGAGGTCCCTGATGACTGGAAAAAAGCAAATATAGTGCCCATCTTCAAGAAAGGGAAGAAAGAGGATCCAGGGATCTACAGACCAGTCAGCCTCACCTCAATCACTGGAAAAATCATGGAGCAGGTCCCCAAAAAATCCATTTTAAGGCACTTGGAAGACAGGAAGGTATCAGGAGCAGTCAACATGGATTCACCAAGGGCAAGTCATGCCTGACCAACCTGATTCCTTTCTGTGAAGAAGTGACTGCCTCTGTGGATGTGGGGAAAGTGGTAGACGTGCTATACCTTGACTTTAGCAAAGCTTTTGGTACCGTCTCCCACAGTATTCTTATCAGCAAGTTAAAGAAGTATGGGTTGGATGAATGCTCTATAAAATTGATAGGGAACTGGCTGGAGCATAGGGCTCAACAAGTAATGATCAATGGCTCCATGTCTAGCTGGCAGCTGGTCACAAGCGGAGTGCCCCAGGGGTCGGTCCTGGGGCTGGTTTTGTTCAACATCTTCATTAATGATCTGGATGATGGGGTAGATTGCACCCTCAGCAAGTTTGCAGATGACACTAACCTAGGAGGAGTTGTAGATACCCTGGAAAGTAGGGAGAGGATACAGAAGGACTTGGACAAATTGGAGGATTGGGCCAAAAGATGAGGTTCAACAAGGACAAGTGCAGAGGAAGGAAGACTCCCATGCACAGTTACAGACTCAGGACCGACGAGTTAGGCAGCAGTTCTGTAGAAAAGGACCTGGGGGTTACAGTGGATGAGAAGCTGGATATGAGTCAGCAGTGTGCCCTGGTTGCCAAGAAGGCTAATGACATATTGGGCTGCATTAGTAAGAGCATTGCCAGCAGATCGCGGGAAGTGATTATTTCCCTCTATTTGGCAGTGGTGAGGCCGCATTTGAAGTATTGTGTCCAGTTTTGGGCCCCCCGCTACAAAAAGTATGTGGAAAAGTTGGAGAGAGACCAGCGGAAGCCAACAAAAATGATTAAGGGGGTGGAGCACAAGACTTATGAGGAGAGGCTGAGTGAACTAGGCTTGTTTAGTCTGCAGAAGAGAGGAACTTGATAGTAGCCTTTAACTACCTGAAAGGGGGTTCCAGAGAGGATGGAGCTAGGCTGTTTGCAGTGGTGGCAGATGACAGAACAAGAACCAATGGTCTCAAGTTGCAGTGGGGGAGGGCTACGTTGGATATTAGGAAAAAGTTTTTCACTAGGAGGGTGGTGAAGCACTGGAATGGGTTGCCTAGGGAGGTGGTGGAATCTCCATCTTTAGAGGTTTTTAAGGTGTGGCTTGACAAAACTCTGGCTGGGATGATTTAGCTGAGGTTAGTCCTGCCCTGAGCAAGGCGTTTGACTAGATGACCTCCTGAGGTCCCTTCCAACTCTAATATTCTTTGATTCTATGAATGGATTAAAGGTGCAGCAGGGGCACACCAGCTGCTGCCGCAGAGTGTGACAGACCCACCTCTCTTGGCATTTCCCTGGCACGGACGAGCAGGGAGGATTGCGTCTGGGAGAGCCCTGCACATGGCGCAGCTGCCCCCATGACCAGACATGATATTGCAGGGGAGATGGGGAGGGACGACAAGTCCAGCGAGAATGGAGATGGTGCATCTCAATGAGGCGTGGAAAGGTTGGTCCCTGGCTGCTTCACTCCGCAGCAGTTACCGGGCGCTGGCAAGGCACAGCCCCACCTCCCTGGGGCATTTACCGGGCAGAGGCAAAGCACGGCCCCCTTGGCAGTTACTGAGTAAGGGTAGAGCACGGCCATGACCCTGCCGTGGCAGTTACCGGGGAGGGTGGGAGCCTGGCTCCGCCCCCCAGTGGCAGATACCAGGTACGGGGGGGGGGGGAAGGGGAGGAGCCCGGACCCGTCCCCCCAGTGGCAGTTACCGGGTACGGGTAGAGCCCGGCCCCGCCCCGCCCCCC
>ML675620.1:18982041-19101944 GCA_007922155.1 Mesoclemmys tuberculata
GGTAGAGCCCGGCCCCGCCCCGCCCCCCAGTGGCAGTTACCGGGTACAGGTAGAGCACGGCCCCCACCAGGATGAGCAGGAAGGTGACGGCGAAGATCGCGAAGTCCAGCATGGCCCGAGCCGCGCGCGCCGCAGCAGGGCACGGCAGGGCAGGCTCCTTCCCTCACGGTCTCCACGTCCCCGCGCCGATCGATCGGCAGCGCGGCGGCTTGCCTGGGCAGACCAGAGCAATCGAGCTTGGGAGTCGCGCGCTCTGGGTTCCGTCAGAGCGCGTCTCCGCCCACAGCCGCGCGGGCCGGGCCCGGCCCCGCCTTGGGCCGCCGCCCAGCGCTCGGCCTTGAGCGGGAAGGGCCGAGCCAGCGGCCCCGCCCCGCAGGGGTGAGCGCAGGGGTGGGGCCGCGCCGCGCGCTACCTCCGGCTCCGCCTGCGCCTGCCGGGATGGGGCTCCCTCGCCGGCTGCTGCTGGTCTCCAACTCCACCGTGCACGGCGGGGGGTACCTGGGCCACTGTCAGCAGCAAGTCGGGAGCTTCCTCGGCCAGTAGGTGCCGGCGTCGCGCGGGCCCCAGCCAGGGAGGGGCCCGGCCCGGCCCGGCCCGGCCCGGCCCTGCCCTGCCCCGCCGGGCCGGCGCCTGAGGCGTGAGCCGTGCGCGGGCTCTGCTGGGGAGCAGCTGGGGCTTCTCGCCCCCGGGCACGGCTGGCTCCCGCCTGGGGCGCGGGGCTCGCGTGTGAGCGCTGGGCGGCCTGGCCAGCGAACAGTGAGGTGCCCACGGTTAGCAGCGAGTCGGTGGCGGAGCCCGTAGACCCCGGGACTCCTGGCTGCTGCCCGGGGCTGTCCCTGCTCCGCCGGAGCCCTGCTGACCTCGGGGAAGGGCTTCCGTGCTGGCCTCTCTTTCCTGCGGTGCCCAGGGAACTGGACCTTGAACCCTCCAGTCACAGCTCGGGGCTGGCACTTCTCACAGCTGCCTCGGTGCTGGGTCCCCCCTTCCTGGCGACGGGAACGAGCCAGGGCTTCTCAGATCCCTTGGGCAGTTCTGAAAAATCCCAGCCTAAATGCCCCTGCGTGGACCAGGGTGTAAACTCCCATCTCTGTGTCTGCCGAGGGGTGCTGCCCTGCACGCTCACCAATGGTGTAAATCAGCCGTGGCTGCTCTAGTGAAGAAATGGAACATCGGGGTCACATTTTAAACAGACAATCAAACAAATTGCTGTCCCATGCGGGGTTAGTGCGCTTGGAAGTGCTGCCTGGGCCCCAAGGCACAGCTGGATTTCTGGTGCAGGCAGCTGTGTTGCATTGGGACTGGGACCCTTCTAGGGGCTGGTATGGAATTGGACAAGAGCCTAGTCCACTGAGAAACTATGCTGCAGTGTTTAGTTTTCAGAGAAATTGGTAGGGCTGAACACAGGCTGCTAGAAATCAGTGTATATCGTGTCACACAGTGGGCATAAGTTAGTCAAAACCTGAACTTTATTTATTTAAAAAAAATGAATTATCAGCATTGTCACTGCAGATGATGATTTGGTGATATTCAGGTCTTTGGAAATTAGGGAACAAGTGGGTGGAAGAGCAGGAAAAGCAAACAGTTTCTTTTTAAAATAAAGGGAAGAGGAGGGCTACTTTGTCACAGGCCTTCTTAAAACCTCTTCTTGGTGATTTTAGGAAAAGCAACCCTTCCTTTTCACCTGTTAGCATGCAGTATGAAGCTTTCACCACCACTTGTGATCTCTACATTTAACTCATCAACTTGTTAGATCACAAGAAAAGTTTAAAATGCAGGTGAAGGGGAGAGAAAAACCAAGTAGGTTAAACTTTCAGACTGGTGTTAAAACTGGTTAAACCCACATAACAAGACTTGTGAAGCCCATGCCATTTGCCCAAGTTATGATCATGTTGTCTGACTTTCCTAGGAAAGTGAAGAGAGTTTTGTTTATTCCCTATGCTCTTTGTGATCGAGATGCCTATGCCAAGACTGCAAGAGAGAAGTTTGAAAGTTTAGGTAAGACAGCATCCTACTTATGGACCTGGAGTATCTGTAAGAGGGGGAAAAATCAATGGTGACATATTAAAATATTTTACATGAGCTTTCGTTGAACTACTTCCATTTAATTGTACCTCGCTACTAGCTAGTGATAAAAATTTAGGCATTGTTAGACCAGTGGTCTGTCTGGACAGTATCCTATTTCTTGGCCAGTACTAGATACTTGAGGAAGACACAAAAAATCCTGTAGTGGATTGTTTTGTCATAACTTGCTCATAGGGGAAGTTTCTTAATCCCGCTGATGGTAGTCTTTATCCATTCAATCCAGTGGTGGATGTTTTCATTCGTTCAAATTATTTTTGTTTAAAAAAACCCCCAAACCTACAGTAGGCTGAGGACTTAGCATTCAGAAATAATGTAGTGTTGTAATAATTCATTGTCTTGTCCCATTCTTCATACTTGCTAGTGTTTACCCAGTGCACAGAAGTGCTTAAAGCAGATGTTAACTTTGAACTGTCCACAAAGACACTGAATTGGCCACTTTCCTGTATGGTTCCAGATAACTGAAACTTCAACAATGTAATATGAATGTTCTTTTATTCATTCTAGTGTGTGTTTGGATAGTGCAAATTATTCCTTGCCATGCATTTGTCTGCACTGCATCTTGCACTGTATTGGCAAGCTTTTGTTTCTGCTAGGGCCCTCTAGTCTCTTCCACGCTCTCCCGCATCCTGCTTAGCCTAAGCAGTTTTGCCTAGTCATCTTTAAACTTCAGCACTTTACTCTTAATCTCCTTCTCCAGATCTCTCGTAAATCTGTTTACCACCGCCATTACTATAACAATTTTGTGGTGCACATACTTAACCTTTTGCCAGGCTGAAAATTGATCTTTTCCTCCTATCTTCTGTCTCCTAGCCAGCTTGTAGTGTATGACAGTACTTTGCATCTCAAGCCCCTGATTACTGTTTCCTTAGTAGCTTCTTGTAAGGGATTTTGGAAAATAGGTGAGACTTATCCCATATTTTTATTTAAATAGAAATGGCAAAGGTAATTAAACATATGTTTTCTTATAGGCTATGGGTTAGACAGTATTCATGAATCTTCTGATCCCGTAGAAGCTGTAAGGAAATCTGAAGCAATATTTATTGGTAAGTGTTAATTTTTGGACCTTTACCCCCATATGTATAATATGGAAAAATTAGGGCAGTCTCAGCCAATACTTGTATAGGAGAAAGGGGATTGAAGGACCTGATTCTGTCTAAGGGAGCTAGTCATCGAAAACAACTCAAATAAGAACACACTTCTAGTTCAGTGTCAATTAAGAGTTGCCTTTCTAATTAAGATTAGGAGTGTGTTTTGAGGTGGGGGCTACATGTGTAAATAGCTGCAAGATCAGGGCTTAATATTTCACTGCTTAGATTTTGTATTTTACTGCTTATGAATAATGAAAACTGACAAGTCTGTTTCAGGGTCTCACGCACAAGTGTAATGCTGAAATGTTGAATACAAAAATTCTACAGGAGATGTCCGTCTCAAGATCTCTCAATTTAAAGAAAATCACTTACTTTGGAAACCCCTATAATTTAGGCCTAAACTCTAATTGGCCCTCCTGGCAACATACTGCCCTGTTATGGCTTGGACTGGATATCTAAGCAAAAAATACACATAAGGCAAAGGCAGAACAAAAGAGGATAGTAACAGAATACAGCTTTAAAAAAACCAAGAGAATCCACGCTGTTTCCCATTTGTTATTTCTACCTCCACCACTGTGACTTGAGCTTCTGGAGCTCAGGCATTGTGACTGAGCTGTATTCTCTACACTAATCTTGCTGAACATAATTTCAGTTGAAGAATTAGATCTAATTTGTAACACTTCAAAAATTTTCTTCTCTCCATAAGAGAGGTGTAGTCAAAGCATGAACCTTGACCAAGAGGGTCTAGTCTGTCTCTTGTATGGACATCAATAAACTAACGAAGAAGAGTAATAACTAGTAATAAGCACAATTGCTGCATTGAAATCAATTTGCCAGCAGAGAATCCAGTAGTTGCAGCACTGAGCCCACTAAACTCACCAGGTTTTAAGAAAGACACTTCTCAGCGTGTCAAATCTTTACCAGTTAGATCTGATTCTTGCTTTTTTTTTTTTTTTTCTAAAATCTATCTCTATGTAAGAAGGAATTATCCTCTGTAGTTTGAATAAACAGAAAATTAATCTGAGTTTTGGAGTCACCTATTCCTCCTCAGACATAAAAGCTTTCTAAAAACTGGAAGATCACATTCCTATATTATAAGGTTATTGATAGGATTGTGTTTAAACCAGTAATTTAAAAAACTTTACTCATATATGCATATTAAACTGGTATCTTCAATTACATTAGCTAGGGTAAATGTGACGAAGGTTCTTTAGGGAATAAGCTGATCCCCAGCAGAGATCTGTATTCCTCTGAAGCAGCTGGCTTTACCTGCTGCTGAAGGCAGGGTATCAGCTAGATGGCCCATTAGTGACTTCCAGTCTGGCAATTCTTACATTCTCAGTTAAGGCAAATAAGCCACACTTTTGTCCTGCAGGTGGTGGAAACACATTTCGGCTCTTGAAAGCTCTTTATGACAACAGTCTTCTCCAGGAGATCAGGAAAAGAGTTCTTGAGGTAACCTAAATGATTCACAAGCTGAATTAAAAAGGACATTGATGGGTATTGTTGTTGAATTCCTTAGTATTTGGACAAGCTTCTTTAATTGCTTACATGTGGCTGCTGTGTTTTAATATACTATGGTTCAAGCCTGCAGGCTTTATGCAGGAATTACTGGGTGAAATGCTATGTCCAGTGTTTTAGAAGCAGTCAGACTAACAACATAATGATCCCTTGTGGCCTTAACATTTTGATGCCCATATCTTCAACTGCGGACTCATGGCCACCTTGACAAAAATTTGTAAATCTAGTAATAGCTGCCATGGGTTTCTCCAGAGGATAAACCACTTCCAGACCTGTTAAATCAACCATTATCGCTCCTTTGACACCGTGATGGGGGAGGAGAGAACAGATGGGCTGGCTCAGGGGACTGGTAGGGGGAGAGGCATACAAAGGTCAAGTACCTATCTTGTATGCTAGGAACAAGACAACCAACTCCTTTCATGTATAATTAGCCTTGGAAGGATTAGATTATCAGTAAACATCCATTCATTGTACACAAATCAACAAAAATTTAATTAAAATTTAGATATGCAAAGTAAGAAATGCTACTTGAGAACTTGTTAGCATGTGATTTAAGGTCATTTGTTTTGCATAGTTTGACATAACAGTATGTGTTTAATGGTTATGAAGTTTTAACTTTGACTCACACCTGTTAAATATTTTCTGACCCTCCATAGTTTCCTGCAACTGTGAAAATGTATATAGATAGAAATTGAAAAATACTCAAAACCAGGGTGGCCAGGACAGTCCTTTTTTTAAAGCCCCATTTTGACTTTTTTTGGCAAAAGTGGGTATTTGTCCCTTTTGCTCTTGCCAACTTGATTAGCTGGCAAGAGCAAATGGGATAAATGCCCACTTGTCCCCCCCACCCCAAAAAAATTTGGTGTGAGGAAGAGGGAATCAGCAGAAATGCCAGTCTCGTGCAGGGGAGGGGTGGCAGGCAGGGCTCCAATGAGAGCAAAAATGCCAGACCTGGGGTAGGGTAGCCAGTGCTTGGTGGGATAAGGCCCCGGGTGAGCGGCTCAGGCCAGCCCCGTGCAGGGATGGGGTAGGAGGGGAAGGCTAGCCCCACATGGTCTCCTGTTTTCCTCTGGGGAAATATGGGTACCCTACTGAAAATCTGTAATTTTGTTCAACTGAAAATTTTTAAATTGAGAAGTGCCCCTTTCAGCCACTAGGTGGCACTGCTGAGGCAGGCCCTATTGTACCCTGCTAGTTGCTTATAATAGACTAATGTGGGATGTCGGTGTGCAGCAAGTTTCCAGAACCTCTAAGGGAAGACTGAAAAAACTGGGGTTCTTTAGTCTGGCGATGATTAAACTGTTATATCCTCCCTCAGTTTCAAGTACCTAAAAGCTTGTTAAAGGAGAGAGAAAAATTGTTCTCGTTAACCTCTGAGAACAGGATAAGAAACATTGGCTTAATTTGCAGCAAGAGTGGTTTAGGTTTTCCTAGCACTGGTGGGTGACACTGAAGTCAGACTTCCCAACCAGCCACGAACAGTACTTCTGATTCCCGCATACTGGTTATCAAGAAGCCACTATACAAATACACGAGCCCCCTTAGTACATTTCAGTCTCTGGCTCCCAGACTGCCACTAGGTCCAGCAAAGAGACCAGTTATTTAAACTCTATGCTCTTTACTAAAAAGGTTCCCTCTGATCCCAAAGGACCAGCCACACAGTACCAGTTCATTATAAGCTTGGATCTTACCCAAAATACCACGCTGCCAGCCAATCCTTTAGTAACTAAGACTAAAGGTTTATTATAAAAAGAAAAACAATAAGAGAAATGTTAAAGGATTAAAGCAATCAGACACATACAAATGATTTGAAAGTCCATATACATCAGGTTTCTAGAAGAATTGTGGAGTTGCAGGCTTGTATAGTCTCTCTGGTATACATCCAGTACCTGGATGGATCCAAGCCTTTTGGTTCAATTGCAAAATGAATTGAACCAGAGGTTGGTAGGTGTGTGTCTGCAGCTGGACAGGAACAAAGACAATGGTTTCTGTGGCTTGATCTTATATACCCTCTTTTCCTGGCCAGTGGACACTTACAGGAACTAAAATGAAGTCCAGAGTCACATGGGCCAATCCTGATAACTCTTCAGGTCATGCCTTTAGTTCCTTCCTGGGCCTTTCGCTTCTGTAAAGGTTTTGATGGGCCATTAAGCGGGCTACTGTCCTGCTGCCTCTCTATCTGGGCCATGTCTTATACACAGGTATACAAAAGATGTCCCTAACTTCCCTCACGTATAACACATGAACAAAATTTCTTCTTCAGCACATTCTAGCCTTTCTAATAGTACCTGTCATGGCATATCTCACATGAATTACTATGATTTTGACATACTGGTGAGACCCCCAATGTGAGATTGGTGTAGAAGGGAATAATCAGAGCTCCTGAGTACACCTCAAGGGCCCCCTTCATCTGGCTCATATGTTCTCTACAAATTGCACAACTATGTATGGTACATAGCACTGCAGAAGATCTTATCCTTATGGGTGATAAATGTTGCAAAAGGTAAGGTCTGAAAGAGCTACCAAATTGAAGAGGGCTTTTATCAAAAGAGCTTTTATCAAATACTGCAGTGTTGGGTCCATATTAATGATATAGTTGAGAGTAATTGAGCAACTGCTTTCAACTTAGCAAAAAGAGCTACCTAGCAAATCAGCTGGATCAGTCAATTGATCTCTAATGCTGCACAGCTTCTAGTACATTTGAGGTACACTTAACATCTCTATTGAAGACATATGGCTAAAATGGTACACAAAGGGAGAATGCTTGTTCCAGTCACTTCAGGAAGAAGCTACAGATTTCCACAATGTGTGGGGTGGTTTACTGCAGTCCACACCAATGGATCCAAGGTGATGGCAGGTATGAGCCTGATAATGTTGATCCAAATAGCCTCATCAGAATGCTTCCTACACCAAGCTCTTACTGTGAAGAAAATTCCTGAAACCTCACATCAGGTCTGTGTTAGGATAAAGAGCTTTGTAAAAGGTCTAATGTTCTGTGCTTTGCATTGCTCTGGTTGCATAAGCTCCCAGAAAGCGTTTCTCTTTACCTTCCAAGTTACTTTTACTTCTGAGTGAAATTGAGAGCTTGACTCTTTCCTGAATTATTGGCATCCTCCCCTTGCTGGTACCTTTGGTAATCCATCTTCGGTAGCACATTTAGCCCACATTAGCTAACATTTCTGGGCACAAATTAGACTCTTTCCTTCACGGGTGGAATCCAAATATTCTATCTATGCAGAGTAGAAGTATTGATAAGAAAACGTGGATATTGCTCTTCCCAAATGTAAAGAGGAGGCTTGGAGTTGTTTCCTCTTCTCCTGGAGTCTGGAGGAAATGAGGAGCCAGCTGGAACAGCACAAACTCAAAATTGGAATCTGTGGAAACATAGGACCCAGCTGCAGGATGGTCTTCTTTATGACACTTCCAAAGGGAAGAGATGAATTAACACCCCAAGCCAAGATGCTGTCAATGTAGCAAAGCTGACTGGAACTGTAAAACTGAAAGATGTGGCCTTGAGAGAAGACCTTTTTACTGATACTCTAGGCAGGAACTCGGCAGTCTGACTGTCAAAAGGAGAACCAGGCTTTAGTTGTGAAAACCTAGAAAGTCCTCATCGATTTTGTACACCTCTCTGAATCACAGGCCAGATTCATAAAGGTATTGAGATGCTTAACTTGCATTTGAAAATCAGTCTAATCTGGGAGCCTAAATATTTTCAAAGGTCTTGTCCTAAGTAAAGTAGTGATTTAAAAACCAAAACACAGTAGCCAGTGGCCTCAAGTGACAATTTCCTCCATTCAAACTAGCATGGAATATTTTTCCAGCAAGAACCTTCAGTAGTGAATGTATTTCAGATTCTGTGCTTGCATCTAACATTAGCTTTTCAGAACTTTAGATGGTATAGTTAGGATTGTAGCACTCAGATCACAGGTGGCTTAGATTAGAGCTATATTCTATTTAGAACAGGATGAAAACGAATCCATAAAAATTATAGGCACACTACTACACTGACAGAAACAACCCCACGACATGCTTGTAAATAACCATGAAAGAATGTAAGCATAACATTGTACAAAAATATGTATATTTTCCCAACAGAGAGTACTGACAGTGCACAGGCACCATCAGATTTCCTAGAGTTTGACACATCCAGGCTCTGGATGCAGTTTCAGCTCAGCTTTGCCTTAGCTTATGTAACTTTGAGTCAGTTACTTCACCTCAATTTCCCCCGTCTAATATTAACGATAGTATTAGAGTGGTTTTCACTACTTCTCTTGCCTTTTGAGACTGTCTGAGAGAAGGGATGTGTAAAGAGCAATGTATCCGTCTCATCTCTGGCATCAAGTACTGGAGTTTCTCAGAGCAATAACATTTCCTATTACAATGCTGCTTTATCTTTCAGGATGGAATTCCATACATGGGGTCCAGTGCAGGAACTAATGTAGCTACTATCAGCATCAACACAACCAATGACATGCCAATCGTGTACCCACCTTCTCTGCAGGCTCTTGGATTGGTTCCTTTTAACATCAACCCCCATTACTTGGATCCAGATGTTAACAGCACTCACATGGGTGTAAGTAAAGTACTTCTCAGCCAGCTACAGAGCTAGTACACTAAAGGCCGATTACAGTGTGCATGTGCTGTGACTTGTAAAGCTTGCAGCTGTCTAGTGGCTGCCTGCTGGAGTGGTTTGAAATGTAAATGAAGCAAAGGAACCTTTGTTACTGCCAGCTTCCTTTTGGAAGTTTTTCCTTGGAAATGAGATTACTTGGAAACAGTATTACTGAGATGGAACAAATTCTGATGGTTAACTCAGGTCTTTGGATGACTATAATATTAATATTACTGCTGGCATGTACTGCTTGGGTGGACAAAGGAGAATACTAAGGGTAAACTTAAAAAACCCTGAATAATGATACATGCAGCATTAGGTAAACAGCAATATTTCTCGAAAACATTCACCAGAGCCTGTCTAACTTGCTGGTCTGCTGTGACATTCCATATAGAAACATCTTGAGGCTTTATACACATCTGCAAGAGTTTCCTTTTGAGACTTTCAGACCAGGGTGGAGTGAAGGTCATCTAAGAACCCCTGGCTTAGGAAACATCTTCTAAGGGATATGGAAATTCCTACACTCGCCCAATGGCATTTAACCAATAAGCCTTAAATTCTGAGCTAAACTGAGCAGATGTAAATGGAATTCAGAGTGGGAAGTATTTTATCAAATATAGTGTCCATATACATAGACAAAGGTAGAGCTGTGAATTTAGATCCACTCAGTAAGAAGCAA
Source organism: Mesoclemmys tuberculata (assembly GCA_007922155.1). NCBI lineage: Eukaryota > Metazoa > Chordata > Testudines > Chelidae > Mesoclemmys > Mesoclemmys tuberculata. The sequence continues at coordinate 18,992,027 of ML675620.1, forward strand.
GGATAACTGAACAAACCACCTATAATTTACAAGTAGTTCGCTCCTAAAAGCACAACTTCTGGGAAGTTTGTCCCTATGATACAAAGTACTTCAGCCTTTCATTTACAAGGATGTTATCTGGCAGCAAACAGGACATTTCTGAGAGAGAGTAAAAGATACTCTCCATCTTAGAACCATGGAGAGAGAGAGAGAGAGAGAGAGAGAGAGGACCAGGACCCAAACATTTTAAATCTTTAAGATGTGGACATATACTTAAATCAGTTTGCAAAGCATATTTTTAACTGCTCAATTTCCTGCACAACTTCTATTAGTAAAAGCTGTGTGGTGGGATATAAATGTTTGTCTCTGCACTTTGTGTTCCTCTGACCTCAAAAATCCTTCTGGCTTTCTTCTTTCCCTTTGTCCTCCTATCACTTCTTTGCTCTTACTCATCTGTCACCTTCAGTTCAGCAACAACCCCCAGGCAATGTGGTTACATGGCAGAGTTTTCTTCCAAGGAAACGAGACTAGGGCTTTAAATGTAATTAATTCAGGGGTGGAAACATTCTGTTTCCCTGGGGACACCTATCTCCTTCATTCAGAAATAACTTCCAGAACTACCTCCAGCAGTATGATAGACAGAGCAATATTTAATTGAACAGTTCCTTAACTTTAAAATAAATTTAAGTGGAACCTCAGCTTAAATTTTTCTGTGTTTCCAAAATTTAAATTGTTTGTTTGTTTACTTGGTAACATTTTAACAAAGATTAGTATTTGAGATACAGGGTGAATTCCTGGCCCCAGGGAAGTCAAAGGGAATCTTGCCATTGACTTCAGTATGGCCAATATTACATCCATAAACTTCAGGCAAATGACATTTTTCAGTTGGGAACAGTACTTGCCTACTTTCTAGGAGTGTTGGGAAACATCATCAAGTTAACATTTTTGGAAGTGCTTTGTGATATTGAGCTAGAAGGCTCTAAATTCTAAGTACTCATATAGCAGACATTACTTAAGCCTATGCTCACTAGATCCTTCTATTCCAGGAGACACGCGAGCAAAGGATTCTTCAGTATCACGAGGAACCAAACACCCCTCCAGTACTGGTGAGTAATATATCCCAATCAAACTCATTTCCAGCACATGCTTATTTGAATGCACCCTCTCCAATCACATATCAAATTTTAGATGTCTTAATCTTTCCCATGTCCTTTGCCCTGTACTGAAGGCTTTTCTATCAGTCTTCTTCCACTGAGACTTCACTGCTAGCTTCCATCTTGGATGTCATGCAGCTACACAATTTGTTCATCTTGCTCTAAACTGCATCCTGTATATTCAAGGCCTCGTGGTCTATGGCTGAGAGCCCTGGATTTATGCAGCACTGTTGACATGTAGAAAGAGTAGTAGATGGACATGGGTAGAATTTCCTGTTGACTAGCCCTTAATCTTCCTCCTTCAGTCCTTGAAATTTTTTCTCTAACATTCTTGAAAGTGAGATTGGTTTCTCTGTCATTTAATCTGTACTCAAATTTGGCAAAGCACCTTTATCACTAACCAAGTATTATGAGGTCACACTGCTGTGTGAGAGACTAGAATTCAGAGGCTTTCAATTCCAGCCAGCACGCCCAATCCCTGGTGCATGAGAAATACTTACTTAGGATTTCTAACAGACTCCATTGGTTGCTCTATAACAATATTGACAATCTAGACTTTGAGGATGGTAGTAGTAAAAGCTACTGAAGGATTCCAGGGAAGCACTTTCCTTCCTCCTTCGTTTTTTAAAGACAGTGAACTGACTGTAGAAAGTGAAATCCTCCTCCTAACACTAGCTATGACTTACCTACTTTGCCCTAGTGCCTTCATCTCAGAAGAGGTGCCATCCTTATTAGGCACAGGTGATGGAGTCAGCATATAGGCAGTACATGCTGTCTGTGCCCAAATAATGTATCTTGGGAATTGCCCAGCTGCGACCATACACTTCCTTGGGAGAAGTGCTAATTAAAATAAACACCAGGCTGCTAGAGCTGAGTCAAATGCTTTAAGCGAGCTAAAATAAAACCACCCTTAAAGTAACTTGTGTTGTGATGCTCAAATCTGGAATGTAACTTAGAACTCTTGTTTGGGAGCTCAAGTGACATCCAGGGTTTTATTTCTCGTTAATTCAGGGTTTGTATGAAGGAGCAATATTACTAGTGGAAGGAAACAAGGCCACCCTGCAAGGAGTAACTGGAGCTCGGCTGTTTTTGAGGTATGGTGTATTCAATTCTGTGCAGCTTTTAATCGAAGTTGGGTTTTTTTCTTCAACAGCAGAAAGGATGATTGTGGGGTTAAGGCACTGGACTGGAACTCTGAGGTCTCTGTTCAGTTACCAGATCTGCTGGATCTTCCTGTGTCAACCTACAGTAGTAGAGTCATTTAATTTCTTGCCTCCATTTCCCACATGTAAAATGGGAATTCTTCCCTGCTTTACAGGGATGGTTTGAGGGGGGCTGATATTGTAACACAGGGGAACCAGAGCATTTGTCCTTTATACTGGAACCCTCATACTTACTGGGCTTTAGAGTGCCCTTTCAGAAACGAGTTGCAGCTGTGTGTATTGGTAGATTAGCCTTATTAGTTTAGGGCCTGATCCCAGAGGGTCCGTTACAGTGCAGCTGGGAGCAAACCTCCCAGCCTGGGTAGACAGACTAGCACTATGGGGGCTGAAGCCAGGGCGCTGAGTCCTTAGTTAAAAATAGCAGCACATGTTGCAGGTCAGCTCAGGCTCTTAAGCCTGCCTGGAATGTCCACATTACTACTTTTAGCATGTGAGCATGAGATGGTCTTCTCCAGGCTGGGAGACTCACTCCCAGCTACAGTGTAGACATAACCATAGACACTTATAGGATAGTAATGGATAGCAACCAGACAGTCCTAAAAACTTAACCTGTAGTCCTTAGTCACATGAGAAAAAACTATGGATTGTAATAAGTAAAGGTTGAAGGACTAGGCTCTAAAGTTCAATACCTAATAGACTTCACATTGCTTTCAAAGAATGAAGATTGTAGGACCCCCCAGCCTTGATAACAAAAGGAAGTAAAATAGATTGTTCACATTCTACTTTGATGGCCAAGCTTATAGAACAGTTCTTGTCTTGGTTCCAGAGGTGAGAAACCAACTAAACATGAGCCAGGAACAGATTTCAGTTTCCTCCTGACGGATGGTAATTCCCAGAAGCCATAGCCTTTCCTGCAGTGAAATGCACAATGCTGAAGGAAGATAGTGAAAAGAGGAACTTCCAGGTCTGGAAAAATTAAATTTTGTAAATAAAACAAGATTTAAAGAACTCACCGTCTTATTTCTGTAGGAACTGACTCATCTTAAACACTTCCTTGCAGTGTTAGGGGAGAATACACTCCTGCGGCTAGTTTAAAGCACTGTGAAGTGAACTAGGGGGCATGAGAGAAAGCAGCTTCCTCTTCTCTGTTATGCTTGGATTCCCTCTCCCACCTTCCCCCATTAGCTGCTGAAAAAAGGACTTGACAGGCATGGGAACCTGAAATAGGAGCACCAGAAACCTATATCCATCTGAAGTTTCTGGTTCTCCAGCCTTTCCTGACAGCACCTTCCCTGGAAGCACAAAGACGTCCCCCTATTTGCTTGCTGAAGGGAGATCTGTTTCAGTTCTCACTAAAGGTAAAGGGAACAAGTCCCCCCAAAAATGAACTTTCTCAATATTAGCAGGTCAAGAGGCCAGGTCATGCTGCCAGAGGCTATTATTTATCTGTCTTAATAAAAAGTGCAACAGACCAGTAATAATAGTTCCTGCCTGAAACATACCAACTCTCTTGGTGTACTTACCTAAATACCTGTAGCAGACCATGGGAAAAAAATAGACAGAAATCACACATCTGATTATTTATTTGCTCCAGCCCCAGCTGTTTTATACAAACCTAATTTAATCATCATTATGTACAAAATAAGTGTGCATGTTAAAGATTACAAATTTGCAAATACTAGAAAAAGTGCAAAATTTTAAAACATCTTCCACCATGCTGTACAGAAACAAATTGGATATTAGCCAATATACACAATATTAAAACTTACCCCTTGGAACATAACAAATATTAAAATAAGACAAACAGTATATACCTAACCTTAAAAGCATCCAGAGGGATGAAGGTATTGCACAGACGATTAACAGCAAATTCATTACACCACCAGATGGCTATTAGTTGAAACTAGATATATTTAACAACTAAAATTTGTTTGACTTTATTTAAAGGCATTTTTGGCATTAAATCCTTTTGTAATCACATAATTGCACAATCATAATTACTAGAATGAAGAGATGGTTAATTGTCACGCTATAAATAAGGCTTAGTGTTCTGTTTCCATCATAAGTTATACTGATTTAAGCAAATGCTGAGGCACATCATAATGAGTCTCACTTTTCACACGAAAAGCTCCTTAAGAAAATTAAGTAGCAGCACAATCTCCAAGAAACTGATCAGCAAAAATGACTGTTTACAGACCCCCAACCCTGCACTGAGCGATGCCTCAACTGCTCCTGAAGAGCTTATTGCAGGAGCAGAACACGAGGCAAACTTTCATTACTTGGGTCCTTTCAATTACTTCCTTTAAGTTTGGATACCACTGAACACCGCTCTCACTTGTTAATGACGAAATACAACACTGCTAGTTAGAAGCGCATGGCATTTCTGGTTTTAAGGGTTTATTTTTAGGCAAACTATGGTTTCAGTTTAGGAATAAAAATTCATTATTGGTATTTGAAATTCAAGTTATATTAAAAATTGGCCTCTCCCCCCCTCCCCTGTGGTAGATTTTATTGGATATTTTTATCTCAGACTCTTGCATGGGTGAGGTAATAATTAAAACCTGGAAACTATACCCATCCCATGGGTTGGAAATATTGGACCAGATCTCTCCCCCCATTTCAGAATGATGGCTAGAAATAGTGCACAGCAGATTAGACGTGACTTTGCAGTGTCAGATTTCTGGGCAGCAGGGAGGCAGTAGTCCTTATTACACACAAGTAGCAAGACCCCCTAGGGCATTCAGAGCTGAGCCTTAGAAATGTCTAAAGAATCCAGGTATGTGCAACACATGAATACAGCTTGAGGAACTGAGTTCTAAGGCAAGACTGAAATAACTGTCCATGCACAGACAGACAATGAAATATTGTATCTGAAGGACTTAGGTAGCAAAGAGAGAGAACTCACATCTCCCCCCCATTGTTCCAAGGGGATCCAGCTCCGGGTGGGATATGAAACTGAGCAAAGGATGGTCTCGATGAAACATCAGCAATAACTCAACAAGCAGGCTGGGAGAACTGGTGTCCAAAAGTAGAACTGGAAACCTAGCACCTGACTCATTTAAAAGTAAGCGACACTAAGCACTCTACATTTGGTTTAAGGAGCAATTCTGGACTGTCACCTTAGGATGGCCACCTTAACTTTTTAGGTTATCTTGCCTTCTTGTACTCAGGCCTCAGGACTGTAATGCTAAGGTGCTTTGGAGGAAAGGTGCTTGGGCTCCAAGGGAAGGGGTTAACCCTACTGTACTAGCTGAATAGCTCCTGCTACCTAGCTTGAGTTGCAGTAGCCTGAGGGCACTGCCTCTGCTTGAGAAGTGTGTTAACAAGGGGAGGAATATAGAGTGAAATCTGGTTCCTCAGAATGCGTGGAGGACGTCCTCTGAACTCACTGCCTGAACTGCCTCCATTTGGTTCAGATGTGGGTGCAGAAAGAGACCAGGTAGAGTCAGATAATGGGAAATTCCACCACCAAAACAAGGGAGCAAGCTCACGTGCTAATACCGAATGCAGCTCCTGAGAGTCAGCAGAAGGGATTTTAAAACGACATCCCTAAATCACGACAACCTGTCCCAGAAGCACCGGATCAGTGGCCTCCTTGTGTTATCTCAGACTCCTGGAGCGTAATTATTCGTTACACAGACCCATGCCTGCATTTCTAAAAAGAACGGCAAACTCAAGAAAGTGGATTACAAATAGCCCAGTGTGCCCCATTACTGCACAGCAGTATTGTGCAGCGTCAATGACCTAAGAACCTCCTCTTTTACTAACTTGTCACTTCAATACTTAGCTCGTGCCTGACAATTTCAGAGCATAGCTAGTATATTGTTAATGAAATCTGAAATTACATGTTTGTTCAAGGTTCCTGATTTATAGACTTTAACCTGATGTTTACAGAATCTCTATGCCAAATCCCTGAACATTAACAGATGTAACGCTCACAACTGGTGGTAGCTCTATTGCTGTCATAGTAGCATTGAGCTTAATGGGCTAATTCAGGAAAGCATTCCCATTCAGTACAGCACTTAAGCGCTTTACAGGATAAGACCTTATGTTCATAATAGTATATTTAATAAAATAATCTTAGCATTCTCTCAATAAAAGATCAGATAATATTTAATATAGTCCTTGAAAAAGAAAGAATTTAACCTAGTCTTAAACTCTCTACAGTACTGCAGTCCACACACACATTACTTAAACTAAGAAACTTACAAGATGAAATCTTTTTCAAGTGGATAGCTATATCTGGAATCTCAAGAACATTTAAAGATCATGGGTATGATTTTCATAAGAGCCTAAGGGAGCTAGATGGCCAACAGCCACTGAATTCCATTAAGACACAACCATCTTAACCCAGAGAAATGGGAGATCACTCACTGGCTATCCCTTCCTAGACTGTGGGAATTAAAATAATTGCCCCCCTGCCCCCTTTTTTGTTTTGTTTTAATCCTTTGCAATGCCAGCAAACTGTTTTTAAGACAAAACACATCTTCCTTAAAGAGGCTCCTTATCAAAATAGTCATTCAGTAGGCTACTTAAAACCTCATATGCCATTTAAAATTTAAAAAATGGTAATAATACATGTAGTTAAAGCAGGTCATGAAGAAAAGCTTTGCTTAGATGAATGTCTAGATTATTCAAACAAAGATCTTACTGGATGCTTTCTGAATCAAGGCATGCTCCCACGAACATTTTAAATAAGAGGAAAGATTGTTTAAACAGTTGGGTTTTTTTTGGTGTGTGCTGGTGGTGGGAAGATAGGTGGATGATGGAAGGGACAAAGTTTCAAAGATTGCACAAGATGAATATGATACACAGAAAATAAAGAATACATTGATGCAATATAACCCATGTATTTTTTTTTTACCTTAACTTGGACAATGAGCATATAACTCTCTTTTGAATGCTGGCATTTCTCAAATGAATACTTAGTATGATATTAGACAACATTTTCCACAGTACATAAAAATGAGACAACCAAAAATAATTACCACCACTGAGGTTTGCAACATAAATTGATAATCAAAGGTGAATCTAATACAAATTTTATTAGAAACAAAATTGTTCTAAGCATTTCCCTAGACTGTAAGTGGAAGTTACTGAATCCTGCTAACTGTTGAATCCAGTTAATAAATTACTAGGAGGAGATGAGTCAATTTTCAGCTTTTTTAAAAAAAATACATCTGTTTGTAGTGCTGACTTAACTTTCTTTTAAGTCCATCTCACAGGTAAGGAATATTTTTAGCTTCCCTAGATATCATTGTGGCCTCCAATGGTTAAACAAAAGACGGAATACCTAGAAAAGTGCCTTGAAAAATTCTTAGTGTTATAAAGCAGCTGTGTACTCAACCTAAGCTTGATCTGAATTCATAGTCAGAACTATTTCATGTCACAGCTTTACCTTCTAAAAAAGAAAGTTAAATAAATAAATCTTAGTGTAAAAAGACTAAAGAGAACTTGTATTTTGATAACTATTTTTCCTCTACGAAGTGAGCAGGTGATGGTATCCAAGAGCTCTATAAGCTTGAAGAGTCATCAAAAGTAAAAATTTAAAGCTTAGAAGAAGTGCGATGCACTAATTCAGTGTCCACTGCTTTGCAAACCAACCGCAACTCATACAACCACAAAAAAGTTTCATACTTAATTAAAGAAAAATTACAAGAAAATAATTTAAACAAAAACAAGTGAAATACCAGCTAAACTCTTCCTTACTTAGAGCTCTCACATACAAACCACATATTTTATTTACACTTGCTTTTACAGATAAGCAAAGTATAGGCCACTCAAAATATGAAGAGTGCTGCCTGCTGACAGACCCTGCTGAGTAATTGTGAAATCTGACTACTGCTGGTGCATGAAAAGAATAGACAAATTGGAATTTAAGTTTAACCTTTCCTTCTCAAGGGACCAGATGCTCAGCTATGGCCAATCTACACAAAGTGCAAGTAGCGTATGTGTAAGTGCATCTTAACACTCACCTTTGTACTCCCATGATCTTTCTGTTGCTTTGTGCAAGGTTGGTCCCCCAGACACCAAGACAAAGTAGTGTGAAGGCAGCTCTAATTTATACCAGTCGCTAACATTCGTGAGGCTTAATTAATGCTTGTAAAGCACCAAAATTCCTGGATTAAAATATGATATATTCAGATGATCATTATTATATAAATGGCTGCATCTCTCCAATTTCTAAACCTACATTACATTTTGTGGATGCTGACCCAGTTTCCCTGATTTTCTTACATGGATAAAAATGCTAAAATTTTCCACCAGTTCAAAAATTAAAAATTTGCATAAAATACCTAAAACAGATGAAGATGCTTTCAAAAACTCACATGAACCTCTCTGAACAAATGACAACAGAAAGATTAACGTTCTGGCCAAGCATTACACAGAATATTAACTCTCAATTTCTCCACTTTGATTCAGCTAGTTAATCAGTCTCGGAGTTTAAAAAAATTCCAAATATACACATTTAAGCTCTTAAATGTACAGTTATAAAACCATCAGCACAGTACCCCAAGCAAATTAATTTGAGAATACAGTATAACCCCACTTAAGTATAATAAATCACACATTCAAAACTATGATTCTTCTTAACTTCTGTCTCACTAACTCTTCAAAAATCCCTTACTTGTGAAATTTCAATAGATATACCTACTACACATTCACATATCCCCGAGTTTCCTTGGTATTGTTATTGTATCAGTAACTTGCTAATATATATTTTTTTCATTTAGACTTTCTTCCCATGTCCATAACTCATTTCAAAGTGTGTGTGTGGGGAGAGACTATTAACCCCTTTTTTCCCAAATAAATCCATATGCAAAACATGCCACTTTAAAATGACTCTGAAATAAAGGGGATAAATACCATACTGACAAATGCCAGGGAAACGCTTCCATTTCCCTATAATTTTCCAGATGAGTTGATCTGCCACAGCGATTAGTTAATGTTATAGCTATCCATAATTTTGTCCAATTTATTCTCCGATCAGATATAATTTGAGTAAATGTTAAAACAAGCAACAATTCTTTTTAGATTAGTTAGATAAGGTCATTAAAATATTCAGCCTATATAAGCATGATACAGGAGCATTCTTGGGAAGTCATCTTATGGAGAAAAATATGTCTTGGACAGAGTGATTACTACTACTTTAGACTATCAACAAATATTGCACTAAAAGTGAATGAAATTAGATTACACTGTAAGAGGTTCCTCAGGTAGTTTAACAACTCCCCAATTCTAGGGGAAATCTGACAACATTTAGAAGAGACACAACACATTCACTTTCATAAGTAATAAAATAAGGAAGAAGTGGGGAGGGCTGTCTGAGAATTAACAACTAAATCAAATGATTTATCTCTATTGGCTACAGAGACATCTTGTTTTCAATATTACCACTTCCACAAAAGACGTAAGGGAACAATATTTTCCTCTTATCTATGTACAGTCATCTTCCCACCTAAAAGAACCAACCCTTTGCCCTGAAGGTAACGTTTTCCTAAGACTACTATAGTTTTTGAGTACTACTTTTGTTGTAAACAATATAAATATGCAGGGCTGTGCGGTCTTCCTCTCCCCTACATTAAACATGTACATCAAAAACTTCTATAAAAATGTGTATCGTACCTGGATTTTTCTACTTACTTTTCCAGCACTATGACTCTAACTAAACCAGGTTACTTGTTTGACAAATACAGAGCCAACAAACAATGTACTATAAATGTAAATTATGCTGCAAAGTTTTTCAGATGATCTTAATGTTGAAATTAGATATTTTGGTTTGCAGTAATTATGCTATTAAGAAACAGAACAGCTCAATCTTTGACAGACATGGCAATGTAATTCTCATCCCCCCTGTATTAATACAGGGCTTTAAAACATGTAAGGGATTTCTAAATGTGTGTGTGTGTTGCTGTGCCAAGCAGTATACAGAATATTCTGCAGCAAATAGTCTCTCTACACCAATTCCTATGAGGTTATAATTCGTTTTTGTACTTTTAACTAAACAATTTCTGACAATAAAGTAGTGCAATTGAGGTGCTCCCCGCAAAACAGTAAAAACGGTATTCTCTCAGGAGCCACACAATAGATTATTATTAATAATTTACAGCAATACACAGCAAGCTGATTGGTCTGAAGAATATATCTGAAGTCATAACTCTCAACTGTCCCAATTTTATCAGCATATCTGCAATTGAAGGAATTTTATTATCCTGGAATTACAAAGATGTCAAGGTGAGATGGGATATTTTCCTTGAATTTGAGTTGAACCTTCCATGCGAATGAGGAACATCTAGCATTATTCATCTGTATATGATATCATGTGTTTTAAATTCACTTAGTCTTTTTCTGAAACTCAGTTCCAGCATTAATCTAGAAAGAGTCCACTGCTACCAAATCAGCATGATTAGGAAAGAAGCAGTTGTGGGCTAATTTGCGTGTTTGCATATATAAATGACGGTACCTCTCTCGTATGGTGGCCTTACTCTGACTTTCAAGGATAAGTCTCTAAACCACTCGTCAGACAGTTGAGAGAGATATTTAAAGGGACCAAAGGATTAAACAAATCTCTAGAATCCATGGGAGAATCCAGAAGCAGCAATCACTTGGAATCTTGAGTGTTATATTCAGTCTCTCCCGATGAAATCTGGCTGAGCCGTTTGCTTGATCCCCACAGCTTTCGGGAAAGCTGACCCGAGCGCATCTGTTCGAAGTAATCCAGAGAAACAAAAGGAGGGGGAAGGGATAAGGTGGATAAATTAAAAAAGAAACTTCAGATGCTGATTCTGAAGAAGTGCAGACAATATAAGGTACTGCACAAACAAAATTACAGCAACAGAAATTAGTTCAAACCAACGAACAAACAAAAGTTAACATTTTGGGATGATTCTTGGATTGGCACAAAAGACGATAAAAGTTGCTTATTATCTTTTTCACTTTTGGACAGTTAAAGGAACACTGTCAGGCAAGTAAAGTCTAATATTTTCCTACTTTACATTTATTCTGATTTTCTAGGGAGTGGGTTCTGGATTCTAAATTGCTATTTTTGTTAAAGAGAAAAAATTATTGCCAAATGGAAATGAACAAAATTAGTAGGAAGAGCATTTTATGTTGAGGGAATTACTAGAAAGGAAGCGTAAAAGATAATTAAAAAGAGTATCTGACAATGTCCTTTACGTGATGTAATACTGCACGGCAGTGATGACAGAATGAGAGAGAGAGGAGTTCTCCGGGTGCCAAATTTCTAGACTTCTACTGATCCTGGTGAAGTGCTCAGGGCAAGAATTATTAAACAAATGTAATCTACAGTGAATATTCCATAATAAAGACAAGTAATAAGATGTTCAAAGTGACAGGTAACCAATGGCAATGTTAAATCATGGATCTAGTGAATTCGTATCATATTTGAATATGACAGTATTCGGTAAGAAACTTTTAATTCATTTCATAATTACCACTGCCCAGTGGTGATCCTCTTCAGGCAATACATAAGAATATAAAATTCCTTCCAGTTGAAGAAAATCATCCCTTAATGGCACAGGGTCCAGAAAGTTTCTGATACTCATAAGGCTGGCACTTTGTAACTACATATTGAACAATTAAATAGAAGCCAACCAATCACAGCATCAGTGTCCTAGAAGTTACACAGTGCTGTCAGTTCAAATGGGACAATCCTGCAGACTTCTGCAGTGTTCTAAACAACTAGACAGTTTTCTAAACCAATTCACATAGTCCACTTCTGGTTACACTGTCAATGCATAAAGCAAAAGATCAATCTTAGTCTCAATAGCACTTTACTATTCTGTTCAATAAAATGTTTAGAAAGAACCTCCTTATGTTCTAAGGCTAAATATAGCATCATCACTGAAGCCCAAATAATAATGGTAACATGCCCTTCTGTATGAGGAATCTGGAAGTCCCTAATTTGTTATCGCCATATTTTACTTGTCAGACAAAAAAATTATTACCTTTTAAACACAATAAAATGATTTTTACAAATCAGAGTAAGCAGGGAAATATGGGATAAAATATTGTCCCTACTACTATTGTTTTTTAATCTGTTTATACAGCTATTAATCCTGCAAATGCTCTGAATTATAAACTGAAAACACTGATAAAGCTCATGGAAAAACCTCCATATCCTTAGGAGGAACCCATTCCTAGGAACATAGCTTAGTGAGGAAGTCAGATTTCTTTGTTCTTGATCAAATTTGCTTTTCTAAGTCTCAGGTAACAAATGACAAATTCTAGCCTAGCAAAGAGTTTTTTCTAAGACTGGACAATATTTATAAAAGACTGGTGATTTTTAAATAGCTGTCACAAGAATCTACAACACAAAAAGCTATACATTAATTCTATAATAGAAAATGCTGTTTAACTTGAAATTGATGGAACTTTTGCCATTGATTTCAATAGAAGCAGGATCAGGCTCTCATTCTGTGAAGATTTGAAGCAGTATATGTTTCAATAAATTGTACGTTTTCTTAACTAGAAACATTTCAGACACTTAGTGCTAAGTTACCAGGATGTCTTCAGAATCAATAAAATATACATTACTTTAACACATACTTTTCTAGCACATACTGAAGATCAAGCAGAGCTTTCCTCAATTTAAAGTAGCCCTTCTGGTTGTAATAGTTAATAGGAGGCGCTTTCACACTTAATATATATTGTAGCACTCCAGAGACCCAGAAAGCCTGTCCCTGCCTCCATGCATAATATAGGTGAAATACTTTGACAGGGTGATACAAGAAGTGCTTACTGTGAAACCCCCGCTTTGAACATGACAACGCGAGAACTGCTGTTTTACAGGTGGATGCTTTATAACTGATAGTGCATATGCAGTACCTTCAAATGTATATCCACCGCAAGGAGCACATCAAGGTTACACAGTGTATCTTTGTGCAGTTACAATCAGAGATTCGGAATGGGAGAAATAGTGATTTTTTTCATACCATAAAGGGTATCTGACACAAGCCAAAACTTAGAAGAAAGTAGTTCATTTTTTTATTCCAATTTTCTTCTGGGAAGTTACTTCACTTATAACCAAGGCATCACGTGATTCAGAACTTGTTTCTGAGAAGTGACAGATAACACTAGCACATTCAGAAAACGTCAGTTACTCTGACCTCTTGCTTATTCGACTATTCGTAATAAAGACTGCAGGTTAGACCAGCTGAGTCTGCTTTTTCCCATCTGCGCTCCCTATACGCTCGTCTCTTATAGAGGAATCTCTACAAATAGAGGCATCTCAAATTATTTCTTCCCCACTGAAAATTCAGACTTGCTCTTAAGTTTGCCCTGCCATAGAGGAGACCTCTTGCTCAACTGGAATGCAGAAATAAGTGAATTTCCCAATGTTCGGTAGACAATGTTCTTGATGGTGGGTTTTACCTCAGCTGGTTTTCCAACACCAACGACAATCAACTTGCCGTCCTCCAAGCCCACGAGGATGTGGCTGTATTCTTTGGTTACGGAAATGCAGTGAATCGGCAGTCGCATGGCTAAGGGGGAGATGCTGAGATTCAGGCTGAAACACACACACACAAAGATGCATTATCTATTTAACTGCTGTGCATTATACGTAATGGAGAGAGCCGCATCACAGCTTCACTCTCAGTGACGTCACCCAGATGCATTATAAAATGGAGTTTCACTGTAAGTCGCAATTTGTTTCAAATACATTGTAATTCCCGTTACCGGGAACTTCCACGCAGAGGTTCAAATCCCACCCTCAGGGCACAGCCTTAGTAACAGGGTTGTGCTCTGGGGACAGAATCAGTAAAGAAATAAATCCTCTCTGCAGAGCAGCAGGAGAGCAGACTAGGTACTACACTTGCCTAAGTAGCAGGTATGTTTCCTTCTGGCGGCAATGGCCAATGAGTCTGCATAATGGAAGGAAGAGGGGATTTGAAACTGAAATTAGACCTGCACATCTTGGGCTTGAGTCTGCAAGGAGCTGAGCCCCCAGCTCCTGCTCACTTCGATAGGAGTAAAGGATCCTTAGTACCTTGCTGGATCAAGCCGCAAGCCTGCAGTCCAACTCTGTCCCTTCCCAAATAGTGAGAAGGACATTCTCAGTATTAGGATAAAGGCTGTCGGCGCAGTCAAGCACTAGAAGTGGCATTCCCTGCTGACAAACAGGTCCTTTCCTGTGCCCTTCAGTGTCCAAAAAATACAACTAGGGGCATGAAGCATAAGGGACCTGCTTGTAATGTTGGATTTCCTTTGCAAATTGCTTTTCCAGTATCTGGAGACAGGGCAATGAGAGAATAGCCATCTATGATCTTTTTTCAAAAAGAATGAAAAGGCACCTTCCATGATCTCTACATTATCCACCCATACTTATTTGTAAATAAACCACCTTGCTGGTGTGATACATCTTATCTGCAGTGATAATCTAGTGATGCTGGTGTGTTACCTGTAGAGATCTCGTATGGAAAGGAATCCTTGTTGGCTACCCATCACAATATATTCGCCAGTCACACACATGTCTGACACTTCCTCCTTTAGACTCTCAGAGCCCAAATACTTCCCGTTCACAGAATAGAGATGTAATGCATTTTTATCCTGAAGAGATTAAAAAGAAATTACTCCTGGAGGATGGAATGGATTAAGGATTTATTACTTACACCTTCAGCTTGTTAATAGGAATTTAGCTAAAGTTGGCAATAACCTAAAGCTGCTGGTACCTGATGGCTGTTTATAGAATTAAGTATTTATCTATATTTTTGCAATACTACATCATTCGGAGCTATGGGCATGCTTGACAAACTTAAAAATACATCCATACTTAAACCGCCTCTGGCAATTACCCAGATAGCACCACCCTAGCAGCAACATGAATACAACAAAAAATTAAGACCCTCCAAATAGACACTACCAGAGTTCCCCTACCCAGCTTCACGCACCCTCCCAATTCCTACAGGATAAGGAGAAAACCTGGGTCTTGCAGCATGTCCTGAAAATTAACAAACACAGACTGCTAACATTAGGTATAAGCCTCTTTCCAATTCCTAGCACAATTACACAAGTCATCATCAAATGAGGCATCCTACACTGAATACGCAGAGAGAATGAATTACACTGAATCCTTAAGGTTGTCCCTCTAAGTTAGATTGTCCCTCTCAACATTTGAGAATCCTTGGCGCATCTATATGGGGCAGCTTGCACACAGAATTTCCTAGAAAACTAGCTCTACTGTGAAAAAAAACCCCAAACAAGCAAGCAAACAAACCAAACGAACAGGTACATCTGTGTTTAATGTCTACAGCAAAACACCACCCCCCAAGCATTCTATGACCGTGGGGTGAAACTTGCGAAGTACCTTGAGAGTAGTCTTTCCTTCTATGCTGGTGTGGACAACTATGTGTCCTTCCCAGGATACAGCCAGGTTGGGAACAGTCAGCAGAAGGGAACTCTCACAAGGAGGTCGCAAAGTCCTCATGTACTGACCCTTGCGAATAGTATGAATAATCACAGTGCTATCCTGTAAAGACAAAAACCGCAACACTATTTCTTTATGGGAATATTTACATAAGATAATTATTTGGAGCATGGCAAAAGAACATTTTAAAAGATCTTAACTTGTGGTAGTATTGTAGAAGCAACTGGAGGCACCAGACGGGAATCAGGACCCCACTTTGCTAGGCACTGTACACAGATAATGGAAAAAAGAACAGAGTCTTTCCCCTTAAAAGTTACAATCTCAGCATACAAGGAGACAACAGGTGGAGAAAAAACAAGGAAGTGTGGATGGGAGAGGAGGGAAAAGTTAGCAATGAACCCATTACGTGTCATAGAGAAAGGAGCAGTCCCGTGACGCTCACTGCCTAGCCATTATCAAGTCTCCTCTAGGCATCATGACAGAGCAGCAAATTATGAGGAGGACAAAGTAGTGACTTTGCAGACTGTTATGGGGAGCCTCCTCCCATGCACGGGGGTGGAATGGGACAAATTGCAAAGGCGCTTGCTGTGGAATTGGGCTATTTATTGATGAAGGTGAGGCATCACTGGCAGAGAGAAAACAGGTCAACATCTTGGCAGAGTTGGTAGGTAGGCTGCGGCTAAGCTGTGGAGACCCTCAGAGGTAGAGACAAGTAGTTTGTGTTTTCTGAGACAGAAAAGGAGTTCTGTAGCATAACTACTCTTACAGGAAACTGGATTTCTTCACACACTTCAGACGTTCACCTGGGCAAAAGAGCAAATCTTAGGAGCTGTGGCCTACTTTGTGGAGAGCACAGTCTGAGAATAACTAAATTATGCAGTGAGCGTGTTGACATGGTACAAGACTTGCTCCTTATGCAAAAGGTAAAAGAGGAAATTAGGAAACAGTGAAGTTTTTTCCAACTACACTAATCCCAGTAGTAAATATCACTCCTTCGAAGAAAAATCATGAAGATGCTTACCCTGGCTCCAGACACCACCATGTCCAGTTCAGTGCTGATGCTAACACTGGATACTTCATCAGTATGTCCATACAGAATCTGCAAGGGTTTAGGTGCCAGGCCTACAGGACCTCCTCCCTGATATCAACATAAAATGTACATTTATAGTTTCTCTCATAGTTGAAGGAAACATACTAGATATCTTCAGCATCATATGTTACTTGATGTAAGCCAAACATCACACCTTACTTCCACTGTTGGTCACATTTATGGCCATCTAAGTCAGCATCCCTATTTCTGCCTCAGTTTATTAAATCACTAGGATGAATTTAATTTCTTTGATCTATCTTTGAGTTCACTGTTTTCTTCATAATGTAGTTAAAGAAAGCGAAGACTATTTTGCTATATCAAACTATATCAATTTTGTCATCTGGAGGCAATATAGAGAAACAGCCAATCTGACTGATTCTTATTTGTGAGTGATATAATGGAATTCTTACAATACTTTTCACAAAACAACTTCCTATAAGCCGACAGCTTTTATTAATGGAACTCCAACACTAAAACAATTGGGCACTTCCGTTTCACTTTTAACATAAAGTAACTATATCCAAAATCACATTAAGTAGGGTCTATTATTGGCATGCACAGAGCCTGAAGAGAAAGATATGAAAACAATTTCTCTTCTGCCTTATGATATAGAGATGTGAATGCCAACCAAAACACTGAAAATACGAGGCACACGTGACACTGCTAAGAAGCAAGAAGAAATATCGAAACACGAGTGGATAGGGATGCAGAAAAGATTATGATAAATAATGCAGAGCAACAGAGTGAACAAATGGCAATGGGCAGAAACACTGTCCCTACCAATGTGAGAGCAGTGGGACAAAATTGCAGTATAAAGGAGTGCTTGCAGATACATGCAGTGCGACACACCATGGCTACAGGGAATTGGAGTCAGTGAAAAGTAGCATGGTTGGCTCAGAATCCGGGAAGTGCTAATGCTCAACTTAACAGCAAGTGCAAGATTTACTGATCTGTCTGCCATGGGTATTTAGAGCACTAATCACCATAATGTCTAGCACTGAACACAGTGGGCCAGTCCTGGGAGTGGGTCATACTGCATCAGTGCAGCCATGAAAAAGTGAGTGAAAAGGCAGTTGTAAGCCACCTTAGCATTGCACTAGTCACAGGTCCATCAGCATTCGTTCAGTCCCCAGGTCTCAATTAAATCCCTATGGCGCTCAGGGCAGCAGGGAAGTGGCAGAGGTTACAGCTTGTTGGCCACATCCTATTTTCGTGACAATGACCCCATGTGCTCCCTACACTGAGCACTACCAGGGAGAGTGCCAATTACACTGGCCTTAAACCACCTAAGGTCTCTCCAGCACAATTGTGACTTAACTGCTTTCTAGGATTCCTTTGAAGGTTGCTTTGAACTGTTGGGATAGTGCAAAAGCAGCCGCCTTAGCAGGAGCCTTAGTCTGACCAAGTAAAATGAGTAAGTAGAGCTGGTTGGGAATTTTCCATTGAAATGATTTTCTAATGGAAAATGCAGTTTCTGCAAAAACAAAAGTTTTCCACATGAAAATTTTGATTTTGCCAAAATTTTCAAATTTTCCAAAAGGAAAACCTAAAGGAAATATTTCATTTCAGGTTAGTTCAACATAGATTGGAATACTTTGGTTTTAATTGACTAGAAACATTTAATTCTGCATCCATTCAACAAAACCTTGAACAGCATTTCCCCATCAGCACATTGTCTCATGGGTGTTGTAGTTCAGGCCCCCAATTCTCTCCTAGAGATAGGCCCTCTTGAAAACTACATCTCCCATAATGCAATGCAGATTTCTCTGCCTGAGCTGCAAGATGCATCATGGGAGTCACATGACTGGGTGCATTATAGGAGATGTAATCCAGCCAGGGATCATGATCCGTAGGGAAGAACAGAGGCATCAGTCTCCTGAACTACAACTCCTATAAGGCAATACACCACTATGGGAAAATGCAGTATGATATAAGACTGACGCTGTTCAATAAACCAAAATGAAATATTTTGATTTCAGGAATGTTGAAATGTTTCATTTCAATCAAAAATGTCAAAATCTTGACAGTTCCTAATACATCTTTTTCATAATTTCTGTACTGCCAAAAATTAAAAAATTTAAACTTTTAGTCCCAATTCAGCACAAAAACAAATGTTAAAATATAAGAATTTCCTATGAGATGGAAATTCCAAATTTTACTTCACTCTAGCCATACAGCTTCAACAAAAGAGTTCTAGCTTTACCCTCACCTTTCTGGGATTGTCTCCATTTATGCTAACTGCTTTCTTCCTGAAAGCAGCTTTAAAGGCTCTCAATGTATAGCGTATGTCAAACACATGGTATCCTGCTAAGTGACGGCAGGATTTCTCTTTCACTGCATACATCTATCACAGCATCTCATTATGTGCCAATGAGCTGACATTACAGCATGCTAGCTGGATTTAGCCCTAAATGACTCTTCTTCAAGACACAAGAAGATAAAATCAGGCATATTGTCCATAAGGCACAGAAGAACTGTAGTTTGTAATACTTCCATTTTCCCTAATAGTTTTTATAAATGCAATTTGCATATTGAGGAGCAGAGGTCTGCAAAGAATATCTTGTAAAACAAGATGATTAAGAGGTAGGGTACAGCTGGGATAAGTTTTATAAACTCAGAAAATAGATAGCTTGCTGGTACATCAGGATAAGGACAATGGATGCCAAAAGGCATCACTACCAAGTTAATTTGTTTGTGTATATGCAGTCCACTTTCCTCCCTTCCTCTCTTACTTTTATCTATCGGCTTTCAAAAGTGTAAGCCAGGATGTTTCCTAGTTGAAAAGTTGCCTTTTATAAAAAAGAATGAAAACTATACTAAAAAGTATCTTTCCACTATCATCATCTTGGTGTCTTCTTTTATTTAGACCCTGCCATCTTCTGCTATTTTTAGCATTGGTAAAGACCACTTCACATTTTAGGTGCTTAAATTAGCACACTGAAAATATCGTATTTCCTTTCCATTTGTGAAATCACAAGTCAGATATTAAAGCTTTCTAAGATCCTGATTTAGTGTCAGATAGGCAGGACACTTTGCATTAAGGGGTAAATCGTTAGAAGAATCCACTTCAAAGTGGGACTGGACTATAAAAGGGAGGAGCAAAAAACACCCCAGGTATTCTCTTTCATACACATCTAAGACAACAAAGGAACCAGCAATTAGATATTGGGAGTGGTTCTGACCTGAAAATTTGGTCAGCTCTGCTGCTGGGAACATGTGGTAAAAAATGTACTTTGAACCAAGTCTCGTTGGTTAAGTTTTAGTCACTAGAAAGTGTTTTATCTTTATTTCTCTTCTAATTATTTCTGACTTTAATACCTTACACTTGCATTCACTTAAAATCTCTCTTTGTAGTTAAATAAACTTGTTGTATTCTTTAAACAAAACTAATTCAGTGTTGTGTTTAAACGGAATTGTTTGGTAACTCCAATTAAAGTGGAAGTTGTACATTGACCCCTAACAGGGACAACAGACCTCTAATATCTGAACTGTTTAGGAGAGGGCTGAACAGTTTAGAATACATGTTTTGGGGAACATTCAGAACAGGGAATGTGTTGGGGTCATGCTGCAAGCAGTAACCAAGGCTGCTGGAACCCAGAGTGTGGCTGGTGTGTAGCTAACAGACTGCAGCTATACACGGGCACTCAGGTTGTGACATGCATGCTGTTTGGCTGCTTATGAGTAGCCCACCTTAGGAACTACAGCAGCAAAGCATTACGAGGCACCCATGGATGCGGGGCAGGTGGTGACACAGTCCCTCACTAGCGTGGATTGCACCCCGGAATGTAATAAATGCTCATGGCTATCTTGGGCTACAGGGTTGTTTAACTGCGGCATAGATATTCGGGCTCAGGCTGGAGTCCAGGCTCTAGGACCCACGAGGACGGGCTCTAGCCTGAACAGCTACACCGCAATTAAACAGCCCTGTAGCCAGAGCCCAAGTCAGCTGACACAGGCTAGCCATGTGTTCACCTGCAGCATAGACATACCATTTCTCCCCAGTCTCTCACTACCCAAGACTTCCCTTACCCATTCCAGAGCCCTGACTGAGTCATTCCCCCCCCACACTGGGGAGGAGAGTAGGCTGTGTGACAGGTGGAGCCCAGATCCATCTCTCTTTGAAGAGCCAGCTACCCAGTGACAGTTATATCAGCATTTCACACCAAGTAAACAGAACACCAGAGGAGGAGAGGTAGACTAGCAGTGTGAACACAAGATTAGAAATCAGGAGTTCTAATCCTGGGTCTGACACAAACACCTGAGGCGCTGGGCAGGACACCTTCTCTGCTTCAGTTTCTCTATCAATAGAAGAAGGATAGTGTTTACTTACGTATCTCAAAGGGCTGTTATATATTGTCTGTAAAGCACCTCCACCAAATAAAAGTGCTCTAGGAAACATCATTAATGGGACTATAGTAAACGAAGCAGAGGCTAATAAGTGTACTCGAAAACCATGAGCAGTCTAACAGAAATACTGAAACTCTTCTTAATTTTTAGAAGTCTGTTTTGCCTTGCAAACATGAGAGAGAACAAACAAATTAATGAACAACAGTACTAATGAAACACTAATAAATCTGTAAACATACTGGACTGGATGACTGATAAGCAAACTAAAAAAAGGCTGCTTCTAAAGATATGCAGGAGCTACTTACTTGCTGAACTATTTGCCATATCATACAGGTTGTGTCTCTGGATCCTGAAATTAAATGAATTCCACAAAAATCTATAGCCAAGCAGGTCACAATATCTATAAAGGAAAGAAAACAATGAGTTCAGATGCAAAGTTAAGGTAAAGATTTTATCTGGCTTTAAAACTGATTTACATTTGGTGGCAATGTGATGCTGTGCAGTGTGCCAGCAAACGTAGTTACATTTGAAAGCAAAGACAATGTCTACACCATGAAAGAGGTATCCATTTTCAAGACTGATTAGAGTCTAACATTCCAGTTGTAGTAGTAAAGCCCTAGCCAGGAGCAGGACAAACATTAAAAATAAAAATCTTATCTTAAAAAAAGAAATCAAAGATTGTTTTTAATACACATTAAACCAACGGTTCCCAACCTGGGGGGCTCCAAAGATTACAAGGGATCCATGAGGCTTCAGTAATATTGGGGTCATTTAGCACCCCCCCCCCCCAGCTCCGTGCTAAGCTCTGCAGCCTCGAGCTCTGCACCAGCTGGAAGCAGCCACACCAAAGGAACAGCAGCCCCGAGCTTCACTCCAGCTGGAGCAGAGGAGCAGCACGCTCCCAGCCCCGCACTGGCTGGGTGCCTGGCTGGAGAGGAGCAGCTCCCTGTCAGTGGGGGCCTGGAACAGCTCTGGCCAACCTGCCAGGGCCCCCCGCCATTACCCTCAGTCCATGAGAGACAGGAAGAGGCTGGGCCACATGAAGCATGCAGTGATGGCTGCGCCAGGGAAAGCTTAGCTTCTCACTCAGGTAATAAAAAGTAATTTATTATTAATGATTTATGTAATTTAGTGTTATCATCATCATTATATGTGTTTATAGGGGTTGTGTGTTTATGGCCGGGGGGGGGGAGGGCGAGGGAGGAGGAGTGCGTGTGTTTTTCCTAGTGTTAACTAGTGGGGTTTTCACTCAAAATGGTTGAGAACCACTGCACTACACCATCATTGGAATGACTATATAAATACTTGATCATAGGTTTTCATTGGTCCTAATTGAACCCTCCAGATTGATGGCAAGAATGGGAAAAACTGGCCTATTTCCTTGTTGCCACGTATCTTGCAGTTCCTTGTGCCCCAAGAACACCACTCTATTATCCTTTATAAAAGAGTGAGCCTTGCAATAGTCAAAGCATCAAATCAACATGTTACAAAAAACATAAAATATTTAATTTCATAATTCAAGACAAAAATAGTTTACTTACCCATATGCCTGATATGCTGTCCAGTTAGTTTGCCTTTTGCAAGCAAGGTTACTCTGATGCTATTGTCCCAATGCCCTCCACTGAAGAGCAACTTTGCATCATGGGACACTACAAACAATTTAGAAGTGATCTCCAGCCCTGGAGCAAAAGGACCACTCATGCTACGTTGGGTTCTGCAAACAAATACTACAGTTAAGATTTGCCCTATATTAATATTCTGATCTATAAGGAATATGTACCTAAGAACACTAGAGGTGAAATCCTGCCATCTCTGAAATGGGAAAATTCCCATAGTCTTCAGTGGGGTGAGGATTTCATCCTAGTTCTTTACACAGTATTGTACCTTAAATTCACATTAAATATTATTAATAGAAAAAATTAATTTTTTCAAAATTATGTAAAAAGACCACCACATGTACCTCTTGTAAACAATTAAAAGAAATTATACATTTTGTAATTTAAAGTGTGGTTTTCCTGTGAAGAGGGACTATAAATGCTAGTTTCTTCAGAAGAGTTTGTTAAATTCCAATCAGTTACCCCCCTTCAATCCCAATGAATGCAATGTGAGTTGCACAAGTGTCACTGAAAGCATAGCTGGAAGACACAAATGGAACAGGTGTAAACGAGGACAGATCTGCAAAACATTCATTATGAATGATGATGCATGAGCATAACAAAGCCAGCTTGACTCTCAGATCTCAGAATGAATTTGCAGGGCTAGCAGTTAGAAAGCACATTTTAGTAAATTGGTCTGAAAGACAGTGAGAGACAATGAAGACAGAACCTTGCAAAGGCATCTTTATGGGATGTACAAAGCTTTGAAAAATGTAAAGCACACTACATAGATATTAGGTTTTAATTAAAAGTCATAGATGATAAAAACAATACTATCAAATCCTATAGAAGACGACTATGTACCTACAGTACTTTAATTCAAAGTATTTTGTTATAACAGAGTTCACTACTGCACCTTCCCCCTCTGATTTACTTACTTGGGATTTGTCACAGTTGGATCTCTGATGAATGTAAAATAGTTTGAGAAATTTCTATCATATGGTAGCCACCCATGGGTTCCTATAAGGCAGTTCAGACTTGCTGTCACCTGAAAAAGTAAGTTTGATAGAAATCAATGATATTGTGTAATGGCCCTCATCTCTGCATGTCTTTCCCAATAACAGAGCTTGCATCTCAGCCAACACAGGCCTCTGGAAAGTTTACCAAACTGATCCAGCTGAGGCTAGTGTTAACATGAAGACAGGGCGGAGAGTCTGAGGTTTTTTCGTCTTATTATTTTAAAAAAATTATGAGTAATTACTCTTACTAACGTATGGCATATACTACCTAGATAAAACAGTGATTGGTGCTTGTGAGAGAGATACATTGGTTAGCTAGAACTGCAATTGGTACTTGAGAGACAAGCTGGTAAGAAGGCCTATGGTTTGCAAATGCATTTCATCATAGTTATTAATTCTAGTATTTTATTCTCCTTGAAATAGTCAGTGGTAATAACTAGCATTTAAAGTTATGACAAATTTAAAACAACTTGGAGTGTCATTTTGTTACTGAGCCAGTGTGAAAGTAATTCTGTCTAGTTCTCATGTACGGTGTTATTTTTGTCAGTGACTTGAAAGGAATGGAATCAAGTCTTTAGAAACAGGTGTGCAAAATCTAATTAGCCACAGGTGTGGTATATCTATGCCTAATTTGGCCTACACAAATTGTTGGAGCAAATCCGGTTGTATCTTAAGGCTTGCCTGTAGACAATGGATCGTGTAATGTGTCCAGGGTGGAAGCTGGAGGCATTAAGATACATACTGCGGTCAATCTCCCAGGACACTCCGTAGCTAACTTGAAAGTTGCCATACTTCTACAAAAAAACTTCAAAAACAGACTTCAAAGAGAAATTGCAGAGTTGGAACTGATCTGAAAACTTTACACAATCAGACTGGGTCTGAATAGGAACTTGGAATGGTTACCTCATTACAAGAAGCAATAGTCACTGTTCAGAGATTCTCACCTTCTAATCAATGGTTGTGAATAGGCCTCAGCTACTCTAACTGTATGGACTTTGCTATTATCTACCCCCCCTCATTGTTGTACCTTCCCCTTGACTGTGTGCGCATGCGTGCGTACACAACCCACCCACCCCCATCTGATTTCCATTCCCTGCATCTGACGAAGTGGGTTACAGCCCACAAAAGCTTATGCCTGCAAAAATTAAATTTGTTAAGTCTTTAAAGTGCTACAGGACTCTCATTTTTTCTTCCCATTTAGGTGGTTAAACTGGAATAAATTGTCCAGGGAGGTTGTGGAACCTCCATCATTTGGAATTTTTAAGAGCAGGTTACACAGACACCTGTCAGGGATGGTGTAGATAATACTTAGTCTTGCCATGAGTGCAGGGGACTGGACTAGATGACCGCTTGAGGTCCCTTCCAGTCCTATGATTCTATGTTATCTCTACCCCAAACGTCATTATGAACATTACTAGCACCTCCATTTTGTCAATATAAAGGTTAATTTTAGGAACAGTGCAGTCACATGTTACACAGTTTCAAACAGCAATACTGATATCCAACTCACCAGGATCTCTGGGCTCCCTTGAGACATAAAAGAACGCAACTGGTTCCTGGGAACAACAGCCTTGACAATGGGAACACCATCACTGATACCCTATGAGAAATGACATTTTCAGTTGGCAAACATGCGTAAGTGGCATGGATACTTTAGTTACCTGGTAAAGATAGGTAAGACTCACAATGTTGTACTACCAGGTAGAGGTACACACATCTTAAATACCTAAGTTCGGCTGTTAACACTAGGGGTGCAATCTTGAGCACTTTGAAGTCAATGGGAATTTTACCATTGACTTTAGCGTGGCCAGGATTTCACCCTTGCTGTCTCTCTCCATTCTGAGCGTGAGCACTTGGAAAGTAGGAAAACAGGCTAAGGATGGGAAAAGGATAAAATGTAACATTTAGATAGTTAAAGTAAGTGCAACAGAGTTACTGAAGGATGGGGGTAAGTCAATTTACGGTACTCAACTTCTGTAAGTTCACTGCAAAGAAAGAGCTCCATTTGTACAAATAGTTTAGATGCTTTGTACAAATTTTCTTTACACTGTAAGCAAGTTTACTTTTACTCTGCTGACCACCTTTTATTCCAATGTATTACAGGTTTCAGATGAGGCTTAAAACACATGCAATGCGTGTCAGTTGCTACCTCTACGAAGAATGACTTAAGTTCAGGGAGATGCTGGAACAGATTCAGCGTTGAGCTATCACTTTTCGTCTGTCTCTGCACTACTTCCTCTGTAGATAATCTCACAGGATGAGGCTCCTAGGAGACAATATTGAGTGTGTTTTTTGTTGTTGTTGATCAAATTTATATATAATCTCAACATAGCTGGAAAAAATCTTTCATTGAACTAATCAAGTCATGTAAGGTATTCAGAATTAAGACAGAAGCTAAACTGTATTTCAAGCTCAATATATTACATTCAAATGAAAGGATTCCTCTGGAGTTACTATTTTGATACCATGTTTCTATACAAAAGAAACCCTGGTTGATAAAGAACTTGGAAGATTTACTGTATATGGGATGGGACCGGGAAAGATTTTGTTAAATTCATTTGGTGACTTTTTATTAAAGCTGGTTTTATTTTGAGAGAAAGACGGATTTGTTATTCATACCAAAAAGGGAACATTTAGATTTAATTACAAGCCATGCTGCTAATCCTTCCTTTCACTGGAAGCCAGCATTAAAGAGTTACTATGCAATAGTATAGAATGTCACATCTATTTCATAACTTAGACAGCTTTAGAACTAGACACTAGGGAAAACTGGAATGGAACCTGGACAAAGGAAAAGTGGAGAACTGGACAAATACCAACAAAAATGTACTTATATCTTACAGGAGCATATTTAACAAAATACTTAGTATTATACATGCAGAAGCCAAACAATTCACATGAATAATCTGATTTAAAAATTGAGTAGATAGCAAGTCTATCAGAGCTCTGCTCTGAGCTATAGTTAGAGCTCAAAAATATTAAAGGGGCAAAATTATGATGAAAGTTGTTTCCACATCTAATTTAGCTATATCAGAAGATGAAATAGAGATGAAATTTTCAAAGGCTCCTAAAGTGACTTTGGAGCCTAATTCCCTTTTCAAAAGTGACATTGATACTTAGGTCTTGTCTACACTAAAAAAAATAAATTGACATAAGGTATGTCGACTTACAGCCCACTGCTATAATTACAGTGGTGGCTGATGTCCACACTGCTCTCCTTGTGTCAGTGGAGTGCATCCTCATCAAGAGCACTTCCACCAACCTAAGGGGCAGTGTGGGGAGCTGAGAGCCCTGCCTCTCAGGTCCTTGCTGGGAGCTCCATCTCTTAGCTCCCAGGTTCCCTGTGGGCTGTCCCCCACTCTCCAGTCCCAGCCACGAGCTGGGGGCAGCTATGTGGGGTCTTCTCCCTTCCCTAGCTCGGAGCCAGGCTTGTGTGGCTTGTCCAGTTCCAGCATGCAGCCAGGAGCCGGGAACCAGCCACCCCAAGCTTGCAGCAGTCAAGGCGTCTCACCCCATGAACTGGCTTTCCTGGCTTTCTTATCAGTTTCACCACTCCAGTGCAGCCATGAAATTGACAAGAATGACAGCCCCACTACCACTGTAAGGGGATGCAGTGTCTATATTGACACTGTATTGCCCTAGTTGTGCCAATAAAAGCCCTTGTTGCAATTTTGTCAGATGGTGTGACTACATTGTGTAAACCAGCACTGTTTTGTCAACATATGCTGACTTTTGTTGGCAAAACTGTCTCATGTAGATCAGGCCTTAGGTGCTTAAATCTAACTGAAAGTCAATGGGATGTAGGCTCCCAAGTGTTTAGTCACTTATAAAATGTTCAAAAGAGCCTTCTTCCCATTTTTACATCAGGTCTCCTTTATAAATAACATTATAAAAGGTTAACTTTCCTAAAACTTACGTTTTCTAAAATGTACAGGTTATAATACCAGGAATAGACTCTTAAAGGAACAATGGCCTAACAAAGGTGCATAATCCTTCCACTCAAGTGTATGCCTCCCCAAAACTGACTGATATGGAACTTTTGTGTTTATTGCTGGAAAGAGCTTTACCTTCAGCAGCTGACAGGGTGTTTGTCCAAAATTGTTAATCATCCCTTCTAAAGCTTTCCTTTCTTTCTCATCTGTTAAGGCATCTAAATCCACAGCTCCTGGAATCATAATGAGAGTAGTGGAGAGCAGTAAAACAAAAAGCAGCATTGTCTACACATAAATCACTTAGGAAAAAGATACTAAACAGACATAGGAAAATATACATTAATTGCAAAACCATTACCCCTTCTCCTCTAAAAAAATCATCAACCACCATCATTTCATTTTACATAAAGACAGTCTTCTAAAAGTTCCACTCAGCAAAATTTCTCCTGCAGAAGCAAATAAATGTTTTTGTTGCTGCATCTGGCTTTTGGGAAGATAACTTTCCTATATTTAATGTGCACAGAAAGTAACCCAGAATATACTTTCTTGATTAAAGATTTTTTAAAGACTTTTTAAAGTTTACCTTCTAAAATATGTTATTATAGTAAGTTTGTATGACTAGACTCTAGAAAATCAGATCCAATATGTTTTCCAATATGTGTCCAATGGAATCTTAAAGAACTGTTTGTTAATTGAACAGAAGCAATCATAACAGGACTAACGAGGTGATGAGTCTATTAAAATAAAAATTCACGTTTCCTTATCTGAACATCAAATATTCTAGATCTCTGATGATACAACTTGCAAATTAATACCTAGATATACTTAACCTACAATTCTGTACCATATGCCACTATAGTGCATTCATGACGAGGAAACTGTTTCCAGATATTTCTCAAACCCTGCAAATGATAGTGATGACAAAAAGAGAGCAGACTGTTTTGTACCTTCATAAGTACAGTAATAGAATACATTGAGTGCCTCCACTGCAGCTGGTCCCCTCTGTTTGTAGCCAAAAATCAGATCTATCCACTCATGGAGATGAGCAGAGATATACTCAGACTCCTAAGACAGAAAGAATTAATATCAGTAATTGAAGAAGTAGGCCCCTGGAAGTACTAACTCTGTCCTCCAGATACATATTGTATGCATCTGGTGGGGTTAAACACAAAAAAATTAGAGTGCCACAAACTGCCTAAGATGCATTCACACCAACAGCAGTTGAATAGATATGTCAGAATATGCATATGTGCTAAGAACATTAACGTGAAAAAGAGAAATGGTATTATTTAGTAATTGCAAGGAAGAGTTACAGCTAGGAGTAACGGAATGAAATTTTTAAAAGGAAAACTTAAAAGATCATCAGTAAACTTCCTGATGTTTAGTCATAGATTAGAAGGTCAGAAGGGACCATTGTGATCATCTAGTCTGACATCCACAGGACTTCCCCGAATTAATTCCTGTTTGAATTGCAGCATATCTTTTAGAAAAACATCCGGTGTTGGTTTTTGCAGTTCCAGGGATTGAGAATCCACCACAACTCCTTAGTAAATTGTTCCAATGGTTAATTACCTTCATTGTTAACAATCTGTACCTTATTTCACATCTGAATTTGTCTGGCTTTAGCTTCCAACTATTGGATCTTGTATTACTTTGTCTGCTAGACTGAAGAGCCCTTTACAATCAAATTTCTGTTTTCTGAATAAGTACTAGCAGATGTCATTAAGTCATTCCTTAGCCTCTTCTTTGTTAAGAACAGATTGAGTTTCCTGTGTCTTACATTGTCAGACATGTTTTCCAGACCATTAATTATTCTTGTGGCTCTTCTCTGAACCCTCTCTAGTTTATCAAACTACTTCTTGCATTGTGGGCACCAGAACAGCACACAGTAGTCCAGCAACAGCTGCACCAGTACCAAATACAGAGGTGATATAATCTCCCTACACCTACTCATTATTCCCATATTTACATCCAAGAATTGCCTTTTGGACAAAGCATCGCACTGGGAGCTCATGTTCAACTGATTATCCACTACAACCAGCAAGTCATTTTCAGAGAATCACCTCTTCCTAGGATAGAGTCCCCCATTCTGGTAATATGGCCTACATTCTTTGTTCCTAGATGTATGATCTTACACTTGGCCATATTAAAATGCAATGCAGTATGTTTGCTTCCTGCTTACCACATAATGCAAATCACTCTATATACATGACCTGTCCTCTTCATCATTTACCACTCCCCCAATCATTGCATCATCTGAAAATTTTATCTCTAATGATTTAGTTTCTTCCAGATCATTAATAAAAATGTTAAATAGTATAAGATCAATAACTAATCTCCATGGGACCCCATTAGAAACACACCCTCTTGATGATGATTCCCCATTTACATACTGAGATGAATCAGTTAGCCAGTTTAAAATAAACTTGAAGTGTGCCTTGTTGATTTTGTATCCTTCTAGTTTCTTAATTTCATGTAGTACCAAGTCAAATGCCCCACAGAAGTTTATTACATCAGTCCTACTATCTTTATCAACCAAACTAGTGATCACATTAAAAAAAAGCTAGTTTGACAGGATCTATTTAAAAGCTATCCTGTCAAAGCTAGTTTGACAGGATAAACCCATGTTTAATTAGCATTAATTATATTGTCCTCCTTCAATTCTTTATTGATCCCTACATCAGCCATTCTGTTGTTTTGCCTGGGACTGATGTCAATCTGACAGGTCTATAATTATTTGGGTCACCCTATTATAATATTAGCACAATATAGCTTTCTTTCTTAGTGTTCCAAGGCTTAACAAAAATCACACACTAATGGTCCAGAGAGCTCAATGGCCAGCTCTTTTAAAAAACTCTTCAATCAGATTGGCTGATTTAAGAATGTCTGACTTCAGTAGCTGCTGTTTAACATCCTTCTGAATTACTGTTGAAATCCAAGACTAGCTCAGCCTTTGTAGACCCGTCATAAGTCTATGACATGATCTGGCTTGAAGACCTGATGCTGAAGCTTGAAAGGATCATCCCTTGCCTCAAAACACTATGCCTGTTATGGATGATGCTGAGCAATAGGCAGAGGCTGTGTCCCCATTTTGGCAACGAAGTCAGCTCAGCCCAGTTCCTCAACAACGGACTGCCGCGAGGCTCGGTAACCATACTGATGCTCCTCAAATGTCTACACAAATAATATGCTGCCAATAGTCATGCATATTGGCATATGCAGATGACCTTGCCATGGCAACACAAGAAGCCCCTTTTAATTGCATCAAGTCCACCTTGAACGGGGACCTAAACACCATGGACGATATTTATGGAAATGGAGGCTCAAGCCAAACCCCCACAAAGCAACAGTCACTGCATTCCATCTCGATAACAGGAAGGCTAAGCACACCCGGAAAATGATCTTCTGCGGCAACATTGTGCAACATGTTCTCACTCTGACTTTCTTGGAGTGAAGAACTTGGACCACATGCTAACCTTCCACAACCATCTAAAGAAGGTAGCCACCAAGACGAAGACAAGGGTCAACCTGATCCAGAAACTGACAAGCAGAAGCTCGGGAGCCTCAGTGCTACAGGCATTGTGTGTTCCATAGCTGAGTACTGTGCATCAGTATGGACCAAAAGTTGCCACACGCAACTTGTTGATGTCCAGCTGAATACTGCAATGTAGTTTATCACTAGAACCCTCAAGATGATTCCAAAACCCTGACTGCCCATGCTGTTGCACATCACTGCCGCATCCATTCACTGTGATGCTGCAACCCACTGGGAAGTCCAGTGAACCGAGGAAAATGAACATCTCCCCATACACCAGGACCTCAGCGATGTTCCTCATCGCTGCTTGAAGTTGTGCAAGCCCATCAGGACCCATGCGCTTAACTTTCAACAATGTAACTTCAACCCTGATAAAGCTTGGAAAGCTGGAGTTCACAAGAAGTCACAAATACACAACTTGTAAAAGACCCAATGCAGATTATCCCTGGTTTCAATCTTCTGCAAAATTTAGGGGCAATCCCAAACCATGGCAGATGCGGATACCTGATGCAAAGATGGAAAATTAAAATCTCTCCAGTGTGCAACTGTGCTCACCCAGAACAGACCATGGAACATAACAACAACTCAATGCATGATTCAGAAATATGAAGGAAACATCACAGCGATACATTCCACTACTCCTGACACAATTATTTGGCTTAACCACCTACATGTAAAATTATAGTTGTTGCTCTACAGCTGTATCAGCCATTTGACAACAATGACAACTGTTGAAATGGAAAGCATATTATACACCTCCTTCTCTTATGACCTCATCATCTGGCTTTTTCCCAAGTATAGAACAGAAATAGTTATTCAACAGGTCTGTCTTTTGTGCATTATTATTGACAATTATATAATTTCCATCCTGTAACAGACCAGTAGAATTGGTAGAATTTTTTTTTTCCTTATGTACTTAAAAAATTCCTCATTATTGTGTTTAATTCTGCTGGCCATAGATTTCTCCTTGTATCCTTTTGCTTCTCTTATCAATCTTCTAGTTCCTAGCTTCTGATTTATATTCATTACTATCAACTTCCCATTTCTCCCATTTGTTTTTATATATATATATATATAAAAAAATATTAAACTGTATTTGTTTCTTGTTACTTCATCGAAAAATTAAGGTAATCATTGTCTTACCAGTGCTTTCCTGTGTTTACAAATGAAGTCTTCCGATGACTTGGCCCATTTTGGGAGAACAACATCATTCACTACCTCTTTGGAGATTTGTAACTGACCCAAGTTAAACTCTAAGGAATATAATTGAGACAATTTGTTTTTTTTCAGTTATTACAATATGTTTCAAGTATCTTGATCACTAGGTCAGAGATTAAGAAACTGAATAAGTAAATCTAGTAAGTGAAATATAAAAAGCCAAAACCAGCCTCATGTCAACATGCAGGAAAAGTTATCTTTCAATGAATACTGTTTAACAGCAGCGTTCTTACTTGTGAAGAATCCTGGAGCTTTAGACTCCTATAAGTTATACAAGATCACATTTAAAAAAACCAGTTCTGAGTCCAGATTCTGCAGGTCCTCCTAATTAAAAAAGATCTCTTATGTTCCAAGTTAGCCTTCCTTTCCCATAAGAGGTGGATTTAGGAACGAAAACAGTTAAAGCAAGTTAACCATAATTAGTGCAATTTAGAATGGTCAACTTTAAAAAAAAACCAAAAAAACTACTGTTGTTCTTTTTGATTAAACGAAACATCAATACTTTTACCCATCCCAGAACTCTGGGTAAGAATTTTAAATTACAAAGTTAAATAGTGGCTTAACATAACTGACCTCTCACTAAATGGCTAAAAGATAATATGATCATAAAGTAATATTCACAGCACATTAAATCTAATCAAGAAAAATTTTTCTTAGTGTTCTTAGGTTATGACAATGCTATCTAGTACAGTGTGGGATGCATGCTCTATCAATAAATTCTGAAAAATCTGTTTACTATTTTGATTCTCCAAGAACTCTGGGAAGTAGAAGAACTCTGGAATAAGCTCCTTCACATCATTTGGGTTATCCATCAGGGCTTGCCATGTAGCAGGGATGGAATGGAATTGCCGGTCTGCACAGTCAAACCTGTAGGTTGGGAAGCTCAAGTTACATTTTGACAGCTCCCATGAAAAAGCCATCATTGAGGAGAAGAGACAGATATTACTATTCATTAACAATTTACCTGCCACTCTGAAGCTGGATATGTAGTGTGGTGAAAGGCTCTACCCGAATGAGATAATGCATGACACCAGCAGCATTTGAGTAGTGAGTACCATAGTGAAACTTGTCAATAATCCCAAGAGGATCCTCAAAATTCTCATATCTAAAGAGAGAAAGATCAAGATCTTTACAATCATAACTACAGCATACTAAATCTGATACACACAGATTATATTTACTGTACACAGAGAATACGCAACATGGATACATTACTGTTTTTCACTAGCTATGACAGTTTTGTTAAAAATTACATCAACATATACTGAGTGCCTCTGATTTCAGGAAGAAGAGGTATAGATAGGACTTAAATAATTCTTTTCCCGTTTCAGGTCCCAAAAGACACAGCCAGCAAGTTCCCGCCCTGCTGATGCACCATATAACAGATGTATCTGAATGCTATGTGACTGGCAGGAAAAACCATAGAAACAAACTCAGTGCTTAGGAATCAGCACTGACTCATACCCATGGATATCAGATAATTATTCACAGTAAATCCTCTGTGCCCAAAAGTTCCCAGGATAAACCTTGTTTGGGAAGAAGCTTGACAACTGCTGCTTGACAACTAAGACAAGCTAAAATGTTCACTCCTGACTCCATCAAAACCCAAGGATCACTACACTCATGTGTGGTTGGAAATAGTGGTCATTCCTAGCTTCAACAAGGCTACCAGAGCAGAGATCAACTTATTTGAAGGATAAAATCTGGGCTCATAACACTAGGAAGAAGCCCAGACCTCCAAAATCCCTCGTAGTCAAATCCACCAGTATAGCTGTATCTGGGACTCCTCTGTCCAGAAACATGCATAGGGGGAGAGATAACCCACTTTTCAATCATATGGATCCAGTCAATTTCAGACAGGTGCCCCTGGGTTCCTCTGTAACCCTTCATTTCCTCTCTCTCACCTTGAGAAATGAACCAATCTGGACATTTCTTACCCCCTAAAGCTAGAAGAAATAAAACTTGACTCTTTAATGCTGCATACACTGCTGTTAATATAACACCATAGCTGCCTAACAGTTCCAAGATATATGTATGTGTTTGCTATCAAATAAACAGGCTGATTTTATAACAATTAATGTCACAGTTATGAATAGTTACAGAATTCTCAGAATGAATTGGTATTAGTCTGGTTACCTCCCACAAGAAAGCTAAAATAAATGGAGAGAGAAACATAACTGGGAATTTCAATACTTACTTTTCTTGCACAGCTTTGGCATTCTTTTCATTTACCACCCCAATGGGTTTGGATAGGTCCCTAAAGACAGCAGGATTATTCAAGTCCAATTCTTCTGACATATAGTCTTGCAGGACCCAGGGAAACTAGAAAGCCACAGTTCAAAACTCAGATATAAAATCCATCTTTCCACAAAATAATTACATTTATCCAGTGATAAATAACAAAAACTATTTACCACAGGATATTGGGCAAGGTCATTGTAAGTTCGTCCTGCCATGGTGTTCAACTGAATGAGATAGTCAAAGTTTGACATTTCTCTGTTCACCCATTTCTGAAGGATAAAAGAAAGGCAACACTGAAAGCATTAAACTGAAGAAACTTGTCATTGCACACTGTGTGTTGTCAATGCTTAGCTACACAGATATATTTCTCATAAGTGAGGACACTACATAAACAGAAGAACTTGCAAATTTCTTTTTTCATAAACTAGTTTTAAATTCCTCCTGCTTCTGTGGCTGTGCTGTCCATCTCTTGATGAGATTAATTGCACCTGACTGAGGCAAGGGGTTGTCAAATTCAGGTTAAATGCAGGGTACAGCTAGCAGGCCTCAGCTGGCAATAGAAGTTCTTTTAAACTAAACTTAAAAAAAAACAGGAGAGGACAAAAGAAAGACAAAAAGAACAATAGCGGAGAAAAAACAAAAGAGAAAAAAAGCTGGAGGTAAAGGAGTGAGAAATAATAATTGGAAAAAGGGAGCATTTGATAAAGAGCTCCAATAACCAAAAAGAAGTCTTTTAATCTTCCTCAGTTAACTGTATATGAATCAGTGAGCTATCCCATTGTCCTTGTGAAAGTGCTGCAGATTTAGTATTTTATATTCTTACGAGGAAGGAGTGCCTTATGTAACTCTGAACCTTCCATCTAACTAAGGATTGGTGGTAACACCTTCCTTCTCATTCCACATTGTCTAGGACGCTGGCTAAGATACAGAGCCAGGAAGGTGAAGAAACAAAAGAGAATGTGGAGAATACTAAGAGCATAAATCCCTCAGTTTCTCACAGAAAACTATAGCATCTGTTGATGCACAAAAAACAACAAAAAAAACCCAGAAAAATAAAACTGCAATGTGAAGTTAATGAAATTTTGGCAATTTATCTGTTTCTGAAAATTAACACTTCGCTTACAAGCCAATAATTCTGCACCTGAAGCAAGGAAGGATGGCCACACCTCTACATCTTTGAGTGGGTTTTGTTGAAAGCATCCATAAGATAGCAAAGCAAATAATCTGTACACAGAACAAGAGAAATTT
The DNA here is from genome assembly GCA_007922155.1 of Mesoclemmys tuberculata. Lineage (NCBI taxonomy): Eukaryota > Metazoa > Chordata > Testudines > Chelidae > Mesoclemmys > Mesoclemmys tuberculata. The sequence continues at coordinate 19,027,935 of ML675620.1, forward strand.
TCACTCAAAACCCATGTGCTGACACTAGAAGACAAATTTTCAAAAATGTTCTCTAATTTTTGTTGTACATATAACATCTGCAGACACAAATAGACCTACAAATTGGTATAAATGCAATAATTGTGCACACACACTCAATTGCACATGCAAGTTCAGATGTCAGATGAAAAAAGTTTGCATTTGCTATATATGGCCACAAACACTGTCAAATATTCTAAACCCTAGTTTAAATACTTTATTTTTAAGCAGATCTCTGAGAAGTACTGAAACACCTTAAACCACTTCAGCTGAAATACTCTTACCTGCATCAAGCCTGAAGCTTTAAATAGTTCCTGCGGAGATCTGGTCCCATAAATATTTGGAAGATGGAGTGACAATATTCGACTGTACACTTTGTTTCTCACCTGTAAGAAAACATTTACACTGGAAAATGCAGCTAATAATACAGTAAGCAATTGCTACACACGTTAAATTCTTAATGAAAAAGAATTTACTATGTTTTTGAACTGTGCTGCCTTCTTGCTGCCAAAAAGATTTTTAGCTCCTGCAGCTGAATAAATATGAGTATTATTTGTGATTAACTGAAATTCTTCTGTTGCAGAATCACAGCCCAGCAAAATTAAACATTATCCCTATATAAATAACAGAGAAAACATTGGTATTTTTCATGTTTAATTATAATCAGTCTTTTTCTACTCACGCTACTGAATTATTCACTTTAAATATTCACCATGTAACAGCTATTCATAACATTTACCAATTCAAGAGTAGCTAACCCAGCCCTGTTCAATTACTCATTTTAGCCCTATACACAAGGGATCATTTAGATTATCCAAGGAAGAATTAGCACAGCACTTTCAAACCCTCAGAATGAAAAAATATAAATAATTTCCTCCTCTGTATTACAGTAGGATAGTAATCTCCATTGCTTTGTAATTCAGTTGAGATTACCCCTTGTATATTTTCTCATGAGGCAGACATTAAATAGCAGTTGCACATGAAAAAATAAGAGTTTTGTTGTGTTTTGTTCTATTCAATTTTACTGGAAACCAGACTGGAGGTTTTCAATAACATAAAAAGACCCATATTCTAATCTCCAGAGCAGTTCAACCTAGCAAATATTTTGACCTGATACAATAATGCTGTGGAAACTGTCAAAAATCACATTAGCCATGCCAGTAACCTAGAATTTACCACTTATACTGAGAGTCCATCATTCTTACCTCCTTACTGAAGTTCAGGAAGTAGTTGGTCTGATCAGTGAGGAAGATCTCCAAGGCTGACCGCCTCAAATTGTATCGGCGCAAGTGTATCTCTCGAATTTGAGAAAGGGGCCATTTGAAATCAAAACCTACTCCTGGGGACAGAACAACTTCAGTTGCTGATCAAATTTCTTTTGGTAAAGCAGTTCAGTTAATTTTCTCGATCAGTTTCAGATATCAGAGTTAAACTATACACACTAACTTTCCTACATAAGCTCACCAAACAGATATAGCTGATTAATGCTTACATACTACTTTTCTTATCAATTGGTGACAAAGCTCAGATGGTTAGCATAAATGGTGAACAGTCTGGAAGAAATCATAAGCAACTGCCATTTACCCACATAAATTATATATAGACATTTTGTTCTGTAGTACTCTGATTAGCAGCCTTAATACTACCCTAGGAGAGAGGGAAGGGAATTTAAGACTGCATTAGTAAAATGGCTCAGTGGACAGGCTCCATTTACAGATCCCTTGCTCGAAAGGAGCTAGATGAAGTCATTGGTCTAATGAATGTTCTATACAACTTAGTCAGCTAAGGACAGGTTTCTAGATGTCAACCACATCTGACATTTGTTCTCAAAAGAAAAAGTTTAGCTTGAAAGAACGGGATGCTGAACTATGAGAAAGTAGAACTATTGCGATCAAGTCACGTGCTGGTGTGGGATTCTCTATATCATTATTTCAGGACTTCGGTAAGTCAGTCATAGGTTAAGTATCTAGTACAGGAGTGGGTGGGCGAGGTTCTGTGGCCTGTGTTGTGCAGTCAGACTAGATGATCAAAATGGTCCCTTCTGATCTTAAAGTCTATGATACTCACCTTCCTCTTTTTCAATGCTGCCATCATAGAAGCAGATGTGCTGGGTAGTGACCTCCAGTCGGCCAGGTATTACATCAATTATTGTAATGAGTTCACATTCTTCAGACAGTACCAATTTTTCTTTCTGACCCTGCTCCTCCTTCTCATCCCTAGAACAACAAAAACGTCATCACCATCCTGTGTCATGTTTTTCTAGACTGCACAGTTTGACCAGGCACAACACAACAGCATAATTTTGAAAAGAATCAAATCTAAATTGCCTTAAGAGCATGTCATAAAAACATTCCACTTTCACTAGTGGTTCATGACTTCTCTGACTGAACTTTTAGACATCAAATCACAGTCCATTACATCGCAGACCTTTTTAATCTTTCTATTCCAGGTCACTTCTTTTGTATAAGATCTTTCAGGATGGATCTGCTATTGTTACAGTATAAGACATAATGCAACTTTCATATCTATGGATTAATAAAATGGCCAAAAACTTAAAAATAAGCCAACACAAGCTCCATCTGTAAAAGAGTTGAATCTGGGTAATCTGAACCTCTTAGCGCCTATTTCCAAGAGATGGCAAACTGTGGCAATATTTCAAGTAGAAGTTACTTAAAAGTATATAAGTTTAGTTTTTAAATAAATACATGTACTGACTTTTGTAACTTTAAAATTATAATATAAGGCAGTATATAATTACTTATGTAAATAAAAATAATTAGGGTCACTTTTACAGACCACTCTTAACAGGGCTTCCTCTTTGTACCTACAATTTTATCGATACAAATAACTGTGTACACAATTCTGCATTTGCACTTATTGGGGCACATCATCATCATCTGTTCTACTTCTTTTGAGCCATTCAGATGGCATAAAGGAAGCAGAGACTGGCTGCATTCCCCTAGCTGGGGGTTTCCCATATGTAGGGGGAATCTCCAGTAAGCATGCTGCCCAGCATAGCTGGCACCTACAACAGTTTTCCTCACTCTTTTGGGGCAGGGGACATGTCAGAGGCAGGTAGGGGAGCTGGAGGAAGGGGCAGACCTGAAGTCTGCTGTGCTCCAGCTACCCTTAGTTTGCAGATGGCCCATTGTGGATCATTGCTAGCTGCTATATGTTGAGTAGCCATGAGGATAGCCTAACTCAGCGGTTCCCAATCTGTGGCCCCGGGGCCAAAAGTAGAGCACAGGGTCTTTCAAATGGCCCATCACTTCCCTCCTGCTGGCTGCAGAAGGGAGCTGCTGCCTAAGGACCCAGGCGGAGCGTGTTGCCTCAGGCCTATAAGACCAGTGCAGGCTCCTTGCTGCAACCAAGGGGACGAGAGATCAGCACTGCCTTCCCCTCGGCTGTAGCAGGGAGGATGGAAAAGCGCTCCCCATGGGTACATAGGATCTGGAGTCCCTGCTGGACTCCGAATTAATAATTTCCTTATGAGTTGATAGACTAGTGGTGCTTCAGGGTTATAAAAGTGATATTTGTGCCCTCCAGCCAAAAAGGTTGGGAACCACTGGTCAAACTTGAACTCAGAGCCAGGGCTGAACAGAGAATCAGGAATAGGTCATCACTGATATGCCCACTCCCCATCTACAAATCTAGCCCATTATTTTAACAAAGAAGGTGAAGAAAGCCTGTTTCTGATTGGTACTGTCTTTTATGAGTGGTATATCACTACCCAATCCCCATGTTTGTTAGACATTCTGCATTTATCCAGTAGCAACCCTCTTAGTGAGGAAAACTGGTCAAGCAGATGTCATGCTCTCCCTGCCCTGCAACCTGAACTGGCCATGAAGGACTGCCCCTTGCAAAACTGAGATGATGTTATTTGAAAACCCAATCACAATTTCTCTGCTGGCAACACCATTTAAGGAAATATTACAAATGCTGGATTGACTGACTCAGGGTTTGTCTACATGGGAACACTTAGGAAAAATAATCCAAAATTAACTAAGGGTGTGAATTTAATGTGCATAGTTAAACTACCAGCTACCCTAATTCTGACTGAGGGTCTCTACACAGAGGTTTAATACAGTTTAACTAATCCAATTAAAAAATTCACACCTTTAGTTAATTTGGTGTAACTTTCCTGAGTGTCCCCAGGTAGACAAGCCCTCAGTCATAGCAGAGGAAATAAAGAGGACTGTTTTGTGCACCATCTACCCCAATCCAGGAAGTATTTCCCACTCCTTATCCCTAGTGGAAAGATGAATTTCAGGGTTATCCAAGCTGCTGTACATACACGCTTGCACTGGCAGTTGTGTCCTCTTCTGGCAGTTCGAGTATATCATCCTCCATGTCACTAACTTTCACCTGCTTCACCACCTCCAGAAGCAGTGACTCACTAGATGGCTGTGCCTGTTGCATCCCTTTTGGAATAAAGATATTTTCAGCTCAAACAAATTATGGATTTGTAATTCACCATAGTACTATTGGACAGCTAAATTGTGTCAGTTAGCTACAATTACTGGTGTTGAATAGTATCTTAGGGCATGTCTACACAGGGACATCCAGGAAAATTAATGCAAATTAACTAAAAATGTAGATTTGAAATAGATTACTTAACCACGTTAAATCCCTGTAAGCATGTTGTTTTTCAGAATTAAAGTGGCCTTAACTTGGTTTAGGTAATTCACTTCCAAAGCAAATTAACATAAACTGAATTAAGGCCACTTTAATTCTGAAAAACAACATGCTTACAGGGATTTAACGTGGTTAAGTAATCTATTTCAAATCTACATTTTTAGTTAATTTGCATTAATTTTCCTGGATGTCCCTGTGAGTACTAGGAAAGGGATGGTTTGTAATCTTAAAAAAATACTGTTTTGGGGAACAAAGAATAATTTACAGTACACCCACATTTACATCAAGACATTGCAAACTGTAGCTTTGCAGAGAAGGAAAAAAATACCAGTTAAACCCAAGACTAATAGTTCTAGTCTAGCCATTCTCAAATATTTTGTAGCATTTTGCAAAATCAGCTGTTCTGGCATGCAGGAGTTGATGCAAATTTTTATTTGTATTTTATTTCTGTGGATTCACACTGATAAACTTGCACTTTGAGTCTCATTATTTAATAAATCCCAGAACTCAAGACTATATAACTATCAGTGTGAATCCACAGAAATAAAAGTCTAATTAACATCTTGAAAAGACATGCTCATATTGCTACATATTTTATTTGGGATATTAGTTACTTCGGATTTTCTATTTCCAAATATGAAAAATGCAATAATACTGAAGCTCTTGGCCTACTCAGCTATAATTGTGACCAAATACCTGAGCACATCTATAATTCTTCATGATGCCAGATGGGCCTGATTTAAGTTTAAAGGAATAATTTCAACTTATTTTTGCCTCAGCGTTTACCTTGCTTAAAAAAAATAAGTATTATAAATGTCCCTAAAAGACTATTTGTTTGCTCATATGAAAAATTGGGTGGTGGGAGGAGTTGTGTTTGTTTTCAAACACATCACTTTTAGCACTATGAACACACAGATATAAAGCATTCTCTAGGAATGCTGAATGGGATTTACTTTGAAGGAAAATTCCACTTTGGATCTAAGCAAGGTGACAGGAACCCATTAAAATATATTTTTCAAGAAAACTTTATTCAAAGTTTCCTAGCCAGGATAGGCAGGGATTGCTGTTTGCCAGTGGCTGGGAATGGCCACTGGGATGGATCACCTGTTCTGTTCATTCCCTCAGAAACACCTGACATTGGCCACTGTCAGAAGACAGGATACTGGCTAGATGGACCATTGGTCTGACCCAGTATGGCCGTTCTTATGTAAGAATCAACCATATAGCCTTTATTTACCTTAATATATATATTTCTATTATAAGGAAATGTGGTGTTGTTTAGAGGAGAAAATTAAAAAAAAAACATTTTAAAGTAACTAAAAACACTGTTTGAAATTTGCAAAAGTTTGGTAAGGTATTAGGAATATAAATAGTCCATGATTTAAATTATTAGTGAGGAAACACAATACTGAATTTTGATCTCACCTAGATTGTCTCTCAGGTCACTGGCCTCCTGATGGGAATTGAAGTTGTAATTTTGTACAAGTTTTAACCTCATACGTGAGTAGTTTTCCACATTTGAAAGTTTCCAGTGAATGGGATTCTGTTTCCTAGAGATAGCAAAAGTATTTATACTAAGATATAAAAAAGAAATACTTAAAGGGAATGAGTTGACTATCAGTAGAGCCCTATGCAGTTACAAAATGTATATCCGCATTCAATCCGCAAAAATGGTCTGTGGATATCCACAAATTTGCATGGCTCTAGCTATCACAGTTTGTATTTAAAAACAAGGTAAAAAATTACATATACTTAAGAGGAATATATAACGTACAGTATCTTACATGTCAGCTCTGAGGATCCCAAAGCTCCTAACATATTAACCAAATCCTCCACTGAAATATAACAGCTGTTTAACAGCTCACAGCAAGACTACCTGACAGTTTTGGACAGACAGGCCAAATGAAACTGATGGGGAAATTCAGGCAGGCACAACACAATAACCATGTTCAAATTTGTCTTAATCGAGGTTAGCGTTTGTGTTTATTACAGAATACCAGCATTGTGTTAAATATCCATTATAGCTCACTCTTCTGAAACATATCACACAACCACTAGTCTTTAGTATGTTAAGTTTCTCTCATTTGAGTTTAAATTTCCTTCATGCATAGCTAATTTTTATGTTACTTTTCAGTAAAATCTAGCTGCCAAAAAATCAGTCATATATTAAACTTCAGCACAGGTATTCTGATAATTAAATGCATATAAACATTAAAAAGAGAACATTCAATGGTAATCTTATACATTAAGGATGGTTACCATGATACTTTAACAACCTTCTGCAATTATGACAATATGAAACAGAAAGCTAACTGATTGGACAACTTTCTATTAGAGGTAAGATGAGGTTGAGGTAAAGTATGTCACTCTTACCTTTCAGCCCAGGGACCCTGTTCACAAGTCAGATAAAGTTGGGCTGCTCTCCACTCTCTCAGAGTAGCCGTGTGTTGACTATTTAGCTGTTTTAGCATGCTGTTATAGCGCAGGTTTTCCTGACGTGCCTTTCGGTTAAATGGCTCCACAAAACACTCCTGAAAGCAACACTAAGTAAATCTTACACAATTTTCTATAGAATCTTGGCTTGTGTAAAAGCCATTTTGCCTCATGCAAAGGACAAAACTTTAACCAGTAAGTAAGAAATATTAAAGATAACTGCAAAAATTCTGCATACTTCAGAGATGCTGAATAGCTTCAAAACCAGATTAAATGAGGGCAGGAAACACAAGCATCTAGGCCTGGACCCACAAAAGGAGTGTAGGTGTTGCAACACCAAGTGTCAAAATACCTAACTTTTAAGTGCCCATGAAAATCACAGGAACAACACTGCACTCCACAAAGTCTGAGTTAGGTACCTCGGCTCCTTATCCAACGAATAAGGAGAGACAGGTGCCTTAGAATGTGATGCACAAAGCCTGCAGGTAGGCAGGGAGCACCTATTCTAGCCAATGGGAGATGCTTATGAGAGGGATGTGTGCATAGCCCTGCTCCTCTCTTGGAGAAAGGCATGCAGGGAGACGTCTAGCTCTACTTAGCGATCCATGAACAGGAACCAACCGTACGGAGTCACAAGGCATTTCTTGTGAGAATGAGTTAGGAACCTGCCTTGCTCCACACAAAATGGCCAGAGTTGGAGGAGACTGTGTTGGTGCCCAATATCTAACTTTTAGCCCCATGATGAGAGCACATATCTGGGATTTGGGAGACCCAGAATCAATTCCCCCCTCACACAGAGGGGGGAGAAAATATTTGAACAGGGGTCTCTGAAGTCTCAGGAGGGTGTTATGGGATATTCTGATGTAGGACTCCCTCAGTCTCTCCTGTTGAAGCTGTTTCCCTTTGATAAATAATGAAGGAGTGACTATTTAAGTATTAATCCACACTGGGCCAAAGAGAGAGAGAGAGAGAGAGAGAGAGAACACGACTCTACAATCCAGTGGTTCAGCCATCCATCTGGGAGGTCGGAGACCCCAGGTCCAGTCCCCCTGCTCTAATCACTCTTTCATTATTTACTCGATACCTGAAGAAGTCAACTTCACTCTACAGTGCAATTTCTGGAGCCTGTCAAGTCGGAGCATGGTACATGATGGATGTCACACTTCAACATCAGCCAGTGTGATTTACAACTCTGGGAAACCAAAGACCTAACACAAGTGAGCGTTTACTTATGCTACATTGCAACTACCATGAATATCCATAGCAAACTAGCCTTGGGAGACTCAAAAAAGGACCAGATCCAAACCAATGACACATTATCATCATATGTCTGAATAATTAAAGAAGATCCACTGGACAAAATCAGGGTTACTGTATTTGACTGTTTTTTGTTAGTGCACCATCAAGACGCTATTTGCATAGTTTAATTAGGGCTGGAAATCATTTCAAATGACCTCAGGTCAAACAAATTGGCAAAAATCACCACTTAAAATAAGTGTGGAATATCAAAAGGTTTAGTGCTGGAGAATAGACAAATAGCATTATTTAAATTAGTGGGGAAGTGGTTATCAATACTAGGTCAATAAAATAATTTTGCATGATCCTCACGCAAAATGGTTAGCATTGGAGGTCTGCTGATGATTAAGGTCAGGATCTTTCAATATGTATGATCACTGGCAGTGATATTGTTCCCCAACAATTACTGGGGTCAGATCAATTTGAAACTAACATCCTCCATCAACTGACAGTTGATCCTACCCTTGTTCCTGAAACAGTAAAAGTTGTTTTCAGAAGAGCTAAAGACTTTACCTGAAATTTGAGCTTGCTTTCTCCTTGTTCTCTGTCTCGCTTATGCATATTCACCATTAATGCCTCATAACAGTCCTTCCAATAAAGTGCCATACGCTCATGGCCATCACTGAATGTACTGATTTCATATTGTTTCATATTTGGAATAATCTGGTGCACAAGAAATATATATTTTTTTAAAATCAAGGTAATTGCTGAACAGATTCCCTCCTCCCTAATGGAAGAAAAGAGAAAAAACCAAGAAGCAGCCATTACTTACATATTTATCAATAAAAACTTGCCATTCGTCTGAGCTGCAATACTCCCGGAAGTCCTCAAAGAAAGAGGGGCTGCAATTGGTGAGAGGCAATGAAGGAAGGTGCAAGTTCATGAAAAGAAGTTGGTAAATTTTGGATACCAGTGTCCGAACAAGGGGAATCAAGAATGCATATGTTTCTGTCTTCGCTTTGATCGATCTACCCAGGATGCCTTCCAGCTTCCCCAAGAGGTAGCATGCCTCAGCTTGGCTTTCAATTACTTTGGTTTGAAGAAGTGTGTTTAGCTTGGCTGCTGCCATAGCACAAACCTGGACAGAGAAAAACAAAACAAAACCCTTGTGAGGCTAGTGCATGCATGCTACATTTCACCACAGGGTAGTGTGTGTATCCTATAGCTGTTTGTCAGGTAGTGTGAAACTCCCAGTAGGTTAGATACTCCTAGCCACTATTAATTTATTTGTATCATGGTAGTGCCCAAATGCCCCTGGCTGGATCAGAGTCTCGTTGTGATAAATACTGTACACACAGATGCACCCAGAAGAGATGGCTTCTGCTTCCAAGCATTTACAATCTAATTTAATATCAGTCAGAAATGCACCTCCTTTCAGGAGGTGAGGATGGAGAAGAATGTGAAACAAGCCTGCATGTGGTGGCAGCAGCTGAAGCTTCTGATTTGTAACAAGTTTGAGGATTATGATATCAGCAAGCTTACTGAAGTGAACTGCAGCTCTACAGTCAGTGAAAGCTCTACAGTTACATACATAATCAGCATGAGTTACATATAGCATTATATGCATTAATACAGAACAAACCGGTAAGTTATCTTGTCCAATGAATCCAAGGAGCAACTGGACCTGCACTTGGGAGAGCTTGATCCACTCTGGGCCAGCAGAGTACCAGACTGACAGGCTGTCAATGAGTGTCACCAGCTCTTCTAAAAGCTATTGCAAAAGTGAAATATTTGTGTGAAATAAAAGAGAAACCAAATACGAAGTGCTCAGACCTTAGTACAACTACAAGTCAAGTCACCAAATAACCATTCTGAAGGTCTGATAAAATCTATAAGGGTACGTTTACACAGCCCATGGCAGAAAGCCTCCCAGCCCAGGACAACAGACTTCGGCTCATGTCACCATGCTAAAAATAGCTGTATTGACAATGTGGCTAAGGCTGGAGCTCAGACTTTGAAACCTAGAGAAGAGGGTGGTCTTCAGAGCCCAAGCTGCAATGTCTACACAACTATTTTCAGCACAGTAACCCAAGCCCAAGTCTGTCAACCCCAGCAGGAAGGCTCACTGCCACAGGTTGTGAAGACATACCCTAACACAACAAAGAAATCAGGCTGTCTTCCACTCATTAATTTAACCTAAAGTAATTAACTAAATATACTGTAGGACAGAGGTTCAACAACTAACTGTGACAGAATTCAGGACTGTAACAGATACGCAGTGCAGTTTGACAAAACAACTATCCCTGACAAAAACAATTATTTGTGTATATAAAAATAAAATTAATACTCTTGCACTAAGTTATCTCCAGCAAATGCCAATTCTACAAATACAGTAGTTGAGTGTATGATTATTTTTTAAAAGGCTCTACTCTAAAGAGCACACACACCACAAAAGCTAGTAAATTATAACTCAATGTGGATTTAATTTATATTCCGTTCCCGTTCCTTCGCATTTTATCTAATTTAAATGAAATGCTAATTTTATTATTTAATTACCTTCAGTGATGTGCATAATTCTTTTGAGAGAACAAAGAAAATAGGATCCCTGCCCTGTTTGTAACCTCCAAGTTTGATCCTGTAAGGTACTCAGAACCTGAGGCCATTTCAATTTTTTTTCCTTTTTATTCCCAGGCTTCTATCATTAATCATATATTAGGAGTAAAATTAATATTTTCATAATCTAAGAAACATAGTGCAAATAGCACCAATTCAGTATGCATTAAAATTACTCAAAATTAATCTGATTGTCCCTAAATACTTTCTTTAAATAAATTATCTAGCACTCAGTTATACCACCATATGAATAATTCCTGCTATGGCATGCCATACTCTCCTTCATGTAGTATTACAACTATACTTCATTTATAGTAATGCAATTATGTTTCAGTTAGAAGTGAGCCAAAACCAGAACTCCCATAGCTCTGAATTTTGGTGATTTAATTAAGCTGGGTCACAGATGCAAAAACTAAACATAGACCAAGGACGTTTTTTAAAACCAAAACAAGGCCACGTTTTGCCTATCTATAGTTTAAACACGAACTATTTTACTCAGATCAGGCAATAGCAGCTCAAGAACTATCCTCATTATTGACAATTCAGGTAACTGTCCGCTATTCTGAGAGTTGTTTTTAATCTCTTCTGTACTTTACAATTTTATCTTGATATGACAACACTGTCCATATTATTCACCAAAACCTGGAAAATGACTACACAACTCAGACAACTGAGGAAGCAAAGATAAGGGATCACCATTCATAGATTCTACCAATATTAGGTAAACTGTAAGTCAGTATAACTTATACATGGAGCAGACAGGAAAGCAGGTTGGTAGCAGGAAACGCAACCAACAAGAGGATAGGAGCCTTCATTTTATACCTATTTATACTTTACTGTTGGCTGCTTTTCCACTACCTACCACCCTTCTGGCCCTCTTGGCATGCAAGTCACATCAGCTTGACCTTACACAGCCATCTGAATCTGAAACTTACAGCCGTACACTTCTCCCTTCTGTTTAGGTCACTTTTGACTCTGGCCCAAAATCTGCACAAAAACATGCTGTAAATAAAATCTGGGTTAAAAATCTCAAGTGCCATTCCTCAGTTTGTGACAAAGAGCAGAGTTGATAATCCAATGAATTTAAATAGGACATACAGTATGAGGCATACCATTTAACCAATGGACCAACACCTATTTAGCTAATGGTTAGCACAGTTTCATTTGTTCTTGCATTCATGAAGCTTTTCTGTAGTCTATAAAGATAAGGTTCTTTAAGCAAGGATGTCATTAAGGATGCATGTATTTGTAATATTAACTGTATTCCCTATTGCATTTGCATATAAAATTCCAGTATTTACATGAGCACTCAGATCCATTCCACTATCAGTGCCACACACTGCTTAGTCTCTAGTTAAAACAAATTATGTCACGAGTGAAGAAAACAGTGACATTACTCAAATTGACAACTGTTTGATAAACTTTTCAGCCCCTATACAATTCATGAGTTTCCATTAGGCAGATACTATACCTTCTCTGTCCATAAGTTTGGATTAACTAGCCCTTCTGCCTGTAGAAAGTCCTGTACAATGAGCAGGAGCCAGAAGGCATTTTCAGCATGTGTTGGAAGAGCTTTTGTGTCTCTGTTCTCAGTGACTGTCCATTCCAGCATCTTCTCTAGAAAGCTGAATTAGAAAACAAAATCCCAAAGTAATTATCACATGTTGTGAGAGTAAGTGACTTTTAAAAAAATCCAGTTAAGTATTTAACTGAGCCTAAGTATATGTAGTCATTAACTATCTTCTATTCTGTAAACCAATAAGATTAAGGAGATTGTGATCTTCAGAAAAATCAGGGGCATACAATTTTAAGTTCTGTCAAATAAATTCCATTTATAAATAGACACAGATGTGTACATACACTTCTGATCATTCTTGCATGAGAATGAGGGGGATCAAGGTAAATCAATTCAGTCTCTTTCACCAGGATTTAATGTTACTCTGATTACATCTCTTTTTCCTTCCCCTCCAAAAGAAAAGAAGAAATCTGTTATTACACTATACTCACTTGAGTTTTATTTCATCTGAAGGTTGCAGCAACTCATTGGATATCCCCAGTTTGGTCAGTGCAGAAAACACCTGTCCCCTCTCAATCCAGACAGCATCATCAAACCTTTCTAAACCTTTCCACATCACACAGAGAAGGACGTCTGTGAGCAACTGTATGAGCTCCTCTTTACATCCCTATGGAACAACCAAAGAATGCACACACTTTATAGTAAAGAATGCCTCAAAGAGGCACATTCATTACAGTACACAGTGCTGAGAAAGTTTCATCTTTAACGTAGGGGCCTAAAGAGTCTGTCTACTAACTAAATGAAAATATTAACCTAAGATAATGCTGCAATGATCTTTAGTCCAGATTATTAAAATAATAATATTTGCTTTAACTTCAATGCAAGAATTTGAGTCTTAGTACCGATTTGGTTATAGCACAACTTTTCTTTGATGAGGATGGTACAGGCCATTCAAGTATAGCTTTGATTTAAATAATATTACAGTTTCAGCCAGCTAATTTTAAAAAAAGCAACCTTGAAAGCTGAGTGTTTATTCTGCAACAAGCAGAATGAATATCCACTGCAAATGAGCTGTATTATTCTCTCGTCTGTTAGCGAGAAAACAGCATAACTGTCTAAATTGAGAAGAGCATTTTAAAAGAATTAAAAATACTGTGAATTGTACATGTTTAGATACGAGGGGAAGGATTACTTACTCCTTGGTTTTCAAATAATGAAAGATCAACACTGAATCCCATATCATTGATGATGCTTGATTCTTTGTCAGGCTGTCCAGAGAATGGCTTTGAATTTTCAATGGGTGATGGTGTGCTGGGCAAGCTATCTGTCATTTGATTCCCACTATCAGCCAGCTCGTAAGAGTCCATGCCAGACAGATCTAAACGCAAATGTGAAGGATTACTGTGCCATACCTCTTCCTGATCCTCTGACCTGAAAGACATCTCTGCCACAGAAGTACCTTCCAGCAATGTACCAGAAAAATGGGTGGTGACATCTAAAGATTTGCTCTCTTCCAAGCTCCACTGATCATATGAATCATTAACTGAGGCAAAGCTACCAGCTTTCCCCCACTCTGCCTTATCAGTATAACATTTCCGAAACTCTTCAGCAGAAATTTTTTTTTCATCTTCCTTTGTAGAGTTAGTCCTGCTCTCTTTAATGTCATCCTTGATGTCGGAGTTTTCTTTTAGGAATAGTCTAACCAATGTCTCTTGCCAGCCTAGCTGTTGAGAAATCTGTTGTGCTGCATCTGGCTGGGAATGTAAAAGCTGTAAAACCTGTAGAGAGCACAAGAGGTCAAGCTAAATATCCAAGCATGTACACATTAACCTTTGTTACATAACTGCAGTCATTCTAGCCTTTAAGTATACATTTCGTAGTCTCACTACATCTCTTAGGCACTGGTTTGTAACTATTTCCACAAAAAGCAGTCACAACCACCATAACATATATCCATATTCAGAACACTGGTTTACAAAAAATAAATATAACAAACTACAAAACATATAGGATTAGAAACAACAAAGATAGTAGAATAAAAAGGACAAATAATGGTGCTGTCTACACACACAGCTGAGCACCAACACTACAGTCAAAATCTCCAGCTCACTTGAGAAACTGGGATGCAACTTACGACAAACAATATGTTATCTCTTAGTCTCACCCCACACCGCGAAATCTTTCGGTAACCTCACCAACAACAGACTGTTAGGATCACACTAAACTCAGTTTCTGCCTTGCACCTTTCCCTCTACTCACAACCTATTTTTTAGGAATGAATTTTTTTTAAAAAAAAAGTTCTCTTAAAATAGCTGAGTAAAATAAAGCAAGTTCTGCTCATGCCTTTAGAACATCCTTTGAGAAAAGTCTGTCAGTAAAACCATTTTATATTTCCTACCTGTAGAAGATACATGACGTTTGACAGCCATTGAATGTAGAACAGTTTAAAAATCACTGAAAATATAGTAAAGTGGTGTCCAAACAGCAGGTCAGGTTAATCAGAGATTCACATTATTAGTTTGAAGCCATAATTTAAAATTCATGTAATTTCATATACCCCTAATATATGCACTGCAGCTCCCCAAGTCATTACCAACAGATAAGATTGCCTTCTATTTTTAAGAAGAGTACTAACCTTTTTGCATATGGCCACTCTAACATTTATATCTGCTCTATGAGACAGGTGCACCACAGCTATGAGGTCTCTGTAATTCACAACAGGATCTGCAGGGTGGAAATACAGACAGACATATAGACATACAAGCAGGAAAAAAACCTGAAAAAACCTTTGAGGCCATCTTTTATACATCAAAGAGTAAATGAGACAAATGTAAGTTTGTTTTGCAGCTCACCTGTAAGAAATTATTCTTAAACACTAAGGCCCGGCCTACACTTACCTTTGGGATTCGGTGGCAGTCGACAGGAGATATGCAAGTGATGTAAATCACTTGTGTATCTCCTGTTGACTTTGCTGCGTCTCCTCCGCACGCTGTCCACACTGCGCTGCGCACACTCCACTACGCTGCGCTACGCCACTTACTGTGGTGGTTTTCCTGCGTCGCTTGCTGGATTGACTGAGTGGGTCTACACAGACTGCTCAGTCAATCCAGAGCAATCGATCTGACGGAGGCAAATTTGCTGCCTGAGTGTAGACCCAGCCTAAGGGTATGTCTACACTACTGGCTCTGCAGGGATGGATGCAGCAGGATCCATTGAGCAGAAAAACCTACTCAATTGATCCCAGATTGGCTCCCAGGCCGGCACCAGTAACGCACCTCCCCGAAAGGAGTAAGGCTGTGTCGATGGGAGGGCATTTCGCATCCATGCAGTGCCATGAAGACGCCACGCTATGTGAACGTAAGTCCACTGACAGGAGCTACATAAGGTAGCTTGCATATCTCCCGTCAACCTTTGGTGGCAGTGTAGACCTGGCCTAAGTAAATTGAAACCATCAGCTTAAATGTGTTAAGTTAGAGCACATATAGAACAGAATAACTTTACTAAGTAGCTGGGTTTTCATCACAGCAAATAATCACTATATAGAGTGATCATGATCTATAATGAGCCTTAAGCAATAATTCATAATCAAACATATTTGCCTTAAAAAAAAACATCAGTAGGGATTTAATACTAGTAGGCATTCTGCCAACATCTCTCTGATTACCTGCATACAAAACTTGGTTAAGAAGGTTTTTAATAAG
This sequence comes from Mesoclemmys tuberculata, assembly GCA_007922155.1. NCBI lineage: Eukaryota > Metazoa > Chordata > Testudines > Chelidae > Mesoclemmys > Mesoclemmys tuberculata. The sequence continues at coordinate 19,044,087 of ML675620.1, forward strand.
AGAAATGGTAACTGGTGATTCATTCAGAAGCAGCCCCAGCCCAGAGTATCCCACTTCTCTCAGTCTCATACGTTGCTTACTCCGTTCATAGACTTTAGTACATTTCAGCATTTGCTCTACAATCTGCAAAGAAAGATGCACAAAAATCACAAACATTCAGAAAATTACATGCCTTCCATATACAAATACCAAGCAACCTTTATCAATGGAGTCTGAATTATAATTTGTCTGTGCATAAATATTTAAAAGAAATATGCTCCAAGAACAAATTCTAATACAAACATAAAAGACGAGAGTCCTGTAGCACTTTAAAGAGTAATAAATTTAATTTTTGCAGGCATAAGCTTTCTTGAGCTGTAAACCCACTTCATCAGATGGGGGTGTGTGTCCACACACACACACACACCCCCACACACAGGAGTAGGGTAATGGCAAAGTCCATGCAGTTAGAGTACCTGAGGCCTATTCACAACCATTAATTAGAAGGTGAGAATGTGTGAACAGTGACAATTACTTCTTGTAATGAGATAACCATTCTAAGTCCCTATTCAGACCCAGTCTGATTGTGTCAAGTTTGCAGATCAGGTCAAGCTCTGCAGTTTCTCTTTGAAGTCTGTTTTTGAAGTTTTATTTGTAGACGTATGGCACTTTCAAGTCAGCTACAGAGTGTCCTGGGAGACTGAAGTACTTTCCTACTGGTTTATGGATGTTACCATTTTTTGTGTCTGATTTGTGTCCATTTATTCTTTTGCATAGTGACAGTCCAGTTTGGCCAATGTACATGGCAGAGGGGCATTGCTGGCACATGATGGCATATATTACTTTAGTAGATGTGCGGGTAAATGAGCTCCTTATGCTGTGGTTGATGTGGTTTGGACCAGTGATGGTGTCACTAGAGTCGATGAGTGGGCAGAGCTGGCAATGGGGTTTGTTGTAGGGATAGGTTCCTGGCTTAGTGGTGGTGTTGGATGATGTACGGTTGCTGGTGAGTATTTGCTTCAGGTTGGGGGGCTGTCTGTAAGCAAGGATAGGTTTGCCTCCCATGGCTTGAGCGAGTGAGGGATCATCTGCTAGGATAGGTTGTAGATCCTTAATGATGTGTTGGAGAGATTTTAGATGGGGGCTGTAGGTGATGGCTAGTGGTGTTCTGTTGTTTTCTTTGTTGGGTCTGTCCTGTAGTAGGTGACTTCTGGGTACCCACCTGGCTCTTTCAATTTGTTTCTTCACCTCTCCAGGTGGATATTGTAGTTTTAAGAATGTTTTATAGAGATCCTGTAGGTGTTTGTCTCTGACTGAGGGATCGGAGCAAATCCGCTTATATCTTAAGTCTTGGCTGTAGACAATGGATCATGTAATGTGTCCAGAGTGGAAGCTGGAGGCATGAAGATATGTATGGCGGTTAGTTGGTTTTCGGTATAGAGTGGTATTAATGTGACCATCCTTTATTTGTATTGTAGTGTCCAGGAAGTGTATTTCTTGTATGGACTGGTCCAGGTTGAGGTTGATGATGGGGTGGAAATTATTTGCTCCGATCCCTCAGACATAGACAAAAAAAAAAGCTTATGCCTGCAAAAATTAAATTAGTTAGTCTTTGAAGTGCTACAAGACTCTCGTTGTTTTTGCTGCATACGGACTAACATGGCTACCTCTCTAATACAAACATAAATGCAGATGCTCTTTGGCTCCTTAAACATCCCAAATCTTCAAATATTCTACTTCACTGGAATTCAACAGTTTCCATTATGATAAGTACAGCAAGTAACAACTGTGCAGTAGGAATGTGAAAGGCTAACTGTTTAAATGGCAATCAGCTGTTTAAATGTTTTTAACAGCAGATTACCCTTTAAACTGGGGGGAGGGGAGCAGCTGCTGGGCTGGTTCCCTGCCAGTGAGAGCAGCTGGGCAGCTCTTGCTGGTGGGGAAGTGCGGAGCCTAGTGTGGGGTAGCCGCAGCTGGGCTCGGCTCCCCACAAGCAAGAGCAGTCTCGCAGCTCTTCCTTGTGGGGAGGCACGGAGCCCAGTGCAGGGGGGGGGAGGGTAGGGAGCCACAGCTGGGTTCAGCTCAGCTCCCCACCAGTGAAAGTTGCCCAGCTACCACGGCAGCTGTGAGGGAGGGAGAGCCGCAGCTAGGCAGCTCTCACTTAGCAGTGAGGAGCCAAGGCCAGCACGGCTTCCCCCCAGTGTTTAACCATTTAAATGTTCTATTCTTAGAATGTTTAAACAGATGTTAAATTCAACTAATTTTTACATCCCTACTGTTCAGAATTTGTTATTTCTAGTCAGTGCATTAATAATAAAGAATAACTATAAGCAGGTCTGCTAAATGAATATGTTCTAAATAAATTGGTATCCACTTTAAACCATGATTTAACTGAAAAATCTGTTTCAAATCAAAGAGTATGCATACATTTGCAAAATTACCATTAAAAAACTTACAATACAATGCATTACCTTGAATACAAGTTCCCTTAGCCTGTCAGAGTATCTCTGATTCAGTAACAGAGCATAGAGGATATCAGCATTTCCTGGCTCAAAAAGCAACAAGAAAAGCTGGTCCCGGGTTGGGTTGGTGTGAAGTAGGCTGAAGAGTACATCAAGAATCCCACAGAGCTACAAAATAAAAACACACACCTAAATAAAACCTGTAATCCATGCAATTTTGACTATAATGCCCAACTCAAGGAAAAACATCTTTTTCCTAAATACAGCATCTTACTACACATTTTCAGAATAGTCTCAATACCCCTTTCAACCAGCTTTAGTTTCTCTCTCTCACAGAGAGAGAGAGAAAGAAAAAGAACGAGAAAGAGAGAACGAGAACACTTACATCGAACTGTAAACAAAAAAGGCATAAACTGAGCAAAAGGGTTTATCATTACTTGTAGAGCCTAGAGGCCCTAGGAGCCAATTGTATTAGGTGCTGTACAAACATAGAATAAACAGACTATCCTTGCCCCAAGGGACTTACAATCTAACTATAAGACAAGATACGGGTATATACAGATGGGGATGTCAATAAGTGATCTCCTTCCAAGCATTCCTCATGGCCTAAGGTCACTATGCAGGTGGCTGGCCTCACTTTCCCCCTTCAGGAGGCTTCTTAAATAAACTCCATGCAGGCTTTCATGAGTCCAGTGAAAACAGCATTCCTTAGAGTCTGATTTTATTCACAGGAAGTTCACAAATGGAGACAAAAGAAGTCTTTCACTCCAGCCTTAAGTTGGAAACAGCCCCTCGTCCCAGAGAGCTCTCTATCCCCCGATCATCCCTCCTCTCAAATTCCAGCTCTCTCTGCTAGACCCTACTCACTCCCAGCAACCTCTCTGTTCAGCTTTCTCTGCTGAAGCCTACTCCTTCCAAACAGCTTCTGTACTCCACTCCGTTCTCCCTGAGGCTCCTCTAACAACTCTCATGCTGCAGTTTCCTGCTGCTCTTTATAGGAGAACCAACTGAACCTTGCTCAGGTATGCCTTCTAGTAATCAGGGTTGACTGATCCGAAACCTTTAACGGGCATGTCATTCTATTACAGGGGGGCACAAGGAAACAGGAGGTTACTCACCCTGTGCAGTAACTGAGTTTCTTTGAGATGCATCCCCCCATGGGTGCTCCACTGTAGGTGCGGCAGCACCTTTGCGTCTGGAATTGGAGCTCTTCAATAGCACTATCCATCAGACCGCACGTGACCACCTCCCCTGCCTTGCGCAGTGAGCAGTAAATATATATAGCGCTGTGTGGTCTGACCATCTTCAGTTCCTTCTCTGCCGCAGTGCCCATATGTTACACTCTGAAGCAGAGGGGAAGAGGGCGGGCAGTGGAACACCATGAGGAGACACATCTGGAGGAACCTCACTGCACAGGGTGAGTAACCTTCTTTTCTTTTTCAAGTGATGTCCCCATAGGTGCGCCACTGTAAGTGACTACAACGCAGTGTCCCTAATGGGGAGGCTGGGGCTTTGGTGAGGCTTGTGTAGCCGAGGACAAAACAGTGAGTCCAAGGATAGTGTCTGCAGAGGAGTCCTGCATAATGGCAATAGTGTGAGGCAAAAGAATCTGAGGATGCCCATGTGGCCATCTTATATATGTCAATAATTGGAACATTGTTGAGGAATGCGATAGAAATACAGTGCTCATATGGAACGTGTCTTTACTCAAGTAGAAACTTGTCTGTTATGAAGTTCATATGAGAGTTGGATGAATTATGAGATCCATTTAGAAATGCTGTTTAGATATAGTGTCGCCCTTGGACCAGTCGATGGTGAATATGAACAGATGTGAGGATTTTCTGAATGGTCTTGTTCTGTCAACGTAGAAAGCTAATGCATGCCTTACGTCAAGTGCATGGAGAGCTGTGTCTCATTGATTGCTATGCAGTTTGGGGAAAAAGGTGGGGAGGTGTATGGGTTGGTTCAAATGAAAAGATGTTATAACTTTGGATAGAAATTCAGAATGTGGACAAAGTGTCACTTTGTTCTTCTGAAACAGTATATGGTGGGTGTGCCACGAGGGCTGAAGTTTCTCCCACCCATCGGGCTGAGGTGATGGCAATGAAAAAGGCAATTTTCATAACTAGATGTAAAAATTAGCATATTGCCATTGGTTCAAAAGGGGGTCTCATCAAGGATCATAGAACTAGACTTGGGCACCAGTTTGGGGTGGGGGTTCATATCTGTGGGTAGAGATTTTGAATGCCCTTCATAAAATGCTGAGCAAGGAGGTGCAGGAATACTGAGTATCCTTCGATAGGGTGGTGAAATGTGGTGATAGCAGCCATGAGTACTCTAACCAAGCTCTTAGCTAGTCCAATCTGTTTGAGTTGAAGAAGACAGTCCAGAATGAATTGTAACAGGGCATAAGCTGCGTCTATACGTTTTGGGGCACACCAGTGTTGGAATCTATTCCATTTGTGAGCGTACATGCGTCTAGTGGTTTCATATCTGCTATGTAGTAAGATGTGTTTTAGTGGTCAGAGCAACCTTATTCCGGACCCCGAACCAAGAAGGAGCCATGCTTTCAGGGGGTGTTTGTGGGTTGAGGTGACAAAGCCACTAGCCTGTGAAATGAGCCAGAGCTTCGGAGGAAGGTTGAGAGGTCGGCATAGCAACATGCAAAGCAGGTAGGTGTACCATATTTGGTAAAGCCAAATTGGGACTATTTTATTATGTGGGATTGGTCCTCCTGAATCTTGCATAAGACTCAGAACAGGAGGGGAAATGGGAGGAATGCATATAGTAGTGGTCTGTTCCAAGTCATGAGAAAAGCCTCTCTCACTGATCTCCGTCTCAGTCTTGCTCTGGAACAAAACTGGGGGCAACAGGTATTCCACTGGGTGGCGAAAAGGTCTACGGCAGGAAAGCCATTGGCAGAATATGGTTCATAGCACTCGTGTTCTCAGGAAAAGGTCCTGCTCAATGTGTCTGCCATAATATTTTTATGTCCAGGGAGGTATGCAGACAAGATGAAGATGTCATTCTGGATACAGAAGTTCCATAATTTGATTGCTTCCGAGCATAGAGTGGGGACTTGCTCCTCCCTGTCTGTCGATATAATACAGGAGAGATTGTCTGTCATCACTCTAACCATCTCATCTTTGAAGAGTAATAAGAATTGTCACCAGGCATTGCAAACTGCTCTTAGTTCTCAGAGGTTGATTTGAAAAGTGGATTTGGTGGGTATCCATCTGCCCTTTATCTTCTATTTCAGCAAATGCATTCCCCAGCCAATCAGGGAGGCATCGGTGGCTAAAATCATGGAAGGCGAAGGTTGGAGGAAGGGAACCCCAGCACAGACATTATTGGAAAGCATCCAGCAGAGCACATAGCCCTTACCTGCTCTCAGCATGGACAATAGTTTGTGTATGCTCTTTTTGTGTGGAAGGTACAGTGTGGAGCCTGCCCTGAAGACATCACATGTGTAACCTCACATGTCTAAGAACAAAAGTGGCTGCTGCAATATGTCCCAGGAGCAGGAGGCATGTGTGCGCTAAAATCCAGGGGCACACACGTACACTTGAGACTAGATTTGTTATGGCTGTGAATCTGTGGGTTGGCAGAAAGGCTCTTGCTTGAATGGAGTCGAGTTGAGTGCCAATGAATTCCAATGTTTGCACTAGTCTCAAAGTGGATTTTTCTAGGTGATAAGGAGGCATAAACTGTCAAATACATTCATGGTTGTGTAGACTGCTTAGAGCATCTCGTGTTCGTTTGGAGCTTTAGGAGGCATTCATCCAAGCACGGGAAGATTGTGATTCCTTTCTTTCTTAAGTGGGCTGCAATGACTGAAAGTACCTTGGAAAAAACTCACAAAGCTGTTGCTAGGTCAAAAGGGAGTACTTTGTACTGGAGATGGTCTTTGCCTACAGTGAATTTTAGGAAGCGTCTGTGAATCATAGGAATTTTGGTATGGTGATGTGGAATTATGCATCCTACAGGTCAAGGGCCAAGAACCAGCCCCCCTGTTCCAGTGCTGGTATAATGGTGGATAAGGTGACCATCTTGAATAGTTGCAGTGTGACAAACTTGTTTAAGTTGAGAAGATCCAGAATGGGACACCAACCACCGGATTTCTTCGGAACCAGGAAATAGTGGAAATAGAATCCTAGTCCTCTGTCATATGGGGACCGATTCTATGGCTCCTAGTTGCAGAAGATGGTTTACGTCCTCTCTGAGAATGGTCCCACGGGAGGGGTTGCTGAAGTGGGACGTGAAGGGGAGATGGCGGGATGGCATAGTTAGGAAGGGGATGGAATATCCTTCCTTGATTATTTCCAGGACCCATTTGTCCAAAGTGATAAGCATCCAAGATGGTAAGAATGGAGCTAATTGATTGCCAACCTGGTGGTCAGTTTGTAATGTCACAGATGGTAGAGACAAGTAGAACAGAGAGGGTTTTCTCAGGCCCTTGACCACACCTTCAAAACTGGAAGGTTTTGCTGTTTGCTGGAAGGTGCACGAGACATTGCTCCTTGTACAGTGGGCTGTCTGCGATTATTGTAGTTATTAGGAGGGTGTTGACAGTGGTGTTGGTTGTCAAAGTGTCACTGTGGATATTAAGGCTGAGGCCGGGATTGTGGGGGAAGCTGGTATTTGCCTGCTCTTCTCATAGGCTATAGGGTGTATATATCCAGTGATCTCCATGTAGATCTGGAATCTTTTAGGGAGTGTAGTGAGTTGTTGGTATGCTCTGAGAAAATTTTTTGTCCATCAAATAATAGTTCTTTGAGCATCACTTGCACCTCCACGGGGAATCCTGAAAGGTATAACCAGGATGCCTATCACATTACTACTGCGATGGCAATGGATTGGGCTGCAGTATCGGCCGAGTCCAGTGAGGCTTGAAGAGCTGTGCAAGCTATGAGGTGGCCTTCTGCTATTAATGGTAAGAATTGCTCTTTTTTACCTTCCGGGAGGCCCCAGCATAACTCCCCTAATTTGGAATAGTCAGCATAGGTGTATTTCGCCATGAGCACCTCATAGTTAGAAATTCTAAACTGGAGGGTGGCAGAGAGTAGGATTTCCTCCCAAACAGATCCAAGAATTTACAGTCGCAGTCAGGATGGGCAGATCGAGATTGATAGGGTTGGTTTCTCTCCTGCACTGCTTTATCAACAAGAGAGTTCCTGGCTGGATGTGAGAATAGGAATTCAGCATTTCTGCTGGTACATAATATTTACTATCCGCATGTTTGCAAGTAGGTAGGATAGAAGATGGGGTCTACCATCAAAGGTTTGCTGATTTGAGTAATGCACTATTAATAGGTAGTGCAACTTTTGCCGCTGAGAAGGCATGAAGAATGCCAGTCAGTTCATGTTGTTGGTCCTTATCCTCTTCCAGTCATATATGTAATTTGTCTGCCACTCTGCAGAACAGCTCCTGAAAATGATGAAAGTCATTGGCCACAGTAGGAAGCGGCAGCATGATGGCCTCATCAGATGAGGATGATTAACAATGCAGGCCGGTGGTGCCTGCTCATCCTGACCATCCTCACGTTCCTCTTCGTACTTGTGCATGGAGTTCTTGCAGCTGTGCTTGTGGAGAGTGTTCATCAAGAGGTCGTGAGATTGTTGAGGATGGAATAGTGGTAGGGCATTGTATTTGTGGTGCCAGTGGCTTAGCAAATAAAGCCATATACATGGCCCAAAGGTCCCAGTATGGCCAGTTAGGTGGAAGAGGGATGTATGGTTGCATCCAAGGGGGACAGTGCCAGGATTGGTACTCTGGGGTACGGTGAAGGGTACGTTTGCAAGATAGGAGCTGTTTGTCCTATTATTGATGAGGCAGTAGAGTCAGCATATACTTTTTCCTCTTCCTTTGCATCACTGGGAGAGGAGGGTGCTGCTCCCATGGGGAAGAGCGAGGCACAGCTTGGTGGAGGTGACCATGGGACTTGCAGTAAGTCTCCTTTGAGGAATGGAGATTCTGCAGTATAAGATACTACTCTTAGTTCTGTTATGTGTCTGAACTCCTGTGGTGCATATATTATAAATGGTGATGTGTTTTTCAGCACAGCCTGCAGATGGAGACAAAGTAGCAGCTGAGGTCGGTACTGATGTCTTGGTCAGAGCTGATGGCTTCTTTGGTGCTGATACTGGTACCATCTTCTGTTTCAGAGCCACAAAGGGTCTCAGAGCTACAGATGAAGTTGAGGGCTCATTTCGTCACCACACACAGAAGGTGGTGCTGATAGTTGGTGTGCCTTGGTAGGGTCTTTTGCCTTAGAGACTGTGGAACTCAGTGTCTGAGGAGATGTGACCCTTGTCAGAAGCCACTGACATCACAGATCTGGCCAGGGACAGCACTCTGGTTGTTCTCTTCTTACCTTCAGCCCAGTCAGAGGATGTTTTTCTCTTACCCAAGTATGGAGAATGAAGATCAGTGATCAATCTTGATGATCATGAGGATCTCTCCAGGGAGGAGAGCTGGGATCAGAAGCTGAATGAAGGGACTTCTCTATCAGGAGTAATTTATGTCTGCTGTCTCTGTCTTTCCTTGCTCCAGGTTTCAGACCCTGACAGCATTGCACTTCTGAGGAATATGTTCCTCACTCAGGCAGTGAATGCACTCTTCATGACCATCCGTTACCAGGAAGGCGGCCCCACAAGAGATGCAACTCTTAAACCTAGGAGAATTGGGCATAAGGGTGAGGTAGTATCTTCCCAAAGGGGAAGAGCAGAAAAACAGAAACCTACACTATGCTAAAGTTTGTAGAAATAAAATAAATTAATAGGAAGAAATTAATACTAATGAAAGAGTGTGTTTGTGTACGTATTTTTTGAGGACGAGAAAGAAAAGAAAAAAAAGCAACCCTCCCCAAAAAGAATTAACTATCTAAAGTAGAATTTAGAGAGAAGTATCTAGGGAGAAGACTAAAAATGGGCTCTGCTTAGGGTTTCATGTCAGACTACAGGTGGGAGAGAAGGAACTGAGGGCAATCAAACCTCACAGCACTATATGCACTGAGTGAGGAAGGGGAGGTGTGCATGTGTTGTCCGACAGGCACTGCTATTGAAGATTTCTGACTCCAGATGCAAAGGAGGGGCCGCACTTACAGTGGAGCATCCATGGGACATCACTCAAAGAAGAACAAGGTAATATTATTGGTCAGCATGATAGGCTGTGGTCTCAGAAGAGAAGGGGACCAAGGACAGAGCCCTGTGGGAACCCACCCTCCCCCACAAAATTGGAGGGCAGATGAGAAGGATCATTCAAAGGATATGCTAAAGGAGTGATGAAAGAGATAGGAAGAGAACCAGGAGAGGAAAGAGTCATAGAAGACAAGAGAGGACAAGGTTTCAAGAATAAGAGCATGGCTGATGGTGTCAAAGACAGCTGGCAGGTCAAGAGAGATGAGGATAGAGAACTGGTTCTGAACTTTGGCTAAGAAGAGGTCGTTACAGCCTTTGGTGAGAATGTATTTGGTGGAATGCAAGGAAAAGAAGCCAGATTAGAGAGGATCTCAGATTGAATCAGAAAAGAAAAATTCCAGACAGCGATTATAAACAGCGTGCTCAATGAGCTTAGAGATGAAAGACAGAAGAGAGATGGGATGGTAGTTGGAGAGGCAAATGAGGGTCAAAGGTGGGATTTTTATAATGGGAAAGACTAAAGCATGTTTGTATTGTGAGATGAAAGAGCCAAAGAAGAGTGACAGGTTAAGGAAAAGAGTAAGACAGAATGAGAATGGGCACAAGAGAGATCAGGGACAAGTGGAGGGGTTGGAGGAGAGCAGATGAGAAATTTCTGCACCACTGATCAGGGAGAAGGAGAAGAAAGTTGAAAGAGGGGAAGAAGGCAGGGAAGATGAGTAAATGGGAGGGTGAAGGTCACATTATATTTTGTCAACTTTCTCTTGAAAGAATCCTGTGCAGAAAGAGAAGTGGTGGCAGGAAGAGGAAAGAGAAGGTTTTGAGTGAGTCAAAGGTGGCAAGAAGGCAGCTGAGACTGTGGGTATGAGATTCATTTAAGTTGGTGATGTGGACTTTAGTTAGGAAGATGGAGGAAATGGAAGAAACGAAAACAAATTTATAATGGAAGAAGTCAGCCTGGTCACAGGACTTTTGCCAGCAATGCTCCACAGCACAAAAGCTGGAACGTAGGAAGCAGACAGGGGGAATGAGCCCGGGTAGACCTCATGATGAGAAAAAGGGACAAGACAGTCAAGAATGGAGCAGAGGCAGAATGGACAGAACCGATCACCATATCAGTGGAATATAAACAGAAAAAACAAATCATTACAACTTCAGAACAATGAAGTCCAATTCTCTTCATTTTAGCAGGCTCAGAAAAATTCCGATATCCAATCACTCTGCATTTTACCCAATTTGCTTGCTGGAGAAAAAGGAATACGATCATCAGTTAAAGTACTGCCTGCTGCACAGTCCCCTATGCAGTTCCACAACAGGCTCAATTCTATAGTTTGCCACAACTACATCAAAGTAGCAACATATGCTGCATTAGATTTTGCTTGCCTTTTTTTTTTGGGGGGGGGGGGCTTTCTTTCAACAAAGCAGTGGCCAAAACTCCTAAATACTGAAAGCTAAGAAGCAACCAAAGATGTTTACTGTTGCCATATTAAATACCTGCTCCTCTTCACTGGTTGCAGCAATGTACCCCATGATGCTCTGTATTTCTTCATGTGTCCCACCTTTGCTTAGGAAATATTTGATCAGTCCATATAGGGATGTTCGTATTGTTCTGAGGTCATCTGGAGCCAAGTCACTGTCTTTATAGCCACTACTAACACAGACAAGGAAAAAAGGACAGTAAAAAAGAAATGTTTTATTGAATTACACAATTTGTTATCTGTGGGTTTATCAAGCTCCAAAAGCCAGTTCTGCTTGTGACTACTCCCACTTTGTCACCTTGAATATCCCTCTGCTAATACATCCACTACTTGTTTTAGTAACCCTGCCACTTTATCCTTGGAGTGACATGCAAGCTGACAAAGAGAGAGTAGACAAAAGCAGAACTGGCTTTTGAAGCCTGATTAACCCACAGAATTGGACCTAAACCTCATTTGGGGAACCTATTATTATTATTAAGCATGTTTATTATGACACTGCCTAAGATGCAACCAAGAATGGCACCCCATTATGCTATCTACACTGTACTAACGGTAGATGATCCTTGTCTCTCAGAGCTTACCATCTAAATAGAAATGTAAAAGCATTTCAATTTTCTTTTTATAAACAAATTGCTAGCCTTTTTCCGTGAAGACATCTTTGAAAATTAGAAGCAGATATAAACGTATCACTAAGGGTGATCTTGTCCTGAAAATCTCAAAGCTCATGTTACTCAACTTATTTTGGGACACACTTTCCCCCATTTTAAACTTGTAATCAGCCTGTATTTTCTTGATAACTGGGATGTTGAGATTTAATTAACAAAAAAAGAGTAAGAAAAAAGGCTTTCTGAACTTTCTAAACTGCAAGCAAGTTTTCTACATATTTCTAATGCTTTTGGTATGAGCTTTCTACAGTCTAGTTCAGGGGTCAAACAAACTATGCGCACAGGTCACGTACAGCCCGTCTGAGCTTTTCATCAGGCCCTCCAGCTCAACCAGTGGTCCACAAGCTCCATTCAGGTGGTCCGCAGAAAGGTTGTGGAAGAAACTGTGTGGCGCAGCCACGGCCGCGCCCCATCCCAGCCCCGCCCTTTCTCCTCTCCCCTCCCCTCTCCCACCACCTGGGCCCAGTGGTGCCCTGGCTGGAGTGCAGCAGCTGCTCTTCCCCCCCTTCTGGCCTCGCCCTCTCCCTGCCTGCCCTTCTCCCACTATATGGGCCCAACGGCGCCCTGACTGGATCCACTCCTGGCCCCAAGCAGTGCCGCACAGCAGCCGCTCCCCCTCCACAGCCCTGCCTCTTCCCCCCAGTCCCTCTCCATGATTGGAGCTGCTCCCGGAGCATTAATGACCCGCCATACAATTTCTATACCCAGATATGGCCCACAGGCCAAAAAGTTTGCCCACCCTGGTCTAGTTGTAACAAAAGTATCTAGGTAAGTAGTAATTCAGGTAAAGGAGAATTAAACTAAAAAATTTGACCAGCTCGCCCTTTTAATTCTATTTTCTGCCTGGCCTTTTGTGAAAAAGTTAATGATAGTATACAACAAACTAAGAAGGAACATGAACCTCATACCCATAATAAATCCTGAGTGTATCTAGTAGAAACTGCACTCCATACTTCTTTCTAAAGAGCCTCCTGCTGTCTTTGATGATTGTGGAAAGGTACTGTATATGTCCTAAAATGCAAAGCTTTCCATTAGAACTTAGACAGGGATTTATGCAGAGCAAAGGTACTGTTTTAGCATAACTATCTCAAGTTGTATGACCTCACCAATTCGGAATGGGAAGTCTCCACGGTTCCAGACATTAAAGTCAAAAAGTAAGTGTTGATACATCTGTTGCAAAAGTTGCACATTTTTTTCCACAGAGACCTGTTCTATCAATATCTGCAGAGCCATCAGTACATTCACATCCATCAAGCTGCCTGGCACCTAAAATTCAAAAGACAGGTATAGGGGATATAATTGTAAGTTAATTTCATGTGTAGCATATGCATCTTTTATTAAATTGATATTTAAAATCAGAACAACTCTTGAGCCTTGCACAACATTTACTATCTTTGACAACTCTGTTAAAACAAACAGCTGTTGGAAATCATTAAAAAATTCTTTCATCATTTGATTAAAGGTTATTGATTGAAATTTTTGTCTCATTTTTGTTCTAGTTTAAGCAGTTCAACTATGAAATCTATGACAAACACAGCAACACATAAGAACAAAAGAAAATAAGAATGGCCGTACTGAGTCAGATTAATTGTCCATCTAGCCCAGTATCCTGTCTTCCAACAGTGGCCAATGCCAGATACTTCAGAGGGAGTGAAAAGAATATTATGATTATGAGCCACCAATGCGATGTGGCTGTGAAAAAGGCTAATGCAATCCTAGAATACATCAGATGAGAAATTTCCAGTAGAGATAGGGAAGTATTATTACCCTTATCCAAGGCACTGGTGAGACCTCATCTGGAAAACTGTGCAGTTCTGGTCTTCCAATTTTAAGATGAATTCAAATTGGAACAGGTATACAGAGGGGCTACGAGGATGATCAGAGAGATGGAGAACCTACCTTACGAGAGGTAAGTAACTCAGCCAGAAGTTACTGGTCTATTACAGGAGTGGGTGGGTGAGGTTCTGTGGCCTGCAATGCATAGGTCAAACTAGATGATCATGATGGTCTCTTCTGGCCTTAAAGTCTATGAATACAGGACCATTATCAAATGATCCATCCTCTGTTGTCCAGTCCCACCTTCTGGCAGTTAAAAGCTTATGGACACAGAGCACGGGGCACATCCCTGCCCATCCTGGCTCATCACCATTGGTAGACCTATCCTCCATGAACTTATCAAATTCTTTTTTGAATCCAGTTATACTTTGGGCCTTCACAACATTCCCTGGCAATTAATTCCACAGATTGATCGTGTGTTGTGTGAAGAAGTACTTCCTTATGTTTATTTTAAGCCTGCCTTCTACTAATTTTATTGGGTGACCCCTGGTTCTTGTGTTATGTGAAGGTGTAAATAACACTTCCCTATTCACTTTCTCCATACCACTCATGATTTTACAGACCTCTATCATATCCCTCCACTTAGTCCTCTCAGAGAACTATCCACAATAACGTGAAGATCTCTTTCCTAAGTGGCAACAGCTAATTTAGACCCCATCATTTTATATGTATAGTTGGGATTATGTTTTCCAATATGCATTACTTTGCATTTATCAACACTGAGTTTCATTTGCCATTTTGTTGCCCAGTCACCCAGTTTTGTGAGATCTCTTTGTACCTCTTCGCAGTCAGCTTTGGACTGAACAATCTTGAGAAATGTAGTGTTGTCTGCAAACTTCATCACCTCACTGTTTACCCCTTTTTCCAAATCATTTATGAATCTGTTGAACAGTACTGGCCCCAGTACAGATCTTTAAAACATAAACTAAGTAGGCAAAGTATCACAATACACTTAGCAGGTATAATAAAGCAGCTCCAGTTACTACTCTTTTATCATAACATCTTGTTTTCAGAAATCTATGAAAAGGTATAAGTTTTATACTAGTCTATGTATTGTATCTGCACATATGCAAGACAGAAGGGAAATACAAAGTTAGTTATGCTAACTCTATGCTCCTCTGAACCAGCAAGCACAGATACTCACTTAACAATAGTCCGGACCTCAGAAAACCTTTGATATTTAGGATGAAACCATGTCCTAATAGATTTCAATGGAGTCAGGATACCACACATAACACTGGTTACATGAGGAATAAGTTTACTCACCTTCTGTAACAAGGCTCCTAGGGTAGCAACTCCATGGGAGTGAATGAGATTATCTTGGTTAATAGGGTGTCTTTGAATAAAATGCTTTATCATCAAGATGAAAGTTGCAACAATATTCTTCTCTAGACGAGCCTCTGCAAAACAAATAGCTCTGCTAAAACCCTGTTTTATCATTGCATTATTGTGCCAAATTAGAAGGAATAAGAAGTGAAATCAAGTATTTTTATTCCCCGCTATTTTCCTGAACCTCCTCTCCCTGATATTTACTACCTTGCTGTATCCAGCATTTAAATCCTCTGATGCAGAGGAAAAATCATTATATGCATTCCCAGAACAAAGTAAATGCCAGTCATGACTTTGTCCGTTCAACAAATACCAGCAGCTTTGTTCATTCGACTGTGGCACTGGACAAGATACTCTTCTCTAAACCACAACCTAGATCATCTTTTGCATATTCTGCACTTGCGTGCCACATAAATGTCCTCTTCTTTGCCCACATCTGCATATGCCTATTATAGCTAGAATTTAAATTGGGAGGGGGAAATGATGAAGCAAAATCAAATGTAGTATCATATTCCTTTACAAGTCTTGATTTCGAAGAAGCTTCTGCTGAGATTACAAGAATTCTCTCCAGGATGAAATTCTACATTGCTGAAGAGCTATTTAAAAACAGTTTTCTTCTTTAAATTTGAAGAAGGAAATCTGTCGTTTCATATGTGTTTTTTAAAGCATTTCCATAAATTACTAAAAGCTTGGATAATTTAAGTACAATTCTGCAGGCTACTGGTCCGTAACATGAAATAGTATCTCATCTGCCTGATTCAGGGCCCACTGAAACGATGGGAAAGTCTCTTATTGACTTCAGTGGGCTTTGGATCAGGCCCTTTATTATTTTTTAAAATATTCAAAAGATCCACTTTAATTAGAAAAAACTTCTGTACATTTTGATTCAGTATATAAAGTAAATGTGTATTGCAAAGTGAAATACTAGTATTAAATTCATTCTATGAATGTGTTCTGAAGTTACTTTTAAACAGTACTAAAATCCTGTCTTCTTAGATGCCCAGCTCAGATGCTCAAGAGTAAAAATAGTTTAATAAAATTTATATGGATACTATAACAGAGTTAACATGTAATCCTATAAACCAATTCTTTCCACTCTTGTAGTCCCCTGTTTTCATTAAACCCTTAGCTTTAATATGGTCTCAAATCTATAGTATGTTCCTACCTGAAGCCTTCGTGGATGATAACACCACCCAGTCTCCCTCTACTGGAGTCACCAATTCCTGAGATATAGTTTCCCCTTCAGACCGCTCAGGGACTTGTCCACTGAGAAAACTGATCTGCTCCAGCAATGGAAACAGCACATTCAATCCACCAATACAATTTATCATATCCTAGGAAAAGAAAAGAAAGAGAAAGAGCACACACACTTTTGTAGGGTTTTTATTGTTTTTAATGTAAAAGAAATAAGAAAGCTACTTATATACTTGTGAGTTAATCAGAATTCCATGTCACTTGAAAACTAGTTAAAAAGAACAGTATCAACATCACATCGGTTTTAAAAATAGGTTTAAAGGTGTTTCTGACAACAATTGTCTGAAAATCTTCCAGCTAATGTCTGTGGTTTTACAATAACATTTTTCTATTTTTTCTCTCTTCTGTTGCTGCATGAAAAGCCTGCACAAATAACATGGAAACTGACTAAGTGAAACAGACTATATGACAGAAAGCACTATCAAATACATATGCTGGTGAACCGGAGAGAAATGTACTTTTTCCTCTGATCTCTTTCAATTAACACTAAAAAGTTTAGATACATGTGAATTTTAGTTTAATAATGTCTCTTTACTTCAGAAAGTTTAAATACAAATAAAATGATCAGCAAATTATTTGGTTTGCTGAGTAATGTTATTCAAATGTATATTGCTACTTCTTTACTATTTCCTAAAATTCATCATAATTTGTACACTAATAGGGGCAGCATGAGATTTGATATTTCAATAAGTGGTTAGCAAGCTAGACAGGGCTACCTGTTATGCTCTCAGTGCAATGAAAACTGCAGTGTATCAGAGTTCTTTAATAAATGACACTAATGGTCACAACTGAAAGAGTGATTTTGAAGAGAGATATTTCACAACACATACTATAACTACAAATGAAAAACAGAATTATTTTAAATGTATGTCATGATTATTTAGGGTCTATACTCTTATTTTAAGCACTTGGGTAAAGGGCGTCCTCCACCTTCGCTTGCACGCGAACATGTCAGGTTGAGGACTGAACAAACAAATCAAAGACAACCAAACACTATGTGGGTACGCCCCCCTTCTTCCTTCTCCGTACTAGAAAGGGGACACCACATTCCTTCTCCAACCTTTACCTCCCCATCTCTCTCATTACTATCTTCTTCCACACCTCTTCACAATATCTCTCTCTTCAGCCTGCAGAACCCCTCTCCTGCAGGCCATTGTCAAGTTTTTTCACACCTGCATAATGTTTCTCTCCAATAGGCCCTTGCTGCCTCTATGGGAACAAAACAGGAAGCACCTCTCAGAGGCAGTGCAGAAATAGGCTATACAGGGGCAGGCACAAGACAGCTAATTAATATGCAGAACATTTGTCTGAAGTCTGAGACTGGTAACTCTAGTTTCTCTTTAGCCCTTCAGAACTCCTAAACAGTGCCCCCACCAGCACCTATGATTTCTCTTCATTATGGGGCTTTTAAAGACCACAATAAGGGGCTGCTGGCTCCTGACATTCCCATATCGAGCTCTCCACTCATTCTGCTGAGCAGAACTATGCACAACATAGCTCCCCAGAGAACCAGTGGTGTACAAGCAGAATTCTTACGCCACTGGGCAAGAACAACAAAATTATGGCATTTTCAAACTGTTCATATTAATTGGACCACCCAAAATTAACTAATAAATGTTCCTACGCTTTCTGGAAGAGCGCCAGTCACCTCACACAAAACCTATTCTTCTACAACAGGGGTTCTCAAACTGGGGGTCGGGACCCCTCAAGGTTATTATGGGGGGGGTTGCAAGCTGTCAGCCCAGCACATGGCTGACAGCCAGGGCCCTTCAGAGCTGGGTGGCCAGAGAACACTGGCTACTCACCAGGTGCTCTGAAGGCAGCACCGACCCAAGCAGCTGTACAGACGGGTGGCATGACATGGCATTGGGGTCATCATTTTTGGGGGGAGAAGGGTCATCAGAGCCTGAAATATTTTCAAAGGGGGTCCCAGCAAAAAAAGTTTGAGAACCCGTCCTACAACATTCACTCTCTGAAAGACAGACAGCGTATCAGTACAGAATAGCTGTCATTATATGTACACTATTACTGAAGAGTCTGAACTTTGTGTTCACTGCAGAGAGCTCCCACTTACTTAGGCTGGGTCTACACTGACAGCGGCAAATTCGCCGCCGTCAGATTGACCGCTCTGGATCGACTGAGCAGTCTGTGTAGACCCGCTCAATCGATCCAGCAAGCAACACAGGAAAACCATCCTGGTAAGTGGTGTAGCGCTGCATCGAAGGGAATGCTGTTCCTTTCGACGCAGCGCAGTGTGGACGGCGTGCGAAGGAGACGCTACAAAGTCGATGGAAGATACGCAACTGATTTACGTCACTTGCCTCTCTCCTGTCAACTGCCACCGAATCGCAAAGGCAAGTGTAGACTGGGCCTTAGGCATCTATTAGCCCTCAAGACACCATGCTATAGTCTTCTACTACAAATTCCCTACACTCACAACTCAGGTCAGTCCCACTTCAAAACAACATTTTGTACCTGAGGATTCCAGCTTGGTAGCTCATTTTGATTTGTACACCAAATAAATAAGGCCCTGGCCTAGCAGATACTTTTGGGTCAAAGCTAGACCTGGAAATGAATGAATTTGCTCCTATATAGGGCTGATTCTGACTTTTGAGATTAGTGTGTCTAATGAGTTGATAGATGGGTGAGTTAGTGAATAAGCACGTAAACAGTGACGACACAAACTAAAATGGTGCGCACTGAATAAATCTCTTCCTCTTGCCTTTTATCTGCAAGAACTAAATCATTAGGGTATTTTTTGGGAAAGAGGAAACATGAGAGAAACATTGGCCTACATGGAGGACTACATGAATTAATTAATTGATGTTTGTTCAAACTCTCTGAAGATATAAAGCACTAATACTAAGTATTCTCAGGGAGAAAAAGGCAAAGGTCATAAAGTGCTTTCAAAATATAAAACGTATTACTTGCAATGGTCTGAATCTACAAGAAGCCTGTTTACCTCAAAACTTTTTAATATTCTAACTTTAAGTTTGTTCTGAAACATTATCCATGACTGTTAGCATGACCCTATTTTCCCAAATTTACTTTGACACTGCTACAACCCTAAAATTAGCTTAATTCACCTTGAAAAAATGGCTATACCTGCACAATAGGAACATCTAGCACACATTAAGCATCTGGTATATAATAATTACTTTGTATTTATATCAGATTGTGGTGATTTAATATTAATTTACCTTGATGTCCCAGTTCACTACTTTGTTTCCAGTTAGTCTTCCATGTAAAAGATTTGTGGACAGGTCAAGGCATATTGGGTTTCTGCAGGCCTATAAAAGGAGGAAAACATGAGCTTCATCATTACTTTTGAAACAACTTAAGGGTCACTGAATTACCTATAAATTTAAATAAGAATGACATATTGAGGCAAGACAGGAAACAGTATTGTGATGAGATGAATGGCTCTGTGGATGTGATATATCCCTGCTGGGCAGATCAGGAGGGGGCCCTGGCTCGCACAAGATGGCACCGCCCTGCAGCTGCCCTGGGGAAGAGGGGAGGGATCTGTACCTGCAGAGGGAAACACACTGCTTACTTTCTCCTGTGCGGGGGAGTTTCTGGTGATCCACAATGCCCCCCTCCCCGCACTTGCCTGCCATGCGGCACCCACCTCTCCCTCTCCAGCCCCACACTGGCTCGGGTGGGGCAGCCTCAATCCACAGCCAGTGGGTAACTGGGAGGGAAGGAGAGCTCCTCCTGGTCAGCCAAAGTTCCCTATCCTTCCCCCACCCACCTGCCCCTGGGCTCCTTGTCCAGCAGCCCCTCAGAACCTCCTGCATCCCCCTGCGTGTTGTAAAAGGCTGGTCCAGAGCCTGCCCCCAGACCAGTGCCTGGGGCCCTGGACCCCCCAAACCCCCATCGGTACACCACTGCTTTTGATACAGTCTCCCACAGTATTCTTGCCAGCAAGTTAAATAAGTATGGGTTGGATGAATGGACTATAAGGGGGATAGAGAGCTGGCTAGATCATTGGGCTCAACAGGTTGTGATCAATGGCTCGATGTCTAGCTGGTAACAAGCAGAGTGCCCCAAGGGTCTGCCTTGGGGCTACTTTTGTTCAACATCTTCATTAATGATTTGAAGGATCTAGTAGATTGAACCCTGAGCAAGTCTGCAGATGAAACTAAGCTGGGGGAGTGGTAGATATGCTGGAGGATAGGAACAGGATTCAGAGTGATCTAGACAAATGGAAGGATTGGGCCAAAAGAAATCTAATGAGGTTCAAAAAGGACAAGTGCAGAATCCTGCACTTAGGATGGAAGGATCTCATGCACTGCTACAGACTGGGGACTGACTGGTTAAGCAGCAGTTCTGCAGAAAAGGGCCTGAGGGTTATAGTGGATAAGAGGCTGGATATGAGTCAGCAGTGTGCCCTTTTTGCCAAGAAGGCTAACATCATACTGGACTGCATTAGTAGGAGCATTGCCACCAGATGGAGGGAAGTGATTATACCCCTCTATTCAGCATTGGTGAGGCCACATTTGGAGTACTGTGTCCAGTTTTAGGCCCCCTGCTACAGAAAGGATGTGGACAAATTGGAGAGAGTCCAGTGGAAGGCAATGAAAATGATTATGGGGCTAGAGCACATGATTTACGAGGAGAGTCTGAAGGAACTAGGATTGTTTATTCTGCAGAAGAGAAGAATGGGGGGGATTGATAGCGGCCTTCAACTACCTGAAGGGGGATTCCAGGGAGCATGGAGGTATGCTGTTCTCAGTGGTGGCAAACAAGGAGCAACGGTCTCAAGTTGCAGTAGGGGAGGTCTAGGTTGGATATTCGGAAAAACTTTTTCACTAGGAGAGTGGTGAAGCACTGGAAGGGATTACCATGGAGGTGGTGAAATCTCCATCCTTACAAAGTTTTTAAGGCCCAGCTTGACAAAGCCCTGGCTGGGATGATTTAGTTGGGGTTGGTCCTGCTTTGAGCAGTGGGTTGGACTATGACCTCCTAGAATCTTAATATTCTATGATTGTGATGATACTAATGGCAAGATTTCAACAATGTGGAATATCCAGAATACATTTCCTTGAATCTTGGATTCACTATTCACATTTTAACAAGTTACAGCACTCTTGGCTTTTTGGTAAAGTGAGAAATAAGATGAACTGTCCATATACAAATCTTTACTTTAGTTAAGGTCTAATGCAGGAACGTACATTGCTTGTGCCAATAGAAATTAGTTAGGTTATCAACTAGACCTTCGGAGGAGAGGGCTGATTCATACCCTTTACGCTAATGGCCACTACACAGAGTGTAGCATTAACACAGGTGTCTGGAAATGGTTTATTCTAACCAAAAAGTAAAAGATAACATTTTGAGAGGTGAATATGTAGATATATTATCACTGTTGTACAGGGAGGTGCTGACAGAGAGTAAGCCAGGGCAAAGCAAGCAAGGCAATCAGATACCCAAACAGCCATGTGTGGCTAGAACATGGGAAAATTGGGACACCACCTTCCTGATCTACGTGGGTGTTATTGCAGAGGTTCACTCAGACTGAAGCCCAGCATTGTTCAAATATGTGGATATAATCTAGCAGGTATATAACACATTGGGGGCATGGCTTGGTTTGAATCTGACAGTTTAGACTGAAGGTGGCAATACAAACCATGATCTGGTGGAACCTAACATTGTGCATTGTGGTTAGAGTGGTTGGCATCACAAGGGCCAGGTTTCTACAGTGACAGTGGCCTGCTTATTCTGCAGCAAGCCCACCAGAGGCCTGAGGCTCGTAATGACATTTGCGGGTATTTAATGAAAGCAGTTGTTTTTGTAGTACTGCACATTTAGGCATGCTTGTGAAATGTGCTTTGGGACCCATACATTCTTCAATTGCACAGCAGTTAGAGACTGACACAGAGGGGAAAAAGAATGGGAGACAGGTCAGGTGCTAACTGCAGACCTATGGGAACAGGAGCAGGGTATGGATGCGAAGGCACAGGAAAGAGTGAGGGGTGAGCTGAAAATGGGGAGCTCGGTAAGAGTGCCATCTCTGGTTAAGCTTGCAAGTGTTAAGGGTGCCCTTAACCTAACAAGATAGATGGGGCATATTTGCGTGACAGATACACTGAAGGGATTAGGATCTCCTTTATGGAGGAAGAAATCATGTGATGTTCAAAAATTTGGACTCCTTAGTGGATATGGGTCATATTGTAATTTAAAAAAAAAAAAGATTACTTAAGAATTAAAGGAGAATAGGATAGCAAAGCCAGTCAATCATCTTCCTATACAGAACTTGCAAGTTTTCTCACCTAGGCTTGGTCCCCAAAAAAGTGCTGGGTGAATACCACTTCATTCACTACTAGTATGCCCATAGGGAACTCCATTAATGATGGAAAAGACCCGGCCTTGTGTTCCATGCACTACTCCTCCATTGATGAAGCTGTGCGTATGGTTAGATCTTGTGGCCCAGGGGTGCTAATGGTCGAGTGTGATATCAAGTCTGCTTTGCATCTGCTGCCAATGCATGCTTTTGGGTTTCTCTTTAGAAAAACAATTCTATTTTAATAAAGCTATGTCCAGGGGATGGGTAGCATTCTGTTTGTCATTTGAGAAATTTAGTACAATGCTACACCGGGCAGTGATGTGGGAAGCTGGTTATGGCAGGTAGTGCATTACTTACACAACTTTTTGTTTACCAGCAGGATGAATTCAGACAAGTGTGTTAACTGACATATTTTTGGCCAATATTAAAGAAGGCATTAATAGATGTCTGGGAACCTGGCTAGGGAGGCAGCCAAACTAATTGCTGGAGCCTCCTTGTGACAGATATCCAGCGCAGATACTCCATGGAGAAGGAATATAGTGATCAAATCAAATGGATTGGTCAAGAAGTATTCTTTAAAGATGCGATAACAGGGGAAGTTTGGGGTTCCTATGACTAGTACGGTAGGTAGCCAACCCCCTCTCCTTTTTAGCTCCCCCTTAACCCTTATTCAGGGGTGGACCAGGATAGACAAGGGGGGAGGGCTGACAGCACTCCCCCTGGGTATATGTAAATTATTATGGAATTTCCTGCACTGTACACTTATCTGCTGGGTATTCCCAGACATTTAGGAATAAAGTTGCAGCCTAATTAAGCCACAGCCAGTGTCTCCTGTTCTTCCAGCATAACCAGACCACATCATTTTAAGGAATAAAGAAAACTTTGTCCATAAAAGCAACCCTATTCCATTCTAAAAGTTAATCACAATAGTTCTCTAAACATTTAAAGCTACTGTTCAGAAAATGTTCTAACCAAAAATAAAAAAAGCAGTTACTAACATTTCCATAACTGTTATTCGAGATGTGTTGCACACCTATATTGGAATGGACATGAGCATGTGTCACGTGCACTGCTGCTGGAAGTTTTTTCCCCAGTAGTATCATCTGAGTTGGCTATAGTGCTTCAGGGAGTGGCACCTCCATGTCGAAGTACATAGGGAACTGCTGACCCGTCACTCCATCAGTTCCTTCTTGCCAGCAACTCAGACAGAGGGGTAGGAGGGTGGGTTTTGGAATGGACATGAGCAATACATCTTGAAGAACAACAGTTATGGAAAGGTTAGTAGCCATTTTTTCTTTGAGTGCTTGCTCATGTCCATTGCAAAGTAGGTGATTCCCAAGCCATAAGTCTAGCAGGTGGGATTGGAATTTTATTGCAACCCTGACTGGAGGACTGCCCGGCCAAAGCCCGTGTCAATGTGAAATCACATAGTGGGAGGAGAAAGTATGGATATATGACCAGGTTGCCACCTTACAAATATCCAGAATCAAGACCAGTGCCACAAAAGCTTGCGACCTCATGGAGGATGTTGTTAGCCACAGGAGTGGTACCTTCACCTGGTTGTAGCACGAGGATACCCTGAGTAGAAATGTTCACCTCATCCTTTTTTCAACTGCCATGAAGTGTTGAGTGGTCTTCCGAAAGGGCCTGGTTTAACT
This sequence comes from Mesoclemmys tuberculata, assembly GCA_007922155.1. NCBI lineage: Eukaryota > Metazoa > Chordata > Testudines > Chelidae > Mesoclemmys > Mesoclemmys tuberculata. The sequence goes on from ML675620.1 coordinate 19,068,173, forward strand.
CTATGTAAAAAGCCAGTGCTCATCTGAATCCAAGGAGTGGAGTCTCTTGATCTTCCCCAGAAGTAAGAGACTTTGGATGAAATACCAGGAGGAATATGTCCTAGGTATTGTGAAAATGTGAGATCACCTTTGGGAGGAAAGATGGATGTGTTCGAAGACTGACTTTGTCCTTAAAAAAGACTGTATATGGAGGTTCGTATGTGAGGGCTCAAATCTCTGAGACCCTCCTGGCCAAAGTGATGGCCACCAAGAACACCACCTTCCATGACAAGTGAAGCAGCAAGCATGTCACCATTGACTCAAATGCAGATCCCATAAGTTTTGACAAAACTCACTCAGCTACCGAGTTTCCACACCATTACGTGGAGGGACACAATTGAATGGACCAATTGTGGCAGCTGACAAATGACCTGCTCAGATCATAGAATCATAGAATTGGAAGGGACCTCAGGAGGATATCTAGTTCAACCCTCTGCTCAAACAGGACTAACCTCAGTAAATCATCCCAGCCAGGGCTTTGTCAAGACGCAGCTTAAAAACCTCTAAAGATGGAGATTCCACCACCTTCCTAGGTATGCCATTTCAGTGCTTCACTACCCTCCTAGTGAAAATCTTTTTCCTAATATCCAACCTGGACCTTCCCCACTGCAACTTGAGACCATTGCTACTTGTTTTGTCATCTACTACCATTGAGAACAGCCTAGCTCCATCCTCCCTTGAGGATAGTTTCAGGTAGTTAAAGGCTGCTATCAAATCCCCCCCTCATTCTTTTCTTTTGCAGACTAAACAAGCTTAGTTCCCACAATCTCTACTTGTAAGTCTGGTGCTCCAGCCCCCTAATCATTTTTGTTGCCCTCCGCTGGACTCTCTCCAACTTGTCCACATCCTTTTTTGTAGTGAGGGGCCCAAACCTGGACACAGTACTCCAAATGTGGCCTTACCAATGCCGAATAGAGGGGAATAATCACTTCCCTTGATCTGCTGGCAATGCTCCTACTAATACAGCCCAATATGCTATTAGCCTTCTTGGCAACAAGGGTACACTGCTAACTCATATCCAGCTTCTTATCCACTGTAACTCCCTGGTCCTTTTCTGCAGAACTACTGCCTAGCGCATCAGTCTCCAGTTTGTAGCTGTGTATGGGATTCTGCTGTCCTAAGTGCAGGACTCTGCACTTGTCCTTGCTGAACCTCATCAGATTTCTTTTGGCCCAATCCCCCAATTTGTCTAGGTCACTCTGTATGCTATCCCTACCTTTCAGGGTAACTATCACTCCCCCTAGTTTAGTGTCATCTGCCAACTTGCTGAAGGTGCAATCTACCCCATCCCTCAGATCATTAATGAAGATGTTGAATAAAACCAGCCCCAGGACCGACCCCTGGGGCACTCCACTTGTGACTGGCTGCCAGCTAGACATGGAGCCGCTGATCACTACTTGTTGAGCCCGATGACCTAGCCAGCTCTCTATTTATTTTATAGTCCATTCATCCAACCCATACTACTTTAACTTGCTGATAAGAATACTGTGGGAGACTGTATCAAAAGCTTTGCTAAAGTCAAGTTATATAACTGCCAACCACTTTCCCCACATCCACAGAGCCAGTCACCTCTTCATAGAAAGCAATCAGGTTAGTCAGGCATGACTTGCCCTTGGTGCATCCATGTTGACTGTTCCTGATCCCCTTCCTCTCTTCCAAGTGCCTTAAAATGGATTCCTTGAGGACCTGTTCCATGATTTTCCAGGGACTGAGGTGAGGATGAGCCAGCGGGGTGTTCTGAGAGCTTGGTAGGTAAAAGACGTCTTAAGGGATCCCAGGTGTGCTCACCACCCTATGTCCGAGGCATCGGTCACCACAGACATCAACAGGCTGGGTCTCATAAAGGGAACATCCCTCATCCCCGCACACCATGACAGGTTCCGCCCACCACAAGCAAGAATGGATAACCATAGATGGGATAGTCACTATTCAGTCCAATGAGTCTCTGCTCGGCACATATACTGATGCTGGCCACATTTGGGTGGGTCTCATTCTGGAGTTGAGCATGTTGTACCACATATGTACAAGCAGCCACATGGCCCGGAAGTTTGAAACAGGTTCTTGCTGTGGTCATTGGGCATTCCTTGAGACTGTGAACAAGGGCTATGGCCTTGAAGCCGCTCTCCAGGAGAGGGGCCCTGAACTGAGTGGCATCAAGCACTGCTCCTATAAACTCTATCGTTTGCATTGGAACAAGGGTCAATTTTTGCTCACTCACCATGAGACCCAGGAATTTGAAAACAGACCGAATGATAGCTGCTTTTTCCTCCATTAGCTGGTTGAACCTTCCCTTGATAAGCCAGTCATTCAGGTGTAGGAAAATCTGGATTCCCACTTTCCTGAGAAAGGTTGCCATCACCAACATGCATTTTGTGAAGACCCTTGGGGCTGCTGATAAGCCAAAGGGCAGTACTGTGAACTAATAATGGCAGTCGTTTATTACAAAGCGCAAGTATTTCTTGTGCCCTTGAAAGATGCCCATGTAAAAATATGCATCCTTTAAATCGAGGGCGGCATACCAGTCTCCTGGATCCAAGGAGTGGATGATCACAGCCAGTGAGACCATTTGGAACTTCAGTCTCTTCATAAACCTGCAGGTCCAGAATAGGTCTGAGACCCCCATTTGAGTCTGGGTTTAGGAAGTAGTGGAAGTGGCTCTGAAGGTTGTGGGGACCTCCTCCAGGATCCTACTCTGAGGAGGGACTGTACCTCCTGTGACAGAAGTCTCTTGTGAGAAGGGTTCCTGAAGAGGGACGGGAATGGGGACTAGGAGGAGGACAGGAAGAGGAATTGGAGGTTATATCTCGCTTTCACCATGCTGAGTACCCATTGGTCTGAAGTGAGGCTGGCCCACACATGATAAAAGTAAGATAAGTGGTCTCCTAACGTAGGAGGTAGGATCCTGGGTCTTGACTGGTACTCCCTCCTTGGGCGCATCTTCAAAAGTTCTGCCTCTGTCTTGGGGCCTGTCTTATGGGTGCGGAAGTAGAAGCCATAGAAGATGTTTGCCTTCTCCGGAACCCCCTATTGCACCGCCTGCTGAAGTCCTGCCTGTGTTGGTGTTGAGGCAGATAAAAGTAACCCAAGGGTTGAGGTTTAAAATGTTTCCTGGAAGGTGCAGGAATGCGAGGCCCCAAGGATTTTAGAGTGGTGTGCAAGTCCTTCAGACTATGGAGGTGTGCATCCATTTGTTCCAAAAAGAGCGATTTCCCTTCAAACAAAAGGTCCTACACAGTCTGCTGAACTTTGTGAGGCAAGTCTGATGATTGCAGCCATGAACTGAGACACATAACTACTGCCACCCATTGCTATTGCACGAGCTGCCGCATCTGCAGCATCTAGGGCTGCTTAAAGCAAGGCTTTGGATATCTCTCTGCCCTCAGTGATCAGTGCTCTAAATTCTGGTCTGCACTCCTCCAGTGGGAGCTTCTTAAACTTGGACGTCAGAATTGAAGTCATATCTACTCAAGAGGGCCTGATGATTTGAAATCCTTAGTTGGAGACCCTCTGTAGAGTAGATTTTCCTACCCAGCAAGTCTAAATTCTTGGCGTCTTTCACCTTTGGTGATGGCCCTTGTTAACCATGTCTCTCCCTCTTGTTGGCTGCGGCGACAATGAGTGAACCAGATGAAGGGTGCACATATAAGTATTCATACCCCTATTTCCTCTCAACCCACTTGGCAGTGGGTTGAAGAGAGGATGGCATTTGCCATAATGCCTTGATGGGTTGTGGTATTGTCTCATTCAAGGGTAGGGAAATCCTTGCCTGGCCCAAAGGCACCAGTATGTCCACCACTGCCAGGATCGATTCCTCTATCTCCTTGTGCTTCAGGCCAAGGTTTTGGGCCACATGTCTCAGGAGATCCTGGTGTGACTTATCATCATCTTGTATGGGTTCTGTGGCCGTCCCCGGTACTGCCTCGTTTGGGGAAAAGGACAACATAGCCCCAGCTGATTCAGGGTCTTGACCCTCTGGTTGTGATACAGCATCTGACAGTGTGTCCTGGGGGGATAACGGTCTCCACCCCTACCACCGATCCCCTCTCCAAGGGGAGGTGCCATCCTTTCCGATGGCCCTAAGTGAGACCGCCCTGTCCAGGACCCCTGAGGGCCTGTGTTGCCCACGGGACCCATACTGAACACTGGGATGGAACTTCCAATTGGGGCAGCAACCAAGGTGGTAAGGTCAGCTGCCTGCTCAATCTTACTCATGGCCCACCTGTCGTCCACTTCTTTGGGACACATAAGATGTTAGCAGGGATCCAGAGTCTGATGACGCGCTCCCATGGGGGTGCTGTCCCCCTCAGTGCCAAGCTTTGGTGTTGCGAGGTTGAGTGGTGCTCAGAACATGAGCAGTGCCGAAAAGTCGAGCGATGACCTGATGCCAGACGGCAGTGGGTCTCATCTCGGTGTTGTGACATCTATCAGCATCAGGAGGATGATCTACTAAGAGATTCATATCAGTGACTCAGTTGAGAATGGCGTTGAAAATGCGGCCAGTGCTGAGACTGGGATTGGTTTCGAGATCTCAAGCGGTGCCGCGATAAGTGATTGGCAACAGAATCGCAAATAGTGCCCAGACCAGGACACTGTACTCTTAGAGGCATTCTGGGAGCGGGATCTTCACCTCGCAACTGCTGCTGGCTTTCCCCCACTCGGGTCCTGCCTTAACAAGGTCAGGTCCTGTGGCATCTAGTTCAACCCACCCAGTCCATAGCTCTTGGTGGTTAGAGATGTTGGGAGGGTTAAACTCCTCGTGGCCTCAAACACCTTTGGAATAGAAGGGGGTGGGGCTAAGACTGAGTCTCCCATCCAGCTCATCCAAGGGGGAGTCCATGCCTATTGGACTTAGCAGTTCCTCACTTTGTGCCGGAGTCAATGGTGCCGATCACAATGTTTCAGGGCGAGGATGGTCCAGCGTGGGCTTCCCCTGTTTGGTCTTTACCAAGGAAGGACCTCTGTTGGATTTCCTTGCCTTCTTCTGGGGCACCAGTGATGGTAAGCAGTGCTGTCCTTCCAGAGCCGCCTTCCTTGGTGCCGAGGAGGAAAGTTGGTGCCAAGCAGTGTTCTGTGTTGGGGATCTTGATCTGTACTAGGGCTCCCTCATTGAAGCTGGTGTACTCCTGGCCAATGAAGTAGAAGGTGCTGAATCTGGTTCATGCTCAGATGCTGGGTGAAGATCCATTTCCATTAGGAGAAACTTGAGTCTTTTCTCTCCCCTGTCTTGTCCTGGGCTGAAAGTTCTTTAAATGCAGCACTTGGTAGGCCTTCCCCAAGGCACTTCAAGCACTTCTCATGTGGGTCACTCACTGGGATCTTGTTTGGTTAAGTGGCACACTTCCTGAAGCTTTGGGACTGAGGCATGCCCCGGACCCAGTGGGAAAGCCCCACAAGAAGTGGCATTAACTACTCTAACTACCACTAAAGGCTAACTAAAAAAAACTATTAATACCTTATCTACAACTATTTACAGATACTGAGGAATACTCGCAACGTAAGGAGACAACAGCATTCCAGCAATCACCATGGACAGAAAGAAGGAACTGAGGGGGCGGCAGTTCCCTATATACCTCAACATGGAGGCACCACTCCTGGGGGCACTAGAGCCAATGCAGATGATGCCATCTGGGAAAAAGCTTCTGGCAGCAGCGTGTACCCCTACATTGGCATGGACATGAGGAAGCACTAGAAGAAGCACTTCTATATAGTACGTAAGCAGATGGAAAACATGCTGATAACTACCTTGGGTGTATAGTGAAGAAGCACTGTACTGGGCAGGTCTGCCACTTCAGACTCTTGTGATTTCCATGGAGTTAAACAGTTTGGGCCTGTAAAATATTTTTAAGAACATGCAAGATTTCATGTTTGTGTAAATAAATTTGACACTACACTACACTCTGCCAGAGATACAAATAGGACACCTTGAGCCATACATATCCTGATCAAATATTTGACATATATCCTTAACCAAAAGATTATTTTAAAAAATAACTATGATTCCATGGTGTTTTACCTTTTCTAAATAACCCTCTGGCTAAAAAACTAATTAAGTTATATGAAATTAGATTTCTATCTTCAAAAATTATCAGTATTTTGTTTTCACAGATATTTCATTTCACACTCAACTGCCATCTCTCCTTAAAGACCATCAGTAGGTAGGAAGATCAGATCTTGCACACAGCTTTATATAGTAACAAAATGAGATTACATTTATTTTAAATGCTGTGATTGTTCACTTACCACAATACATTCCTTTTAGTTTTTAGTAGTAATACGACATCATGTAACTCATACACCTAATCTTTTTAAAAGACAGTTTTATATATATTATCACAATGTTAAGTGCTAATGTAAATCCTAAAGGATGATCTCTAAAGGCTGAACAATGACTTAAGCGGCTTATCAATCAAAGCAATACACTTGAATACTCTCACTCACATGCCCCTATGTTGGCAAATAATGTGAAAAGAGACTCTCAGCTGCAGAGTTTATATAAGTGGTTCCCACTTCAAAGGGCTCAGGCTTTCAAGTCCTTCAAATATGTTTAGGGTTCTTTTCAAGATCACACAGAAGTATGACTTAAAAGTAAGTTTTATTAACTGTTAAATAATATATGGACAAGTGTGTGAGGTTTTGAAACTGGATATGGACCAATAAAACAGATACAGGATGCTGACTATCTTTAAAACTCATGCAAAAGAAAGACGAAAACTGATGTGGACAGACCTGTTGCCTTTCACTGAATAATTTAAATATCTAATCTTAATATCCCAGCAAAGATTTTTATTAATTTTTTTTCTTGGATTAGCAATCTGATACATTTTAATTATTATAGCTAATGGCCAAATTCTGCTTTCAAATTCATTTGTTTAAACCCAGGGTAGCTTCACTGAAGACAATGGAAATACTGTAGACTTCAACCATGTAAATGAGAGCCACAATTAGCTGATATCTGTCTAAATTGTTTTTTTCTTGTTGTTGTTTAAACATCTTTTCAGGATTGGTGGCTATAAATTCTTGTGGACTTTTCTGCATGTCTATAAGTTTGATATATAATAGGGGAATAGACGAATCTGTGCAAATATACCATAAAATAAATGTGTTACTATAAAAAGATCTGAATCAGCCCAAAAACCTGACAGTGTATTTTTAAGGCCATATCTACCAGGTTGGCATAATGTAAGCAATGCAATACTGTAAGTTCTCTGGGGCAGGTATCATCTTTTTGTTCTGATATATGTTCAGGATGTAGCACATTGGGCTCCTGGTCCATAGCTGGGGCTTGTAGCTATTACTGCAAAACAACCAACACCACCATCACTACTTACCTGCCAAATATAAAGCTTTCACCTGAGAGGGCTGCAGTGCTTCATGGAAGATGATAACTGATCCAAGCTGGCCCTCCAGCGATGTTGGACATCCCCACTCGCTGTCTTGGGTGCCCGCGGAGATCAACTTGGTAATCAACTCCGGTTTCCCAAGCAGCCCACCCCAACTGGCTGAAGAGAGAATCCCACCTAGAGACGTTCGATGAGGCATAATAGGAGAAGAGAAGGGTGGGTCTGGGATCTGAGATGGAGGAGGAGTGGTTGTCCTCTGACCAGCTGAACCAATGCAGCAAGAAGTAAAAGGCTGGAGATGCAGGTGTAAGAAAAATATAAATAAAAGAAAAAAGAACAAGAGAGCCAGTTAGCGATAACTGTGATAGTTTAAAAAAAACCTCCCATAGAAGGAGCTCACTCCTGCTTACACAGGCCACTGAACCATCAGGAGACAATTCTTGGTCAACATCTAGTCCCCTTCTATTCTTCTGAATTTGAGAAAGCCCAAGGAGGCATGTTGAGGATGACTTAAACTATCCTGAAAACATGAAAACTGAAACAACTGCTAATCAGTTTCTACCATGTTTTTAATCATGCATGACCCATTTTCCCTTTACCCCCCCCGCCCCCCCCCACCCCTTAGTTTTATATGACAACCATTTTACAGAAACCTTTGTTCAGAAAGAAATCACTAGGACAATAGTATGATGGGAAAAACAGACTTACTTCATTCATAGCAGGAAATCTAAGTGGAGCAGAGATCTTCTGCTGTCCATTGACATAGATGTAAACAAAGCTTTGACCAAAGGGCCTCTTTCCAGGCATATGAACAATAGTTATGTTGTGCTGAAGAGACAATACAATAATACAATTGATTAGATTGTTATTAAAATGCAACGAAACAATTCTGCATGGCTACCCAACATTCCCACCATTAAATGGGTGAAGAAATTACAGAAGACAACAAACTTTTTATACACTGAAAGATTAGATCAAACATCAGTCAACGCCTTTCTTTTCTTTAAAAAAGTGTACATTACAAAAGGTTTTTAGGGAAAAAGAAGATGAGATGCCCTTCGTTATACTTTAATGCAGTCCCTAAATATAGCTCTAAGAATGGGATGGGGCAACAGAGTAACTTATTTGCATTCTCTAAGCCTTCAACTTTGAACTAAATTATAGTTTATGAACATTAGAAGTTCCCATTACACATTCCACCATTCAAGAGCCATGTAACTGATCCAGCTGTATTTATGTTTCTGGCCCCACTACAGAGACTGCAGAGAAAGTAACCACTAATCATTAGGATCCTTATAAAATTTGTGGATGACACCAAGATGGGAGGAGTTACAAGCACTTTGGAGGATACAATTAGAATTCAAAAAGACCTTGACAAATTGGAGAATTGGTCTTAATTCAACAAGATGAAATTTAATAAAGACAGTAACAAAGTACTTAGGAAGGAAAAAATCTAATGCACAACTACAAAAATGGGGAATAACTGGTGTGAAACAGCAGAGTCAGAGGGCAGCAGGAGAGTGACAGAAGGGAAGCATATAAGCTGTTTTTCCTGTGGACTAAGGAAAGGTTACTACAGGTCAATTATAACATCAGGCACCTAATAAAAAATCCCTGCTCCAGCCAGACAGGTGTGGGAGTGAGGAGAGCTGGTGGTAGTGTCAGAGGAATGCTGTAATTGACTGGAAGACCTGAGAATCAGGCACAGAGAAACACTTGGAGGGAGACTTTCCTCCCAGCCCCTAAACTCAGAAGAACAGAGACCAAGAAGGAGAAACCCTGCTCAAACAGGGCATGGATGGGGGACTTCTTAGGCACTGATACCTGAGGAAAAAAATCCCTGCCAAGAGAAAAATGGCTGGGAACCCAAGAAGCTGAAGTCAATGGGCCCAGATTCCCTCTGCCTACCCCTCTTCACTGGGCGCTACTGAAGTGGTCGATGCCAAGAACCAGGGGCAAAAGACAGCACCCGGACCCACCATAAGTGAGAAAAGCACAGGAACCATGATAGGAAAGTTGGAAATTTGCCACACAGGCCAGATGATAGTACTGCTGAAAAGGATCTGGGGTTACAGTGAATAAAAACTGACAATGAGTCAACAGTATGATGCAGTTTCAAAAAAGGCTAATATAATTCTGGGCTGTATTAACAGAACTTCTGTATGTAAGACTCAGGAGGCAATTACGCTGCTCTACCCGGCACTGGTGAGGCCTCAGCTGGAGTACTGTGTCCAGCTCTAGGTACCACAGTTTAGGAAAGATATGAACATATTAAGAGTCCAGAGGACAGCAACAAAAGTGATAAGTTTAGAATACAAGACCTATAAGGAAAGGTTTAAAAACAGGCATGTTTAGTCTTGAGAAGAAGACACAGAGGCCCTGTTACGAGTCTTCAAATATGTAAAGGGATATTATGAAGAGGACGGCAATAGATTATTCTCCATGTCCACTGAAGGAAGAACAAGAAGCAATGGGTTTAATTTGCAGCAAAGGAGATTTAGGTTAGATTTTAGGGGAAAAAAATTAACTATAAGGGTTCCTTATAGCTCTGGTGGGATAATCTAGCTTTACTTGGTCCTGTCTCAGTGCCAGGGGCGGGACTTGACTGCTCAAGGTCCCTTCCAACCCTACATTTCTATGATTACAGATCCTATCCTGTAATCACTAGCTGCCTAAGTAGCCACCAAGACATCTATAATTATTTAGATTTAACGTTAACATATTCAAAATTTCTAAGCACTCTGACAACAATTAGATGTGCAATAACCACCCAACGGCATAAATATTAATGAACAAATAAATTAACTCCACAAACCTAGCGACATTACCTAATTAAATGGAGTCAACAATTTTCCTCAGCAAGCCGATATATAAAAACAGCAACCCCTAAAAGCCTTTCACTACCAAGTCACACCCAGGAACCCTCATTCTGCCCTCCAAACCCTATCAAACAAATAAGTCTACAATCAGTCCCGTTCACGTATTTAAGGATTAGAATTTATCCTTAGAAGTAGAATGTGTCCCTAGGCAAGAGAAAAAACTAGAGGTATGTCTTCGCTGATGACGACAAATTCACTGCCATCAGATCGATTCTTCAGGATCAATTAAGTGGAAGTGGAAACCCACTCAACTGATCTGGAAGTCGATTTAATAAATTCACCCCCAGAAAAAGAGTAATGCTGTATCGACGGGAGCGCATTTCCCATTGGCGCAGCGAAGTGAAGACGCCACAGTAAGTAGAAGTTAGGAAGTCGATGGGAGATATGTAAGCTACTCTATTCTCCTGTTGACTGCCGCCAAATTTCCTGTTAAGTGTAGACCAGACCTCAATCACTTGTTAAGATCATCAATTGCTTTTCTTTAGGTAAGGCTATTCTGTCCTAAACAAAGTACATTTAAGTAGTAATTAGCAGATCTTACCCAGAGAGAATCACAAAAACAATGGTCTGGGAGAATCACTGTTGCATATTCTCTCTTTGTGCAAACTGCAACCACCAGCACTCCAGAGCAAGTAATGAAGGCCTCGAAACCCATGCCGCTTCCTGTAAAAAAGCTACAGGATGAAAAATCCATGAGACGCTTTTCAGTGAGGTCTTGCAGTACATGAATTTAGTGCAAAACCTGTTTAAATTGTTCAGCACAGCTGAAAACATTCCACCATCACTCGTCATGTATCTAATGAGTAAAAGAATCCTCAATGTGCCATTCTGTTTCAGCTAATAAAAACAAACGACAGGGAAACATTAGGTACAAGGAAGCCTAAAACATGGTGTGCTGTATAAAAACGGTCCACAATGTTCTCAAAGAAGAGTGTAGCCATTCTCACTTTTTACATGAAGGTGCAAACGTTGGTTCCAGCATGTAACGCTCCAGATTAATCCACAGTTTACACAGGTTACAATATAAAGCACTGCACGTGGGGGCCTTTGGTCTTTGCAAGCAACACCTCTAAAATAAAGATGAACCTAGGCTATAACCTGTGCCATTGTGGCAGAAGGGGCCAAGGGCTGACTTTAGGCTCTTGGCAATTTGCCTATACAGTTTACACTTTGGACATTTTGGAGGCTTCTATTATAGGAATTAGAAAGTATTTTTCTCTAATCAAGTATTTTCCTAAATTTGCATTATACAGAAAAGTAACTATACTGCTATACTGGAATGAATTAAAGTTTGTTATTGCTACAGGTAATTTTTTGGCCAGGTGTACACTTGAAATTTTTGCTGATAAAGTGTCATGGAGTTGAGGAGGTAATTTTTTTTTTTTTGTACCATGCTGGCAGAAGCTCAAATATAGATGCAGTTATACTTGCTTTTTTTTTTTATACAACTTATTTTGCTCACCCAACTGGTATAAAAGCTATACTGACAAAAACACTTATTTGCCAGTAGAAGCTACAGTAGGCGGGCTTGACAGCTTTTGTAGTCTTGACTTGGCTTTAGGCTCTTTTCATACTTTGAACACTACATTACGAATAATACTTAAAAAAGAAATATTGTCAAATAATTGACATTCCCTTAAATACAGCTGTTATGAGTAGAAGCATTTTTACTACAAACGTTATTCATCATGGCACTTACAGAACAACAGATGGTTCATCTATAGTAAGTGAAAGCTATACAGACATGCAGCAAGTCTCCAAAAGGTCCATATTTTCGGAGTTTAATGTAGCCATCCTACACACATGTACCTCAGATATAATTTGAAAGCTTATTTTATGTATGTTTCTATGATGTATGATGAGAAGCAGTCAAGTAGTGTCATAAGCCTGTAAGTGAGGTAAATGGAAGTCATTTTTTGCAGAAATACTGCAATGTGACTATGCTTGTAATTTTTACTGTTTAAATTAATTTCAACACCTTAAGGTGATGTTTATTGGTCAAAGCTACCAAACAATAATGTATTAAAATATTTTTATTGGTTTTGCATGGGCAAGGAATTTCCCCCCCAGAAATGGCAAAGCTGTTTAATGTGACAAAAATGACAAATATCAACACTGTGCAATATACTGCCATGAAATGTTTTGACCTCACATATTCTAAATTGTCTAAGTATCTCGGAAGTCATAACAGTTATCTATAATTTTCAGTTGAAATTTGCTGACCAATTCAGTCCCACACTGAAGATTGTGTACCAGTAGTTGTAGATTGCATGCCCATTGTTTGTACTGCATAATAAGTAGATATAAATGTACATGAATTCTTTATGTAATGCTTCCTCATTTGTAAGCTTTTGTACATACACTGCACCATCTAGTCTACATGCTCGAACATTTAAATTTGTAATAGCCTCTGTGTCTGTGTCTATAAAAATAAAATGCGCAGTGCTAGCCTTTGAAATATTCTAGGAACTAGCTTTTTAATTCAGTGAAACTTATGCACAGGTCAGTATTAGTGTTAAAGATGGGAATAAACAGCTTCATATTATGAATATGCAAAAGCTATGAGAGAAAGAAGTAGCCTAACAAGAAATAGTGAAGACAAAGTCCACAAACTTGTCTTGCCTCTGCACTGAAGAGGGATGAAGAGCATGTTACAAATCTTACTGACCACGTCATCAACAACATGACAAACCCATTTGACAATGAATCAAATCCTTTGGTGCTTATCAACATATCTACCAGACTGCACGTTATATCAGATGTACACAACTCTACTGAAAACAGAAGATGTTGGTGAAGAATAAATGGAGATATTTGTGAGAGGTGTGCTTCATTCTGATTGGATATGTTACTTCAGTTCAGTCAAGAAATCTGGCATCAAAACATTTGCAGATATGGCCAAAATGACCAAATGTAAGTGGCAAGGGAGGGGAAATCACAGCAGCAGTCAGTCCAGAATTTTTTTTCCTGCAGAGTCTAGTTCTTAACAAGATGCAGAGATGATGTTTCAATGGGAACTGTTCTTAGTCACCCAATAGAATCTATGCCTATGTTCCTCGTTCATGAGGATGGAGCAATAAGAACAGACAAAGTTCAATTAGGGTATCAGCTGAAAGCTTAAGCAAAGAGAATCCATGAGCTAAGAGCATGCAATATAGAAACCACAGTGTAGATGAGAGATGTCATGGCTGTCACACAAATGATAGCTGGAGACAAATTTCACACATTCAATTAATTGGCTGCTGAGTTCTCCATGCAGGTCCTAAAAGCACTTGACTAAGCAAGTCCAGATTTGAATAGGACACCTTTTAAAAAAAACCAAGCAATAGTTTTGGAAGTTCAGCATATAGCACTCTTTTTTTACTGCCACCATGGATGAGAAAACACATGTTAATATGCATTACCCATATAATTTAACTTTAACACAGTTACAGAATTGCACCTTCTTATCCAAACGAGCAGTATAAGTGTTCCAATACAGAAATTCTTAATCATGTATTTTCATGGCTATCCTTGTAGCATAGGTATGTCTTTGGCAGTGGATGAAGCCATTCCCATTTACAAATTCAACCAGTATTCAATGTATCAAGTATTTTAGTATGAAATGTGCTATATAAATTTAAGCATCACTATCAAGTATGTCATGGGATGCAGATTACCAAGATATGTTCCTCCACACAAAATAATACAGCAAGTATACCTGTATAATTGCTTCCTCTTGCCTCCCTTGCTCGTGATTCCAGGTTTAACTTGGTCCTGGTCTAGGCATAGCCAGGCATTAAAGGAAAACGCAGAACCTGGCCATCTGTGAATAGGTGGCACAGCAATTCCTGCCATGCTGGGGGACAAGTCAAAATACTGCAAGGCATTGTCCAGACCTTGCTTCCGAGCCATTGCCAGAATTGAACGCATCACAGGGATGACATAAGGGTGAGCCTGCTTTGGTTTGTTAGTCCTCAAGAGTCGTATCAGTCGATGCAGTTCTTCAGAGCTCATTGACTGACTTCCCAAAGAACCCTGAAGGGCAATCAAATTCTCCGCACAAGTCCGATGGAGTGAAGAGTAAAAGTTTAATGTCTCAATAATGCAGATGACCATGTTTGCATTGACACACGTGGCACGACTCTGTCTGTTAATACAGCAGATTCGCTTCAACCAATTTGAGATGAAGATCTGCAGGTCATGTGACTCTAGCTCTGGAAGCCACTGGACAAGCAGCAATAAAGGCTGGACATTACTAATGCCCAAAATTCCAACAGACATGTGATCACCTTCAACAGCCTGGAAAAGTGCAGAGAACACCAAGATGAACTACTGGCCTACTATAATGAAATAAGGACAGAATTTTAGATAATGTTCAAAGCAAGCCCATGTCTTACCATATTCATAAGTTCTTCGAGCAACTCCCGTGAGGGCTGACCCAGAGATTTTAGTACCTCATAGATATGTGCATAACCAATCCGCTCTTTAAAGACCTCCTGGGGAGGGGGGGAATAAATAAAAGATAAAGCAATGCAGTGGTAGCTGTGTCAGTCCAGGATATTAGAGACACAAGGTGGATGAGGTAATTATTGGACTAACTTCTGTTAGTAATAATGAAAGAGATAACTCTAATAGCTAATTACTTACCTGCATTAATGGAGTCCAATCTAACATGAAAACAGTTTTATTGTTAAGTATGTTCTCATAAAGGATAACCTATCAAAAGCTACAGAAGTTAAGGATGGTGTTTTGATTGACCAGTTTCAGGTCAGGCCCTGTAATTGTGATAGATTTATTATGCTACTGCATATAATATTATGTCATGCAAACATATTTTCTGTAGCTTAAAACATAGTTACTTACCAGTAACTGTTGTTCTTCGAGATGTGTTGCTCATATCCATTCCACCGATTGGCCGTGCACGAGGGCGCGCACACACCTAAGTGGAATGCATATGAGCAACCACTCGAAGGAGAATAAATATTTTAATTCTAGCTGGTACATTGTGACAGATGTGCACGGCACACAGAAGAGCTTTATTTTACTTGTTGTAGACCATAAACAAAATCCCAAGTGTAACTGTTGTAATATATTTCAAAATGTTAGTCTTCTTTTAGTTTATTACAAAACACCAATTGTTTTATTACTGAGTTGAACCTATCGCAAAAGATGAAAGCAAACACAAGTGTAGGTGCAGAAGCTGAAGTATTCTATAGTCATTTTTAAGTGAAATATTCTCGTAGAAAAATAATGTCTTGATTTAATAATATTTGAGATAGAAACTTTATTAAAAAATGGGAAAGTATTCTGAAGACTGGTTGCCTTTCACTGAATTCATGGAAAACAATTCTCAAGCACTAAAACCTACACAGTTACATACATCTATTTACCAGTTAATGAACAGCAGTTACATCCTGTTAAGTGAATTCCCTTCTCTTTGAATAGGTATTTTCAATTGTTATCTCTATTGAAGTGAAAAACAAATTTTTTTAAAAAATGAGTGAATTTGTTGGAAGAAACAGGATTTCATGTGAAGTGCATCTGGAATAAAGAAGTGAGGGGTAAAAAAGCTACTGCTGAAAAATTTACATAAAACGTGGTAGTATCCAGGTATCCCTTTAAACATTCAGGGGACTTAGAGCAATTTTTATTGCAGGAAAGGTAGTCAGAAATTACTACTTGACACTCGTTTTTTCAAGTTTCTGTCTTTCATTAACTAATCACGTTAGCTGTAACACCAGAAATCATGTTCCAACTTTACATAAAATTAAATTAATGTACAGCTCAGATTACAATGAGGTTCATAAGAAAAGCAAGAGGAATAAAAACACAAAGCGTTTCTTGATCTGGTTGGGGCCTGTAGTCATTAATAAATGAATAAATAAATAACTTCAAGATTTTACATTAACATGTTTAACAAGAAATGAGAAAGATGACTGCCATAAACAGACCTGCTAGTGTGCACACTTACCTTTGCAGCTGGAGATTTGTGCAACACTGCTGTAAGGGCTTGTATGGTGGATACTGCCAAGCAATCTAGTTGTCCCTGAAACACCTGAAAGCAGCAGAGACAGGTGTTATTTACAATAACTTTAATAAGTTACAAATTTATTAAATAGAATTCTGCTCTGAAGGGTACTCTGTGCACTTCTGCCAGGATGAAAACCAGAGTTAAATAACATGCTTTACAATCATCTCCCCACCAACATGGATTTCATGATACCACAACTTACAAGAGAAGGACACAATGACAGAAAACTAGCCAAGAAGCTCAAGAGGAGGAAAGACGCATTCACACATATTGCAGTAAAATATTCTGCTAGACAAACATACACGTTTCTTCATGCTGTTAATGGACAATCTCAAGAGGGAGGGAGGAAATGAAAGTAAACAAATCCTTGTACTGTATGTGTGCACTGCAGTACAGCTTTCTGACAAACCGTTCTTTAAACAAATGGAGATTAACACTGTTTTAATCTCAGCACAGGCTCCTGCACACATCAAAGCACAACACATACATTAGAAGTGATTAGTTACATCAGTACTGTCCGCTAATGTCATCACCTATTACATCCACCCCAGAGGATGACACGCTACTTTCCAAACCAAATGAGTCTTGAATAATTCTCTCTCTTTTACTTTTTTTTATTAGTTAATTCCTCTGAATACTAATTTTTTCACGATAATTTATTAACCGAAAATGTGCCATATACCAGCAGGTTCCTTTGTAAATTTGACCAGTGGAACTATGCAAATGAACAGACTGCAATTGACAATCTTTGAAATACTATATTACGTATTCGACAGTGAGGGGTCAAAATTAGAAGACATGTTAGTGAATAAATATTTACATGCAAATCCTCATACTGACTTACCAATGGTATTGGCTATTTTAAAATTTCTAGACTACATACTTTCATGTGTTTAGCACTTCATTATCCTTTTTAATAAGAACAAATCAGTAACACCCTTCAGACTCCTATAAGAAGCGGTACAATAAGAATTTGCATATGATGCTTTCCATTACACTTATGAAAATTCAAGACAACAGACTCTTCTCGCCTCCCACATTCAGCCTGTCCATTGTATTGTGAACATCTGTTGTTGATGACAAGCAAAGAATCAGGACATCAACTACAACCATACAGATTCACAAACAAAGCCCCAGAACCCAATAGACCACCGTGCTGAGACAAAGTAGCAAAAAGAAAAAACGAAATCACCACCAGGTTGATAGCATTGATGCTGGGATTCTATTTCTGTACTTTACCCTCCTCAGATTAAAAGGAGCATGATTTGCACGGAATATTTTTAAAATATCTACAACTTGAAGCATCTCCACACATGTGAAGTTATACGTGTAATTTGCTTATGAGAAAAGATTACTTTGCAAAGACGACACACACAGATCTGTGCAGCAGTCTGAATTCATCCATCTGCAGCAGTTTAAGGGGGATGGATACGGTAAAGTACAGGAATCACTTTTCCCATTGACTGCTACTCTGTCTTGTCTTCAAGTGAAGCAAAATTGTGTAGGTACCTGGTCCTCATTCATTTCTGTCAGTAATTGGTTGGCAAGGTCTTTTTCACTCTTTTCTGCCACCTTATTGTTAGCATTTAAAAACAGCTGTTAGAAACAGAGACAAGAATAATGGAAAGAGGTGCATTAAACATTACCTGCAGCTAATCTCATGAAGGCTGGGATGATTTTGTGTTTCATATACAGCATACATGATCTCACACTGGTGAGTCACACAATTCCTAACACACACTATCTATCTTATGTTAATTTTCCCAATATTACATCAAACTATTGTTAAAGATTCATTAGCTTGTTCTCTTTTCCAGAAATAGAACAAAAGATGTAATTGCTGAGAGAAGGAAACAGTGCTAATTACAAATTATTTTTGTGACTGGCTCAGTGTTCTTAGATGCACGGTGACCAAGTAGCAGGACTAGAGGCTTTCAACATTCACATTTAAAACAGGGGAATGAGGGGAGGAGAGACTGTAAGACATCAGTAATACGAACGGCAGAGAGAAGCAAAGCCCCCTTATTTCTCCACTATATTTCATCCTGTATGAAGGCTGCAGTGACACTAGCAATCTAGAGAAGCCTGCTGTACAGCACTTCAGAATCCAAAGATAGCAATGGCAACAGCTTTGTGAGGGATACACTCTTCAAGACTGGAAGGACTGGGGGAAATTTTCAATCATCCTGACGAGCTGGCAGCTTGGCAAGAACTTCAACTCAGTCGCACAAAGCTGGATCTATTCTGAAACTTTGCCCTCTTCTGCTTCTAGACTGTGAGCTAAGAGTCTTTCAAAAAAAAAAACAGTTTTCCAGACCGAACAATTAAAAAAAAAAGCCCTTTGAAATCAGAAGAGAGTGACAACTTATCATGCTTTCAGAAACAATATCTACCAGAAAAATGAAATGGTATGTGAAAAAGTATTTCTTAAAACCACTTAGTTTTACTCACCGAAGATTGTATCAGTTCAGTATATGGAACCTCACTTGGTAATTAAGAGCAATCAGAGGACAAAAATCAAAGATACTACTCTGCATTACATAAGTATTAAAAAATACATCGTTAGGAACATTGCTCTGTTTGAAAGGCATCAGTCAGGGTCAAAGCTGTTATACTTTTGATAACACTGCAGAATAGCTATAGTATGTTTAACGGGTTAGAGCGTTAGCAACTAAATATACCATCATGAACAGGAGGCAAGAACAGATATATGAAAAACAAACTCATTCTAACCCTTTCCCTGTAACAGATATATAGAAGAGAAAAATAAGCAATTAGGGATTTTAAAACTATATATTTATTAAAAGGCCAAACAAATAGTTCTCTCTGGCTTTAATTCTTGGATCCAGAAGAAGATTCATAGAAGAAGGTTTTCTTCAGCCCATGTAAGGCTGGGCATAAGCACCACTGCTACCCTCCAAATCTGATCTATTTTTAAGGAAAGTTTCCTAACAATATAAAATATTCAGGATACATGAAGAAGCAATGTTAGATGTTCTTCGCGTACAAATAAAACCCCTCCAATACCTATAAAGTACTACCACAGTTACCTCAACAGTTCAGGGTACAGCCCCAAATAAACTGAACTTCAGATCAGATGAACTAGATTTCAGATCAACATCTGAACTGGCTGAATGGCTTTGAAAAAACTCATGACCTGGGTCACCTGCCGCAAAGAAGAGTGAAGAGAGGATGTCTCTCTTCCATAACCTTTGCATTCTTCAGAGACAATAGATGAACTTCAGCTAAAGAGGATCTGCAAAGCTGAAGATAATTTTGAGATAAGACCAGAAATGTGTGCCAAATGCCTCTATTAATGTGCCAAATGCCTCTACTATATGGCTCCTGACAGCATTCACAACAGAAATCAGTTTTGATTCCCTTTTTTACCCCTTCCCCTCTATGCAAATCTCCAGGTTCAGACACACACAACACATTCTGGTGTGTCAAGATCAACTGCTGACTCTTCTATTATCTGTGGTGCTATACATGGAGGGTGCTACCAGTGAACCCAGAAGTGTGACAGGTTTTCACAAATGAAGAACAATTATTTTAAGCAAGATTCTACCTGGTTAATAGAGGCATTTGACAAAA
This sequence comes from Mesoclemmys tuberculata, assembly GCA_007922155.1. Lineage (NCBI taxonomy): Eukaryota > Metazoa > Chordata > Testudines > Chelidae > Mesoclemmys > Mesoclemmys tuberculata. The sequence goes on from ML675620.1 coordinate 19,088,038, forward strand.
GAAGTGTACTAACCTCACAACTGACTTCATCTTTGTAGTCAGCCTTTGGAGAGAGTCATACTGTATATGGAAAACACATGACCCTGTCCTTACATTTACAGTGTAAAAAGCAAAAAATCTTGCACAAATTTGACAACACCAAAGAAACCCCTGAGCATAATAATAATAGTAATATATAAGCCAATATATAGTACAGAGGTTAACTGGGCAAAGAGTTCTGATGACAAAAAGGTAGAGTGAAATTCAAGGAGAGAGAATAGTTAAAACAGGCCCTGATACTGCTGGCCTGTTAGTGGGAGTAGGAGCAGGCCCAGAGCGCCCACGAACCAGCTAAATAATACCATGATATGATAATGTACAAATCAGACTAGAAAAAACAAATTTCTCTTTTCTAGCAGCACTGCAAAGAGGTTAAGGTCAGGACAGAAACAGATACAGATTCCCAGAAGGAAAGGCAAAAAATAAACAAACAAAAATACACGAACAACTTGGAAAGGCCAAATAATGTCCTTTCAAAAAAAAAAGTTTGTGTTTTAAACACTATCCAAAACAGTCAATACGGTTCCCACTGAAGTCAATCAGAATTTTGTCCCTGACTTAAATCAATGTAAGCAAGACTGGACCAAAATGTACACATGGGCATTTTAACACACTGTTGCATTCAAGTATTTTCTAACTATGTGGAATGTTGTACAATAATTCACACATTGTAGCTAGCATTAAATTACGTAGAAGTGCTCAATACAGCCATGTCAACAACATGTACTGTACAGACAAAACAGAAAAGAAATACAAAACTCCAGGAAGTTAGAGAGTATTTATATTTATGTAGTTTTTTATTTGGGAAAAAATTATCTTATAAAAGCATAACATCTTCAGTGAAAGGCATCAGCTTACAATTAATGGCCACCTGAGATTAATATGGAATCACAGAGAGTAGGAAATATGAACACTATGTCCTTTCTAAAAGAAAAAGAAGGCATCCAAGAAGAACAATCTGTAACAGATTAAGCCCATTCCTACTCTCAGCTATGCAAGAATTAGCACCAAGGATTCTAAAACCCTCGCAACTGAACACCAGTGGGTTTTATTTTTTAAGAAATGGAGAAATGCCATCTATGAAATTAGAACTCAACCCGCCATCTGCTAATAGTTATAAGTGACTTCTCGTATGAGGAAAAATTGATTCTGATACCAAACTAATCAAAATTTAGAGATGGATCAGAGTATATACTGGCATTTCTCAAAGACATTGTGAGCATTCACTATCCAGTATGTTGCCATCAATTCAAGCATAGTTAATATATTTGGAAGACAAGGTGTACATAAACATAGCTTTTGAAACATTCAGCAGGTCAGTGGTACAAGTACAATACTTTATACTCACCAGGATTATATTTAGTTTAGAGCCAAGATGCAAAGATGATTCATACAGCTGAATTCATACAAGAAGAAGGACATTTTGTTGAGATCAGAAATAAATTAATAATGGAAAAGTTTACCTTGCAGTTCTGCAGCAGTCGGATGAGATGCTCAAAGCAGTTACTGTTAAGGAAAATGGCCTGCAGAACAGGCCTATCTGTGCAGTCTAACATGGCTGTGATAGTGTCTACCAAAATCAAAACAAAAATCACAAAAATAAAGTTATACTAATCCTGAAGCTTTTTTTTTTTTAAACACATTATGCTGTTGATAAATTTAGAAACACTACATAGAAGGCTGCATGGAAAAATGTTATGCACTGAGAACCATGGTTAAAAAATTATGAACGTTTTGATGAACACACAAGTGAATTCCAGCAAAACATTCAGAGGCAGCAGAAACCAACATGTAACCTACAGTATCTAGAGGAAACTTCAGCTACAGAATATCTTTAAATGTTTTGAGGTTCTGTTTACACTCACTGTTATTTGCAAGTATATATGAAGCAAACCTTCTTATTTAAGAGATGTATAAATATTTGCTTCCTCATCAGCCAGTTTTTCCTCAATATTGTGAAACAGTCTTATGTTGTTTGCCAACAGACAGTATCATCTTACACGGATATCAAAATGTTGAGGAAATGAAAGTATTGGTGTACAAGAAGTGTCTTTATTTACATCTCCCCATTCTCTACGTCAACTTAAAAAAACACAAATCATAAATGAATGCACACCAATGAATTATATCCTATAGTTGAAGGCTATTGTCTCATCTGAGATACGTAATCTAGAGAGGCTGAGGAATTGCCGTCATTGGAAGTTTTTAAGAACAAGACAGACAAGCACTTGTCAGGGACGGTCTAGATAATACTTAGTCCTGCTTCGGTGCAGGGGACTGGACTAGATGACCTACAGAGGTCCCTTCCAGTCCTACTTTTCTATGATTCTATGCAATAATACCAATTCCACAACTAAAAATTGCAAATAGCTAACACACTGGGATAGCTCAAATATGCCAGGTATTCCCTTTTTATTACACAAGTGTTAACTGAAATCGCTCAGACACTGATATATGAAAGCTGTTACCAAACAACTTTTTAATGCAGTCCAAAACAAGTATTACATCTTTTAATCTTTCTTCATTGCCCCTAAACTGTTTGTAGACTGACATCCTTAAGCCAAAAAGTAACCAGATGGTACATTTTGATTAATATTTATTAATTAAAAGCAGGTTGACCCATATTTCAACAATACTCAATTTCTTACATAAATAACAATGGAAATACACCTGAACAATAATTATACTTCTAACTTACTTATATAACTTCATTTAAATTTTTTTAAAATTTTAACAAAACAGATTTAGAAGAATTGTCTGGATGTATCACTCACTCAGCATTTGGATTTGTAGTGCAATGAACCTATTCTCCCACTGCCTAGATCTCCTGGACTTAGGCAACGCAGAATGGTCTGAGTTAAGCAACTTGAAGTAGTTCTCCAGTATGGTACTGGTCTCTACTTGCCGCTGATCTGAACTGCTGGTGAGAAGGATATGCACTACTTCTGTCAGGCACTTTAGAGTCAGCTCTGCCTTCCTGCTCACTTCCTCAGGATCCCTATCATCCCAGGTATCACAGTCTGCCAAAACACGCATCAAGACTTCCATGGTGGCAGGAGATATGGCTTGAAGAGCATTTCTCTGAAATCCATGATAAAAACAACTGTACATTAATCTGAGGGCATCGAGCCTCTTCCAAATACTTAAACCAACAAATTTCATTTCTAAATCATGCAAGATACCTGAACACTAATAAAAATAGTGCTAATTTAGCTCCTCAGTGGTCAGCTGTGATTGTGTTGATCTACCTACGTTTAGGGCCAAATCCTGCTCATTTTACTCAATTAAGCCTATTGGCTTCAAAGGGTATATTTACAGGGGGAAAAAAAGCAGGATTTGGCATTATATACTGTGAACGCATCATGTATGTAAATACAAAAAAAAAGCCTGTTAATGAAACATTAGATTTACATACTTTAATTAAAATATTCAGAAAGAAATGAAAAAAATATTTTTCTACTGATATTAAACAACTTGTATGATATATACATAAATGCAATCTCTAAACATCAGCTTTTGCATTTCTTCACTTGCTTCAGTCTGTAGTCTTAAAGGCGCACTAGCAAGGTTTTGGGTTTCTTGGGGGTTTTTTGTCCAGTTTTTACATGAAAATTCTTTACCCATATGTCTAATACACATTTCTTCCAACGTGAATGGGATACTTATTTTGGTTGCAGGCTTTTAATTTTAGTATGCATCTGAATTATTCTACGTGATACTGATAATATACATATTCTACTGGGTGCAGCTTAAATTTGGACTTTCGTAGACCCTTGTTTTCACAAACCCACAAATTTCAGTTTAGAATTTCAATTAATGATGAATTAACAAGAATTAACTAACTGATGAACATTTGGAGAACACTAGCCTTCCTGTATTACCTAGAGAAATCTTTAGCTGTGATTGAAGTATGTATTGCATTATAGTGGTCGTCCCTGAGAGCCATGTGAATTTTCTTTGTTGCTGGATAATTCATTTTCTTTTTAAGGCCTCCTCTGTTCTGCACATTCTTCCAGAGCTCCCTGTGATGTTTTACTTTGAGGTTGGATTGCTGGTCTAAAGACACAGTACTCTCTGTTAACCTTTTGCAAGATAAACTAGGTAAGCACCAAGGTGCCTTATTCTGCCAGGATAGGTGGTGTCTTCTTACAATTTGCAGTCATTGTACTGGACCACATCTGCACAGAAACAAGAAATTCCCATACTTCCCTCCTATCAGTTATTTAAAAAAATTAAATTGAGGCTCATTCATGCCAAGTCCTGGCTAACAGGCTGCTTTTGAACACTGACTTATCACATGACTTGATAGAATGAGCATGACACATTATAGCATCATATGATGATCAGACAGCAATATGTTTTCAAAGCGGTATCCAAGAAATTCTGAACAGGAGATTGACGTTTAAATCAAATACAAATCAGGGATTAATCCCACTTCTAATCTGATCTAATTTCCCTTTCCCTTCCCTACCCATATATTCTGTGCCATTAATGCTGTTTTATTGAAGCCCAGGTACACTTCAAATTCCTTCCGCGGCAATGCCAGACGAAGTGATTTAGTGTAGACACACTGCAATTCCAATCTATTCTTGTACTCCTTTCTAAATTTCTTGGCACAGAGTCAGACACAAACACTCCTTTAATTTAATACACTATGCTCACTGTGCCAGCAAGAAGAACATGTTTAGTTTTAGGGCAGATCTAAACTAAAAATGCTTCATGTCCATGCAGCAGCACTTGTGCAGCTGTGCTGCTGTAGTGCTTCAGTGAAGACACAGAAGGGGGGTTTGGTGTACTTAATCCATCTCCACAAGAGACAGTAGTTATGTCAATGGGAGAACCCCTCCTGTCAACATAGCACTGTCTACACTGGGGTGTTAGGTCAGTATAACTACATAGCTCACAGGGTGTGGATTTTTCACAACCCTGAACAAAATAGTTATACTGATGTAAGTCTTAGTGTAGACCTGGCCTTAGACCAACAGCTGTATTTTATTGCCTCTGCCTAGTGATTTATCACATTCTGAGAAAAAGTAATGGGGCTAAGAAGTTTCTTAACATATATAGAGCCTTCTACTGACACATTTGCTTCCCTAATCCAGGTATATCTATGTAGGGTAAGTATATTTGGACACAGGCAGCTAATGTGTCAATATGAGTCTATGTCTGTATGGTTCAAAACTGTTTTGGCAGATTACTAGTATCTTCTCATGTAAGGTAAAAGTTCACATACCATAAACCATACATGATGAACAGAAAATGAACATGACAGGTTGTAATAACTGCGATTACTTTATAACATTTTTCAATATTCTCTCACCTGTCCGCCAGCCACAATGGCTCCAAAGAGATGTAGCAGGCAACACTTCATGCTTTCCTTAAGATGTTCACTTTCTTGAAAGCATTCTATTGAAATAAAAGAAAAAGTAATCTGTGTGTTCCAAAACAAGGAGATTCATATCTTTTAAAGTCTCCCCTCAAAAGAAAGTGAAGTAGCACTTATAAACAGGTTTTTCAAAAATCCAATATAGAAAGGCTCTCAACAATTCTATGCAGCAGGATCACGCCCACAGTGCCTGATCTTGCTTCCTGTTAAAAATTAATTGGGAAAACTATTGATTGCAATAGCCATATGCACAGGCCCATTGTCCTGCATCTTTGCTCATACCATAACCTGACATAAATCATTTACAAATAGCCTTAGGAATTTTTCTGAGCAGTAAATGTTAACCTGAAAGTTGTTGCTATAGCAATAACCTTAGACACACAGAGTAACCACAACCAAAACCACAAAGCATTATTTTATTTGAAATTAGCCCTGTGAGAAACTTCCAATAACGTCACAAGCCAGCACAGTTAAAATGTCAGTTTTAAAGAGCTTGAATAGTCAGACAAAGGACAGAAATGAAAAATACTAGAATAATTCAATGCAGGCTAAAATAAAAAACACCTATATAAGAGGAAATAGCTTATTGTAACTCCATTATTGCCAAGCACACACTAAAACCATCAGCCCACTTTGATAATGTATAGAGAAATCACAGAATCATAGAATATTAGAGTTGGAAGGGACCTCAGGAGGTCATCTAATCCAACCCCCTGCTCAAAGCAGGACTATCCTCAGTTAATCATCTCGGCAAGGGTTTTGTCAAGCCGCAGATTAAAAACCTCTAAAGATGGAGATGCCACCACCTCCCTAGGTAACCCATTCCAATGCTTCACCACCCTCCTAGTGAAAAACTTTTTCCTAATATCCAACCTAGACCTCCCCCACTGTAACTTGAGACTATTGCTCCTTGTTCTGTCATCTGACACCACTGAAAACAACCTAGCTCCATCCTCCCTGGAAGCCCCTTTCAGGTAGTCAAAGGCTGCTATCAAATCCCCCCTCATTCTTCTCTTCTGCAGACTAAACAGGCCTAGTTCTTTCAGCCTCTCCTCATAAGTCTTGTGCTCAAGCCCCCTAATCATTTTTGTTGCCCTCCGCTGGACTCTTTGCAATTTCTCCACATCCTTTTTGTAGTGGGGGGCCCAAAACTGGACACAATACTCCACATGTGGCCTCACCAATGCCAAATATAGGGGAATAATCACTTCCCATGATCTGCTGGCAATACTCTTACTAATGCAGCCCAATATACCATTAGCCTTCTTGGCAACCAGGGCACACTGCTGACTCATATCCAGCTTCTTATCCACTGTAACGCCCAGATCCTTTTCTGCAGAACTGCTGCCTAGCTCGTTGGTCCCCAGTCTGTAGCTGTGCATGGGATTCTTCGATCTTAAGTGCAAGACTCTGCACTTGTCCTTGTTGAACCTCATCTGATTTCTTTTGGCCCAATCCTCCAATTTGTTTAGGTCCTCCTGGATCCTAACCCTCCCTGCCAGGTTACCTACCACTGTAGCTTAGTGTCATCTGCCAACTTGCTGAGGGTGCAATCTACCCCCTCTTCCAGATCATTAATGAAGATGTTGAACAAAACCGGCCCCAGGACCGACCCCTGGGGCACTCCACTTGTGACCGACTGCCAGCTAGATATGGAGCCATTGGTCACTAATCATTGAGCCCTTTGCTCTAGCCAATTCTCTATCGATTTTATAGTCCATTCATCCAACCCATATTATTTTAACTTGCTGATAAGAATACTGTGGGAGACCATATCAAAAGCTTTGCTAAAGTCAAGGTATATAACATCCACTGCTTTTCCCTCAAAATACTCCAGCCTGATGAAATGTTGGTAGCTATTTTTATTTCTCCCATTTCATTCTAAGCACTCTCTTTGGTTCTTACATACTAGTGCATTTTGCCACACATACACACACAAAAAAATTACCTGCGACCATTGTTTTCAGAAAGTAGTATTTATACTAGATCTCCACTCTTCAATCCATGCTTTGTGCCCATGACTAGGCTGAAAGACCTCAACCTTAGAATATGTCTCATATGTGAGTTGTTTCACTTACCCACTGGGGAGGCATAGTAGGCAGTAACTACCTCTACCATCAATTCCTTTTTATGAGAAATGAAGAAACACAAAACTCATCTTCAACTATTCAAGGATGTTCAATGTGTGGATAAACAAACTGGGCAACGATAGAGATTTGTTCACAAGAATTTGTTGATTTTGTTATCAGAAGAAGTTCAAGGGAGCATTCATTAAGACGTCAGTTCAGGCCAGCACTCAGGTGTGCGCTTAAGCCCCACTGGATTCAATGGAACTTAGGCACTGTCCTGAATAAAGATACTTTCCTCAATCTAGACCTAAAACCGGGAGATTACATCCATTGCACATGCAGCTTTTATTTTAACACTTTCATGTACAGCGTATTGATATTTTCTTGTTTATATATACAAAGAAAAACCTTATTGCTGTAAATTATTAAGAAGAAGAACTGTAAAAAAAAAAATCTGAGAAAGCCTGTTTTAGAAAGCAGAAGACAGTTGATCTACACTGCTATGTTAGTTAGGAGTGTGGAAAAAATAATCTCTGCCCCAATTGACCCAGCTATGTCAGCAAAGGCGCTGATGTAGACACTAATATACCAGCAGCAGTGCCCTTTTGCCAGTATAGCTTATTTTGTTTGGGGAATTGGTATAAACTATATCAGCAAAATAACTATTTTTACCAGTACAAGCTGTGCCTGCACTTGCTGGTATAGCTGTGCTATGCAAACCCTTTCTAGTGTAGACAAAGCCTGAGAGAGGACTAAAAAAAGTAGCTCCTACAAGAGCAGAACTCGGGAAGTTTCATCTATCAGCAGATACAAGTTAACAGGGGATGCAGTCATTGGCAGTTATATCAACAAATGTTTTGGCCACATGCAGCTGAGGGTATTTAATAATTCAGAACTTTTTGCTCAGGATATCCTGTTGTCATTCATGCACAAAGCTCCTCTGCATAATACTTCCTACCTTTGGAGAACAGGACAAAACTTTATAGAATCTCCTACAAGTACATTAAGTCCTAAACACAATAGTCAACGGCTGGGTCTACACTGACAGCAGCAAATTCACCGCCGTCAGATCGATTGCTCTGGATCAACTGAGCAGTCTGTGTAGACCCGCTCAGTCGATCCAGCAATCGATGCAGGAAAACCACCCCGATAAGTGGCGTAGTGCTGTATTGAAAGGAACGCTATTCCCTTCGGCGCAACACAGTGTGCACAGCGTGCGGAGCAGAGGCAGCCAAGTCGATGGGAGATACACTGGTGATTTATGTCACTTGAGTATCTCCCGTCGACTGCCGCCGAATCCTGAAGGTAAATGTACACTAGGCCTATGACTGTAATGGTGTCTCAGAATACTTGAGGTCCTCCTCCCCCTTTGTTTTCCCCTTTAGCCATTGGTAATGCTAAGAATAGCAGAACTCTAAAATACACAGTTGTCAGAGCTACATTTAATGACTTGACCAGAAGAAACATAGCTTCGCACAGACGTTCCCAAGCTATGATCCAAAGAACATTTGCTGGTCACAAGGTTCTGGCTTTTCTTGTTTCCGGTGGCTAAATCACATCAAAGACAACTGAAATATTGTCTCCTAATATTACTCCTGATATTAATCTCCTAATATTACTTTTCCATGCCTTAACTAGTACAGTTGCCACAGCGATGTTTGTGAACACAAATGGAAAGGCAGGTTGCATGTGCAACAGCGAAAGAGATAGCAGGTGATCCATGAAACTATCTATTTGTTAAAATGTGGTATGCTGCACTATGAAAATGCTTCAAAGATCCAGACTGAAAAAGTCCACAATACCATGGATAAGAACTGCATGATGATGGCACTCAAAAGAAAACCAAATTCTTAGGTACAGAAGAGAGAGAACAAACTTCAATAAGCCCTCACCTTGGAAAAGAAGCAGAAGGTTTTTAGCACTTATCATATGTTTACAGTGGAACTAGAACAATGGCACAAGAAGTTTGTTCCTTGAAAGGTGATCGTTAACAAACACACTGGCAATATTACTTACGATAAAAGAAAGGGATGAATTCTACTGTGAGGGAGGCTGGTTTATACTTCAGTCTGCTCTTTTCAACACTACTCAGGATTCTCCTACAATAAAAAAGGATACATGAGAAAAGTTAAAGATGGCACCAATGTTTATTTGTGAATAGGTCTTAAATACATTGCAGAAACAAAACTACAGTATTTTTATCCAGCAAAATCAAAAACAAAGTGGTTTCATCCCGAAAACTGAGTCACAAGTCGTTTGTACTGCTCCATGCTTAAAATGGCTTAATGTTTTACAATACGGTTTTGTTTTTTAAAAAAGAAATCTGTTATTTGATCTTCTTAACTACTGCAACGAAGCCATCAACATGACTGCCAAATTTCTACACCACACAATTTGAAAACGGGCAAGAAACTGTATTAGGGCTTCATTATGGAAAAACCAATTTAACTGTAAGGAAAATTACTCTTACTGATATTGCTATTACATTTTTATTTTAACAATGATTATATTAGCATTTTAATCTCATGAAACCAAAATGACTCCTGTCATCTGTTCTTTCCAGCTGCTATCTTCCACCATGTCAGAAAAAGAGCTCACTTTTTACAACAGAGAAAGAAATTGAGAGCTTGAAACAGATCTCTTAGAGAGTCACTCTAGATCAGTGGTTCTCAAACTTTTTAAATGGAGCCCTCTGTGGACTTTTGTCTAACCATCGTGCCCTCTCTTCCCCCAAATCACACCCACCTTTCCCCCCTTCTGAAAGAGGGGCACCCTTTCAGAAAAAAACAGGGGGGCGCTTCCTGCACCGTAGACCCTGTTTTTTCCCTGAAAAGGAAGGGTTTGAGGGAAGGGGGGACATGACTGTTAGGGGGACCTTCCCACACTGTAGGCCCGTACAATCCCCTCCTTTCAGGAAATAAACAGGGTCCACAGTGCAGGAAGCGCCCCCCCCCAAGTATTGCGCCCCCCTTCCCCTGATCCCCTCCCCTTCAGAAAAAAAAGTAGGGTCTACAGCATGGGAAGCGGGGCAACAGCAATGCGTGGAGCAGCAAACACTGGCAGCAGTGCTGGAAACGGGGGCAGCAGCAGTGCAAGGGCAGCACCAGGGGGCTGCTGCAGGAGGTGGGTGGCAGCTGCTTCCGTCTCTGGGAAGCTCTTAAGCAAAATAAACGGTCATGGGATAAAAGAGAAGGCCCTCTCCTGGATCCTGTTCTATTCAACTGGCTAAACGATAGGAAACAAAGGACAGGAATAAATGGTCAGTTTTCATAATGGAAAGAGGTAAATAGTGGTGATCCCAGGGGTCTGTACTGGGACCAGTACTGTTCAACATATTCATAAATCATCTGGAAAAAGGGGTAAACAATGAAGTGGCAAAATTTGCTGATGATACAAAACTACTCAAGACAGTTAAGTCCAAGCAGACTGCAAAGAGTTACAAAGCGATCTCACAAAAATGGGTGACTGGGCAACAAAGTAACATGAAATTCAGTATTGATAAATGCAAAGTAATGCACATTGGAAAATATAATCCCAATTATACATATAAAAAGATGGGGTCTAAATTAGCTGTTGCCACGCAAGAAAAAGATCTTGGAGCAATTGTGGATAGTTCTCTGAAAAAAGCTAACAATGTTAGGGATCATTAGGAAAGGGAGAGATAAGACAGAAAATATCATACTGCCTCTATAAATCCACAGTATACCTACATCTTAAATAGTGTGTTCAGAGCTGGTCACACTATTTCAAAAAAGACATACTGAAATTGGAAAAGGTACAGAAAAGGGCAATTAAAATAATTATAAATGGTTCCAGAAAGGTACGGAAAAGGTTCCAGATGAGAAGATATTAATAAGATTGGGTCTTTTCAGCTTGGAAAAGAGATGACTAAGGGGCAATATGATCGAGGTCTATACAATCATGAGTGGTGTGGAGAAAGTAAAGGAAGTGTTATTTACTACTTCTCATAACACAAAAACTAGGGGGTCACCAAATGAAATTAGCCAGCAGCAGGTTTAAAACAAACAAGAATAAGTATTTCGTAACACAATGCATAGTCAACCTGGGGAACACCTTGCCAGAGGATGTCATGAAGCGAAGACTATACAGGGTTCAAAAAAGAACCAGATAAATTCATGAAGGGTAGGTCCATCAATAGCTATTAGCCAAGATAGGCAGGGATTGCTGTTTCCCAGAGGCTGGAAATGGCTATAGGGATGAATCACTTGATGATTACCTATTCTATTCATTCCCTCTGACACACCTGGCATTGGCCACTGCTGGAAGACAGGACACCGGACTAGATGGACCACTGGTCTATGTCCTTTTTTATGTTGTTATATTCTTAATTAAACAAAACATTATGAGAGTGAGAACTCCTACCCATTTAAAATGTACAAGCACAAACTTGAGACAATAAGATGTGTTAAAGATGTTAAATTTGAAAATACTTTTGTCATATAGAGGAGGACCACTATTGTCAATTAGTGTCCTGGGTATGAAACCAGAATTCCTATGTCCTGCAAAAATATAAGAATCACAGCTTTTGAAGGATGTTTTTTTGACTTTGTGCATAATAAAATAGTATCACCTTGGAGCCCATCATGACAATATTTCAATTCACTGTAGGAACAAATAAGGCACTATTTTAATTTCATCTTGCAGAAACTGCAGAAAAGGTTGTGTAAATGATAAAAATCAAAGAAAGGGGGGGCAGTGCATGCAATAAGGCTTTCCAACCACTTCTAGACCAACAGATAAGACATGAAACACTACATTTAATAGGCAGGAAGTAGGACACAGACTATAAAGGCTCTAAGAGAGGAAAGCTTTGTCCAAGAGGAACTCCAGTGCAAGGTCAGCAGAATTTTGTAATATGCAAGTAGGCATTCAGAAAATCTAGGGAGCACATGCACTTCCCTACATTTTGAGAATATGAACAACGGAAATATTTGCTATTATAAAATGGGTGAGAATTTCCCATGTACTTCAGAACCACAAATTTCTTTAAACATACACCAGATAATTGCTCCCACATAGGAACCAGAACTATTGTCCCTTCCTCCATTGATGTGTCATTGGATTACTTACTTGCTTAATTCTCCTGAAATAGAAGAGGTAAAAGACAGTTGTGTAAATGGAGTTCTCCGACAGTATATTTTTCAGATTCATTCTTTTTTGCGCAACCACACACGTGACTTTGAGAAGAAAGCTACAAACGTTGTCAGTAAGGTTTATTAATGTCAGAACTTTTAAAGGGGAGTCTCATAGTACTTATTAGCTAAAGGTACATTCTGGAGAGACTAAATTGAGTCAATCCTCAAAGGAGATTCAATGCGAAATGATTAGAAGAAGGAAAGAATGATAAAGTAAGTATATAGAATGAATCTACATAACCCATAAAGCAGGGGACACAAGGCAATTATGGCAAGAATTATGGCAAGAATCTATATTTTGGTAGTAGTTGGCATGATACGGTAAACTAAACAACAGAAAAATTAACTACTCATAAGGATGAACAATTTAGTGAACATCATACGCTAGGTTTATATTGCTGCCCCTTTTGGCCCAAATCGCTTGCCACTATTTGTGGTCTTCCTGGGCTGTTTCTTTTAGGAGGAGAAATTGATGATAGGAGTCAGGTATTTCTTTGGTGCAATCCTGTTTATTTACAAAGAATGTACACGAAATCCGTTTCCCTGAACCCAATAGAAACAAACAGAATCAGGCAACCTCCTTGCTCACTATTTCCAAGCATGCCTCGTTAGCAAATCCTGAGCCCCAAGGAGCTCTATCCCTCTGCTCTCTCTCAGGGACCTCTCACAACTGCCTCGTCACTGACTGCTGGCTTTCTGCTTCTTACAGCCTATATCTATACAATGGCATGTACCCCATCTCCAACTGCTAGTAGCAAATATCCCCAATGACCACTGATGGGACATAGATGGGGAGGGCTATGAATTATTACAGAAAATCCTCTCTTAGGTGTCTGGCTGTTGGGTCTTGCCCACATGCATTGGGTCTAACTGACCACCACATTTTCCCACACATCAGATTGGCAGAGACTCTGGGTGGGTTTTGCCTTCCTCAGCAGCATAAGGATTGGGTCACTTGCAGGTTTAAACTAGTGTAAATGGTGGAGTCTCTGCAACTTGAAGTCTTTAAATCATGATTTGAGGACTTCAGTAATTCAGCCAGAGGTGATAATCTATTATAGGAGTGGGTAGGCGAAGTTCTGTGGCCTGCAATGTGCAGGAGGCCAGACTAGGTGATCGTGATGGTCCCTTCTGGCCTTAAATCTAAGAATCTATGTGAGCTGGTAGTGGAGCATCCACAGGAACACATCTTGAAGAACTCCAGTTACTGAGGTCGTGCTGAAGGGTGAACTGTCAGGCTGGAAGGAGGTTACTAGC
>ML675620.1:19106944-19262967 GCA_007922155.1 Mesoclemmys tuberculata
TAGATGATCATATTGGTCCCTTCTGACCTATGAGTCTATGAGGTGAGTAACCTCTCCTTCAAGTAGTGTCCTTATGGGTACTCCACTTTAGGTGGCTCCCTAGCAGTAACCCTTTAAGGAGGTGGGAGTTTCAGAATAGAATCCAACACGGAAGAAAGAACTGCATTGTTTACTGCCACATATTATCTTGCAGCACGAATTAAGGCATGGTAGTTGGAAAACATATATAAGGAGGACCATGTTGGAGCCCTACATATTTCAGCAACTGGAACATCTTTGAGTAGAATTACAGATGTGGACTGTGATCTAAGAGAGTGTGAAGTCACTCTTAGGAGAGGTGTAACTTCAGCAAAACCATAATAAGCAGTAACATCCAGAGATCAATTTAGAAAATCTCTTGAGTAGAGATTGACACCCCCTTAAAATCTATCTGTTATAGAAATAGAGTCTAGGGGTCTTTCTTGTCTAAGTAAATTTGTAAATTATAGAGAAATGTCTACTCAGGTCATCTACCATGGTGTTCTGTAAGAAGCCAATATGACTTCCGCTTGGCTATGCACCAGTTCCAAAGCTTTATCACTATGGTCCAGAATGCATTCTGCCCTGACAATTGGTATACTACAGACATTCTATTTTGTCTGTCATGATCTTGATGGACTTGTTTTTGAGTAAGGGAAGAAAATGGAGGCAAGCATTTCTGACCACCCTTAATTCCAACAGATTGATGTGGAAGAGTAAAGGGAATAGAGTTTTAATAAATTTCTTTTTACTGGACATAGTTGCTAATTAGGAGCCAGAGACTGAAATGCAATAAAGGGGGCTGTGTATTTCTTTTTTGGGGCTTCTTGATACCCAGTGTGGGGAATCAGGAACACTATTTGTGACTGGTTGAGGAGTGTAACTGCAGTATTAGTCAACAGTTTGGGTCAGTCTGCTCTCCTTTCTGCAGCCTGCTCTGACCTTGGCATTTTCAGTTGGGCTATCCTAGGCATGGACTGGTCACACCACCCCCATGGACAGTCAAAGATGCAGAGGAGTTAGGTCTCCCAGAAAAATGAGCAGTCAGTGACTCAATGAACCTTGATACCAAGAGGTGTCCAGCAACTGCATGGAGCAGAGACTCAAACTCATTTGGTACCATGAAATCTTTAAAGTACTGGAATTCCTGCAGTACGAGAAGCACAAAAGAACTTGGTGCTGGAACTAATAGCGTTGCAAAGGCAGTTGTGCAAGGCACTGATGTCAGTACTTAGGGGGTCAAGGATTCCACTGAAGTTGGTCTCTTCGTAGTAATAGTTTTTTATACCAAGTACTTTACCACTGAAGTATGGGATGAAATCTTAACATGCGTCATGTACTTGAAATACTCAAGGGCCTCACTAGCACTCCTCCCAGGGCTTCCGGTCTCCAGTGACTGGATCTTCTTTGATGAGGAACTCTCTGTTGTTTTGCTCCTCTTATCACTTTCTTTTCCCCATTTTTTTGGGCAGCTGTAGAAGGGAATTTTTTTTTATCCCTTGGAAAAAACTGATGGATTCATACGACACCATTTTCGGAGAAAATAGGAAAGCCACTATAAGGAATTACTACAAGTAAAAGTTTCAGATAAAGGTTGGCACATACATCATTCAGCTGCATAGGTCACAGTGCAACAGCTTCCAACTAAATGCAGAGCCTTTTAAAATTTTATTTAGATACCGTGGTAATGAATACCACAATAATGCTAACAAAACAAACATGCTTTATAAACATTCCACAGTAATTTGTATACTTGAAGTGAAGTGTTTTAAAAGATAAGCAGTTCTGTAAAGATTTGTAATAGATTAATTATTCCCTTGCAATCTGTATTTTTAGTACGAAAGTAAGGGAACTGGTGCCATCTCTAACAAAAATCATCAATCATTTCAGGTGATTAGAATCCAGCATAAAGCAGACATTGCTAATCTTTTTCTAAACATGTACCTCAGGAGGTCCTCAGCTGGAATCCTAGCTATCTACTCTCTCCAGAGCTTTCAAACAACAAAACTGGATAGATGAAACTGGATAGATTAGTACTCCAATGCCATTAGTGGCAGTGTAGTATGGTACACTAATAAATCAATATACCTGCTTCATACTGCTGCACTGATTTTGGTGCAAAGAGGTACTTTCTTGGTTCCTTCATTCACATTTTCAGTACAGAACTTATCTTTGAGAAAGCTCATTGGTATCAAATCTAGTCCTCAGTGCTGCCAGTACTAGTAGCTGCTAAAATGAAAAAGCACAAATGTGTCAGTGTAACTATAGAATCATAAAATATTAGAGTCGGAAGGGACTTCAGGAGATCATCTAGTCCAATCCCCTGCTCAAAGCAGGACTAACCTCAGCTAAATCATCCTGGCGAGGGTTTTGTCAAGCCTCAGCTTAAAAACCTCTAAAGATGGAGATGCCACCACCTCCCTAGGTAACCCATTCCAATGCTTCACCACCCTCCTAGTGAAAAACTTTTTCCTAATGTCCAACCTAGACCTCCTCCACTGCAACTTGAGATCAGTGCTCCTTGTTCTGTCATCTGCTACCACTGAAAACAGCCTAGCTCCATCCTCCCTGGAGCCCCCTTTTAGGTAGTTAAAGGCTGCTATCAAATCCCCCCTCATTCTTCTCTTCTGCAGACTAAACAGGCCTAGTTCTTTCAGCCTCTCCTCATAAGTCTTGTGCTCAAGCCCCCTAATCATTTTGTTGCCCCCCGCTGGACTCTCTCCAATTTGTCCACATTCTCTCTCTCATAGGGGGTCCAAAACTGGACACAATACTCCAAATGCAGTCTCACCAATACCAAATAGAGGGGAATAATCACTTCCCATGATCTGCTGGCAATGCTCTTACTAATGCAGCCCAATATACCATTAGCCTTCTTGGCAACCGGGGCACACTGCTGACTCATATCCAGCTTCTTATCCACTGTAACGCCCAGATCCTTCTCTGCAGAACTGCTGCCTAGCTCGTTGGTCCCCAGTCTGTAGCTGTGCATGGGATTCTTCCATCCTAACTGCAGGACTCTGCACTTCTGTTTGTTGAACCTCATCAGATTTCTTTTGGCCCAATCCTCCAATTTGTTTAGGTCCTTCTGTATCCTATCCCTCCCTTCCAGGGTATCTACCACTCCCCGTAGCTTAGTGTCATCTGCCAACTTGCTGAGGGTGCAATCTACCCCCTCTTCCAGATCATTAATGAAGATGTTGAAAAAAACCGGCCCCAGGACCGATCCCTGGGGCACTCCACTTGTGACCGGCTGCCAGCTAGACATGGAGCCATTGATCACTACTCGTTTAGCCCTTTGCTCTAGCCAATTCTCTATCCATTTTATAGTCCATTCATCCAACCCATACTTTTTTAACTTGCTGATAAGAGTACTGTGGGAGATCGTATCAAAAGCTTTGCTGAAGTCAAGGTATTTCACGTCCACCGCTTTCCCCTCATCCACAGAACCAGTCACCTCTTCATAGAAAGTAACCACGTTGGTCAGGGATGACTTTCCCTTGGTGAATCCATGTTGACTACTCCTGATCACCTTCCTCTCTTTTAAGTGCCTTAAAATGGATTCCTTGAGGACTTGCTCCATGATTTTTCCAGGGACTGAGGTGAGGCTAACTGGCCTGTAGTTCCCTGGATCCTCTTTCTTCCCTTT
The DNA here is from genome assembly GCA_007922155.1 of Mesoclemmys tuberculata. Lineage (NCBI taxonomy): Eukaryota > Metazoa > Chordata > Testudines > Chelidae > Mesoclemmys > Mesoclemmys tuberculata. Next base: position 19,110,612 of record ML675620.1, read on the forward strand.
CTTGAAGATGGGCACTATATTTGCTTTTTTCCAGTCATCTGGGACCTTCCCTGTTGGCACAAGCTTTCAAAGATAATAGCCAATGGCTCTGAAATCACATCAGCTAACTCACATCAGCTATGTCTCATTTCAGCTTGGTGTGGGGTGATCATGGTGGTGTTGAAACCATTACATATAATTACAGTAATGTTGTAAAGAAATTATCCCACTATTAGAATTTACCATCTTAGGATCCACACATACCCTGCAATTTGCTGCCTCCAGTTTCGATATGGATCATAGAGACTTTCACAAAAAGCCAATGCATGTCTTACAAACTCTTCTATAGGTGATTGATCTGCCACTTCTTTCTCTTTTGTTTTACTTTTTAACTGAGGGAAAAGAAACAATGATGATCAGAATGGTTCTCGTAACATGAATTTTGTCAACAAAGAAATTCACCAACAGAGTTAAGGCTGTGATTCTCAAAGGAACTTAAGAGTGTTGGGCATCTGATTCTCATTGACTTGCAACGGAATATGGGTATCTACCTCCCTTAGGCTCTTTTGAAAATCCCAGGCCAAGCTTCCATTCCTTCTGCTTTACTGAGGTATGTAACAATGTACTCAAAATAATTATTACCTCAAAAGGTTTTCCTATCTCCATGATATACATGCATAACACTCTGTGATGGGGCATCTGCCCCATTCTGGCACAAGAAGGCTTAAAAGCAGCCCTAGGGAAGCTGTGTGGGACTATGAGGAGCAGCCAATCAGGGCCCAGCAGGCCCATATAAAAGGAGCTGCAGAGCACAGCAGTCACTGCCTGGAGATCAAGAAGGTAAGGCTCTCTCTTTTGCAGGCTGAGACGCTTGCAGCACCTAAGACAGAGCTACTGCTGGCAGGGACTGGGGGAGCCAGAGGAGCTCCTGGCTGGCTGCTGAAAGTGGACAGTGGCAGGCCCTGAGAATGGGCAAATCAGATGCTAGGGCCGGGGGGAAGCTGCCCAGGGAGACAGCAGCAGGGAGAGGAATTTGACACACAGCAGTAGACTGCTATCCACAGGGTCACTGAGCCAGGACCCGGAGTAGTGGGCGGGCCTGGGTCCCTCCTCTCCCGCTCACCACTGGGGAAGTGGTAGAAAAAATTGCTACACATGTCCCTGAGGAAGTGGCTGGACAAGATACTGCAGTAGCCCCTTGGGAAAGTGGCTGTACTAGTAAGGAGCCAAACCTCCCCTGGACGGAGAACACATGGACAGGGACACAGCTGCAGGACCAAGTCACAAAGAGAATGCTGTGGATCCTGACAGCTGCAAGATGGGCTTCAGAAGAACTGAGATAAAAAGTGACAGTGTGCACACCGTGGACATGGGCGTCGGCCTGAAGCTAATCCCCAGATGACCAGCACGAGATGCCAGTCTGGCAGTGAGTGGTGTGAACCCATCACACACTCATTGACTAATAGAAATTTCACATGTAAACAGGTGGGGGAAGGAGGAAACAAACCTCCACACTTTTAAATATTCCCTACCCATATGCTTCTTAAATATGACTGACATTTCACCCAGCAGCATAAACTGAAGTATTGAAATCACCTCCTAACTAAAGAAACCAATTCTTCTAAAATAATTCCTTTAATTTATTAGAACACATTTTAAAACTGTTCTATTAAACTTTTCAGTAATGTATAAAAGTTATAATTGCACATACCTGCTGAATATAGAGTGTAGTCATGGTGATGATATGGTTAATGTAGGAGCAAGTTCCAATCTCTTCCACATTAGACAGATTTCTGTAGGAGCAATGTGAGCCACAGTTGTACATTGTAATATTGTTTGAACAGGCCTTTGAAGCTTTTTTTTAGCATTCAATATAAAATACAGGTCTCACATTATTTATTTATTTTAAAAAATTAATGTATTTACTGTAATGTTTATTCATCTCACATTAAGATACTATACATAAGTCTTCCAGCTAGAATGAAACTAGAGTACGTCAAAGCTCCAGCCATGTCCCATTTTATCTGGATTCTTGGATTTTAGAAGTTAAATTGATTCACAGAGCATTCTAAATAAACAGAGAACTCAAAAATGGAATCTGATACCAAAGAAAACAATTGTTCCTCTCATATCATTAGATGCCCTAAGAAAACTGGTGGTTTAGCCACAAATAGTTTCTAAAACTCCAACAACTGAGTTTTCCACAGGCCCCTTACCAGTTTTAATTTTTTCAGAAGATAGGTATCAGTAAGAAAGAATGGTTACTTACTTTGTAACTGTTATTCTTTGAGTTGTGTTGCTGATGTCCATTCCCAATTTAGGTGTGCGCGCTCACCACATGCACTGGTGCTGGAAAACTTTTTGCCTTAGTGGTACCCATACAAACCAGCTCTGGCACCCCCTGCTGCGACGTGCACATGCACTTGCATATAGGGGTGCCGGCTTTTCATCCATCTCAGTTTCTTCTTGCTGGAACTCTGACGAAGGGGAAAGAGGGCAGGTGTAGAATGGATATGAGCAACACATCTTGAACAACAACAGTTATAAGGTAGCTCATGTCCATTCCCAATTTAGGTGGCACACCTACAGTGTCTCCAGAGGTGGTCAGGAGTTCATGGACGTGACCCTTGAAGCACCACTCTCCTGAAGCTAGCGTTGTCCTGAGCTTGCTGCATCAAGGCATAGTGGGACACGAATGTATGCACCAATGACCTGGTAAGCTGCCCTACAGATGTCCATTATGGGTATGTGTGCTTGGAAGGCTGCAGATGATGCCTGCACTCTCGTGAGCGTGCTGTCAAGGACACCGGAGGTATGACCCCAGTCTGCTCATAACAGGCCCGGATGGAGACTGTGATTCACTTAGAAAGATGTTGCAAGGAAGCCAGTAGGCTCTTCATCCAGTCCACAACCACCATAAAGAGCTGTGTAGAGTGACAGAAGGGCTTAGTCCTGTCTATGCAAAAATCCAGGGCCCTCCTCATGTCAAGAGAGTACAGATGCCTCTTCTCCCTGGAGTTGAGCGGTTTGGGCAAAAAACAGGCAAGAAAATCTCCTGATTCAGGTGAAAGTGGGAAACCAACTTAGGCAAAAAAGCTGGGTGCAGGCGTAGCTGGACCTTGCCTTGAAATACACTGTATAGTGTGGTTCCAATATTAATGCCCTGATCTCCGACACTCACTTGGCTGACATGATAGCAACCAGGAAGGCAACATTCCAGGACAGGTACGTAAGGGAGCATGAGGCCATGGGCTCAAAGGGCAGTCTGGTGAGTCTGAAAAGGATCAAGTTCAAGTCCCACTGAGGGGAAGGCTCCCTGATCAACGGGAAAAACCTTCCCAGACCCTTGAGTCTGGAAGACCTAGTCATCATTTTGTGTGAGAAAACTGTTCTACCTCCCACCAAAAGGTGGAAAGCAGTTGGTACCACTAAGGGAAAAATATGGTGGCCACTGTACAAGCCAGCTCTGGTGCCCCCTGTAGCGAGAAGGCTGCTTGCTTCAGGTGAAGCAGATATTCCAAGATTGTTGGGATTGATGCCTCTGCTGGGGACAAGTCAGGTTTGGTCACCTAGCAGATGAAGTGCTTTCACTTAGCCCTACACACTGATCTGGTTGATGGCTTCCTGTTGTCCAGGAGCACGTGCTGAGCTTGGGTTAAGCAGGCCTGTTCCTTCCAGTTCAGCCATGGAGCATCCACGCCATCAGGTGGAGGGAGGCCAGTTAGCAGGTGACCTTGATCTTGGGACAGAAGGTCCGGGCGTAGCAGCAGGGTCCAAAGCCTGGGTCCTGCCAGCTCTACCAGCATCTTGAACCAACGCTGTCTGGATCACACTTGTGCCACAGGAATGACCTGTTCCCTGTCTCTCTTCACCTTCAGAGGACTTTGTGGATCAAAGGTATTGGCAGGAATGGAAACAGGAGCCCCTTCAACCAGGGAAGGAGAAAGGCTTTGGTGAGGGAGCCCACACCGATGCCCTGAGGGGAACAGAAGCGACAACAATGCCTGTTGGCAAAAAGAGGTCTCTCACAGAACCGGTTTGCAGGATCCCAGAGGGAAACCAGTACGGCCATGGTCCAGGCCATTGGCCTTGGGGCTACGCCGCCATTAGTGGTACTGGGCACCAGAGCCATGGGTTGCCTGGTCTGGACAACCCCATCACTGTCCTAGGATAAGGTGCTGATATCCGATGACCATGGCAGTGCCATCCCCGAATACCTCACAGAGCCATGCAAGACACATTGTTGAGGCACCTGCACTGGTGAGGAGCATGAGCAGCATGGCTAGATATGCCAGGACTGAGACTTGTCCTTGGGATTCCTGTATGGGCTAGACAAACAAGGTCACGGTGCTGGGGAAACGTGCTGTGAGTCTGGCAATCTGCGTCACTCTGCTCCATAGCAGTGCTCTGCTCAGAGCTGGTCCTCCGGAGGATGGCAGCAGGAGCCCAATCTGGTGGTGTCCTGACCCAGAGTATGGCCTCAACTCTGGGGACCACCTGCACACCGGTAAATGGTGCCTCGGTGATGGGGACTGTCGAGCAGATGCATCCCTCAATACCCTGCCCCGAGACGCTGGTGCCAGATCCCAGTGCAGCACTTCATTGTCCCTCGGCATCTGCGGTTCCAGGAGCGCCAGGAAGTCCTTCATAGCTTGGAAGACCTCTGGAGTCAATGGCACACTAAACAGTGAGGGCCTCTACTGCTACCTGGAGTCGGTGGAGGGCCCGGTGCCACGATCGACACTTGCTGAGGCAGGGAGGGTTGGCGGCCCGATGCAGGTCTTGCCAGGTCTCCCTTAGCCTTCACAGGAGAGCATCTCCATTCTGAGCATATCTTTTTGGACCTCTTCTTCAGAATTGGGGAGGGAGACCAGTGCCAGGCAAATGAAGTGGGTGCTGGAGGGGCACTGCGTGCCAAGGCCAATCTGCTAGTCTCTGAGGCCAGTCTAATGGCTGACTCCATCAGGATGGCACAGAGACAGATATCCCTGTCTCTCTTGGTCCATGGATGAAAACTTCTACAGATTTTACACCTGTCACTGATGTGGGCTTCACCCAGACACTTTAGAGGGCTGCTCCTTAGCATAGGCTTCTTACACAAAGCGCAGGGTTTAACCCCCAGGAACTGGGCATGTCTCGACCCTGGAATTCTAACTACCAACAAACTAGACTAACTGTAACTGAACAAGTAACTACATACACTAAAAACGATGAATAAACCACTAGGAAGGTGAGAAAAAACTTGCAAAGGCAAGAGCATTCCAGCACCATCACGAGTGGCAAGAAGGAACTGAGAGGGAGCCAGTGGCGCCTATATGCAGGCGCATGTGCACGCCACTGCAGGTGGCACCAAAACCAGCTTGTATGGGTACCACTAGGAGAAAATGTTTTCCAGCACCAGTGAACACACACACCTACATTGGAAATGGACACGAGCAAGCACTTGAAGACGAACATTTTACAACATTAAACAAATCATAAAGGTAACAGCAAACCACTTATGATTGCACATTGTAGGTGTTACAAATAAATTTCTCAGCTCTTGAGGACAAGCCATTAAAATAAGGATTTCAGCAATAAATAAATATTTTTTTTTCAATGACTAACTAAAATTGACAAAGCATGGAAATATGAAGCTACAGCTACTACTTTTTCCTTAACTTGTCCTTAGTATTTTAACACAATTTGGGTACAATTGTCTCTTGCCCATCAGCGACTTTTCATTGTTCTGGAAGAGTGGAAGGACCACAGGGTTGAAAATTGTTCCTGAGGAATACCCCCTGCAAAAGGAGATTTCTCTGACTAGAGTAGAGCTGGGTCCTTTTTAGATCGTTATGTTGGAGGCAAGAAGGGGACATGGCCAGTGAGAGCATTATGTTCATTTCACAGATATTGCTCAAGGGACAGTTGCAACCAGAGTGTAAACTAGAGCAGCTCTGTCTCATTAGACATTGTTAGAGATAAAACTGTTGGATTCTAAATTATGTTAATGAGCAATTTAACATTTGGGAGAAATGGCCTTTTTTTAGAACTCTACTTGTAGGATTCTTTGGTATATGGTTAAGCAATATAACAAAAAATAAGATAAAAGTTTCAGAAGATGCCAGTTAAATCAAGGAAGCAATAAGGTCAGCTGTTTTCAAAACATTTTCCTAAATTATTTTAGGGACAAGTAAGTATATTAAGAATGTGAATCAAATTTTCCTGGACTTTTGTCCTTGAAGTTATTTCATGGCCAAAAACATATTAGCAACCAGCTATTTTTTTAAAAAACCATTTCTCATTTCTGTTATGTAACAAACTTGAACTTTCATATACATCGTTTAATTACAAACAACATGGGGTCATTTCCTCCACTCAATTCATTTCTTAGTGTAGCCTTCTTTGTCCATATTACTGGGTCTCTCTCTTTCATTGCATCATGTGTTTTGACTACAATATGGAGTCTCTCTCTCTCTCTCTACCTGGCAATGTTTTGTTACACTGTACATGTATTAAGAATTTCTGTCTATATAATTGTAAGAGACTCTCAATTTTCCAAACAAAACAATACTCTGGTGAACGAAGCAGCCAGTCAGAACAAATACCTGCAAAGGATAATAAAAAATTTGACAAGCAAAAGTGACAGGGCTTGTTGCTCCTCCTCTAGTCCATCTGACATTTTTTGGACACATTGTAGCAGCTGAAGCCTCAGGACCTGGAGAATGTTATCAGGAAGTAGTGATATTCCAGGAGGTACATCATCCACCCTTTAAAAAATACACAAACAATTAACATATATTAATAAAAATATCCATTTGCATATCTTGTGTGCATTCTTTCAAGCAGCTATAGAACACAAGTTCCCAAACTGGGGATACTGGTGGTTCACAAACATTTGCTGGTGATCCACAGAAAACTGTCTGGTCATGCTGGCTCCTTTTCCTTCTTCTCAGATGTTAAGTTGCATTAAACGACAGCTAAAATACATTACATGGTTTTCCTGGCATTATTTTTCCGTGTAAGTAACTGCTGTACTCAGCATAGGAAAAGGAGGGGAAGTGGTTTGTGCAACCTCAAATCAAGGAGAAGGTGGTCTAAAATATATTTGCTACATAAAGATATGGGCCACACTATCAAAACATTTTAGAATCCCTAGGACAGATCAAAAGCAAGCATATAATATCAACTGCAACTAACCACTGAAGCTAAATTACTAAATGTCCACAGTGAAATGCTTCAGTATCCTAATTATACCAGACACACAAATAAGATGTTTAATGGTAGTACTACACATGAAAAAACTGGAAAATAAGGGGCCTGGCAGACAGAATGCCCCAGAAATCCATCTGATTCCTAGCACTTGGCTGGTTCATTAATAACTGCTGCCCCATCATTACTAGTTTTGCATATCAAGCCAGGAAATAGATTTGTTCCTCTACTTATTTTTAAAAGGCAAAGAAACAGAAAGCACAGCACTGTTACATTGGCATAATGTATCAGAGTCTTGCCATGCCCAGACTTTACCCTAGGGTACCATTAAGCATTCTCAGTTGCTCTTGCTATGTCAAAAGATTTGTATAAAATATCAGAGGATTAAAAGAAGAAAATTATAGACAAAAACAGCAGGAAGGTCAGAACACACAATACTGCCATATAGATTATTCTGGTTCAATAACACCCTGGAAATGCTCAGATGGGTTGGAGCAGCAATGGGTACTAGGCTCCTTTTGGCAGTATCTCAGTCGCAGAGTGCGCAGTTTTCAGCCCAAGAGCTGTTCATTAACTTTTTCAGCCCATGAAGAGGTGCTCTAGGCTGTCAGCTGTCTGACTAGGGAGAATACTTCAGGGAAACATATGGTCACGGGAAAATGAAGAGCTGGGCAACAACTGGAGGACCCAGCCTACAATAGCCTTTAGTTAGAACCAGATATAGTAAGGGAGAGAAACCATTAACCTCCAAAACCAGGTCCAACTCCAAAAGTGGAACCTTAGGAGGAAGAGGAGGAGGGGGGGGGGGGAGGGAACTATTCAGATCATACCTACCAATATTTAAAAGCAAACTATAGCACTATTTGGGGCAAAAATAATTTTTATCTGTGAAAACTGGAGAGGTACTTCTACAGAGAAAAAGGGGGGAAATTGATATAGCTTGCTAAAAAAACAGAGAGACCGTCTCTCCTCAGTGGGACCTCTGGTATATATGTAAACTTAGTATATTTCCAGAAAATTAGTGCCATCTATTGATCACAAAATGCTCATATACAGTACAGCTGGGCACACACTCCTGACCCTTTAGAATGCTATACAAGTGCTGTATGAACTAGACATACAGAGAATGAGAGTAACTAGTACCTTCCACACCATATCCAAAAATGGAATCCATCTTTCTGTGATGGCAGCCTCTTCTTTCTAGATATCAGTGTGTCTACGGCCACATTTTGCACATATGTGACCATAAACTAGTGAACACAGAATCCTTAGCAGGCCACAAATTTCTCCATTGATAACTTCAGTTCAATTAATCTTTCAGCCAGGGGGCTAGACAAATAGTTTTCCAAAAAGGTCAACTAGTTTCTCAGCAAGAAGATTTAAATACTGTACAGTAAAGCAGCAACTCCATGCAATACTCCCCCAAGTCAGGCTGACTGATAAGACAGAAAAAAAAACAGCCTCAGGGAGCAAGACTGTAAGTTACTGCCAATTCCACATTTTCTGTGCTACTGCACAAGCCACTGGAAAAAAAAATATAATGAGAAAGAGTGTGCAGAGTAAAAAATGCCCATTTTTGTAGAGCAGCTCAGACTGAAAATATACTATTTCAAACAAGCAAGATTTCTTATCCTTCAAGGAGCAAGATGTTAGCGTACCACGGCAGCAAATCACTCAGATTTGTGGGGGGTTCATAAAGCACAGTATCTGCTTTTTCCAGTATAGATAGCTGTATAAACAAGATGATTTCAAAGGTGAATTGGAAAATCTTTTGAAAATCTGCTATTAACTGAAGTTTGGATTTTGGTAGGTCTTTTTTCTTTTAAAGACATGGGTCAGAAGTTCAGCCACAAACCAAGATAAAATTCTAACATGTCTACTGATTCACTAGCCATCTAATTTCCTTCTCCAGAAATGCAGGGTCTGAGCCTAAGTCAGACCTGTTGAGAAAATCATAGTTAATATCAGAGGACTGCAATACAGGGCCAGGCTGCAAGTAGGGGTATGCTCTACACTGCACTCGAAGCCCAGGCTCGACTCAGGTTTGAGCCCAAGCACACCTCCTCTGTCCACACACAAATCCATCACACTCAGGATCCTGCTAGGAGTGGGGTCAGAGCCCAATTCCCCTTGTAATTCAGGTCCAAGCTCTTTCATTTTGCAATATAGACACAGCTCAAACCACACACCTGAGTCAGAAGATCTGCATAATACAGTATGATATGTTAGCATGGCTGTGAGACTTGGCTCAGCAATTGTAAACTCAGGTTTACAATGCTGTGTGGACGCTCAAGTCCCGGATTGGAAACACCGAATCCAGACACCTGGATCCCACAGATCCTAGTTTACAATGCAGTTTAGACATACACTAGGAGAATCACCTGGACCCACATGATGGCAGAGACATGAAGGGGGCTATACTGAGAGAGAGTAGAAGGGGTCAGATGGGCAATTCACCTGGTAACTGTCTTTAATGTCAAACTATCAGCAAAGCATCAAAACCTGGAAGTGAAAGAAATATGATGGATCCTTAGACCTAAAGTATGTCTTTCATTTTCTCAGTCTTTGCATTAACATGGATGAACAGCTTTAATTGTCCACACTAACTGGGTGAATGGAGATCAAACCAGTCTCCACATTTTGTTCATCCTGCTGCAGTTTAACACATATATTAGCATTTTTACAAAAGGAAGTACACACTTAAAAATACAAAAGCTGCACAAAATCAGGACTTCACTGTTTAGCCATAAACTCCTGATAAATGTGTAATTTATGTGACTTTAATGTGTCCTAAATCATTTTATGTGGGTTTGAACTCCACCATAAAATTATATGAAAAAGGTATGTTGTTTGATTCATTTTGCAACAACTTCCTTTAAGTTTCTTCGTTATAAATTTAACAGCATTTAAGCCAAAAACAAAAGGAAGACTGATAACACACTCAAATTTCCTTTACAGTTATTAAAGATACAAAACAAACTGAAAATTTCTTCCTCATTCAGCAAGGAAAATAACCTCTAACCAGCTGGTAAGGCTTTACACTTTCAGTTGTAAACAGACACCCAGTCTACATTTACCTTCCAGATTCTGCAGCAGTCCACGGGAGATACGCAAGTGATGTAAATCACTTGCGTATCTCCCGTCCACTTCGCTGTGTCTGCTCCATGCGCCGTGTTCCCTTCGACGCAGCGTTATGCCACTTACTGGGGTAGTTTTCCTACATTGATTGCTGGATCAACTGAGCGGGTCTACACAGACCGCTCAGTCAATCCAGAGACATGGAACTGACGGCAACGAATTTTCCGCCGTCAGTGTAGACCCAGCCACAGTAAGATACCATAGATGCTTTGGGAAACGCAAAACAGTCGAGTGACAATCTCTCATGTTCAATGTGCACAAATCTATTACACTATGGAGTATTCACCTTCCCAAAGGAAGTGATATAAACTCCACTGCTTGAGACACTTAAATCTAAACTAGATAAAAACATTATAAAAAACTAGAGAGAGCAATCGTGCTGTAAGGTATGGGGTTGCAACAGAGAATCTACTCTACAACCCATAGTTTCCTCTCTGGCCTACAATAATACCTTGCCATATACGTTTTATCTACACTCCCAGAATAAACAAATGAATTTAGAGCTTTTTGAGATCTGTATTATACAAAATATTTTTCAGGTTCCCAAACTTGGCATGCTAGATTAAAAGGAATTACATATTCCATGTGCAAAAAAAGATATTCTTATAATCAATTAGACCACTGTGGTATTACCGACTTAGATTCAAACCTCATTGGAGCCTACTCAGACCTTCATGCCCCAGAGACAAATGAATTAGAGTTCCATGAAGTCTGCTGTGCTTTGGTTTTTTGGCTGATTAAAAAAAACGAAGTCCCATATTCTCTTCATGGACATCAAGATCCCATGGCACTTTTCATGAAAGTAGGGTGCCTCTGTTCAAAATTTCCTCTCCCTGCCTTATTTTGCAATACTCATTCACCTCTGCCTTTCACTATGAAGTGCTGCATGCACATACAGTAGCTATAAAGCATTTTCTGAGATCCTGTAAAATGAAAGTATACATAGTCTTTCTCTTCCTCAACAATTCCTCATTTCAGCATGCAGAACACAATCACTTCCAAGATCAAAGAAAGAATTAGCTTTTTATTAAAATGTATGAAGGGGAAGAGATTAGCTTTGGTACAAATTAATGTGATGGGCTTCATGTGCAGATTATAAAATATATCCATATTTACTTTGAATTATTTATTTCTGATTCTTACATATTTCTTCTCTTTCAAACACTGCACCATAAAAGTTACATTTTATAATGTACAAAAAAATAAATCCAGAAGAATGTCACCATGTATGTGATTATATCTAAGCACAATCAGGGACCAGAAACGGGGATTTATTGTTAAAATGAATATACGCCATCTCATAGTAGGATATTTATTTCCAGCCATTAAAACACAGTAGTCACCTGCTCTCACGCATATGTTGCCTAGACATTTTCACTCTACATCTGTTACAAAATGAGTCCAGTCCTATACACTCCTACTCTTTTAGGTCACACCACTAATCCTGTCATTAATCTCAGTAAAAACATTGGATTTTACATTGAGCTCTAGAAACTCACTCTGTACAATGAAGACACTGTCATTGTTTTCACACAGCATAGCTTTATGTTTATGGCTTTTTCCTTTTAATCTTTTCCCATGTTGCTATTGAAAAAATAAAAACAATTATGTCGTTGACAAACACTTCTAATTTAGTCCACTTATTCCACTGTTAACATTTCTCATACTAAACTGTATGTTGTGGACTGGTAATTTAGAAGTTACACACTTTCTAAGCAAAAAATATAACCCTATGAGGACACATTTTTGCCTCAGCAAAGCACAACTGACAGACTATGTGATACAAAATAAAACATTTTTAGTTTTTGTTATAAACTGAATAGAATTTATTATAATAAATATTATTTCTATATTAATATATTATATTCACTGAGAAAAGTATTACATGTAGCTAAGAAAAGTGCACTTTTTAGCTGCTAAATTCAGTGTTTGCTTGAAACAGTTGTGGACATTGATAGTACTTTAAATAAAACCTGATCCAAATCCTATGGAAGCCACTGGGGGAATTTCCATTGATTGTAATGGGTTTAGGACCAGAGCCATAGTACAGGGAGCTTCGTTTTCTGTATTCATTATTAACACCTAAGACAGTGTAATATCAGCTGTAGTACTGTGGCCAACGCTCATGGTTTTTTCTCTGAGTCTCACAGTATTTGGCTTTGCTTAAAGCCCTACTTACTAAAGCCATGTGATTGTGCTTCCATAAAAAAGAAAGTTTCTAGCTCTTATGGCTGTGAAGAAAAGCTTGAGAACATGAACCCTGGTGGCTCAAAAACCAGAAGGCAAAAAAGAACCAATTATGTTTTAAAATTTCATGCTTTAAGTCAGTCTCATGATTTTTCAATGCTTGGGACTGGCAACACTGCATTGCAGCACAACATACAAAGCCTGAACTAAGATATCAGCCGTCAAGTAAAGAAGCAGCTTCTTTTCACATTTTTTCAAGTGTATTAGTCAAATTTAGTTCTACAGATATATTAAGTTAATTAAAAGAATCTTAAAGAGTTAAACACAATCTTAGTTCAGCCTTAATATTAAAGCAATCCCAGAAATTCAATTGCAGAACTATATCTACTATCCAGATCTTTGCCCTATATATTCACATTTCTTTTAAACCACCAATATATTATTGCACACTTCAGGTTTACTGCAGAATATTTACTTCATCAACATACATAGAGTTGTAATAAGTAAATTTCTGCTAACAAAAACAAATGTATGATGAAGCCATTTCCTGATTTGATGCAAATACCATTGTTTATCTAGTTTCAATATTACCAACCCAAATTTGACCTTTAAAGAATGGGACCAAGCGTGCCAGTCAAAAAATATGGGAGTGGACCAATTAATTTTATTATATATATTTTAAATAGGACTTGGAGCCCAGCAAAATTCTCTCCAGACAACAAACAGAAAATGAGCAGATCTGTATTTCTACATACCTAGTGGGAAGCTTCTCAAAGTCCACATCCAGAAACTGTTCATAGCTAGAAACAAAACTGTCCAGCCAGAGCTGCAAATAATCTGGATCTTTCTGTAAAGTGAAATGAACACATTAAGAAAACTTGTTCTGTAGATCTTCAGTGAACAATTTTATAAGAAAGGGTATTGTTTACATGACAAAAAAGAAAAAAATACTATTTTAAAATGTTATTTAAAAAAAGCTTTGATGGGAAAAATTTAATTTTAGTGCTAAACCAAATGACTGTCACCAGAAATTCTCAACCAAGCTGAGCTCTTGGCAATTGTGTTCACATCCATCTTAGTACTTCTCTGCTTCCTGCTATCAATTCCAACCAAAATATTTTATACATTTTATTGCAAACATCAATACTCTCCAGTGATTTTCAGCTTCCTAAAAAATGCTAACTTTTTTTTAAAAAAATCAGCATATCCTTACTAAAGAAATTTAGATAAAATGCTCTTTATTTTGCAGTAGAGTTAAGTAAGATGACCACCAGACTCTTATTTTAAAGAATGTAACTTATTTTTTGCCCCATATCCTGCTTTCTATATCAACTCAATATAGGATTCAATTTGTCTTGTATTCCAGCAGTAACCATGCGAAAGATAATACATGGAATTAAAAAAAGGTAATATTTGTACTTTATACGACTTCATACCACGAACATCACAGTGAGCTCTATTAAAAGTATACTTTTCCATATTTTTCATAGTTGTACTCTATCTCCTTGTAACGTATGGGGGTCAGGCTGAACATGAATTATATTTTGTTCTTTATATTATGACAGCACCAAAAAGACTACAGTCAGGATTAACACCCATTGTGCTGGGTGCTGTACAAATACCAAAATGGTCCCTGCTCCAAAAACCTTACAATCTAAACAGACAAGACAAAGGATGAGGGGAAAGACCAAGTGATCACAGGGATGATTGGTTGATGTCATGTTAGTAAATCAGAACTAACATGACACCAGCCAATAGTAAATCAGAACTAACGTAACACCAGCCAATCATCTCCTGTATCACAGACAAATGTCCAGGGGTTCTGAAGATGTGTCTCACTCAAGCCCAGCTGCTGCTGCCACTGCTCCTGATTCCTGCTCTGGAATGCATCTTTGTGCACTGGGCAAGTACTGGCCTCCCAGGAGCCTGATATTTCTCTCCCAGCCCACATGGTTTAAGATGTACGCGCTAAGGGCTCGGTGAACCCAGATGTGCTTGGAAAGGCATCCCTGTTTCATTGTCTTGTGGACAAAAAGTGTTGTGTGTAAAGGCATTAAAGACACATGGGTAGCCTAGTCGAAAGTAAAAACACCACACTATCTTCTAATATTGGATGGTGACTCACTCCCAGAAAAACAGGAGCCTTTGGCTTGTTTTTCTTTTTATGTATGCATTCACGTGCAATTTACAAATTGGTCACTACCTGCACACCAGCATGCGAAGAAGCAGACCTGGGACTATCAGAGAAACAGAAACTTGTTTATCTCGTTAGAGCATATTAGTGACATAATAGTGGCATTCACTATCTTTTGACCAGAGGCCAAATTCCAGTTGCAGGGCATCACTAAGGGCTGTATTAATAGTTGTTGGCATTTCAGTGGGTGAGGTCACTGAAGCTCCCCCATCCCCTACATTCCACTAGCCCTCTACATTCCTCTCTTACATTCCAGGGTCAAAGAGTAGTCTGCAAAAGGAGGGGAAGGAGGCAACCTTGGCAGAAATGTTAGACGCAGCCTCCCCTGGGAAAGCTTCTCAGAATATCTGTCATTTGGTATACACTCATTTCAAAAGGCAAAACGTTTGATTCTCAGAAGCGAACCAGAGATAAGCCTTCCTTGGCAGAGATGCTTTGGCAATATCTAGATATACACAGTGTAAATTCAAAGAGTCACAAATTATTTATCATAAAATTTTGGCATTCAACTTATTTTGTACTGCCCTCTTTTTCCCTTTTCCCATACTCTATTCCATTTTTGTGATGGTTGCACTCCTCTGAGACAATGCAGATCAAAATGCCCAGGGCAAAGAATGCAACTGGAAGACAAAACAAGAGGATCCAGCTATGGAACAAGCTTCCAGAGGCGATCAGGCAAATCCAGTCTGACTATCTGTAGGAAATGCTGCAAAACCTTCCTTGTTGAGAAAGCCTTTCCTCCATAAGTAAGACTTGCAGTATGAACATCTCTTTCTAACCTCAAATCCCTACCAGATGGATGACACCTCCTAAAACAGGGAGGCACGTAAACTGTTAAGTGTTTTCAAGATATGTTTTCTCTATAACACAAAGTATTTAGTCAAAACAAAAGCATTATGAAGGTTGGTTGGTTACTGGTTAACTTGTCCAGCGCTTAATTTGTAATGAAAGAGGTGCCATGGCACAAGCAATTAGGTGTTGGGGCTCAAGCAATTGTTTTTACATTGATAACTGATGCAGCAAGCCCAGAGGAACCGGGGCTATGAACTGTCATGCCTAGAAATGCCAGGGCTCAAAAGCACTGAACCCACCATTGCCGCTGGAAGAGAATTAGATGGTAAGTCCCAAACTAAATTCAGACTTGCTAAGATGATCACAGTGAATTGCAGAAGGAATTGAAGCCTAAATTCCCAGGTCTGGAGGGAGAGAAACACAGAGTCCCACACCGAGACAGCTGATGATTAGGGTCCTGAGATATGAGTGGGGTCCTGAAGGAGGCCACAATATGATTTAAGGTGGAGTGCTGTGATATATAGCTAGATTTTTTCCTTTTCACTATGTCTGTTCCTCATTCTTCCCTTCTCACTCCTTCTGCTCCTGCCTTACATTGCATTTTCTTCTTCTTTCCCAACTAAACTTTTCAAATCTCTCTGGCTCTTCTTATCCACCTTCTACTTCACTCACAATTTCACTTTCTTTTTTCTAGATGATTACTCTCAGGCTCTCCCTTTTTCACAAAGCTCTCTCAGTTCGTTTCCCCTTTCTTTCCATTCCGAAAAATACTCCCTATTCCCTTTCCAATGCTCCTACCAAGCCTTCTCTAAAATATTATTTAAAAAGTGTTTTAGAAGTATTAGTTATGTTCTAATAGTCTAGTGTAGATAAGGCTATGTATACTTTAATACAGTCTAAGATGGTCAAGCTATCTTCATATCCTGAAATCTATTTCCATTACTTTGAACAAATTACCAAAAGATAGCTGCTCTATTATGATGCTGTTGAAATTTGGAAAAAGTTTCAAGAAACAGCAGAAAGAAATACCTAACAATGAAGTTAAATTGCAGGTAGTGGAGAAGCAGATGGATCATTCACTCATTCCAACTCATTTTCTTGCCAATATGCTCAATACAAAGTACTCAGGCAGAAACTGCTAACCATCTGTCAGTCACATCAACCACAATAAGTTTCAGGGCTAGAGATTTTAAGCAAATACACCAATCGATAGTCAAAGGCATGCAAAGAATTCAACAAATGGAGAAGAGGGGAAAAGGGAGCCATTGTTTCAGTAATTACTAGAGTATTTTCTTGGTTATGAAGAACAGAGTGATATTTTACAAATGGAAATCCATATGTTTGTGGCTGAAAATGTTTTCTTTAACCTGTTTAGCTGACAACTACAATAATGCTCACTGGTAGCATAGAAACTGGATCTATTTACTTTCCTACTGAAGGAACTGCTGTTCTCCTTGGAATGAATACGCTCTTTTTCAAATGTCAAATTGCCAAAGCAATACTACTATTCTCAAATAAAATTATTTGTTGACACAGCTCAGCTCCATCTTTAATTGATAGTACACTTCTGTGACACTGTTAGCAAGTGATGCAACCAACTCCAACGTCAGACTTCATATTTGGTTTATCAAAAGATAGTGGGGGTAGGAAGTCAGAAAAAAAATAGGTGAAATGCCTGTTTTGCTCCTTTTTAATTATATTGTTTTAGTCTCTATCTACTTCAGTGTTTACATTCAAATAAAACTCCTTAACCTGAAATGCATTTACAAGACTAACAGTGCAGACCAACAGTAAAAGAGAATATTGCAAACATGAGCTATGTAAAAAATAAATGATTATGTAGGCCAAAAAAGAAAATAGGCCAAAAATGTTAAACAGGGCCAAGATTTAAATATTCTCATACTTATAATGCACAGAATTAAATTAAACTTTGCTGGTGAAATGCCCCTACAGTTAACACTTATTTCCTAAGCATATATATAATATATCTATATCATTAGTAAAACCGACAACTACAATATTATCTGGCTACTACATGTAGCTCACTTTTTTTTAATTCAACTCTCCCTCCTCACCCTCCAGTCAAATTATTATTCTCAGTCACTAGAATAACGAGCTCATATGTCTGAACACTGGTGTAAAGAAATCTTCCTTGGTACATACGTGTTGACACATTCCTTTAGCCAAGATAACTATAGATTTTCATCCAAGTGACAGTACAAACCAACTTGAGTCAAGGCAAGAAGGGAGGATAAAGTGCAGCCAAAGAAACTATTTCCCACATTAAAAACAGAAGTTCAAACCAAATTTTAAATTTTGTATCTGGTCAAGGTTTGTCCTTTTTCACACTTGTAGCTAAACCATGATAAACCCAGCTCCAGCAGCATCCATCACGGACACTTGTTCTTAGCAGCCAGTCATATACATTTTAATTATGGGCAGTCCTAAGGGAATGAACTCACACTAGGGCATGTTGGTAGTGATCAAGCAGTCACAAAAATGTGTGTCTTCCTGCTCTTTGCCAGCACTAAGTAACTGATCAACAGGTCCCTCCTGTGGTGATATTTCTTACTACTCAATCCCAGCCCTATTAACTGGTTGAGGGCAGGCCCCTTAGGATGCATCTTTACTTGGAAAAAAAAGGCACATTCTTATCTGGGGTTAATGAATACATGGTAACCAACATGAGGGAAAAACCTAGTGAAGACACGGCAGTTTGAAGTTTTCACATGTCACCAGGTTAAGATAAAGACTATAAGGGAGCCTAGGATTGGGACACTTTGGGTTCATATCAGATGGACAGTGGCTTGCATTCACACATAGATTTGCAGGAAAATTCTAGGTGTAGCAGGGCACTTTACCCTTTGCTCGAGGCAGCCGATATCAGGGTAACTGAAGGAGCCTGTTCCATGAACGGAACGCCCCTTCACACAGCCCGAGGAGTTATTCACCAGTCTCGGGAGGCTAGGGCTTGCTGCTGTTGGTTTTTTGGGTATTTTTTAAAATTTTTTGTGGGGGAGAGGAGTGGGAGGGGGAACCGTAGCCTCCCTGTACAGAAGCTGCCTGCTCGGACTGTATCCCAGGGCCGTGACTGAAGTGGCCAAGCACCAGGCTAACTAGCCTCACCAAGCAGGTGCATGCCATCCTGTGACCTATCAGTTATCGGCAACATTTGGCTGTTGTCATAAGGCATTTGTGCAGGTGGCCCATACCGAGGGACTCTGTCCCACAGCATGGCTGGGGCAAGAAGGTCTGGACCGGGAAGCAACCGGTCACACCGATGCATTCCATAGGCTGCACCTGAGTTAACATGAACTTTTGTGTTTACCAGCAGGACCCCCCACCTGCAAGTGGAACCTGACCGGCTCACACTGCTCTGGACTTGGGACCGGGACCTGGACCTGCTGGGGTGGACCTTGCACCCTCAAGTGTGCAGCTACCACTGCCAGGCCTTCAGTAAACACCTTTGAGGCCAAGTAACAGGCCATGGGGTAAAGCGTTAGAGGGAGCCAACCCCTACAACGTGAAGGAACCTTTGAAGATGTGCATCCCTGACATGCAGGGCAGCATACTAGGCTCCTATTTCCAATACTGGAGCTGGGGAGACCACGCGAGACTTGAGTCCCTTGTTTGTAAGACGACGTAGGTCTGCCACCGTCCTCAAATCCTCCCCTCCCCCCCTTCTTTTTTTTTTTAGGGGACGAGGAAGTACCTTGAGTAGGACCTCTTCCGCCACGGCCTGTGGGACCTTTCCCGCTGCTCCGGGCTGAGGCAGCCTCAATCTCTTGGATGTGGAATTGCCACTGAGAGGAAGGAAGGGGGAGGAGTCAAGGGGGCGGGAAAGAGGAGACAACCAGGGGCCCTAGCTCACCAAACTCTCTCAAGGACCCAGTAGTCTGAAGGCATTCTGGCGCACCCAAACCTGAAGGAGGGTATAGGCTAGGGTGTTGCCCTTGGGTACACCATCAGAAAGGGCCTTTTCTGATTACCCTATCACCGAGAGGGCCTTTACTGAGGGCCTAAGGAGCCACTCAGAGCAGATGGTGTCTTCTAGACCCCCTGACTCTGCCCCATTGCCCATAGGTCACGAGACGGCCATGGCTGACACCTCTGCTGCTGCTGTCCCTGGGGACCTGCCTGACACCTGAAGGTCTGTGGTGTGTAGCGGCCCAGGGAACAGAGCGTGGTCTAGGAGTCCTGGAGACCATGCAGCTTCACCCCTATCCAAACCAAAGAGAAGGCTGACTTGTCCAAGGAAGGGCCCCAGATAGACTGCTGGACCTTTTTGGGACAGCCCGGGATTGCAGCCACTAATCTCTGGGCATGCCAATGGCAGGGGGTATGGATCAGCCCACCGAATCAGCAGCAACCGAGGATGCCTGGAGCGCTGCTCTAGCTCTCGTGGTACCCTCTCCTGCAACGGTATACAGATTAAGCGCCTGCTGCTGGGCAGAGCCTCAGCAAAGCAGCTCACTGAGTCCACTGAGGGCTCACCTTCCACTTGCTGTTAGTGCTATTGAATAAACATTTTTCTCCAAACAAGTCTGGCTTGCAGTCGACCTTGTTCTCTGGAGTAGAGCCCAAACACAGTACTATCCAGCTGGATAAGGTGGAGTGGTGAACAGTATTCAAACCCCTTGGCTGGGGTGTAATACTCTTCTCGGCTCATTTAGGCATCAGGCTATGGAGAAGGGGGTTTGCCATGAGACCATCACTATGCTGAGTGCCCCTCTGTAGACCAGGAGGGCTACCTACACTGAGGAGCCCACCGGTAGCACATTAAAGGCTGCCTGACGCCCCTTTTGCTCCTTTGCCTCCAGCCCCAAAGT
Organism: Mesoclemmys tuberculata; assembly: GCA_007922155.1. Lineage (NCBI taxonomy): Eukaryota > Metazoa > Chordata > Testudines > Chelidae > Mesoclemmys > Mesoclemmys tuberculata. The sequence goes on from ML675620.1 coordinate 19,130,922, forward strand.
GGAGACCACCTCCTGAGAAGTTCCCAGCGTGCCCTAGAAACAACCAGGGCTCGGAAGTGTGCTTCATCTGGCGGAGAGGGGATACTCGGCAGGCCACAGCACCTCTTCCCACCAACAGGCAGTCCCCCCAGGAGTCACTGCCCATAGGGCCGGGTCGTCATCCAAGGGCACATGGTGGCCCTTTCCCTGTACCTGAGGCACAGACTGCATCCCCGAGGGGTTGACGGACCGTGGTCCCGTCACACCCCCCGGGAAACATCCTAGGCCTCCATACAGAAATTGAGGTGACCACTGCCTCTGAGGCCATCCATCTGGAGCTCTGGCACCTTTCGTTGGTGGTTGCTCTCCCAGGTACTGCATCCCCAAAGGGACACTGAGGCACTGTCAAAAGACCACGGCTGGGGTTACCCAAAGGGCTCTCACTGTCCAGAGAGCGACCCCTCAATGTCAACAACCTCAACTACCAGGTTCGTTGGGGGTGCTGCAGCCAGAGCAGGCGTACAGACAACGCTCTGGCGAGCTGGGCTGACCCAAGCATCATCCCAGTACCGAGGACTTTTTGCGCTCTGCGTGCATCTCGGCGCTGAGTCAAGCTCCGGCGACCAGCTCTGCTCAGCCTCGGTGCAGGGCGAACATCTCGGTGCCGAATCTGACTCTGGCCACCGAGTTTGGCGCGGCCTCAATGCAAGGGCCAATCCTAAGTGCCAAGGCTGTCTCCGACATCCAGGCCTGCCTCAATGTGGGAGACGAACTCCTCAGTGCCGAGTCCGTCTCCGGCATCTGAGTTCAGTGCTGCCTCGGTGCAGGAAGTGAACTCGCTGCCAAGCCTGTCTCTGGCGACCGGTTTCAGCACCGGTTTCAGCCACCCGACGGCCACTGAAGTCGACAATGCTGGTAGGTGCTGGGGGGCTCCCCCACTGCCCCGAGTCAGGGGAGGCTCCCTGACTGGAAACGCTGGCTCAGGCAGCGGGTCTCCATGATCCGACCTTGGTGCAGATTGGTGCTCCATCCCGCCTGCTCTGATGGTGCAGGGGAGTATCCACACTCTGAGTGCTGATTCCATCTTCACGGAGTTGGACTGGGTCGGTGCTGACGGTGCCCTCTGCACCAATGGCACGCAGTGTACCGCAGCAAAGTGGGTTGGCTCGGAGGCTCCATGAGCCAGGCTTTCAGGCAGATTTTCTGGAAGTCTGAGAGACTTATCGATCCGTTCTCTTCTCACGAAGGGCTTCCTCCCCCAAGCTTCAGGCAGTGGGGGTCACTTACCGTGAAAACTTTCCAGCCAAAAGCACACAACTTGAAGCCATGACACCGGAGCATACCTGTTCCCTCTAATGTCTCCACTAGACTATCTCGAAGTCTCCAAGTACCACTACAACAGTTATTAATCTAATTAAGTAGTTAACACAAAAAATTCTTGTTTAAAGTTTAAAACACGGGGAATTAAGCGCTTGCAGTACAAGCACAGGCAATTCCAGCAACTGCCACAGGCAGAAAGAACTGAGGGTGCGTAGGGCGGGCAGCACCTCATATGCCACGACATGTGCGCGGGACTCCAGGGGGTGCCAGAGCCAGCCCTACGGGATCTGCTAAGGAGAAAACCGTTCCGATGGCCATGCACAGAGGTATGCACACACCTATAGTGGAATGGACATGAGCAAGCACTCGAAGAAGAAACTTAAGTTCTCATTTTTTTCTTTGAGTTTACTTCATGCTCTGATTAATCAAAAAACTACCCTCACTATATTTCTGTAGAAGACTGGCAATTGCCATGCCTTACCTGACTTTCCCAGTGTTATTTCCATCAAAAAAACAGACACCTATGAGCAGGGCCGGATTAACTCTCCTGTGTGCTATCAGATTTTGTGGGACCCCTGTACACAAGTCTTTTCTCTCCCCGCCACTGCCCCTTATTTGTGTCTTCCCCCTCCCAGGCTGGACAGGAGCTTTCCCAAGCTCCATAGCCACATGCAGGCGCCCCGCTCCCCTCCAGCTGCCGGGGAAGAAGGGAAGCCAGAGGCGCAAGGAAGTTTTTTTCAGCAGCTGCCAGGTCCAGGGAGGAAGCCAGCTTCAGACCTCCCCGCGCCACATGTTGGCACAGCACCATGCTGCCTGCAGCCCCTCATGGGGGGGGGCGCTCCAGCCATCCTGTCTAGTGGGCTGGGGGCCAGCAGCATCTCCCCCTGCCCCGCACCGCCATCGAGCACTGTGGCAACCCTGGGAATGCCAGCCCACTGCAGTGGCAATGCTCAGCCTAAGCGGCTTGGCCAGGGAGAAGGACACGGAGGTCACATGGCCTCAGGGTGGCTCCAACTGCAGCATGCACATCCCTTACCCCCAAGCCTCATGTGACTGATCATATATCACTGAGTCTGGAGCTCTCCCCCAGTTCGTCATCCCCACACGGGGCATCCTTCAGCTCCCCTGCACAGATAATTATGGATTTATTTTTGCGGGCCCACCCTCCTTAGCCCAAGGCCCTAGGCTGCAGCCTTTAAAGCTCCTGCCTTAATCCGGCCCTGCCTATGAGCCAAATCACACTACCTCGCTAATTCTGTAAATTAATTTCTATACATCGAATTAAGTAATTGATGATAGAAAGACATCAATTCTAATGTATTAATAGTTTCACACATTTCAAACAGAAAGTAAAAATTTCCGTGGCTTAAATGAAACTAGAAATTTAATCTGATTGTCCACAGTATTAGAGAAACAAGGTGGGTGAGGTAATATCTTTTATTGGATCAACTTCTGTTGGCAAAAAAGACAAGCTTTTCAGCTGTCTCTAAGATGCTGGGACCAACCTAGCTATCACTACAATGCCCACAATATTGTAATTTCTCGGAATATCACTCTGTATTGCCAGAAATTTGTTAACTAGTATTTTTCCCCATTCTCTTTAACTACAGTCTCTAACTACATGGTCACATGTAACAAGAAGGCAGAAGTCTTACAGACATTGGCCCCAATCATTACACAGCCCTGATTCACTCCCAGATGGAGTGCACACTGATGGAAGCAGGAGTTGTGGAAAAAAATAGTATGCAATCAATTGTGTATGCCCTATGAAGTCATATGCAATTCTTAAAAGGCCTATAACTTCACCACATTTGGGTGAATTTTTACAGGGACAGCCAAAAGCACATCCCTGATACCAGGCCAGGGGATCCGCCTGTCAAATTTCAAGCTCTTGTTCCTGTGCATGCAGGCACTAGCACTTCTCAGTGTAAACAGCTATACGAATTGTGAACAAGAGCTAAATATACTTCTTTCCAATTTTATTCTTCCAAGTTACTGAATCATTCTAGCTGAAATTTTCCAACAAAGTTCAGCCTGAGGCAGGCACGCAAATGGAAAGTTTCAGCCCAAACAGTTAAAGTTTGGCAAAGTTATAATCAACAGAAAGCTGAGACTTAAAATTGAAAGTGTTGGGCAAGCTTAACTACAGATGGGGCTACCAACACGGCCTATAATAAGCCTGCACCTACAGTAATGAGATGTGCTAAGAGTTTTATTCCAGAACATGACTATTTTTGGAGTTTGGTCACTAGAAAAAAGTCTAGGCAAGACATGTAGTTTGATCAGTATAAACTTTCAATTACTCTTTCACAGAACCCAGAATCTCTCTTTAATTTTTGACTGATGCTTCTGGACAAAATAATTCTTCTGTTATTATTTCTTTTTATTCTTAGTTTCACTTTATAGTCTTCCCACCAACCTTCACTCAACTATGTAGCTTTTTCCTATGGGGATGCCAAACATCACGTCCTATCCTATGACAATTCTAAAGGAAAGTTAAGCTATGAATCCTTAATTTTCTCTTCAGTTTCTATAGATGTTTCTGTCCTTATTGCCAAGGTCAGATTAGCTGTATCTCTATCTGTCTGCCCCCTTTTCAATTTCCCACCCTTTCATTTCCCATTGCTAGTTTTAAAATGTTTTATGGGATATTTTCACATGCTATTAAGCTTGTTCTTGTGAACACTATTTTAAAATAATCTCTCATTTCACTGATAGTTAAATCAAACTTGTCCACTGATTGTTTATGTCCAAACTTCTTTAACATGTTGTCCTAAAAAAGATTGTCCTTTTCTCAACGTTCTGATTTAAGTCCTAAATAGTCTGTCTTTAGACAGATTAGCTACCTGAAATGACATTATTTATCTTTTCATAGTTAATTATTGGCTTATCTACTGCCTTAATTTTATTAGTTCTTATTGCTGTACAAGAAAAATAGTGTTAACCATAGGATATTTATTCATCAGCTGGTCATATTTATTTGTCAGGAATCTACACTGGAATGGCTTTGTTCATCTCTCTCCAATTGTTCTTTGGGTAAAGTTTTCAAAAGCTTCTGAACTCAATAGGATTTAGGCTCATAAATCAGATAGGCGTTTTTCAAAATATCTTCTTTAGACACAGAGTGAGACTAATACATTATTATAGGTTTATACTGTAGTAACACTAAGAGGTTTCAAACCATACTGGGAAGCTACAATTGAATATTGTTTGTATGAGCATGGAAGTCAAGGTGAGATTTCCTTCTCCACACTGTTGGATGTTTGCTACTCTAATTCCCACCCCCCCCAAGGCTGACGACAAAGTTTTATTGGTTGGATCTTTTTGGCAGATTTTCATCTTTGTCATTAGTAGATTAGTAGATTAGTAGATTAGTAGATAACATCTTCCCCTGCTGTCCTGTTTCTTGTGTCAGGAACAGCTCATTACCTTAAAATGGCTGTTAGCCTGTATATGGCAGGTGTTCAGCCTTTCTGAAATTCATAACCATTTTAACAATGCCTACTGACATTTTAGTTCACACATGAAGCAACACTGCAGATTAATGGACTGTTGACTAGTATCCTTTGCAATACCATTTTTTGTTTGCAATTTTGTTTACAAAATTCAGTGGGCTGTTTGATTTGTCATTGTTATTTGAGTCAGTCTTGTATTACTCCTTTATTCAGGCAACTGCACTAGCTAGTTTTTATGTGGAGGTTCAAGAGTTTCATCATACATAAACCCAATCTTTATGAATTTGTCCCAGTAATTCTTATACTCTTGATCTTTTGCACATGTGATCCTAGATCATGGTATGTGATGCCTTTTAAGATTCACTGTTTATTCTCTTAGTTTCTTCAACATTTGATTCTAAATAATTTAACAGTAATTTTTTTATATTTTGAGTTGTATGTTCCTTATTAACTTATAAAGAATAATATTTTATCAATTAATAAGGCCATACCAAATCTGTGGCTATCTTGGAATTTCATAACATTGTCATTATACTGCACAGGAAGGACACTTGGAACTTGATATCAACAATTGGGATAGACTTCAGCTCCTTCTTTTCAAAAGCAAAGGCCTCTGCCACCTGATCAAAAAAACCTGCCATTAATTTAGCAATTGGGACTACTATAACGCAATTAAATAGCCCAGATTCTATATAGTAGAGGACAGTGGCACAAAAAACATTAGCTTGCTCATTACAACATAATTTTATATTTATTCAAATTACTGCTTCATGAATTATTAGACACCAAGAAATCTCTATAAGAAGCAAACAGTGACACTTTGTCATATTCATAGAATTCATACAATCACAGAATCATAAAACGTTAGAGTTGGAAGGGACCTCAGGTCATCTAGTCCAACACCAGCTCAATGAAGGGCTAACCTCAGCTAAATCATTCCAGCCAGAGCTTTGTCAAGCCGCATTTTAAAAACCTCTAAAAATGGAGATGCCGCTACCTCCCTAGGTAACCCATTCCAATGCTTCACCACCCTCCTAGTGAAAATCTTTTTCCTAATATCCAACTTAGACCTCCCTCACTGCAACTTGAGATCGTTGCTGCTTGTCCTGTCATCTACCACCATTGAGAACAGCCTAGCTCCATCCTCCCTGGAACCCCCTTTCAGGTAGTTAAAGGCTGCTATCAAATCCCCCCTCACTCTTCCCTTCTGCAGACTAAACAAACCTAGTTCCCTCAGCCTCTTCTCATAAGTCTTGTGCTCCAGCCCCCTAATCATTTTTGTTGCCCTCCGCTGGACTCTCTCCAACTTTTCCACATTCTTTTTATAGTGGGGGGCCCAAAACTGTACACAGTACTCCAAATGCGGCCTCACCAATGCCAAATAGAGGGGAATAATCACTTCCCGCGATCTGCTGGCAATGCTCCTACTAATACAGCCCAATATGCCATTAGCCTTCTTGGCAACCAGAGCACACTGCTGACTCATATCCAACTTCTTAATCACTGTAACCCCCAGGTCCTTTTCTGCAGAACTGTTGCTTAGCCCGTCGGTCCCCAGTCTGTAGTTGTGCATGGGATTCTTTCATCCTAACTGCAGGACTCCACACTTGTCCTTGTTGAACCTCATCAGATTTCTTTTGGCCCAACCCTCCAATTTGTCTAGGTCACCCTGTATCCTATCCCTATCTTCCAGGGTATCTACCACTCCCCCTATTTTAGTGTCATCTGCAAACTTGCTGAGGGTGCAATCTACCCCATCCTCCAGGTCATTAATGAAGAAGTTGAACAAAACCGGCCACAAGACCAACCTCTATGGCACTCCGCTTATTACCGGCTACCAGCTAGACATCGAGCCATTGATCACTACCCATTGAGCCCGATGAGCTAGGCAGCTCTCTACCCATTTTATAGTCCATTCATCCAACCCATACTTCTTTAACATGCTGATAAAAATATTACGGGAGACTGTATCAAAAACTTTGCTAAAGTCAAGGTATATCACGTCCACCACTTCCCCCATATCCACAGAGCCAGTCACCTCTTCATAGAAGGTAATCAGGTTGGTCAGGCATGACTTGCCCTTGGTGTATCTATGTTGATTGTTCTTGATCACCTTCCTCTCTTCCAAGAACTTAAAATGGATTCCTTGAGGACCTGCTCCATGATTTTTCCAGGGACTGAGATGAGGCTGAAGTTCCCTGGATCCTCTTTCTTCCCTTTCTTGAAGATGGGCACTATATTTGCTTTTTCCCAATCATCAGGGACCTTCCCCAACTGTCACAAGCTTTCAAAGAAAATGGCCAATGGCTCTTATCACATCGGCCAACTCCCTCAGCACCCTCGGATGCACTGCATCTGGCCTCATGGACTTGTGTATGTCCAATCTTCCTAAATAATTCTGAATCTGTTCTTTCAGCACTGAGGGATACTTACCTCCTTCCCATTCTGTGCTGCCCATTGCAGTAGTCTGGGAGTTGACCCTATCTGTGAAGACAGAGGCAAAAAAGGCATTGAGTACCTCAGCTTTCTCCACATTCTCTATCACTAGGTTGCCTTCCCCATTCTGTAAGAGTCCCATACTTTCCCTAATCTTCCCCTTGTTGGTAACATACCTGTAGAAACCCTTCTTGTTTTCCTTTACGTCCCTTGCTAGCTGCAACTCCAATTGCTCTTTGACTTTCCTGATTTTAATCCTGCATGTTCGAGCAGTATATTTAGAATCCTCCCTAGTCATCTGATCAAGCTTCCACTTCTTGGAAGCTTCTTTTTTGTGTTTAAGCTCACCAAAGACTTATTTGTTAAGCCAAGCTGGGCGCCTACCATATTTGCTATTCTCTCTGCACATCAGGATGGCTTGTTCCTGTGCCCTCAGTAAGGTTTCTTTAAAATACAGCCAGCTCTCTTGGATTCCTTTCCCCCTCATATTAGCTTCCCAGGGGATCTGGCCCATCAGCTCCTTGAGGGAGTCAAAGTCTGCTTTTCTGAAGTCCATAGTCCGTATCCTGCTGTTCTCCAGATTCAAGAACTTCTCTAAACATTTGTGGAGTTCTAATTTTTGTTGTAATGTTTTATTAGTTAAAAACTGTAGCTAGGGAAGAATAAGGCAAGTTTCACCCACTCATGGGCACAGATAACTTTAAAAGAAAGTGATCACAACTCTCTCTCTCTCAGGCTGACAGAGCTTATTCAGTAGAGATAGGAAAGTGCTAATACCATTATACAAGGCCCTAGTGAGACCTCATCTGGAATACTGTGTGCAATTCTGGTCTCCCATATTTAAGAAAGCTTAATTCAAAGTGAAACATGCAGAGAAGGGCTACACGCACGATCATGTAGAATGTATCTTACAAGAGGACACTGAAGAAACTTGGTTTGTGTAGCCTAACCAAATGAAGGCTGAGGAGAATATGATTTCTCTCTATAAATACATGAGAGATAAACACCAAGGAGAAAGAGGAATTATTTAAATTAAGAGCCAATGTTGGCACAGGAACAAATGGATACAAACTGGCAATCAAACAAGTTTAGGCTTGAAATTAGATTAAGGTCTCCAACCATCAGTGCAGTGAAGTTCTGAAACAGTCTCCTAAGAGGAGTAGGGAGGGCAAAACACCTAACTGGTTTTAAGATTGAGCTTGTTAAGCTTATGGAAGGAATGGTATGACGAGATTGCTTACAATAGCATAAGGCAAATCTGCAACTGTTATTAACAAATATCTCCAACAGTTGGAGATGAGATGCTAGCTGGTGAGGGCTCTGAGTTCCTACAGAGAATTCTTTCCCAGGTTTCCGGCTGGTGGGTCATGCACACATGCTCAGGGTCTACCCGGCTGCCCTATTTGAGGTTGGAAAGGAATTTTCCCCCAGGTCAGATTAGCTGAGACCCTGGAGGATTTTCTCTCTCTGCAGTGTGGGGCACAGGTCACTTGCTGTTTTGAACGAGAGTAAATGGTCGATTCTCTATAACTTGAAGTCTTTAAATCAATATTTGAGGACTTCAGTCATTCAGCAAGAGGTTATAGGCATATTAGAGGAGTGAGTGGATGAGGTTCTTTGGCCTGCGATGTGCAGATCAGACTAGATAATCATGATGGGTCCTTATGGCCCTAAGATCTATGATATATCGTCTCTAATTAAGTTAACTGGGAGAAAACTGATTTTTTTTTAAATAGTTCATTTATACTTCTATCTATATTCTTGGAGAATTTTGATTTATTTAAAACAATAGAAGAAAGAAAGTCTAGTCTTATGTATAACTATGTAAGCAATCAAATATTTTGTTTTTGCCACTATAAACACATTCTGACTGTAAGTAGCATGCTTCTTTGTTTGATATAAAAAAGCAATAACTCATAGTATATTGTGACATGAATCGTTTGGACAAATCAGCAATTACTCAACGAGGAGGACCTGTGCAAGTTTAAGTCAGGATGACATCACTGGGGGGGTGGGAATGTGTTTCACAAGGTATAAGGTTTAATGTCAAAGGTTATATTCTGGTTAAATTACATACCTCTCACCACAACTAAACAATATATTTTGCAAGAGCCAAGATTGGTTTTGAAATGCAACTACATCATCATTTGTCTGAGTAAATCAGTTTCAATTATGTGGTTCAATCTGCCTTACAATACAAAAGGCTGCTCTAATCACAAATCCATTTATTCTGTTATAAATATTATATTTTACATAGACTTACATATACGAGACCTTACAGGAAACAATTTTAGCATCATTTTATTTAAAGAAGAGTTTATAAGTTTAACAATCAGAGTTAGTTTTCTGAGAGTTAGGTACATCAACTCTCACATTTGTATTGCTACAATCTCACATGGAAGCCCATTACAGTAAATTCCACCCACCTTTTGGCACAGATGACTGATACAGTAGATTAAGTTTTAAAACATCCAGTGGAAGATAGAGACTTCTGAAAGCAAGCAGGTAAAAGGGGCATGAAAAGTTTACTCTGAATCTATTTACAGCAACAGATAGAAGTAATTATATTTGGCCCCAAATAAAGTAGGCAACACCTGCATTATCTTCCCAAGGGAACCTTCATTGAAAATATCCAAGAAAAAGCAGAAGACGTGCTGGGCTACTCCTTCATCTCAAGATCAAATTCATTTTAATTTCCCATAACAATAAGAATTTAGAGACAAGAACAATGTCAATGAATAAAAACTGCTCATTTACAAATGCGGCATCCAACCTGGACTCACTCCACGAAGATTTTGGTATAGCACTGGGCACAGAGGATTGTTCAGATCATTTAGTCTTTGTGAAAACTGCCAGCTCTGAATACTCAAGTTCTTTATTTTTCCATAAGAAGATAAAGTCAATTAATACAACTATATTATCATAGGGACTACTCTGAGAAACAAAGAACATTTATTTGGAGACAACTCTAAAGAACGAAGCACTAGAAGAAACCAAGTACAGCGTATAAAATTGTTTGTACATGAATCTCAGCATGCAGCATTTGCATGTCTATACCTATACCGCGGGGCAGAGGTCTAATAACTATTATGTAGAGACCAGTTGAACTTGTGCCTCTACGGGGACTTAGGACCATATTTTCTTATCCAAATCCACTCCCTTGTTCCTTTAGAGGAAGTTTCTGGTATTTTTGCACAGTCTCTCTCCCCCCTGCTGGGGATTCTTCCAACACAGAGAAAATAACTTTTAAATAATGGTATTTTAGCCTTTTTAAAAACTAATTCACTGTTTAGTAACAGTCATCCATCCACACCATTCTGCCCAGGCCCTAGGCTTAAAACCCAATAAAGTTTTAGAACCACAATTCCCTTTCCACACGCTATAACAATAATAGAAAGAACATGACACAGCACAGACATCCCTAACTAAGACAGGGAGAACACTGTATACTAGCACTGTTATTGTAAAGCAGATGGACTCTATAGAAATAAAGCAGAAATCCAGTGCTCAAAACCATGTGATTTATTTTAAAATGACTATTTATGCACAACTTTTCTTAAAGAAAAGCCCAACAGGGGCAGCACTCTGGTTGCCTCACCTACAAATCAGAATTTTAGGATGGCCTTAAGATTCTCAATATTCAAGGTCACAGTAGATTGAAATAATGCAGTGCATTCAGTCTCTTGGCAATAGATATATTTCACATAATCCAGGGTATTTCTACACTGCAATCCTAGGTATGATTGCAGCTCAGGCAGACACTAGCTTTACCAGTGCTACCATTGCTAAAAACAGCAATGTTGACACAGCGGCACAGGCTTCAGTGTGGGCTAGCAAATAAGTATGTACCCAATATCTGCCCATGCTTGTACTGCCCACACTGAAGCCTCTGTCACCACATCCACTGCTACTTTTACCAGTGCTAATATAGGTATGTCCACCCGAGTTTAAGTCACACCTCAAGATGGAGTGCAAACATGCCCCTAGTAGCTGGCTGCAGGACAACGATGTTGCTTTCAAGCCAGTGACTGAGCTACCAGCTAAAGATGTGCTGAAGGGAACATGTGAGTCTACACAAAGGAAAAGAAAGTGAGAGACAGCTCAGAACAAACACGTTATTGAAACCTGACTGGGCAGAGCTATATTACTTAAATAATTAGGGGAAAGACTTCTCTACTGGTTACTGTAAGAGCAGAATGGTGAACACTGGGCTGCGTAGCTGTGACCATATTTTGCCACATTGCATTCTTTACACTAGCTGTCTCTAACATGGCAAATGGATTTTTAAGGTGACCCTCTCCGTTTTTAAAGCCCTTAAACAGAGTCAGGTAATATCCCATTAAAATTTTTGCCATGAGCTTTGTCCTGTGCTCTAGCACAACCAACTTTATAGAAGCTTCACCAATGAAATTTAGCTTGATTACCTACCATCTTACGGTCTGTGGTGGCCCCCAAGGTGTGAGCCACGTGCATCCTCTCCATTCCTCCGCACTTCATAGACAGGGTCTCTAAAATGGTTAATGTTTTCAGATGTTTTCAGTTTAAAATTACTCTATGTGCCTGTGAGGGAACTTCTGCTTTGCAGAAGTGCTATGCACTCCCCACTGTAACTGAAGTCAACAGGAGCTGTACTTTGAACATATGAAGCACTATATAATGTTAAGTACGATAGGGATAATATTACTCTTTTACCTCACAAGGATGCTTTGAAAATAAATTGTTTGTGAAGCACTTAGATACTGTAGCGATAAGCACCATTGGCTTGTCTATCTTCAGATCAGAGTTTTAATAGTATGAAGTAAAATGAGGCCTGAGGCCACAGGCTGAACAATGGGAAGAAAACAAAATACTGGATAGCTGCTAATTAAGTAGGAATTATCCATCCTGTGCACAGAATGAGACGGTCCCGGGAATGAAATACTATGGGATCATATGATAGAAATGATCATACTGAATATGCAGAATGGAGTCTAATTAAGGTAGCATAAGTAACTTTAATTCCGACATTCCTTAACTTTTGAGTGCTTGACTTTGCAACCTTAATGTTCTTTTAATGTAAGGTTTTGTTTAGGTTGAGTTTTGTGCAGTATATATTAAACAGAAAAAGAAAAGAAACAATCAAGTCACAAATAATTTGATCTTAATTTTTGGTGAATTATGTAACTGCTTTGGAATCCACACAAATCTATTGAACAAACATTCAGGGAACAACAAAGCAAACTAACATCTCCTGCTATTAAGGTGTGCAAAAGAAGTTTCAATAAAAAAGAAAAAGGAGAAAATAATTACCTTGTTACAATAAAGCATCCAAAGTTCATACAGCCGTTCTCTGGATGCCATTCCTTCACGTCCTCTTCTCTCCTCCTCCAACAATTTGTGTTCAAGATCCTATCATGCTCAGTTTATATTCCAAATTGTTCCTCCTGTACGTTTTTACTTTTATGTTCTTCCATAACCCAGGGAAAAAATTTCAAGGATGAAAACAAATGGGTCTCAATATATCTCCTGAGTAAACGATGCTGCACAATTCAACCAGTTAAAGGCTATTGTCAGGTTTCTTCAGCAATGGCACTTTACTATTAACCTCAGAGTAAAAAGAAACCTTTCGGGGTTATGAGGTGGGAGGGAAATCCATATTTAAATAACAATGGAGACCTCCGGAACTACGTGGAGACGATCTCTATTTCTCTTATCAATGACATTATCTCTAACAGAGAACCGTTTGGTTTACAGCCTTCATGATCTTGTGTTTTGCAGCTGAGTTAACAGGAAAAAACAAGATAAAGTCACAAGGCAAAAAATACAGTGGCCTTGGAGGTGCAAAAAAAAAAAAAAAAGCCAAATAATTGACCTACAAAAAAGAAAGAAAATATGTTTAAAAAAAAAAACCAAATCCTGTATGCAGTGTATCTTATTTCTAGACTCCGTTTTACAACTCTCCCACCACCTTAAAAGTTCAGTTAAACCCCTCCATAAGTGTACAAAATTAACTTAGGCTTATTGCTGTGGTTTTCCGCTCTGTTTTTTCCTACCAAGTGGACACACACAAGCAAGCGGACAGCAGGACACCCGCGAGCTAAAACCCTCCCTACGCCCAAAGCCAGGCTCTCTCGTGAGAGACAGCCACAAATTAACAGGGAACCGGCGACTCCCAGCTCTAGGGGCCCAAACCCAGCGCTGCTCCCTAGCCTAGGCACAGCCCAAGAGTCCCCCGCACCTCAGAGGGCACCGGTGAGTGAAAGCAGGTAGGAGACAGGCCGGCAGAGGCCTCGCCACGAACAATCTCTGCTCCCTCCGCTCCGCAATTCCCAGCCCCTCCGGCCGGGCTGCCTCCCTCCCAGCCCTGCCTCCCTATCGCTCCCCCCGGCCGCCGACCTCTGGGAGCGAGGGGCCGGCTCCCTGCCTGACCCTCGCCCCTCTTTCCATCGGTCCCGCCCCCACCCGACTGGGCCCGATCCGCCGCCCCCTCGCCAGGCCCGGCCCCTTCCCACAGCAGCCGGGGCCTCGCGGGTCCTTACCCGGGGCGGGGAGCGGCTCCTCTCCGCGCGCAGCCGCTGAGGCAGCGGCCCGACACAGCTCGCCTCGGGCGGGCCGCAGGGAGGAGGCGGGGCCCCGCCCCGCCTGGCCCCGCCCACATTCCTGCACAGCCGGCGCCTCGCCCCGCCCCGCCGCCGGGCTCGCGGAGGGGAGCTGGCGGCCATCTTGAGGCCTGGCGCCACGCCGGCTTGAGGAACGTGCCCTCCCTTGGCTCAGTGGGGGCAGGCCCCAGGGCCTGTGCCGGGGAGTCAGGCTCTTCCCTAGGCAGCCAGCGAGCCTCAGCTGGCCCCCAGCAGGGGTGTCTCTCTGGCCCTTCAGGGTCAGGGGACCTGCCTCCTCCGCTGGCCGCCTGCAGGGAGAAAGGCACCAAGGGCCAGGGATGTTAACCAGGCCCCCTGCCAGCACCTAGTGAAGGCTCAGCAGGTGCTGAAGGTGGACCAGGGGTTCCTAACAATGAGACTTCCCTTGCCTTTTCCAGTCTGGCACCCAGGGGTCATTTTATTACACAGCCACCTGAGGAGTTGGACTGAAGTCCAACCCACTTTGCTTCACTTAGGGCAGCTGGAAGATGGGAACAATTTGCCACTGTTAGTAACCTCTGCTGAATATGAGAGAACAGATCCCCTAAAGGCAAAACAATAATACTGTTCTCCCTCCGCCCCCCAACTCCTCCACTCCAGCGTGGTTAGCTGGAGGTTAAAAAGTGTAGTCCTCGTGCTAGCTTTCGTACAGTAGCATTCCTTTTTAAAGCAAACTTTTAAAAAGTTTTTTTAAATGTAGCTGGGTACCCATTTGTAGAGGCAATGTATCAAAAACACTTTATTCCCAGAATCGTGCTGATACAAAACCCCAAAGTCATGTCATTGCACTGAGGGCCACACACAGTTGCCAGAATTCCAGTTTATGGACTACAATAGTAATACAAAACATGTTTCCATGTCTGAAGCAGTCTCTCCAAAGGCGGGTTTGCGGCTATGTTGGACATTATCAGTTCAATGTTCTTCCCTTTTTCTGCTTTTAGTCTCATTTGAAACTTTTCTTTTTTATTAGCAACACCACTAAACTGAAGGTCATATAAATCTGTTGCAATTTGAGAGTATTTTAGCTCCCAGTATGACTAAGATTAGAATGGATTTTGGTTCTTGCAATAGCTTGTTGTGGTTTCTTTAAGCCCACAGGACTTTCACTTACTTCCCTTTGCTCTTTCTCATGGCTGTTCTCAAAGTATCAGTCAGTCTTGTGGTGTTATGGTAAAGCAGAACTACAACAAGTTTCAGAAAGGAAGACAGACTTTTGTTTACAGTCTGCTCTTCTCCAACTATTGTTTAGAGAGTTTATTTGATATATAACAATGTAAACAGTGGTACTATTACTGCAAAAGCCTTTGTGACATGCTCTCCTTTAAAAGACAGAAATAGCTTGTAATTTTAGCACATGGTATGGTAACTTGTTTTATTTTCCTGTCACTACATGGTATTTCCGCTAACTGATTAGCAATCAGGTCCCAATCCAGCAAAAAATTATACACATATTCTTGACTACTCAATGAGTCTATTCAGGTGCATAAAGTTACACAGATAGATAAATTCTTGCAGGATAGGAGCCTTATTGTTTAAGTAAAGACTATTTGTATCAAATATTTGCACTTCAGAATAAATCTTTGCCAAATAAAGGCTGTCACACTACAATAAGACTCCGTAGGATACCTTACGTTTTGTATTTCTTCACCTTTGTTTACATTTTGCAATTTGAATTAATTGTTATAGATTTTTCATTTAATTTTTTTGTTTGTTTGCATTTTAATTTATTGGTATAAGTAATAAAAGTAAAGCCATTTTTATAATTCTTTTTAAATGTAACACTATCACTGTATATTTGTTTTATAACTTTTAACTCAGTGGTTTGCAAATATTACAAAGGCTATAACCATTTACCGCATATAATAGCATTAGATGAGAGAGAACTTCTCAAATCACTCATCTCAGAATGAATGGGAAGACTTATTTTATATTCCTGTCATAAGAAAATTGACAGAGCTTATTTGTAATATCTACTATCACCACACATCTAATTTTTTTATCTTCCAGTTTGCTTGCATTGACTATTCTCCTCAGACAAAATTAAAGGACAGTGCAGTCAAAGGGTTGCAGAGTTAACCCAGCAAAAACGTCAGTTAATTTTACCTCCAAAAAGCACTGTTATATTTAAGGCAATCTTTAAATTTATTTCAGTTCACTGGGGCAAGTCAGACGATTTCTGTGTTTGGATTTTTTGATCTGGAGTACATTTCACGTTTCTTTCTTTTCTTTCATTAGGTTTCCACCTTTACTATGTTTACTTCTGTTCTTTCTCAAATACATAATTTCAATTACCACATGATGCAGGGTTTTTCAAAAACTTTTTAATAATATGGACCACATTGATGACATTTTCATCATCTGGACCCAAGGGAAAGAGTCCCTCGAAGAATTCCACCGGGATTTCAATAATTTCCACCCCACCATCAACCTCAGCCTGGACCAGTCCACACAAGAAATACACTTCCTGGACACTATAATATAAATAAAGGATGGGCACATTAATACCACCCTATACCAAAAACCAACTGACCACAATACATATCTTCATGCCTCCAGCTTCCATCCTGGACACATTACATGATCCATTGTCTACAGTCATGCCCTAAGGTACAACCAGATTTGCTCCGATCCCTCAGTCAGAGACAAACACCTACAGGATCTCCATAAAACATTCTTAAAACTACAACTCCCACCTGGAGAGGTGAAGAAACAAATTGACAGAGCCAGACGGGTACCCAGAAGTCACCAGCCACAGGACAGACCCAACAAAGAAAACAACAGAACACTACTAGCCATCACCTACAGCCCCCAACTAAAATCTCTCCAACACATCATTAGGGATCTACAACCTATCCTAGCAGATGATCCTTTACTCGCTCAAGTTGTGGGAGGCAGACCTATCCTTGCTTACAAACAGCCCCCCCCACAACCTGAAGCCAATACTCACCGGCAACCGTACACCATACAAAAAGAACACTAACCCAGGGACCTATCCCTCCAACAAACCCCATTGCAAACTCTGCCCACACATCGACTCTAGTGACACCATCACAGATCCTAACCACATCAACCACACCATAAGGAGCTCATTCACCTGCACATCTACTAATGTAATATATGCCATCATGTGCCAGCAATGCCTCTCTGCCATGTACATTGGCCAAACTGGACTATCACTACACAAAAGAATAAATGGACACAAATCAGACATAAAAATGATAACATCCATAAACCACTAGGAGAGCACTTCAATCTCCCAGGACATACTGTAGCTGACTTGAAAGTTGCCATACTTCTAGAAAAAAAACTTCAAAAACAGACTTCAGCGAGAAACTGCAGAGCTGGAACTCAGATGCAAACTTGACACAATCAGACTGGGTCTGAATAAGGACTTGGAATGGTCCTCTCATTACAAGAAGTAATTGTTACTGTTCACACATTCTCATCTTCTAATCAATGGTTGTAAATAGGCCTCATCTACTCTAACTGCATGGACTTTGCTAACACTTATCTTCCCCATTGTTGTTTCTTACCCTGGGATGTATATATATATATATATATATATATATATATATATATATATACCTCCTATCTGTGATTTCTATTTTGTGCATCTGAGGAAGTGAGTTGCAGCCCACGAAAGCTTATGCCTGCAGAAATTTGTTAGTCTTTAAAGTGCTACAGGGCTCTCCTTGTTTTTGTCTGAAGAACCTCTTTCTCCTTTCATCTATGACTGTATGGACCACCTTCCTTCCCAATTATGATCAGAACATCTCTGTGAAACTAAAGCAATTGTTTACATTGAAAGTTCATATTAGGGGAATATTTAATTTATTTTAAGATGTCTGTTATTGTAGTTTAACAACAGAAATAAGAAGGAACCAACACAGGCAGCAGCAGTTCATGAACCTCTGTTAGGGCCTGATCCTGCACTAAGTGAAGACATTGGCAAAACTCTCACTGACTTTAATGGGAGAGGGTCAGGACTTTAGAGAGTATGTTGCAGTTAACTATGGATTGTATAGCTATTTAAAATCTAATAAAACATTTAATCAGAAAACAAAATATGGAAAAATGTGTATATATCAGATTATCTGCAGTACTGCTGCCAAATTCATGAATTAGTATTCTCTAGACAAAAGTAAATGAAACAAGTTTATATATTACTATGTTTATGACTCATTTACAATGCAGATCTCAATGATTAACTGTTTAACATAAAACAAGCAAGATAAGATGGAGCCAACAGCTATGCTGAATATTACAAAGCCTTTAATTGCATAATCTATTGAGTTGGTGATGCTTCATAGAATAAATAGTTCTAAGAAAGTCCATTTCTTTTAACATAGCTGTACATATCCAAGTTTCTTTTCCCTTTTCCTTTATTTTAAGGACATTCACATGAAAACAAGATCTTTGCTTCTCACAGAATGGCTGGAATGGTTTTGTGCAAACTTGTTTCAAATGAGTGTTACAGAGAAATGACTAATTTTGATCTTTTAAAGAATATATAATGTAGGATTTTTAAGTCCCCATAGGCTCTGGCTTCTCTTGAGAATTGCTATTTCTCTCATCAGACGAGGGCAGCAGAAGCTGGCTGAGGTTTGCACAAACAATTTGGAAAGAACTGCTACTAATATCATTGAGGAAGGGGACACCTGCTCAGCCTCATACACACACCCCCTTTAAAAATCTGGTAGCCTAGGAACCAAGAAGCAGCTCCTGCAAATAAAGGCAGCTGGCTGAGCAGGAGAGAGGAGAGGATGCATGAAGAGGAAGGGCCTTGCTGCGGAGTTCAGCCAATTGATCCCCCACTTCCTCTTGCTACTATTTATACAGTGCCTCCTAGCCCTTCTAGAAGCCCTTTCATCTGCTATGGTGAGGGAGAGGAGATTGTGTAGGGCCTGTATAACTCCTTTCCTCCTCCTCCCCTCAGGACTTGTTGTCTTGCACCTGCTAGATGTGGGGGTGGGGACTCCTCCCACGAACAATGTATAGTTTACATAGCTATTGTTTGTCAGACAGCTGCACCTTTGTGCAGTGTCTGCATCCTGATGATGATATAACAAACTCTCAGCAGGGCATAAAGTATGGGGAAGAATGGGGTCAAAGACACATTTATATATATATATAATTTCTATAAAAATTATTGGTTATTCATCCAATTTGCCACTCAAACAAAAGTGGTATAAGTGGTTGGAGTCAACCTTTAAGTGTTTTGATGCCTCCCTCGCTAACTGTACTAATTCCAGTCCCGGACTCATAATCCATTGTGACACGATTGGTTGCTGTGTAAATGATTATGATGTTACAAACAAAGAATTAGGATTTCAAGCCGTGAAAAATCAGCAAGAACAAATAAATCCAAAAGAAAGAAAATTCCTGTGTTTTCCTCCTGGTAGCTTCATAGTAACAAGGAAAGAAATGTTTTAAAATATTTGCAGAGAGGCTTTTGCAGGAGCTGTTCAAGAACTGATGTTTTTGTGCATGAAATGGGTTGCTTGAGGCTTGAGTAATCATAACTGGCAGTACTTGAACACACAAAAGAATTATCATAGCGGATCAGATCAGATCAAGGGTCGATCCAGACCAGCAAACGGTCTTGGATTGTTGCCAGCACTAGACACTTTGGTTTAAACTGCAAATCCTATTCTCTCATCCCAAGGAACAATTATGGAATATCCTTCCCATGAGCAAAATTCTTCCTAATCTCCATCAGTTAGTGGTTAGTTTATGCCCTGAAGCTTGAGGATTTATATCCCTTGTATATAAAAAAAGATAATGTTTACTATTGTTGTGTTATTCTAATTCTCCCTATGACTAGTCTTATTTTGAATCCTCTTAAGTTCTTGGCCTCAATACCACCTTGGGGCCAGGAGTTCCTCAGTTTAATTATGCACTGTGTCAAAAAGTATTTCCTTTGTACAGTTCTTAAATTGTTGCTGTCAACAATGGCACATCGGATTGCTCAATTTACTTTCTCTATACTAATAATTGTTTTGCATGCATACTTTTTGTATGCTAGATTTTCAGCTGAGGTATCCAGTATGAAATCTGCTATTTATCCAGAGAACAAATACAGCAAGGAAAAATGAAGCATATACATTCTCGCCTTTCCTAGCAGTGTGACTCAACCCTGTTCTGACGACTTCCTATAGAAGTGAGAACATATTTACATATTCAGGTCTGTTCAGTCTATCTGACTTGATGAGACCGCAACAAGGATATCAATCTGTGACAGTTCTTGAGCTGTGCACTATGTACTTTAGGGACTAACCTGACACTGACACTTCGTTTCACATGAGGAAACAAAATAATATTTTAATTACTTTAGGTTTATTACTAACTGGATTTGAACCAGTAGCCTGGCCTGTACCTGCACTAGAGAACTAAACTATTGGGAATTGAGCTGAAAGCACACAAATATTCTAACTATAGAAGACAATGTATGAAAATACATATGTACTTTAGAATGAAAATGATCTAATAGTTATTTAGCAAAGAATCACATGTATTCACACTATGAATAAGTTAGACAACTTTGGTGCGGTTTCTTTTGTTTTTGTTTTAAAAAAAGAACATCCTTTACAACTGCCGAGTATTTCTGAAAATCAGCCCACAATTTCTTCCAGTATCTCATTTCTATGCTTATGCTCCTGTCAAATTCTCTGTTGCCTCATTTTTATTTTCTTTATTGTTACGATGATTCAAGATATGAGAGACTTCAGTGCTATACTGGATGTTTTTAAGTTGATCTCTCTCAGAATTAACTTCCTCAGACAACAGCATTTCAGAAATACATTAATTGTTCATGCCTAGAACTGGGTTAGATAACGTAGAGAACTCCAAAGACTACATCAGAGATTTACACAATTGTATTTCATTGACACCTTTAATTTAAACTTTCATCTCCAGTGTTGGGAACTCAAACATGTAAAGCTGCATGACTCACATTTCAATAGTCTACATTTTAAGCCATATTATAAACCTCCCAAACATAATGAACAACAAAGACTATAGCAGTAGCCAATGAACACTTTAAACGTTGCATTAGTTATTTCACATGGCTTCCTGATCATCTAAACTCATACAGGTGTTAAAATCATTGTTCAGTTTATTTCCATTTGTAATAAATATGTTGTTTAGAATCTGAAGGTATCTTAGGATCAAAAATAAATATCAGAAAATCTTAACTTTATATAAAAATATCCATCTTGCAGAGAAAAACAAAACAATGAAAATGGGTTTCCTTCTCAAAGCTAATAAAAATGCAGATTACCACAATGAAAATTAAATTAACTTTTGAGTTCACAGCAGAAATCCAGGGAGGAACATTTACTTGTTAAATAGAAATTAGAGAAAGCTACTTTTTTAAAAAATTCACTTATTTTTGTAACATTCAAATAAAAATTGTGTTGCTTCACTTTTTGGCTTTTCAAGCTGCATCTATGCTGTTGAACTTGCTGGCCTGATTTCCTCTCTCTCACTAGAACAATCCTTTCAAATTGGGCCGTGGTACAGCAATGCCATGAATCAACCTTAGCTCAATATTTGGCAGGCCCTCAGAATCCTTTCCCTGTCCTGTGCTGACAGGGGTAAATCTATGCTGTTGTCGCTGAGTGCCTTTTGGAGGATGATGGTGGGTAGTGGTCAGGTCTAAAATACCTGCTTGATTCACACTCCAGGAACTATAGATATCTTTCTTGGGCTTTACATGCTGAGGACTTGCCATCATCATGAGTTTCCGCTCCAGTAAAAGATTCACCAGATCTGTCTTGAATATTTTCCAGTGGTTCTGTTCCAGAAAGCTTTGACACAGCTCATCATCACTGAAAAGGATCAAAGAAGGTGAACGCCTGGATCCATTTGAGTCAATGGCAAAACTCCCACTGACTTCATCAGGGCCAAAATTTCATCCTTGAATTCTAATTAAGTGAAAAGGAGTTTGGGTAAATGATGGCCAACCAGCTCTTTTACTTTTTTGAGCACTAGTTCATGGGTACATTTCTGTCCCCAGACATATTAATTTCATTTACCTGGGAATCATAGGCTGTAATTTGTGTAATTTCATTATTGTTGTATGATCTGCTAATTCCTCAAACTTCTCCTTTTTCAGACGAATGACCTCAGCTCCCTGACTGACCAAAACCATGCTCCGATTATCTTGCTTATCTTCAGGTAGAAGATGCTGGCTTATCCCCTGAGGGGTAAACAAAAGAATAAAAAAAAGCTATCTGCACATCACCATGTACTCTGGATTGGTGTACCTGTATATGTGTATCTGAATATTGCTGTTGTTTATATTAAGTAGTGCAGAATTTGACAGTTAAGGTTTTGGTTTTTAAAAAAAATAAATATCATTTATGAGGTAGTTTGAGAATTTGTTATTTTGGAAACTCTTTTCTGCTATTAGTGACATTTTGTAGAAGAAGATTATACAGTGCATTGCAATTGTATAAACATTGTTTAGAGGAGTCAACCAAACAAGTCAGGGAGTTCTCAATTACACATCCCTGTACCAACCAGGACACTAGAGGAAATTCATCGTGAGGAAGAGCAATGGGTATTATCACTTCCGACCCTCTTTGAAGGTTTCTGTCACAGGGGAAACAGATGTAAGTTTCTGCTTGGACTCCATAGAATCTTCAGCAGCAGAGAATTCTTAGGGAGATAACCCAGGCAAGCAAATATCACTAAGTCAGGGCCTGTCTCCTCCCTGGCTGCCTTAATAAGTACAACACAACAGCCCAGAGTTTGTGATTATGCAGAAACTATCCCCCATGAGGTCATTTAGCATCATCCCTCACACTGCGGGCAAAGTATGAAGTAATACCACAACACTGGTTTTATGTCAATTCTCATGTAAAGTAATAACCCCATGGACTTGAGTTAACTGGAAAGAGCTTTTATGGCAGCCACCCATGGAAATGTTGAGGATTTTCTGTGATCCACAGAGTTGGAGGCTACATATGATTTTTTGGGGCCATCTGTTCCCTTCAGCAGAAGCAGAATTTCTCAAAGCATTCTATATCCTCTGCTCCAGAGAAGTCCTTCACTACAGGACTGATTACTAAATATATGGACCATGGAACATGGAAAGCTGATTTGCAAAAGTTCTACTTCATAACATTTGGAGGAACGGGAACTGGTCTTTCAGGATTTATGTGACTTTGAGGTCTGAAGAATTTTTGCTGCTAGATAGAACACAAACTTATTACAGCAACTTCCCCTTCTAGATGTACTCACCAGGAGCTCCCCTTCATGCACTTCATTGACCCTAGTGTAAATTGCTGCGGCAACAGCAGTAGGTATCTCTCCATGTGGTGTGAGAACAGTTAGCTTCTTCCGGAACAACCCTGATATTTCTTTCTGAATTACTTCGTTCTCTTCATCACTGAAGTCGTCATATCTACAAAAATGTTAACTTATTTTGAACCACGCTTTACAGGAATTTATTGTGACATGAACGCAAGCAATGTAATTGTTTTTCACATCTAACAAGCCAGGAGGATTAGAAAGTAAACATCTTTGTTATTTAATGCATTCAAATCCACTTAATTTCTCTGCTACTTTTGACACAAATTAAAGTTCTCTCCTCCTTCATACCTTCTTTTGTTCAAGGTGACTTGGTACATTCTTGCTTTTCTTCTTATCCTTACAATTATTCCTATAGTAACTTTTTGGAGGCCCCACCTCCTCCCTTTTCCCGTTTGAGCACCCAAGAGCTCTGCATTCCCTCTTCTCATTCTAGACTCTCTCCCTGAGTGACTTCATTCACTCACATAGCTTCAGCTGCTACCTGTATGGTAACAACTCCCTAATCTACCTCTCTGCTCCCAACTTTCTCCCTTCAGCGCAGTGAATGATCGCCACCTATCTATCTCCTGGATGTGTCACCACCACACTGAACATGTCTGAAGGGAAACTTATTTGCTACTTGAAACCCATCCCCCCTTTTCTGTCACTGTCAACCCCATCACAACTACTATTCCTCTTTTCCTTTTTTCTACATAGCTAGTTCATATACACTCAGGCAACATGTATCTCTGAAACTCTAGTTTTTTGTACAAGTCTCTTTACAATGAAACACTGTAGTTTATATATAAGAAGTGGGTGACATTTTTGTCTTTGTAAAAGCTGTTCTGTACATGCAACATTGGGCCTGATTTTCATCTATGTTTACATCAATGTAATTCCATTCTCTTCAATGGAATTGCACTAACATAAGCGGAGCTGATAAAAAAATTAAAACCTATGCTTGTGATAAATTTTGAAGTTGATTTCACTTTGCAGTGTTCAGAATTGACCTATCTTTCTTTTTTTAATTTCACAATCCCCCCAATATTTTTATCATAAACATCATTGACTTTTTGTTCCAGTAATCAAAAACATTTGAAATAATTTTGATAATATTCTTAGATAAACATTTCCAAAGTTAAAACAGCACAAAAAATTGAAAAACAAGAAAAATATCAACATTCACAATTCTTCACAAAAA
Source organism: Mesoclemmys tuberculata (assembly GCA_007922155.1). NCBI lineage: Eukaryota > Metazoa > Chordata > Testudines > Chelidae > Mesoclemmys > Mesoclemmys tuberculata. The sequence continues at coordinate 19,155,227 of ML675620.1, forward strand.
TAATCACTTTAGAAAAATACAGTTTCCTCCCCCCCACCAATGTCATTCAAGTGCCTTTGGCCAGCTCCAACCATTAGTGAGAGAAGAAGCAGGTCCATTACATGGATCTCAGAAATACTTTGGGAAGCATACCTTCATGTATTTATTTAGAGTCCTGGGATAGAAACCAAGCCTGGGACATCTACTGTTATTGCCCTGGATCAATAATCTACGGAAGGACTTGTAACATCCTACCTCTTACTTTCACCTCTGTCCTGTTTTTCCAGCTTTCTGTGTGTATTTTTATATTTCCTATTTAAAGGCAGGTAATGCCTTTCAAAATTTTCATCCTTCTGATGATTAAAAGGTGGGATATACATCGATTTCAGATTACTCAAATCCTGCACAGGAAAGGACTGCCACATAAAATTATTGAATCTTTTTCTGCCTGTGATGCCTGCAAAGAAAGTAAACAAAAACTCCTTTATATATATGAGTGGGAGATCAAGTCCCCTCTGGGTCTCACTGGCCAGCCACAGTCTCTTCTGGCTGGAGGTCTGAGGTGATTCCACCCCTGGCACCTCTCTTTCAGAGCGGTTGGGTGCAGGCCTTACCTCAGGTCTGAGGGTCGCCCTTCAACCCCACGGGGGAGGGCAGGTAGTCCCAGTCTGTGTATCTGACCCCAGGCCCCGGGAGGTACCTCTCTGTGGGCCCCTCCAGGGGCTGCAGGGTACGTGGTGGAGCCTTGGAGGCTCAGAGGGCCCCCAGTCCTTCCTGCAGGCTGGGGTCCGAGTCTCTCCTGCTCTGCTTCTCCAGCTGTAGGGGAAACACTACTACCAGTCCCGGGTGATCCTCCTCTAATTGCCACAACCTTCTAACTGCTCCTTCCTCTCCTTCTCCTATGCTCCTTCCAGTCTTTAAGGAAGGTAGGGTTTAAATACATGTGGGTTAGGCTCTTAATTGGGTCCAGGTGCCTCCAATTGATGTGGAGTAACCTATCCCTTGTCTGCAGGGAAAAGGACTTTTAGCATCCTGGGGCTCACATACCAGCCCTGGCATACCCTTTTGTAGCCATCTGGCCTGACTTTACCACAATATATATATATTTATATTAGTCAAAGTTAAATTATTTACTAAGATCCCAATTCTGTAAGGTGATCTAATGCATAGGTCCTTATACCTGCATGGAGTTCTGCTGAAGTTAATAGGACATGGTGTGGGCACAAGCATTTGCATGGGTAGCTCTCTTTGAAGGATTGAGGCCTTGCATGCTATTTAATTATGAAATGATGGTAAGATCCTGCTCACCAGTGGAGCTCCCAGACTAGAGGTCAATGACACCAGTGCATATTGTCAACTCCCCAGCAAATTCACTGCTATAACTTTAAAAAAAACCCCAACTCTTTCCTAATAGAAATTCAAGAATGGGAGGTGAGAAAACAAGGCTTTGACCAATTATGTTGTGCGCCTTGGAAGTATCTGTAAACCTGAAAAGCATAAGATTAGAACTAGATTCTGTTTTGTGAACATCTGTGACTCCCCATTCTTCCTTTCCCACTGCTGAGTCTAACTTGGCCTGTACTATACAGGTCAGATTAGATAATGATAGTCCCTTCTGGCTTCAAAATCTATGAAGCTATAACAAAAAATACAGATGAGACTAATACTAAGTTATGAGTCACTAACTACTAAGCTACAGGATCTGGTAATGCTGAAGTTTTCCAAATTATATATGTCTGGAAATCAGTGTAACATACCAGTCTCCATAGAGTAATAAGGACTGAGTTTGGGAAAATCCATTTGTTGACTGATCCACTTGTGATAGGATGGGCAAGTGGTGAGATCAACCAGTCGTAAAACTTCACATTTCCCCTAATAAAAACAGATTGGCAGAATAAAGTTAACACTGCAGCACTACCTCTGACTTGCTCTGTGGCTTTGGGCAAGCCATTGCCTAGTGACTTGATTTCCCCACTTGTAAAATGCAGATGATGCTATCTACCTTATAAAGCACTTTTAGATCCGTGGGCGAAAAGTACAAAGAATTAGGTATTGTTATATTAGCCATGAACTACCATTCAGTAATAATACTTAACAGTTGTGGAACTTTAGATCTTAAAACTGCTGTGCAAGCATTGATTAAATAAGCCTTGCAATATCCACTGAGGTAGGTAGAGTAGTAAGTATTATTCTTATTTTACAAATGGAGAAACAGACACAGAAAAGCTTTGTGGCCTTGGAAAAATTACTTATTAATTCACTGACAGTGCCAGGATTAGATCCTAATTCCCAGTCCATGCTCAGTCCATCAGGCAACAATGCCTTTCAGAAGTAGTCAGTAATCCCATCTCTAGAAAGGTGTCTTTTTCCGACACAGACTATTGTACTGTCCATACTGTACATTATCTCGGATATAGCAAGCAAATCTGCTCTAAGCAATTTAGGAACCAATCAGACAACCCTAACTCAAATAAGCAGTTCCACTGAGGACAGTAGGACTTTTGTGTAAGTAGAGAACACTCACATTCAGAAGATTTTTATAACTGGGAATTTTCCCATCAACTTCAGTGGGCTTCAAATAAACCTTCATAATACAGCTGTTCAGCAGTAATACATTTAATTAGGGCAACTGGGCCTCTGGGGCCTAGAATGTCCTTCCAAATGATTTTTGTGTTGCCAAGTGACAATATATTTACACTGAATATAAAACAATAATCCAAACCTCACCATCTCAAAATGGTTAGTGCATGTAAATGCTAAAAATATATCGATTATTATTTTTTATTCTGGATGAGCAAATGACTTTGAGCAAAACATCCACTATTGTATCATTTTGTTCTGCATAATTTTATTGGCATCATTAAGTTGGTGTATCAAAACTGATGCACCACTGTTACTAATATTTCAGAATTCAAAAGTATGCTAGGCACCAGTCAGGAACAAGTTAAAAAAAATCCATCTCCCACAAGCTTATAATGTATATTCAGACATAACAAATGAGGGTCAAAAAGTGACAAAAAAGGAAGGGGAGGTAAATAGAAAAAAATAAGGTTCATGATAAACGGATGACATTGCACTTCAGTATCTCTGTAGGTTTTAAACTCACTTTTAATAGGCAACTTGGAAGAATTTATTTGAATTTAATTAAAATTCCATAAATCCTATTACACCTGAAAGTTTTCGGAGAACTTTTTGAATCACTATAAGTAATTTAAGTATCTGTTCCCTTAAGAAACTATGATCCCCATCCCTTGAAATTAAATTTGTTTTTGTCTGCTTACCTATCTTGGGCATTTCTATTGCAGCCAATTTTCTGGTACCAAGGTGATGACACCTATATTAGTATGGACACGTGCGCTCATCAAGGCAATAGAAATTAATCCAGTCCAAAGGCAAGGGGCAAGAACAAGGACAGGTAAAGCATTCATGGCAAAATAGTTTTCTTTCCTCTATCATGTTGTGATAACTACCATGAATTAATATTTGTTCAGCACTTAAAAGGAACTAGGTGCTTTACAGAACTACTGGGAGACTTATCGTATGTCTACATTGAAATTGTGCCAGGTGGCTCAGGCTCATGGGGCTTGAGCTGTTTAATTGTGGTGCAGAGGTTCAGGCTCCCACCTTGCAGTGTCCTAGAGCCCAGGCTCCAGCCTGATCCTGAACATCTGTACCACAATTAAACAGCTCCTTAGCCCAAGCCCTGCAAACCCGAGTCAGCTGGCATGGGCCTAACTGCACTGTAAACATATCCTATGTCCTTCTGTGAAGAGTTTATGGTTGACAGGTCAGATTCCAACAGCCTTATTCATGTCGAAAAGCAATTTACGCTGCCCAAACTCAGTGGGATTACTGGTGAAATAAGGTACTACATAGTGTGAGCAAAGGGGTCAGAATCTGGCTCTACAGAAAGACATGACACAATCAGCAGAAACAAGAAACACCAGGGGGATGTATCTGGAAAAGTGCTTCACTCTCCACTTTTACCTGTACTAGCCTCTGGTCACTGTTTTAATCTGATGGTCCAAGATGAACTGTAGTGGGATGGAGAGATCATACCTTAGTAATGAATATTATGTTGGCTGACTCCGTAATGTCCCTGACTATCACCTGTCCATAATGAAACTTCTCTGTTTTGCAGTAATTAGCAATTTTCTCTACTGAGTGCTCAGGCCATGTTGCAAAGAGATCTAGACCTCTGAAAAAGAAACAATGCAGACATCTTTTTATGTGACCACTTAATTCCAACAAGAGGACTCAAGGAAAAACTTATTTCACTGAGGACAATTTGATCTTTTTACGGCTGCAATTGATGGGAGGGAGGTGCTTTTTCTGGCTTAGGTACTGATTCTGCAAGTTACACCTGGCAGGTAGAGCCCTGCACATTCACACATCTATGGAGCCTGGTAACTTGCTTTAGATTGTTCTAAGCTTGTTTATAGAGTAAATATAAAAAGTAGGATTATGTTTATTAGAATAGAATAAAAGCCAGAACATCCTTATGTTCATGAACTTCAGCAGACTTTCGTGCTCTATGCATTCATTACAATGCGAATGTAGCTGTCTCCCTCCTATTTCTTTCAAGGTATAATGAAAAATGTACATTTAACAAAATTCCTTCAGTACAACTGTATATAAGGCTCTGTACTATATTAGAACTGTAAAAGCCACAAAGGAGAAGCGTCAATTAATTCATGTCTCCCTAGAAGGACTGTTGCTTCATTTTCAGTAATATACTCAGTGAAGGTAGGAAAATATAGCATACAAGAGAGGTTACCACACTGTTGGTAGAATTAGAATAGCTCATACTGTACTTGAACAGCTAAACAATTCAGCAAATAAAAAAGAAGTGGCAGATGCAGGAGTGAGTGATCTCAGTGGAAGAAATTACTTGAAGAAGCTGAAACGATACTGAAATTCTTTCTGAAGCTCCTCATCTAAGTTATTAGCAAAAAAGTCCTCTTTATCCACCACCAATAATTCTGTTTCCTCCATACAGACAACTGTAGCAATTCGCCGCCTGTCCTTTAAAAGAGCAACTTCCTATAATACAGAGAAAAAGGACAAACTGAGTTAGTGCTGTGAATTCATCTTCCAACTTTATACTCCAAATATTGAACTTACTGGAGGACATTATATAGACGGCTAATCTAGCACCCTGTAGAAGGTGGTTATGGGATAACCTGCCCCCAGAGAACGTTTCCTCCTAGCCCCCAATTGTTAGCATAGCATAAGCCTTGAAGCAAAGGCTTCTTCCTTCCAAAACTCTTGGTTATTTATTTTACTGTTTAGTAAACATACAGCTTCTCTCCCATGCTGGGACTAACAGGAGTTTTACTATCAATACCACTCACTCCAAATCCAGCACCTTTCCGGAGCAAAGTTGGATCCGGATCAGTAAAGGCACTACTCCCATCCTCGTCTTCAGTAACAGCAACAGTACCAAAGTAGATGAAGTAGAAACTGTTGCCACAGTGCCCCTTCTTTATGATGACTCTCCTGCGTCCAAACCTGGAAAACAGCAACACCGATTCCATTCCCACCTAGCAGAAACAGGCCTCAACTGGAACTTTTCCTGGTCAGACTCCCTCCCCACCATCACCAGTCGTTTAGAGAGTTTGGATCCACTTGGCAACCTGGGTCTATCTCTGGAATGAGCTGGAATGAACTGGAACCTGCAGAAATATGGGGAAGTTTAGAGAGCTCTGGAGTTCTGATCTGCTTTCTAACTCAGTATAATTTTTATTTGGCAGATATCTGCTGAAATCTGTTTCATTTCTGTAATACATGCAGCAGTCAGGAACATAACTGCTTGCACTGGTCAAAGATAGATCACTCGCAGAATGGCCTTGGTATTTGCCTCTGCAACTTGAGTTCAGTTCCTGTTCCCTCTCAATCATTCCTCAGGGCCACAGAGGAAGTCTTGCAGAAGAGGTGTGCCCATCTTCTAGGAAGAAGTGTCTTAGCTTACTTTACCGTAATAACCTCCAAAGAAGGAGCTGCAAAAATAGTCCAATCCAGCTCTCCATTTGTGAGAAGGGTGGTGACTGAGATGTCAAACCCAGGGGAGAAGCTAATATTGAACTGGGAAAAGTGAAAGGATTTCTAGAGTTATTAGAGAAGTGGAGCCCAACGCCCTGCACCACCACACCATTATTAAAAACATATTTAATTATATCTTTTATAACACAGTCAAGCAATGAAATAAAACCACCATAATGTATGTAACAATGATGCATACTGTGAGGGAAATCATTACTTAACAATGAAACCCTGATTACTATATAGAAGAATTCACTATACAGAGTAAACTTCTGTGTTCTTCTAGGTGGGAGAAAAGAGTGGTGGCCAACAGAAGGAGAAGTAGTGAATGAAGCTAGAAGTGAAAAGCATTAGGCTGATATTTTTTAAAGGCACTGCAGTGCCAGGGTAAAGGTGAGATGCAGGAGTCACTGGGGCAAATTCAGTGGTCTTAATTATGCCAGAGGACAGACTAGATAATCATAAAGTCCCTTCTGGCCTTAAATTCTTAAATAAAGGCCATCAAAATACTGTCAACATTCAAAGACATCATTCAGGAATAAAACACGTGGTGCCCCACTCCACAGCTCAGCGCATGTGCTGTGAAGGTAGTCCTTGGCCCCAAAGCCCTATCTGGCTAGGGGATGACCAGACAGGAGAAGATGGCTTTCTTCAGCCCCACAGAGTCCTGGCTGGCAAGAGAGCTGGCCCCTAATTCCTGCTGCCAACTCTCCTCCAATTAGAGGGGTGGGGGGACACCATCCAAGAAGGGACTGGGTGAACTGCAGGAGAGGGCAGTTGCCGCACTGCAGAAAGCCCAAAGGGAGTGGAAGCTCAGGATCAGGCCCAAGGAGCAGCCTGAGTGCGTGATCCCTATAAGCCTGCACCATAGATAAGAATCAGCCGCTGCCCAATGGAGGGGCCATTGAGACTCTTTGTGACTGTTTGAGGTAGAGCTCCTTTTAGGCATCTTGGATTTGTGCCATTCTCCCATGAACTAACTGCTTTTTGCAATGACACTGGGACTTTCTACATACTAACAGAGGCACTGGGATAGATCTATGCATGGAGTGATTCCTGGGTGAATTCCTGCCTCCTCAAAATCTGGAACAACCTAGCAGAGAGGTAAGCCTCCACCACAAATATATACCCAGGGCCAACCTCAGAGGTAGGTGTGCACAGGAACAGAGGCAGGCAAGCAGGGCTCAAGAGTTGCACCACTCAAAGCTAGTGACCCTCATGGAGTGCACACTTAGCTCAAGAGCCCTGGAGAATGATTTCCAGTGTGAGGGTCCTGGGACATCATTAACACATTCAGGCTGGATCTACACTGACGGCGGCAAATTTGCTGCCGTCAGATCTATTGCTCTGGATCCACTGAGCAGTCTGTGTAGACCCGCTCAGTTGATCCAGCAAGCGACACAAGAAAACCACCCTGGTAAGTGGTGTAGCAGTGTGGATGGGGCGCGGAGGAGACGCCGCGAAGTCGATGGGAGATACGCAGGTGATTTACATCACTTGCACATCTCCCGTCGACTGCTGCTGAATTGCAAAGGTAAGTGTAGACGGGTCTCAGTGTGTGCTGCAGTGCACTCCCGGATCTAGACAACACATGATTTGTGGAGATCACACTCTTCTACTCCTGGCAGGAATAAATTTGAGTTAGAGGGGGTAGTTCTACAAGGGAACAACATTAATGCTGCTTCTGTTTTTGCAGCATTAACGTACCGTCTTTAATGCCATACACCTGAATACGGTCTGAATACAACCCTCTTAGAGAGAAAGGCAAGAAGGATCAAAGAGCAAGAAGTGGGAGACAAGAAAATTTAATCTGGAGAAGCTCCTAACATGAAATTTGTGGTTGCAATTTCAAAGTTCCCTAAGAGATCGGATACCCAATTCCTACTAATAATTATGAGAACTGAATGTCAAATTCTTTAAGCAGTGTTGAAAAATCTCACTCTAGAGTGAGAGAGACAGATCAATATGTCACTGACTGTACAGAGTAAATTAGATAAAGACAGCAAAAACACAAAGTCATAATTCAGGATAACGTACATTCAATAGACACACAATAGACTAAAGATAACTCTCCCTCTATCAGTGTAGTTGTTCTAATTTTTGGCTAAAAGTTATCATTTAAAAGCTTGAGATATGTACAATTCTAAAAATTGCTTTAAAGAAATATTACACTTCCCTGCAAGATGATTTACCGTTCAAAGCGAATCACTTTAGCAAGAAGCAGCTGCAGATTCAGGCTATATTTTCGGTAGCTTTCCACAAACTGCAAGCAGCTTCGTAACAGTTTCATTTCCTTTTCAGTTCTCCATTCTGGTTTCTTCTTGGTTATCTGGATTGCCCTGAGAGGAAAGTGATCCTGACAAAACATCGCATATCCATTAAATTAAGAGTCTCAAATGAAAAAAGACAAAGAGGAAGAACCTGCACCCCAGAAGACTGACCAGTGTCATCTTCCAGAGATGTAATAGAACTAATCCCAAATTGTCTGTTTTCCACTTCACTGGAGGCTCAGCTATCTGTGTCCAGAAACCAATTTATGTGCTCCAATGCGAAGTCCAAGCACCGAAAAGGAAAACCACAGTTTACAGTGGTTGAGGAGCTATCTCTGCCCTTACAGCTCCTACTCTTGGCTAAACAAAGTTTGTTTCTGATTAAAATGCTTGTGTTTGTGTAAAAGTCTTAAATTCTATGTATCTGTAAACACTGTGAAACGGTTTAGTTGGAAATATTCAGAACAACATGTCAAATGACAGACAGGGTCAGGTTAACAGATGAACAATTAAAGTGTCCTTGCATGACAGGAGTTAGTTCCCCATTGTGTTTACTGGAACACAAAATCCTGCTCCGCTCCCCTGGTGACCCTTAAAATATTTCAGGGTCTTACACTGTAGATGGAAGGAGACCTGGCTATAAAACAAGAGAAAGTGCACTCAGACCTTTCTGATCTTGAACTCATTGTGGTCGAAGGACAGTTTCAGTTTGGTATATTTCTTGTCCTGAATAAAAGAAAGGTGGGGAAAAGGAAGAGGCATTGATTACATTAGAAATGTCACAGAACATTTCAATAACAAGGCAAGCTTCTGTAAAACTATTGTACAATATATTTTAACTTTCATTCACCTCTTCAATAAAAAACCATACTAGAAACAATATAAATTAAAAGCCCACCAGATTTAATGAAAAAAAACAATATATTTAAATTAAAATGTACATATTGGGCAATGCAGAACCAAAAGAATGTCACTGGTCCCTAGAACTGAGCCTTTTCTGTGTCGGCAAATGGTTAGGCTTTGATGTAAATGCTCACCGAGGCCTGGGTAACAGGGACATTTGAACAGAACACAGTGGGAAATCATTATAAAAAAGGAAGAGGATGATTTTATTTTATGTTGTAAAATCCCTTACTTCTTCCATACCAAAGGTCAGGGATTCCCGGGCAGTCATATCAATGAACTGAAATCCCCTGAACCCCATCAGTCCCTGCCGGAATATCTTGCACACTCTGTTCATGACTATGATATCCAAAGCAAGCCTGTAGAAAGTCTTAAAAGAACAAGCACAGGAAATCATTAAGTCCAAATTAAAGTTTAATCATTTCTATTTATAATGGGAGACAGCATGGTCTAGGTGACAGACGGCACTAGAAGACCTGGGCTTTGTTCCTGGATCTGCCACTGCCCTGTTTTGTAACTTTAGGCAAATCACTACTTCTCTGTGGTTCTGTTTCCCCTCCCCACCTTTTGTCTGTCTTACCCATTTAGATTGTAAGCTCTTTGGGGTAGACACTGTCTCTCATTATGTTTGTCCCCAGCACCTAGCCCCATGGGGCCCTGATCTCAGTTAGAACCACCAAGTGCTACTGAAATATAAATAATAACCATTATCATTCAACTTAATTAAGGCCTTGTCTGCACTGGTGGCGGTGTCTGCTGCCACAGTGTACAGCCTTTCCCCACTGCCTCCTCCGTGCCAGAGCCTTACACTGCGGCAGTGAAAGGCTCCAGCAGCAGGGAGGCAGCAGGACACTACACTGCTAAAAATAGCATAGATGTGAGAGGCAGTGCTTGAGCAGGTAGACAGCAATGTAGGTTACATACTCTATGGTTCAGGGTTGTCGTTACTCTACTCGGCTAGGTGGAGCCTCACCTTCTACAGTGCTGTTTATACCTGTGCTAGGTGGACATGTAGTTTATTTATTCTATATGCCACCATAAGCGTAGACATAGCCTCAAGAACAGAACTACGAATCCAGTTCAATTGTACTTTATTGGCATGAGAAGCTGTACAACTACTGTCATAGTGTAAAAGACACAGACCCCATCAGTACCTTTGGAATCATGACTATAAGATTAGATCTGAAGATCCATTATTGGTGTGTTTTACTCTCCATTACCTTCATACCCGGCACCTCAAAATTAAGTGATCACAATGCAACTAAGAGATTTTCCTCCTCCTCCAAGCAAGCCTTGTCATTCTGCATTAGAAAAGGGCTTGGGGAGAGGGAGAAATTTAATTAGCTTAGACTAATGTGTTGTTTAACAGTTACAGAATGGAAGTTTGTGCTATGTTAGCTGTCAGTAAGGCTGGAGGATGAATGCCAAGGTAAAAGCAGACGTTTTTTATGTTGTTACAGACTTTTGGGGAGAGCAAAAGTGCATTCCATTAATGTTACAGCTATTATACCAAATAGAAGAGAGAAAATAAGCTATTTAAATCTTAAGCAGCTATTTGGATGGTGATACAAAGTGTTCTGCCTTTTTACGCCAGCAACCAATCACCTCACCTCATTGGGGAACAAAACGTCTCCTTAGGAAAGAGTCATTCCAAGAAAATAGAGAAACCCATTAGCTCCAACACATGCTGAATGTTCACAACCACCTTGTAAGCAGAGCACTGAAGACACTATATGGAAGACGCATTTGAAACATGACAGACATTGCTCAGTAAACTGTAAACACTTTCACGAATTCCAACCCATCTCATTAAAAAGAAGAAATAGACCTTGACTACTGGCTTCCCAAAACACACAAAAAACCAACTATCATCTCTCTCTCCTAAGTGCACTACATATAATTTGATTAGAAAGCTAGGCAACCTATACCATAAATCCAAACATCTATTTATTTTCTAATATAAAAGTTTAAATTAAAAACAGCAGTGGATCCTAGATGCAAAGATTGTGAGGACTCAGGATAGAGGAAGTATTGAATCAGCAGCTTGTCTTTATATAAAACCAAAACTGTCAAGTTGGAAGGGATATCATCCCCCCTGCTTCAGGGCTTAAGCTTTCCTTAAGCTACTGGGGGTTAGGAAGAAATCTGCCCAGGGGGCAGGTTATCACATAACTGCCTATTGCAGGGATTCTTTCACTTTCCCCTGAAGCATCTAGTACAGCCAACTTTTTTGGTGGTAGTATATGAAATTAGATGGACTACTGATCTGATCCAGGGTGCTCCTAACTCTGCCAGCCCCTATGCCTGCTGAGAGTTTCCTCTCTGACAGAAAAGCCCTCAGCTTTTGCCTTAAGGCAGCTCTCAGTCCCCTTTGCATTGCGGCAGATGAAGATGTGGCCTTAAAGGTTAACCATTAATCTTTCTGGATAGGTAACATTACTGTTTGTGTTCATCCTTCTCGGGGTCCCTTGGAAAACACAACTCCATTGATTTATTTAGCGAGACTATACTGCCTGAGAAAGGTGCTGGAGGCTAAGTCAACTATATTACTCAAAACAAAGTAACAGAAATAACAGTTAATATTTCCAGAAAAAAAGCTGACAAGACATTGAGGTTTCTGCAGGGGAAAAGATCATACCTTCATTCTTCTTCGCTGGTTGGTTGTACCTCGCTCATAACCTACAAATCAGTAATAATGCAGTTTGTTTTAAAAACAGTGCCTTTAACACTCATTAATCAGACCTCAACATGTGCTGTTGTAAGAAGATAATTATTTCTGATGGGATATCTGTAGCAATTTATTCTGGGCACAGGAAATTTTGACTAGAGTGGGAGGGCAAAGAGTTGTTTCCTTGGCAGAGAGCCTATAAAAGACAGTGCGGTTGCAGGAGCAGCCCCAGATTCCAACACTACATGATAGAGAAGTGGACAGACTGTCTGGCCTCCTGAACAGATTGCCTGTCGGATGGGTGTCAGGGGAGGAGCATGCCATAGTTTAGCAGCAGATGGGGAGGAAGGCAGGCAGCTATCACCCAAGTGTAGTGAAGAGCTGGCATGTTATGAAAGATATGGGGACAGAGCAGTTTCTTAATTCAGTGCCAAGCCCACCAGTCGCTGCCCAGGAGGAACATCAGTTTAATCTATTCTAGGCATGGGGTGGAAGAAAGAAGCAGAGGGAGTAAAGAGAGCTGCCCAAATCTGAGACAGATCCATACTGCTGCCCCCTCTCTCCCAACAACTGCAAAGGTATTTTGTTGCGGTAAGACCAAGTCGCTCCGTGCAAGTTATCTACCTTTCATTCCTCCTGTGCAGGTCCTTGCTGGGGAGTGGGAGTCCCTGAGACGGGAGGAAAAAACGCAAGTTGAGCAAAGAAACCACCAACCATGAAGGAGGGAGGAAAAAATGAGAGAGAGAGAACACACCAGGAAAGAAAATGAATGAAAACTGATACACAGGCAACCCTACCAGGATCTAGCAAGAGGCACCCACCAACCCCTCCCACTGGACAGAAGGTTTCAACAGCAGCAGACTGGGAATTGGGGTAGGCAGGCTTGTGACTGCTGGGCTTGGCACTGATAAGGGGGCAAACGGAAGGAACAGAGACCTACAGGGTTTGGACGGAGAGTATGTGCATTTAGGGTAGAAAGAGCTGAGGCTGTAGGACTAGGGAGCTTTTAAGAGGAGCTATAGACTAGTAGGAGCTATTATGGCTAGGAAACAAGGTGTGGTTTCCTGATAAAGCTGAGGAGGGAAGAGGCCTCTCTCTTCTGCGTCATTGGCTTTGAGCAGAGATTTTGTTTCCCATGCTACAAGATGGGGCGTACATATCAGCCTAGGGAACAGAGTTTATTTGTCCCTAGTACTGACCAAACCAGGAATAGAGCTGCAAGTCTGTGGGAAGTAAAGAGCGTCTTGTCTTGTACATGGTTGCGGCTCCCCAGAGCAACCCTTGCTTGCTACAGCCACAGATTCCGCAGCCATGTCAGGCCTTTGTGACAGGTTCAGAATCTAGCTACAGAACTGTGGAACCCTACGGAGACACCCCAATGCACCCACACCAACACCCCCCTCAGGGAAACTCAGCCCTCAGTGCCTTCCTCCCTACGCTGGCTCCTCCACCACTAGATGGAACAACCTACCCCAGCTCATTCCTCTCCAGGGACCCCAGCCCTCAAACACTTCCCACAATTCTCCCCATGAACACCCCCTATAAACATACTTCTCTCCAGGGTAACCCACCCTCCCAAAATAGATTTCATGCTCCTTCCCACCGTGTCTCTTACCACTTTCCTGACCCCTCCCCTAAAGCAGCCAAAATGCTGCTTCTTTTGGGACTCACCTTTGCTGCCCCTCCCTCCAAAAACAAAACAAAACAAAACAAACAAACACAAACAAAAACAAACAAACAAACCCACCCACCCACCCCAGGAAAATACAATATGAGGCTCTATGGTCTTTTCTGCTGAGCCATCTCAGTCCTACCCTCAGTGTCAGCTGCAGCCAGGGCTTGTCCTTGGTAAGCATAGCTCCAACAAAGCCGCACGGCCAGGAATGAGTTGAACCACCAGCAGCAGACTGAAGAGGCAAAGGACTTATGCACAGATGGCTCTGGCCTCCTGTGGACACCCAGAGACTCGGGGTTGACATCTGTGGCCTGTCTGGTGGAAAACTGTATTCCTTGAAGGAATGATGGGGAAGGGGAAATCTCAATCTTTGTGGTGATTTACACACACACTTTTTCCACAGAAGACAAACTAGGCTAATATGTCTTAAAGCTAACATTAGACTTCAAGCCCAATGGGACAGGCACTTCATCTGTACATATCAATATGTACATTTGTAGTGCTGTATAAAATACTACATGGATACTTACTTGGACTTACGAACTTTCAAAGAACAGTTACTTACCTTGTAACTGTTGTTCTTTGAGATGTGTTGCTCATGTCCATTCCCAATTTAGGTGTGTGTGCGTGCCACATGCACCAGTGCCAGAAAACCTTTTCCCCTTGTGGTACCCATATAAAACAGCTCTAGTGTCCCCAGCAACAGTGTGCACATGTGCCTGTATATAGGCGCTGCTGGCTCACCTTCCCTCTCAGTTTCTTCTTGATGGAACTCCAACTGAGGGGAAGGAGGATGGGTGTGGAACGGACATGAGCAATACATCTTGAAGAACAACAGCTACAAGGTAAGTAACCGTTCTTTCTACTTTGAGTGCTTGCTCATGTCCATTCCCAATTAAGTTGACTCACCACCAGTGTCTCTAGTGGCAAGCAGGAGTTCATGGACATGACACTTGAAGCACCGCTCGACCGAAGCCAGCATCATCCCAAGCTTGCTGCATAAAGACATAGTGGGATGTGAAGGTATGTACCAACGACCAGGTAGCTGCCCTGCAGATGTCCTAGATGGGGACATGTGCTTGGAAGGCTGCAGATTATGCCTGTGCTCTCATTGAGTGGGCTGTCAAAGACACCGGAGGCGCAACTCTGGCCTGCTCATAACAGGCTCGGATACAGGCTGTGATCCACTTTGAAATATGCTGTGATGAAACGAGCAGTCTCTTCATCTGGTCCGCAACCACCATGAAGAGTTGCATCGAATGTCAAAAAGGTTTGGTTCTATCGATGTAAAACGCCAGAGCCCATCTCACATTGAGAGTATTCAGGTGCATCTCATCACTAGAGCTGTGAGGTTTGGGACAAAAGACCAGCAGGAAAATCTCCTTGTTAAGGTGGGAGTAAGAGACTTCCTTAGGCGTAGTTGGACCGTGTCCTTATAAAACACAGCATAGGGGGGTTCCGATGTTAATGCGCTGATCTCCAAAACTCATCTTGAAGATGTAATAGTCACCAGGAAGGTGACCTTCCAGGACAGGTACGTATGGGGGCATAAAGCAAGGGGTTCAAAGGGAGCCCCGGTGAGTCTAGAGAGGACCAAGTTCAAATCCCACTGAGAAGGGTCCCATACTGGCAGGAAAAGCTTTTCTAATCCCTTAAAAAACCTGGCTGTCATTTCATGTGAGAAAACTGTTTTAGCTTCCATCAAAGGGTGGAAAGCATATATGGCCACTGCATGGACCTTAAAGGACAAGGAGGCCAGTCCCCTTTGTTTCAAGTGGAGTGGATATTCCACGATTGTTGGGATTGATGCCTCCATCAGAGAAACACCACATTCAGCCGTCCAGAAGGTGAAGTGTTTCTACTTAGCCACATAGGCTGATTTGGTAGATGGCTTTCTGCTCTCTAAAAGCACGCATTGGACCTGGGTTGAACAGGCCTGCTCTTCCCGACTCAGCCATGCAGCATCCATGGCATCAGATGCAGGGAGGCCAGCTCTGAGTGGAGCAGGCAATCTCTATTTTGGGACAGGAGGTCCAGTTACAGCTGAAGGGTCCATTGCCTGGACCCCATCAGCTCCAGAAGCATCCCAAACCAATGCTGTCAGGCCCATGCCGGTGCAACTAGGATAACCCATGCCTTGTCTCTCTTCACCTTCTCACGGAGGACCTTGTGAATCAGAGGTATTGGCTGAAAGGCACACACGAGGTTCCCTGACCAGGAGAGGAAAAAGGCGCCAGTGACAGAGTCTGCACTGAGCCCCTGACAGGAACAGAAACTATGGCACTTTCTGTTGGCCTTGGTAGCAAAAAGGTCCACTTGGGGAATGCCCCACCTTTGAAAAATGTGAGTCACCACCTCAGGATGGAGGGACCACTTGTGGTGAGATCACAAGGACCTGCTGAGATGGTCCACCAAAAAGTTGTTGATCCCCAGGTTATGTACTGCTATCGGGTGAATGCTGTGACTGATACAAAAGTCCCATAAATGCATGGCCTCTTTTCACACAGCTGGGGACAGGCCACACCTTGTCTGTTGATATAGTACACGGAGGCCATATTGTCTGTGAAATATGACTGCACCACTTTGCTGGTAATATGTGGTAGGAAAACTGCACGGGCTAGACATATTGCTCTGATCTCTGATATTGATGTGCAATGCCAGTTTCCCTGAGGTCCACGTGTCTTGGGTTTTTAGGGAGTCCAACTGAGCTTCCCATCCCAGGTCCAAGGCATCAGAAATCAGCGTTACCAATGGCTGAGGTGCCTTGATGGGCATTCCCGAGAGCACCTGATGTGGTTCCGTCCACCACATTAAGGAGGCAAGTATTTCCTGGGGAACCATAAGTATCCTGTCCAGGTGGTGCCTGACTGGGGAGTACACCGATGCCAACCACATCTGGAGGGGTCTGAGGTGCAGTCTGGCATGGGGAACCATGTAGGTGAAGGCCACAATGTGGCCTAGGAGGCTGAGGCATACCCTTGCTGTCATGATGGGGTGGCTTGAAATATGAATTATAATCTCTGTCATTGCCAGGAGCCTTTCCTCTGGAAGGAATGCTCTGGCCTTGGTAGAGCTCAAGAACTCTATCTTCTGTACAGGGATTAATGTCAATTTCTGCTCACTTATTAGAAGGCCTAGAGGTTGGCAAACGTTCCAGGTAATCATGATGCTGGCCTGTACCTGAGACCTTGACTTGCCCTTGATAAGGCAAAGTGAGTGAGACAAACTGGAGGGTATATAACCAATAGCTAACATACTGTTCGAAGTTCGAACATCAGTTCGAAGTTACGGTAGAACAAGGTGGGAGAAAATGGGCTAGATGAGAAGAAAACAAAAGGGGGATTGAAACCACGGGTAGAACTGGGAGGTTGCTTTTGGGCGCATCTTCAAACAGCCTGCTTTCCACCTTGATTATGGCGGCTAGAGCCTAGTTGAGGACCGGCAGATGACAAACGACCCTGGTGCCTTTTGTATCCTTTATTCTTCCTCTTATAGAAGTCCCTGCAGGAGTGAGCCTCAAACTGCTGTTGATGCTGGGGCTTGAAGTGCCTCCTAGATGAAGATGGGGTATACAGTCGAGGGACTGCAGGGTAGCCCTCAAGTCCTTCATGCCATGCAGCCTAGAGTCCGTCTGCTTGGCGAAGAGGGCTTTGCCATCAAAGGGGAGGTCCTGGATCGATTGCTGGACCTCTGACAGGAGACCTGAGGATTGCAGCCATGAAGCCCGTTTCATGGACACCGCCGAGGCCATTATCCTGGCTGCAGAGTCCACTGCATCAGAAGCCGCTTGCAAGGACACCTTGGCTATCAGTCTCCCTTCTTCTAAGATGGCCTCAAACTCCTGTTTAGAGGAGGGTGACAATGAGTCAGCAAACTTTTCTAGTGACTGCCAAATATTGAAATGATATTTTCCCAGCAGAGCTTGTTGGTTTGCCACTTGTAGCTGTAGGCTAGATGTGGAATAAATTTTCCGACTGAACAAGTCTAGCCTTTTTGTGTCCCTATTCTTGGGGGTCGAGCTCATTTTTCCCTGTCTGTCCCTTTCGTGGAAAGCGGAGACCAGGAATCCCAGCGTGGGGTGGGTTTAAAGGTATTCAAACCCTTTTGCTGGTACGTAATATTTTCTCTCTGCTCTCTTTGACATCGGGGACAAGAGGCCGGGGTTTGCCACAGTGCTTTAGCCAGTTTAACCAACCCCTTCATGGACCAGGAGGGCCATTCTATCGGGATCTACCAAAGTCAGTATCCCAAAGAATTCATTACTGCCTCTTCCAATTCCTCTGTTTTGAGGCCCAGGTTAGAGGTGACCCTTTTCAGCAGAACTTGGTGTGCCCTGAAACCATCCAGCAGAACCACCGAAGAAGGTCCTGCCACTGCCTCATTCAGCAACAAGGACGAAGAGGCCAGCAGCTGAGGTGGGGGAGGGGTCTCTGCTCAGGGTGCGGTGGTTCCCCTGGGACTCGAGGCGCGTGAGCCTTTGCAGTCAGAATCTGCGTCCAGGTGCAACGTCGAACTCTGTGGGATGGAGGACTGTTGTACTGATGCTCCACTCATGGAACCAGTCTCAGGAATCCCGCAGGGAAATCCCCACCAGTAAGACCATGGTCCAGACCACTGTCCTTGTGGCCATGCCCCCATTGGTGGCACTGTAGTGAAGCCAGGCATCAGGGCCGGAGCTTGTCTTGTTTGAATAGCCTCCTCCCTGTCCAAGAATGAGGTGCCGCTATCCGACGACCAGGGTGGTGCCGACTCAGAATATCTCACGGTGCTGTGTGGAGCATGGCGATGCACCAATGAGCGGCACAGAGAGCCCGAACTATGGGTAAGAAGGGACCAACCCTTGTCTTTGGGCTTCTTGTACAGACTAGGAGAGTGGAGTTGAGGCGCCACGGAAAACTGCCGCAAGGCCAGCAGTGTGTGTTGCTCCAGAGCCCCATAGTGGTGCTCTGCTCGGTGCCGGTCCTCCAGAGATCAGCGGCAAGAGCTCAGTCTCTCGCTGTCCTGACCCAGAGATCATGATCTTAACTCCAGGCACTGCCTGCACACCGGTGAACGGTACCTGTGAGACTGGGACTGCTGAGCAGATGTTAGCCAGCTTGCCCTTTGATAGGTTGCCTGCTGGTACCAGTGCCGAATCTCGGTGTGGCAGTCTGCTATCCCTCGGCATTGGTGGCACAGGCATTGCCAGGAGGGCCTTCATTGCCTCTGGGGTTGATGGCACCACTACATGGTGAGGTCCTTGACTGCAACCCAGAATCAGTGGGGACCCCGGTGCCGGGGTTGACGCTTGCAGCGGTGAGGGACCCTTCTGAGGCAGGGAAGATTGGCGGTCCAACGTGGGTCTCACACATTAGTCTTCTCCATTGGCAAGCGCCTCCACTCAGCGTGCCATCTTGGGCCCCTTTTTCGTTACTAGGGATGGTGACTGGTGTTGGAAAGATGAAGAAGGCACCAGAGGGGCACTGTGCGCTGAGATCATCACGCTCAGTACTGAGTCCGATCTGCTGGGCTCCAACACTGGTCTTAGCATTGATTCCATCAGGATGGCCTTGAGATGAATATCTCAGTCTTTCCTAGTCCATGGGCGAAAACTTTTACAGATATTGTACCTCACAGACATGCGCTTCCCCCAGATACTTTAGGCAACTTTGATGCGGGTCGCTTCTCAGTATAGGCTTCTTACACGAAGCGCAGGGTTCAAATCTCAGGGAACAGGGCATGCCCCGACCCTGGGGCTCTAACAACTAAAGTACTAGGACTATTACAAAATGGTGAACTATATACACTACAACAATGAACAAACGACTAGGTGTAGCAAGAGAACTTGCAAAGGCAAGAGATATTCCAGAACTGTCACTGGCAACAAGAAGGAACTAAGAGGGAGAGGATGCTGGCATCATCTATATGAAAGCACATGCATGTGCCACTGCAGGGGACACTAGAGCTGGCTTTTACAGGTACCACTAGGGGAAAACCTTTTCTGGCATTGGTGCATGTGGTGTGCAAACACACCTAAATTGGGAATGGACATGAGCAAGCACTCGAAGAAAACCTTTGCTTACTGCAGGGAGGAAACACAGCATAAACCTGGGTGGGATTCTGGCTAGGAAATACAAAATGCCATACATTTTTTGTTTGAGAAAAAGTGTCCATGGAAGTTTTCCTTTTAAACAAGCAAAACTTTTGTCACGTTGAGAATGGTCAGTTAACACTAAGGATTTTTTAATCTAAGACTTAGTATTTTCAAACTATCAATGTTTACGGACGCTTTCAGGAGTCAATATTAATATACCTGTATCAAAAGCAGTTATTTTAGCATTAACACAAACAGCACCTCAACCTACAGTAAAAACACAACCAAGACTTAATCATCACACAGTACAGGCTTTTTCTTTAAAAAAAAGTTTACATTTCAACAAGGAACATTATACATTAAGTTACAATATATATAGATTTGTCTCTCCTTAAACTTTATACAAACTGAAACATTCTTCAGATCCACACGATCAAGCTTATGTCTTAACAGCACAAAAAGGAAAAGAAGACATGTCAACCTTGCTGATTTCCAGCCTTGAACAAGAACCATGGAACCATGCCTTTTAGGTGATTTTTCTGCATTTTATCCAACAGTTTCTGCATGCACACATGCCTTATTATAAAGCTGACCACTTGCTCTTCATGATCAACTGACATAAGGAGGAAAGATTGGTGAAGAATTTGTTCATTTACAACCATGTGGAAGCTCAGAATTAGTAGGCTTGTACAACAAATGTATTGATTATGACAGAGTTAACTTTAGAAATATTTCGAATTCCTATTGAGCTCATAGCCAAATGCTTTGCATGTAAACTCAATAATAACTATGCAACATACTCAGAACAACACCAGCCTCGATTCTTCTTTCACTCACACTAGTTTAACACCGATGTAACTACAATGAAATCAACATAGTTAACACATGTGCATGAGAGGAGAATCAGGCCTTTTATCTGTAACCTTCAGTTGGAATCTAGTGAGCCAAAATACCGATTTGAGTACAATGAGTGGGCCTATCGGCCAGTCCACTTCAGCCTGTTTGAAACATAACACAAGTAATGTAAACATAACTTTGTAAGAGGAAAGTCTACGCTCTCTCAAAAGACAACACTGATAGAACTGGAGTGTACATTTGGAGGAAAAAGAATTGGAATTTAAAGCATTTGACATTTATTTTGAAACTGTAATTTGAATATCAGCCACAGAAACATTTAAAATAAAATTAATTATTTTACAATGTTCCACAAATAAAATAGGGAAAATGTTACTGCAAAAGCCTGGGATTAAAATTTTTATATTTATTTTTAATTTATTTCACTCCGTAACTGGCCCCCCTTTAAATGTATTGGCAAAAACTTCTGGTTCTATTCTTTTCAAGCTAGATTGGGAAAAGTCATCCTTAGCCTGCTATTCAAAATGGCCTAAAGGAGCATTTCCTTTAACACCCTGTATTCACCAAGAAATTCTATTTCCTTTGAAATTTCTCCTGCTTACTGTAGAATCAGATCATGTGTCATATTAGGAGGAATAGTAACTGGCAAAAAATAGCCCTCAGCATTGTCACTGGAGAAATAAGCAATAATTGATGGGAATTTAATCAGTCTTTCCTGGATGTGACATTTTTGCCTTAGATTTTTACATTAGTCATGAATCTAGAATTTTTTTTAAACCTGTCACTTTTAATTTTGAATATTAATATGCTGTTCTGAGTAAAGATTTCAATGTCAGTATCACAGAATATTGAAGAGGGTAATTTATCCTGGAAAGTACCAATTGAAATTGTAAGAGGAGCAGGAAAAGGTACTTGATATTCAGTAATAGCTGAGTGGGAAGAAGAATCCATTTCTAACATATTGCTGACAGAATTTTAAAGAAAAAGGTAATCCTGTATGTGTTGTACTCCAGGGCTATAAATGAATCAGGACAAAACATTCATTCTAGACAAGATGTTACAACTTTAACAGAAATATGAAATGCATAGCAAAATATCACTGGATTTACCCATAAAGAAATGTATAAGGCATACCACAAAAGAAATGAGTTTAAATGTAACCCATGAGACTCCATACAACTGGAGATTCTATAACTACACATGTGATGTAATGTTGGCTCTTACTTAAAAAAGAGCACAGTCCCTGTTGGAATATTCTAATTTAAACCACAAAAATTAGATTTAAACAATGTTAGTAGTTTTAGTGATACTCACTGGAGTAAAGACATTTGTACCTTAACTGATGCAGCATGTAAAGGTATTTGGAGTGCCTTAGCACAATGGGAGATTTCAAGGATCTTTTAGCTTTAAATGATCAAAAGTAAGGAAATTCAAGATTATTTCAGATTTCTAATATATAAAGACGTTTGTGCATACTTTGAACGCACATTAACAACAATATCAATCTGAACAGTTTTTATCCTTTATATGTACAAATAATACTTGTAATTCTTTTTCCTTTGCAAATCTGTAAGTAAAACCATAGCCCAACTGATCTTGCAAGTTATACAAACAAGTGAGTTGTTATGACTGAGTTATCAATTCCTGGAGATAGGGAGTTAATAATGGAAGTGCTGGTAGAGCTGAACCTCTAGTGGTTCTAAATGCTGTTTTATAAACAACATCTGAAGCCAACCATATTATTTAATTTCATAGCTGTGTTGTATCAGTTTTATTTCATTTATTGCTTAAAACTGATTCTAAGATATTTGTATGAGTCATTCATTACAAATTCTGCCTGGCACATAAAAATATAACTCAGTTCTTGCTGCTTGTTATGGACTTGACTTTGAGGAAGATAAAGAAAAAATATTCCTCTGATATTAATTCCATTAGCTCCTTAAATGCAACTGAACAGAAACAACAGAGACCCTTTTTCAGTCCTAATAGCTGTCTCGGGCAAAACTTGAAACCCATTTATTCTCTGTCCACCACAAAGACAGCTCGTCTGTATATTGTTTGTTTTTCTACTGCTTATCTCAGCACCATAGATGGCTTACAGATTTGGAATACTGTTTTTAATCATGGAATAACTAAAACCTATGCCATTACCATTGGCATATTAAATCATATGCCTATCTGAATGTAAAGTGTACGTGTACAAAGTAAGAGGGAAGTAAACTGAAATAGTATCACCAACCTTGCCACAGGAGATGCAACTGTTGCTTTTAGTCATTATGACCAGCTGATTGCTGCCCTTTCAGAATGAAGGATGCAGGCTGAGAAAATAAACCTCATGATAAAGCCAGAATGTTAAATGCATCAAAACATAATCCTCTTCTGCTCTGCAATCCATCTACTGTTCATCACTCAGTTTTATTTTCACCTGGCAATTTCACCTTTTCATCACTAGCATTTCTATCAAATGCAGCCCACATTTTTCAAGTAGCCATTGCCCTTGGCACTTTTAAAGTTCTGCATCTTGATTTCAAAAGACTATTTTTCTCTCAAAATGATTGCTATTGTTGATGCATTTAAGAGCAGATTCTGTTGTCTTTGGAGTACCAGGATAGGTGAAGGTTTCAAAGAGATTAGTGAGAATACGATTTTGATCCATATTATAAAACTCAGGGATTTAATTTTGGGAGACCTATTGAAATACTGAGCAAAATAGACCATCTGGATGGTATTTGAATTACTCAAAACTTAGAAAGGAAGAAGGGGGAGGTGTTCCACATGGGAACTGAATGACCTGGAATTGGCAGTGAACCGTATCAGCTGTAAATCAAAGCAGCTGTCTGTCAGAACTAGGGTATGGTGCCTACACGGACTGTCACAATGCCATTTTGAAGAATGGCATTGTTTGGAGAATATCCGCTTTCTTTTTCAAGGCATTTAGAGTCCTCTGAGTTGCAAATCCTTAATGCCTTCATGGATTTAAATAGTGGCAGAACTCTGGCAGTCTCTGATTCTATCTGCCTCCACAGACAATGCTTGTTCTCTGGGTTCTTGTTTAACTTGGCCCACACAAATGGTACCCTCTGGATTTTCTTCAACTTTAAAAGCAAAAACACAAAACAAAACATTAAGGTCAAAACTCCATTCATAACATTTAGCTCTTAAGAACTGTATATAATTAGAAGTAAAAAATGACTGTAGTTTGGGAAAACGATGATTTAGACTAACACATGAGGCATTTGAGAGATCAACATTATAGTAGTTTAACAAAGTCATACCACTTGCTGTGTTAAAACATGAAGAAAGCTGAATTGAATTTGCTTAAATAATAAACTAATGAACAAAAATCTGACATAGTTTTATGCATGAAAAAGAACAAATGGACCAGAATCTATAAAGTTACTTTCTCTATGGAGTTCTTTTTTTTTAACAATATAAGGAGTCCATGCTACAGGAACGAATCTTAAATGTCTCTGATCAACACACTGGGCCAAATTCCGCTATGATGAAAGGAAGTACTATCATATTGAAGATGCTGGAGTTGTAAGCAAATATGCCAGGACTGAACTTGGTCAATCCATTTATACACACAAACTTGTCATCTTAAACAAGTACTTTTGGGGAAGAGCATGTCAATGACCAGTTGTGCTTATGAAAGAGACAGATTACTCTAGAAAAGTTGTTTTAAAAAATAGCTTAAAACTTCATCCTCAGTACATAGAAATGACCTTGCCGGACAGGTTACCTGTTTTCATCAGTCAAGATCCTCTAGTCTTTAACTACCAGTCAGATGAGAGAGAGAAGCTGGATTATAAGGGATGATGTTAAATGACTTGCCCTGATTGTGTACTTGGGACCAGTATCTCAGAATGCTCAAAGTCCAACACAGAAAAGTTGATTTGTTCCTGTAAATGGTCTCAGTTTGGGCCTGCCTAATAGTATTGGACTAGTAGAGGAAAAATTCTGGATCTAGCTCTAGATTGTCTCCTGGCCTTTCACTCTCTAGGATTCTTCAACAGGATTACTTGGCTCCTTAAGACGACAAAGTATGTGCTGGTGTTTAGAAATATCTTCTCCAGACAATTAATAAGTGGCTTTGGTATGTTCTGAAAGGAGTCCCGTACACTTTCCAGGCCAAGAAAGATGATGACTATGAAGTGATGGGGTTATACAGCACAAATAGACTCATAGACTCATAGGTCAGAAGGGACCAATATGATCATCTAGTCTGACCTCCTGCACAAGGCAGGCCACAAAACCCTACCCATACACATAAACCCTACCCATACACAATGAGGTATCCATGAGGAATATGGAAAAGCCTCCAGAAAAATATAAAAGAGCTACATTTTGTTGTTAAATTGTCTCATTTCTTTAATTTTATTCCTGTTTTATTTTCTGTTATGTATAAAATATTTCTTTAAAAATTGACTCAATATTCTACCAATATTTTGGTTTTATGTATTTTAGAGAGATAGTACCAACTATCTTTAAAGGATAGACAGAATGGCAGATGGTCTAGAGAACAGTGGAGACATTTTTGATGACCTCTTTGGAATTCTTGTACCAAAAATAAAAACAGAATTTTTTAGGACAATAGTCAAGGCTAATTTTAAGAATTTGAAATAGCTTCAAAAACAGCATTCCACTGCAACAGACTGGAAAGTCCAAGGCAATTTTAGATACATTTAAACACTGAGATTTTGGTTGACTTAAATTAGAAATAGATGATACAATCAGTAAATGTATGTATGTCCCCTTGCATAATTTGATATTAATTTCAGTCTATTTAATGCTTTCCCTATATTTTCAATTTTCAAAGTATGCAGAATTTAGTACTGAAAAAACATAGATGCACTGCAAAAGTTATCAGTGAGGAAGCTGGAGGGGGCTTGGCAGCTGGTTAGGAGAGAGTTATGACTTGGCATTTTCAAATATATGGGAGGCAATTTGGAATTGTAGGATAAGCACATTCTTAGCTAGATATTTCTGCTAAACTGCTGAGACGTTACAATTCAGAATTCTCAGATACCAAGAAAAATGGGGCTATTTGCAGTTATTATTTCTAGCTGTCTGCAGACTCAGGAAGACAAGATTGCTTCAGTTTACATGTGGTCCATGTTTGGAGGATTTACTTCACAACTTTAGGGTTCAAAGCTTTAGGGTTTTTTAAATGAAAGCCTAGCTTCTGGACCACAATTTGTTAGTAGAAGAAGTGTTCTATACCAAATTCTATGGCAGAAGTTTCACAAAATACAAGACCCTGATGACACGGGCTTTTTGGGGCTCCTTATTCTATGAAAGGAAAACATTTTTGTTTGGCTTAACTGTGATTTTTTTTTTGGGTGTATTTTCTGAGAAGTGTTTAAAACCCCAAGCAATTATATAATTAAAGAAGTTGCAACTGATCATCCCTACACTCTGCTGGGAGAAATGAGCACGCCCAAGACGACAATTTGAGTGATTTCTTAGAAACTAGCTTGGGGGGGGAGGAATGTGCACAGGAAGTCACACAACATTTTCAAGTTGCTTATGTTTTGAACAGTTTAAATGCATTTAAAAAAACAAACAAAAAACTCTAACAAAAATTTCTTGTTGAAACTCAGTTTACCAAAATATCCAGGGCTTTTGTTAAACTAAAATATTTTATTTACTAAAAACTGATTTTTAGTAAACTAAATATTTTTGTTTAGCAAAAAGCAGTTTTCAGTAAATGAAAAGAATTGATGAAGTTTGAGTAAAAAATCATGAAAAACTCCACAAACTGAAATTTTTTAAAAGTCCACAGTTTTTGACACAAGCAAGTTTTCAAAAAGAGGCCATTTTCAGTAAAAAACAAAACAAAACAAAACACAAAAAAACCCCAAAAAAAAAACACTTTAAAAATTTCAAGTAGCTGTTTTAGAAATTAAGTGGTATCTGCTCATTCAGTTATTTGAAGGAGATTCCTGGTGATCATAGATTCCCCATGGCATCCCAGAACACACATGGATAAGAAAATTAATTCTCAAAGTATGCATTTAAATACCACTGGCAGATTTAAACTTACTAAGAGCTGGATGGTTGTCTACAATCCGTATTGGAATGGTCTGGACATCTCCCAAAAGAAACTGATGGATCCCTCCCTCCAGGCTTCCTGTATCCTCTACACCTCCAACAGTTACCAGTTGGCCCATAGTGACCAGATTTTGATCTGGTACAGGCAGATTTCCAAGAGCAGAGGCAGTACTGTTGCTCTGGGTTACACTGGCACCTGTATGAAGGTTGGGTCCCTGACTGAGTACTAGAGAGTGGTTGGTTATCACACTCCCTATAGAATCCAGAAGACTTGCAGGATTGGGAGGAGAATGGTTATTTACTGCTATCAGGGCTGTTGTTCCATCCATGGAGGTGAATGTTGGCTGCAGCTGTAATCCCTGTGAAACAGAAGACAGTGAGTCAATAGCACAGTGTTTCTATATCAATCAATACCACAGTGTGAAGAGTCTGTGACCCTCAAGGCTCTTAATTGGGGCCCGTGGGGTGACTATGTCAAAAAGAAATTTGCATTTGATTATGAATGAAGGCTGTGTTCCCCAACAGTGCTTTTTCCTGTGAGGAGAATGGGTGTGAAGAGCAAAGCAGTTTGCCTCTGAGCAGCTGCTTCTTTAAAAGGAGGGAGCAGGCAGTGAGAGAGCAGAGGGCAGGTACCATGTGGTCTTCACAGGAGGAGGATGGGAGCAAGCAAGCAAAATGCAGTGCTGAAGAAGGTGGAGTATCCAGAAACAACAGCAGAGGGAAGAGGGGCAGTGATAGCAAGGGTCTCTCAAAAACAGGTAGAGGTCAGCAGCAACTGATTTTACGGGTGTCATACTCCTAGTGTAATTCCATTCAGGAACATCATGGGCCCTCAATAATCAACTTTAATTGATTTTGGGGAGGAGAGAATAGGTTCTGGGCAGATAAAAGGAAATAAGCCAGAAAAGATAAATTATTGGGGTGGGGGAGTGGATATGCCTGAGGAAGATGGACTGAGGGAAGGAGGGAAAGATTTGCAGTTTTGTTTGTGGAGGGAGCAATAAGTTGAGTTCCTGGGGGCCGGTTGGAGTAGGATAAGATTGCAGTTTCTAGGGAAGGAAAACTACAGTTTCCGGGCCTGAGTTGGGAGCTACTTTTTGGTTCTCAAAACAGTTTAAGAACAGAGAAAAGGGAAATAAAATGGCAGCTTCAGACTGCCTTTCCCTCACAATTGTGGCCTTTCCCCATTATCAAATAATATTTTTAGCCCTCAGGAAAACGGCTGGACACCACTAGTGTAAGAGGAGTGGCTCACTGACTGTATCTATCCTATCTCATCTTTACAAGAACCCCTGGATCTAACAGTGTTCACAGGATAGCAGTATTTCACTTACACTCTAAGTAAAAGCCAAAATGCATAAAAATACAAGGAAGTTGCCAGAGAGGGGGCTGACAGGTACTTCAGATCTGGCTTCCCGTAGCAAAAATTAATGGAGCGAGTATATGAGATAATTAACAGAGAGAAAGCTTATAGTCCTCAACCTCGCCATCAGGATTCCCAGAACAGCAGGGAACAATCAGAACAGGTTGAAATTCTGGCAATCTGGGTGAAGGTGTTAGAGAACTTGACTGTACCTGAAGCTGTGCAAATATCTTGGGCTGGAGTGAAGAGAGTGAGGACAACAGCTGAGCTGTCTCTGGAGGCAAGTTCTCCCCAGTCTGACTGGATTCCACTTTGGTGATGATTGGTTCTCCTGGTGAACTCCCTGCAGCACCACAGAGACCAAATGAACAGAGACTACAACAAAGTTTCTGTTAGTTTACAGAGCTCTTAAAATCTAACTGGACCTGATGAACAAAAGCTTGAATGCATAATATCACAACACTGAAACATATAAAAGCATTTATATTTACATAATTGATAGTCTGTTATTTCTGTAGAAAAACTTAGATACCAAGGGAAGGAAAACAGGTTGGATGTGGGAAAAAGTAAATACAGGGGTGCACAAAGTTAGAGTTTAAATAAACTACTAAGGGGAGTGAAGTAATTGCTCCCTAGAATTCCTGTTAAATTCTAAGTTATAAATTCATGGGAATCTAAAAGCAAAACAATTTCCATCAAAGCAGTAAGCAAATTATTTGAACATACATACACCCTAGATAAAAGCACAGAGAATAGGAGGGAAGACTGAGAAAGACAAAATTAACTATGAAGTACATGGTTCTTCAATAAAGTCTTATGCAAAAAATCCTATAAGTTTCTCACCACTGGTTTTCTGCAAGTGAGTAATTGCAATAAAGGTAACTATTTTACAAAGCCCTTTTATCCAGAAGCCCTTCTGGATCCCAGACTATTGTATTTTCCCATGAATATCCCTATTTTATGGAAGTTTGGTTGCCCCCAAGACATTTGTAAAATCAAGATTTGCCTAGATGGTTTCCCCAAAAATCCTCCATTAGATCATCGTATATTCAGTCTCTATGAGACTCAAAATATTTGCAATTTAATTAATGACTCAAGTCTTAGACAGATATGCAGTTGCATTGACTCAGTCTCCTTGCTATCTTACAATTTTACCTCTGAAATCAGCAGGTAATTTTTTTCAGCAAAAAATCACACAGGATTTTCAGTAACATGAGGAGTGGAGGAAAAGTCCTTCAGCATGAACTCAGTCACAAACTCTAGCTGCTTATGAGATAATCCCTGACTCTCTCTGAGTACGATTATCTTAGCATACTGCAGTTGGTACAGTGATGCTGTGGATCTTTTTAATACTATACAATTAATCTTTTGTGTGTCGGGGGAGGGACTATTGCTTGATGTCCCATACTATCGCAGCACAGGTTCCATTTTCTAGTCTGTGTATTAAATACATCACATAAATGTTCTGTAGCTGTTTATTAATTCCATATGTATATGGAACATATATCACAATAGATGTGAAAAAGAATCAAGGGAACAAATAAAGACTTATAAAGCTAGATAATGACAGGGATTCTATGCTTAGGGGAGGATAGGAAAAATGGCACCATATGCTGAAGGAGATATATTGAAAGAGAAATGGAGAAGGGCTACACCGGGACACACAGCAGTGCCACATGAAGACCAAAGAACTTGGGCAGGTGTACCAGAAGACAAGGGAGGCAAACAGTCATTCTTCTGCACCACAGATATGCCATTTCTACAATGAGCTGCCTGCAGTTCTCAGCAGCAACCCTACCACTACCCCCAAACACAATGTGGATACCTCTTTGGAGTCTCAGTCCTGGGCCACCTCAGGCAACAACTAGGATGACATTTTGGAGAAGGAAGGAGGGGACTAGGAGAATGGGAGACAGGCGTGCGGGGATCCATTCTCCCCAAGAGCCATTTTTAACTACGGAGCAGTCCAGACAGTTGCAGGACGACATTGTGGCTGAGCGTGATGCTGGGAAGGCACCCAGCATATGGTGAGCATCTAGTCTGGCGAGTACGCAATTCCAATAAAACTGTAGGGCTTATATCCTCTTACGTTTTATGTTTAATATGAAAAAAGTTAGGTGCAGTGAGTATCTGCTTCCCAATAGCTGCTCCAGCTATGCTGAGGGCGGCCTCCAGAAAAGACTGTTTATATATGCAGGGATATCTTGTGAATCCTCCATGGAGATCTGCAGGAAACTTTCCTGGAGGTACTCCGCAACCATTTGCAGGTTTCTGGGTAGGGCTGCCTTATTTCTTCCACCATGGCAGAGCACTTCCCCACACCACTCCAGTATTTATTCTGCTGACATCATTGTGGTACACAGCATAGCAGCATAAGGATCATGTCTGTACCCAGATGCTTGCAGCATGTGTTCTCTTTCCACCTCTGTTACCCTCAGGAGACTGATATCACATAGGGCCACCTAGGGGAGATGGTGGAAG
This sequence comes from Mesoclemmys tuberculata, assembly GCA_007922155.1. Taxonomy (NCBI): domain Eukaryota; kingdom Metazoa; phylum Chordata; order Testudines; family Chelidae; genus Mesoclemmys; species Mesoclemmys tuberculata. Next base: position 19,185,590 of record ML675620.1, read on the forward strand.
TTTTCAGTTCAAATGTTTGTACCACAAATAGAGCATGTGATTTCCCACCCATGGTGATTTCTGGGTCCCGCAACTGTGGTTTCCCTAATATGCTAGACCTTTAAGTGGCAAAGATCAGCTCTGACCTCAGAATCTGCATGCCCAGGGCAACTACTATCAGCAGTATTAAGGGAAGGGACGGGAGGGTTCCTGTGTTCTCACATCCCCCACCCACCCTCTGGAGCTGTCTCAGACAAAGATGACATTTTGGGAGGCTTAAAGCTGGTCCTCATTCTCCAAGCACCATCCATTTGGCTAAGGGGAGGGGGCATGATCCTCTTTGCTCCTGAAGCAGGTTGCCCACAAGTTGCAGCACAAGTCCTGTTGGCCATGTTGCTGGCCCATATTCACCATGGCTGGAACAGCAAATCAGTTCACTGTATAGCTAGGGATACTGATTAAATTCTTGGCTTGCACTTCAATGTAATAAGGGGAGTGATTTTTAAATAGCAACTTAGAACCTGACTCAGAGTATGAACTGCCAATGGTTGCCTTGTACTTTGCATGCCTTATAGTGGAAAGCTTGGCCTTCAGCACATCCTTCATACTGGCAGAGAGGCTTTCGCAGATTAGAAGGAAAAAGAGAACGCACGATGACATGGACAACAAGATAATGAATGCCTCTGGGACGGCTGACATGGAGCTTAGAGTCTGAATGACTTGTCTGAAAAATTGGACATAGACACGGAGAGCAGGAGACCATCCCACGAGCATGAGCATGCCATGCAGGATGAGATGCTGTGGATTATGAAGGACCAATCAGACCTGTTGAGGTGTATGGCTGAGCTTCAAGAAAAGCAACTCGAGGCTAGACACCCTCTGCAGAATAGCCTGAAAACATCGCCCTATTCCCAATCCCCCTCCCCCAAACATTCCCAGGAGGCGAGAGTGCAGGGGAGGTAGGGAAGGTGCAGTATCCCTTCCACTCGACATCAGGAGAGGGTTCTGAGAGCAAAAGACAGTTATTCAAAGATCTTTGATGGACAAGACTTCTGTGCTTTCACAGACAAGCTGACTTGGTTTCTCCCCTTCCAATTTTATCACACGATTTGCTCAAGGTTCAATTACTTTCCTGCGCTTTCAGTTTCTTTATATCTGTACAATAAAAATCAACATTTTGCAAATGAAATACTCTTTACTCCAAGCATGGAAGTTTGGTGTGGGGAGGGAAGAGAGGTGTAGAGAAAATGACGCAACAGAGGGGATGGTATGGGAAGGCAGAACGCAGATAAGCGGCGCACATTACTTTGGCTCATTACTGAAATGAGTTTTCAAGGTCTCCCAGAGATGCAGAGCTCCTCACTGAGCTCTACTTATTGCCTTGGTATCTGGCTGCTCAAAATGAGCTGCCAACCTTTCTGCCTCCCCACTTCACCCCTGTGAAAACTTCTCTCCCTTTGCCTCACAGACATTATGGAGCTCACAGCAGGCAGCGATAGCAATGGGAACATTGCTTTCACTGAGGTCTAACCGAGGCCCGGTCTACACTTACCTTTGCGATTCGGCGGCAGTCGATGGAAGATATGCAAGTGACGTAAATCACTTGCTTATCTCCCGTCGACTTTGCAGCGTCTGCTCCGCGCGGCATCCATAATGTGCTGCGTCGAAGGGAACAGCGCTCCCTTTGACGCAGCGCTATGCCACTTACCAGGGTGGTTTTCCTGCGTCGCTTGCTGGATCGACTGAGTGGGTCTACACAGAATCCTCAGTTGATCCAGAGCAATCGATCTGACAGCGGTGAATTTGCCGCCATCAGTGTAGACCCAGCCCTAGTAAGCAAATTGCACCAGCGACACTTTAAACATACAAAGGCATATTCCAGCACCATTCTGCACTTGCTCAGCCTATTGTTGAACAGCTCCTTATTGTTGTCCAGATGGCAAGTGCATAGCTTCATGAGCCATGGGAGCAAGGGGTAGGCTGGGTCTCCCAGGATCACTATTGGCTGGATCCCTATTCAACATCATCAATGATTATTTTGCGATCCAGAAAGAGCCCCTAATTGCAGCTTTCGGAACAGACCTGTGTTCTTAAAGATGCATGCATCTTGCACCTTTCCTGACCATCCCATGCTGATGTTGGTGAAACAACCCCTATGATTCCCCACTGCTTGCAACACCATTGAAAAGTATCCCTTTCAATTTATGTATCCTTTGGCAAGGTGGCCTGCTGCCAAGATAGGGATATGCGTGCCATCTATCACCCCACTGCAGTAAGGGAACCCCAATGCAGCCAAACCATCTACTATGTCCTGCACATTGCCCACAGTCACTACCCCGCTTAGCTGAAGTCAATTAATAGCCCTGCATATTTGGATCACAACAGCTTCCATGGGGATTTGTCAACTCCAAATTGATTCCCCAATGCCTGGTAACAGTATGACACTGCAAGCTTCCACATAGTGATCACCACTTACTTCTCCATTGTGAAAGCAGGTCTCATTTTAGTGTTGCTGTGCTTCAGGGCTGGGGAAAGCTCCACGCAAAGTTCTTTGAAAGTGGCTTCCACATTCAAAAGCTCTGCAGCCACTGCTCATCATCCCATAACTGTATAACAACGCAATCTCACTAGCCAGTGCTTGTTTCCTGGGACCAGAAATCGTGTGCTACTGTGTTCAGCTGCTGCATGACTGCCAGCAGTAACAGGGAATTATTTGATTCTGTGGCTTGCAGCAGGGTTGCTTGACTGACATTGCAATGTTCTGCATGGTGGCTCCTATCTCGGCTCTGGAAATACTGCAGGATAAGGCACAAGCTGTTTGTGATGCTCACAACAAGAGTGAAGAGCTGGGCGGGCTCCATGCTTCTTGGGCTATGGCATATGTGTGGCTAAACCAGGCTTTTGAAAAACGTTGTGAAAAAGTATGGGTTGTTTGTCGTTGATATCAGGGTAGGAAGGGAGGAAACTGTATCATGGGAAGTCAAAACCATGTTCCCATTCCACACTGCGACAATGTTTTGGTCCCATAAGGCATTGCAAGCTCTTCCAAAACCCCCTGCAGCTGGTTGCACTGTGGGATAGGTAGCCATGTTGCATTGCTCTCTGCATCGATGCAAGAGCTGCTAGTGAGGATGCACTCCACTGAGACCATGAGCATGATATGGATATGCCTGACCGACTTAATTACTGCAGCAGTTGGATGTTGACTTAAATTAAATTGATGTTGCTCCTAGGGATATGGCTACACTACAAAGTAAGAGATAGACAAAGGAAAGTGTAGATCCTCTACTTAGCTGGATAAGAAGACCTAATAACTGCTGACATCAAGAAAGCTGAGGTGCTTAATGCCTATTTTGTTTCAGTCTACACTAAAAAGTTAATGATGACCACATACTCAACACAATTAATATTAACAAGCAGGGGGAAGAAATGCAAGCCAAAATAGAAAAAGAACAGATAAAACATTATTTAGAAAAGTGTGAGGTATTCAAGTCAGCAGAAATTCATCCTAGCGTACGGAACTAGCTGAAGCAATCTCGGAGCCATTAGCAATTATCTTGGTGAACTTCTGGAGGACAGGAGAGGTCCCAGGAGACTGAAGAAGGACAAACATAGTAACTATCTTTAAAAAGGGGAGCAAAGAGGACCTGGAGACTTATAGATCAGTCAGCCTAACTTCAATACCTGGAAAGATACTGAAGCAAATTATTAAACCATCTGTAAGCATCTGAAGGATAATAAAGGTTATAATGAAGATTATAAAGAATAGTCAGCATTGATTTGTCAAGAATAAATCATGCCAAATCAACTTAATTTTCTACTTTGATAGGATTACTGATGTAGTGGCTATGGGAAGCAGAAGCCATAAAATACCTTGATTTTAGTAAGGCTTTTAACACAGTTCTGCATGACATTCTCATACACAAACTAGGAAAATGTGGTCTAGATGAAATTTCTATAAGGTGGGTGCACAAACAGTTGAACGACCATATTCAAAGAGTAGTTATCAATCGCTTGCTGTCAAATCAGGAGTGCATATCTTGTGGGGTTCCGCAGGGGATCAATCCTGGGTGCAGTACTATTCAATATTTTCATTAAATGACTTGGATAATGGAGTTGAAAGTATGCTGATAAAATTTATAGATCATCTCAAAATGGGAGGGATTGCAATCATTTTGGAGGACAAGTTTAAAATTCAAAATGACCTTGACAAATCAGAGAATTGGTCTGAATTCAACAAGATGAACTTCAACAAAGACCAGTACAAAGTACTTCACTTAGGAAGGAAAAATCAAATGCACAACTACACAATGGGAAATAACTGGCTACATGGTAATAATGCTGAAAAGGATCCGGGGATTATAGCGGAACACAAACTAAATATGATTCGCCAATTTGCTGCAGGTGTAAAAAAGGCTAATAAGATTCTGGGGTCTATTAACAAGAACGTTGTGTGTATGACATGGGAGGTAATTCTCCCACTATACTTGACACTGGTGAGGCCCCAGATGGAGTACTATGTCCAATTCTGGGCACCACAATTTAGAAAAGATGTAGACAAATTGGAAAAAGAGTCCTGAAAAGAGCAACAAAAGTGGTGAAAGGTTTAAAAAAAAATGACCTATGAGGATAAAATTACAAAACTGGCATGTTTAGTCTTGAGAAAAGACGACGGAGGGAGGAACTTATAAAAGTCTTCCAATACAATATGTTGAGTCTTGTTATAAAGAGGATGGTGGTCGACTGTTCTCTTTGTCCTCTGAAGGTAGCACAAGAAGGCGTTTAATCTGCAGCAAGGGAGATTCCTAGATATTAGGAAAAACTTTCTAACTGTAATAGTAGTTAAGATCTGCAATAGGCTTCGAAAGAAGGTCATGGAGTCCCCATCGTTGGAAGCTTTTAAAAAAAAGATGGACGAGCACCTGTCAGGGATGGTCTAAATTTAGTTGGTCCTGCCACAGCAGAGGGGGCTTGACTTAGTGACTTCTCAAGGTCCCTTCTAGCTCTACCTTTTTATGATTAATACATCCCTACAGGATCAAATAGAAGACAAAACAAGCTGAAAAGAAGAGCATTCTAATTCTACCCAATATAGCCATGCATGCAGGCTCTGCAGAAAGATGAATAAACCCACATCTCTCTGAATTCAGTCATCTGACTGACAATATCTCACTGGGTGCTTACATGTTTCATGGGCTCATTTGTCTTTGGGAGCCATCTGTGGGGCCAAAATAAAACAAGATCTGATTTTCCTTCATGCCTGCCAGCATTTAGGAACCAAATACGATAAGCCTACCCACTCTCACATTATTGAGCCCTATTTCTAAATGGCTTCTGGAGCCACAAATACCCCCTGCCTATCCAAAATACATAAATACCTCCAGTCACGACTTATTTTTAGGATAAAAGTGAATGCTATGTATCTGGTGGTTCTGTAAGATCCCCCTTTCTCGAACATGAAAGCCTTCCTCAAAAAAGGGACACTTCAATTATTAAGCCTAAAAATTGACCTCCTGTACTCTGACAGTTGCCCAGATTGAAATTCTTACCTTAAGAGTTCCAAACATAGGGGGTGTTTTTCAGTTCAAACTGATCCATTGCAGCAACACCAGCTAAAATAAAAGTTAAAAACAAAGGCCCAGCTTAGTGTGCAACTCACTGTAAATACACTGGTGTACATAGAGGATCTCGTCATGAATCAGGTGCACCAGGTTATTTAAGAAGATTCACACATTAAGCCAAACATTTGTTTTTATATTCTTCCCACTACAACAAGGGTAAGAACCAGTTGTGTGTGTGTGTGTGTGTGTGTAATGTGGGATGGGGGCTACATGCCAGGAATCTTTCAGGCAAGAACTGCAACACAGGATAACCACCTGTGTGGGTAAATCTTTAAGCATAACAACCTTGATAGTGCCCCTTCAATATGCTATAATAGCATCTTCTGTCCAATATTCCAGACAAGAGATTACAGTCCCTGTCCCCAGGAAACAAAGATACAGGATAGCCAACTTGATTAGGCTGTTGAATTAACTAAAGCGCAGATCTCTACAGTGTTACTTAAACATCTTGCAAGAAGACAATCAGGGTCTTTCACAGGGTTGCTATTGCTCCCCTCCTAAAACTGCCAGGTTTCCCCAAGAGATTCACATCAATCATGTTAAACAAAAACAGGAGAAAGACCAGGGAAGGACTCTCTTCTGTGTCCCATGTTTACCAGGGGAAGGAACTGTCTAGATCAAATATTCTTGAAATTGAGAGATTATTACTTGCCCCATTAGAAGCATGTGTAGGGGGAGGGGGGAATAGTTTGTTTTAAATTTACTAACGAGGACCCTGATCCAGCAAAGCATGTAAGCCTATGGATATCTTAAAACATATGAGTAGGTTTAAGTCATAAGCTTTAGAATTTTGGTTTGCTATATATGTTTTAATCTGAAAGAGTAATAGTAGAAATCTACTTATGGCAAAGACGAGATAGTCCAATGAACCTCTCTCAACAACAGATCTTAGAGCAGAATCCATTTTGACAGGGCAACTTCCTTCAGAAATCCACATTCTGGCTTTTCTTCACTCCCTTGTTAAATGGTACAGTGACTACTGTGAAAAGATACTTCCATCTGTTCATGCATTCATAAGAAAGATGCTACTTCACAAGAATGGCTTTTGAGAAAGAGTACAAGAAATACGTCTTACTGCCCATTGTCAGCTAAAATCTGTATTTTTATAATAAAAGTTAAAATGAATATCTCACTTCAATGAAATAAACCAATAAAGGTGAAGAAAACAACGATTTGAGAAAGTCCTGACGACAGAATCAAAGTCTAAGACTTAGTGCCTGGTCCTGCACAGATGAAATCAATGGGTGTTTTGTCACTGATTTTACTAGAACCAAGCACATGGGCCCCGATTCAGCAAGGTGCCTTATCATGTGCTTAACTTCAAGCACATGAAAGCTCCCAACACTCACATGCTTACAGTTAGGCATGTACTCAAGTAGCTTGCTGAATTGGGGCCCTTACTGGGGCCAATTCAGCACCCTTCTGCACCGTTCCATTAAGCAACTGCTAAAAGATTCTCTACACAGATGTTCTAAATCAGGGGCAATCAATCATTTTTGTCAAGGTCCAAATTTCTTGGTCGAGGTAGTGTCAAGGTCCAGACTCCAGAGAAAATAATAAAAAAAAAACCAACAACAATAAGTAAATAAAAGATTTTGGGGTCCTTTCAAAAGCATCTGGCAGTCCAGATTTGGCCCATGGTCTGCCTACTGACTACCCCTGTCCTAAGCATTTCCTCTCAACCCAAATTTTTCTGCTCTTCAATAAGTCTTACTAAGTCTAACAAAACCCAAATTTTCACATGGAAGAGGATGTCATAAAAGTCTGCAGTTTTCATCACTGCTATCTGCCATATCAGGAATCGAAATAAGTTCCTCAGACATGTGGTAAGGAGGCGGGCGGGAGAGAATCACTTCTTGGTGTATTCAAATAAGGGAAAATATTGGCAAGATCTCTAAAGACCAGGCAGGACATCTGCACTTTTGTAATGCATGTGACAAAAACAAAAATTGAACACAAAGAAGATATCAACTGTTCCTACCCTCTGTAGATGGTGAGGCAAATGTAACAGTCACTGTTTCTGTGAGAACATTCCCACCATCTGTGGTCCACTGGAGCTGAAAAGAAAAAGACTCAGTTCTCAGAAATGGGAAGTGTGCTGAGCAGATTTCCTACAGATTCAAAGCACTGTGAAAACCAGTGTCCAAAATGTCATTGCCTTATTTCTTTATACTGTGTTTTCTCTACGTTTTTGTATTATTTTTAAAAACTCTTGAAGGTGAAGCACTGTACTTTTAAAAGGATTGTAAAACACTCTCTGTCTGGAAGGCTAAATGACTTTAAAACTGAAAATAAATATATTTTAAACACAAACTATTTGCAAATAATTTTCTTTCATTTACAAGCTGAAACTTGAATCCAAGGTCCTGCATGTCTCCTGCAAAAAATAGACAACATCAGAAACTCCTAAGAAGGGTAAAGGAATTCTGTGCCCTGCCCTGCTTTAGAAGAGATCATCAGCTATCGCAGGAGAACCAGCCCTGGCAGATATTAAAAAAACAAACTTTTCAGCTTTTGTGTAAAATATATTTCTGAATTAAGTTCTTAAACACAATATGGTATTTACTTACTTTTTAAACCAAATATTTCAATTCACCTTGAAATGCTATGAAATTAAAGCACCACCAGACCAGTGATACACAACCCGAGGCTCTTGAAACCTCACTTCGCCCTGCATGCGTTAGCTTTGAGTGAGGCATCACCTAGTGGCTGTCTGGGTTTGAGACAGCCAAAGACCCAATGGGAGTCACCAAATCTTGATGCCACTTTCTCTACAAGATACACACACAAATAAATAATCCATCCATCCCTCATCAATAGTTCTCTCTCACCTGCATTGCTGCAACCTCATTCTCTCTAGTCTCCTCATTTCACCCCCCTCTAGTCCATTCTGAATGCAGCAGCCAATATTTTCATCTTTACTCACCACCCAAACCACATCACTCCACTCTTCAAATACCTCTGCTAGCTGCCCCTCATCTAGAGAGTCAAGTTTAAAATTCACATTGCTGTCTTCAAGGTCCTGCACCTGCTTTCATCTCAACTCTTATTTATTACTATGTCCCACCTTAAAGGATGCCAGTCCCTTACTTTCCTTCTTGTCTCCATACCTTCTTCCATGCTACCCCATACATGCAAAAGAGACTTCCCATTCCAGTGTTCAAGGCATTCATCCTTCATTCAGATTCCAATTAAAAACCTACTTCTCCTACAAGGCCTACAAATGCTAATCCATGTCAATATAACATCATCACCAACCCAGTTCTCCTAGTGCGCGGCATCCTTCTGTGTCTTCCCAAAGTGTTTTTGTCTGATCTTTGGCTCTTCAATGTTAACCTCTAGGCTAAATATTAAACATGCATCCAATTTACAGGACCAAATGCACTTGGGGGCAGAGGAGGAGGGCCTGTCTATCATAATAGCCTATGTCAAACAGCATAAAATCTTGTCCACATTGCACTCTGGCAGAATTGAGTTTGCCAGTTCCTTGGCAACTCCTTCATAGCTAATTAAAAAAATCCTGTCTTACAATTGGAGAAATCATTGTCAATACTTGTCCTAAATTACTCACTCGATGAGAAGAAAATTAAGGGGCAACATACATTAGAGGTACTGTGCACTTGTAAAGATTTATATTTTGTATTTACTTTTAGACACATTTACTATATAGTAGAATAATAGTACTTAGCGTTAATATACCACTTTACACTTCCAAAACACTGTACAGACATTAACTAATCCACATGAAGTAGTCAGGTAAGTTTCATCCCCATTTTACAGATGGGGAAAGTGAAACAGACTTGTGAAGTGACTTCGCTATGGCCACATTGTGGTAGACAGGGGTGCTGGAACAAGTTTTATAGTAGGGGTCCTGAGAGCCATAGAACCAAACTGCAAACCTTGTACATGATGGAAACCATTCCAATCCAGGGGGTGTGGCAGAGCCCCTAGCATCCCTAGTTCCAGCACCCATGGTGGTAGACCAAGGATTGAAACTCAGGGCCTCTGAATGCTATCCTCATTTCTTTGACCACACTGCCTTAAATTCATGTCTTCATTGTGTGCCTCAGTGGTGCACAAATTATCAACTGTTAGCAATATATTGATAATATGTGACTACTAAAAGCCTAAATTTAATCAATCTTAACTCAGGCATAACTTCCTTTGAAACTTTTACTAGTAGGAATACAAAGTCAGTAGGACCTTTGGCTGAATAAGGGCCACACTGTAAAATCAAAGTTAGGGCTTCAGGGATTCATCTCAGAGATTCAGAAAGAAAGAAGGAGAAGAGAGAGCAAAGCTCCAATAATACCGTTGCTGGGATGCTTTCTGAGTTATACACCATCTCCCCATTTCCCAGGGACTTCTGCACCTCATGGATGTGGTTCTTGATGTCATTCACAGTTGGGAAGAAGGACAAGTTATGCCTCTCTGGCACCTCATCAGGCTTGAATAATTCTCGTTCCACAAACTTTCTGTCGAGTATTGGAAATGGGAGGGGCATAAAGGGGGTTTCAAAAGTTAAAACACACTTACAATACTAGGTTTTCCCTCTTTCTTCTATAGCCACCCGTCTCTGCCCTCAAATATATTCCAAGCATGTTAAGAATTATAAGACAAGAACAAGTTAGTAGATCCTATGACATGGCTCCTCTGTCCTGGAAATTTTACAGAGCTAACTCAGTAAAATGTACTTTTTCAACACTACGAAGAAAAGCAGCACTAAGTGGTGATTTGGTCTGAGGCAGTGGGTGGAACTGAAATACCAGATAGTTACATCTAAGGTAAAGACTGGTAAAAACTGAGATGCTAATGTCACATGTGGGGATAAATTCAGCTAATGCTATATGTGGGGATAAATTCATGAAAGAGCAGAATTGCCACGAAGCTGCAACTCAAATTAACCGAATGCATAGTTGATATAGTTCTATGGAAAAAAGGCAGTATAGTTAGCAGAATAGATTATGCTATACCTTAGTTGTTTCCGCACTGCATAGACTTGTTCTATTCCCTGGGACACCAGTTCTCGGATCTTATCCGCTACTTGTGGGTGAAGTCGGGAGGGTAACGTACAGTTCTCATCTCTTACTGCATCTTCCTCTTCCTCAGGAGACGATATGGGGAAAGTGGATGGTGAAGGAGGGAGGCAGGAGGTCTCCATTTCATGATACTGGTGGGCTTGCTGGGTGGGTAACTGCACATACCATCTGACAAGGAGGAGAGTTTCCAGGTACAATTTCAAAGCAAAGAGAGTAAAATAAAATCACTTATTTAAATCCTTCCCCAGGAAGGGAATAATGCTATTGAATGAAGATCCTCTAACCAGGCCATCAAAAGGACTTGTATATATACAACTGGCAGCATTCATTACTAGCATACACAGCTTTCTCCCTCCCCCAGATAGGGACAGTGACTATTTCTACCTTGTATGTCAAACATCTACATAGTTAAAGTTAAAGTTAAAGTAACAACCTGTAAAAGTTTTGAGTACAAACCTAAAACAAAAAAATCAAAAAAACAAAACAAAAACACAAAAAAACAACTCCCCCCCAATTACTATGTTATTTCAAGAAGCTTTAAATCTATGCCCCAAAGCTTCCATGAAAGTGTATATATACTGCAGTACAGCATTTTTGGCTTGGGCTCTGAATGGAATTTTCATTGAGCCACCCCCTCTCACTGTATCTCTGTACTACACCAACAGTACCATCCTCTCTCTTTTTATGTGACACTCTTCAATTGACAAGAAAAGTGGCTATATATCTAGATGAGATTTTCTTCCTCTCTCACTCCCCCAGATCCACATATTGCTCTGTAGCAGTCCCCAACACAGACGGCCCAGTAATGGAGAGAATCAACTGGGAGTCAAACGCAGATCTCCCAAATGGCAATGCAGACATGCAGAGGGTGCTGAATCAGTCCATAAGGGAGGCATTTTAATCAATTCTTTGACAGCACATGTTTTCTGACCAATATGCAGATGAAATAGATAAATATAGTCGATACAATGGACAGTGTATCCCAAACATGGAGGGTCCAGATATGCTTTTCTGTTTGGAAAACTGTGGGACAGATTATAGTGAATGTGGTATAACCATTAGAGAAAGACTGGGCAGCAGCACACTGCTGGAGTCTGCTGCTGGTTGTGCAACTGACTCACTTTGTGGCTTTGAGCAAATTATTGAACCTCACTATGCCTCAGTCTCCCAATATGTAAAATGGGAATAATAATAATTTGCTACTTTGCAGGGACACGTGAAGTTTAATTGTGAAGTGTTTTGAGATATTCAGATAAAAGACACTGCACAGAAACATTGTTGTTCCACTTTTCGTTTTTCTATTTAATACTTTTAGATATAGCATGTAAACCAAAACTAATGTTCTGATAATACTAATTTATATTGACGGACAAATATTCAGACTCGCTAACCTTGGATCACTCCATTTTGCTTAAGCCTATGTCTACACTAACAGCGGCAAATTCGCTGTTGTCAGATTGATTTATCAGGATCAACTGAGTGGAAGTGTAGACCTGCTCAGTTGACCCGGAAATTGATGCTACTAATCCATCTCTCCCAGGTGGAGTAATGCTGCAGTGACGGGAGTGCACTTCCTATCAGCACAGCGAACTGAAGACAGCATGTTAAGTAGAAGTTAGAAAGCCGACAGGAGATACACAAGCTATTCTATGTAGAGTAGCTTGTGTATCTCCCATCGACTGCCATCAAATCTGGTGGCAAGTGTAGACATAGTTGAAGTATTATAAGCATATATGGGGGCTTGATTCACCTCTGCAAGCAGGGGGGGATAACGCATTCCCCTCAACCCCAAGGATTCCTTCTTTAGCAAGGGCAAATAGTGGTACTGCTGCTGCCCTTCATGAGAGGGAGCTGCTTTTACATGCAGTTAGGGCTCTAACAGGGCTACACAGAGCCTGCCAAGGAGATGAGCCGATTTATCACATCTCTTGGGTTCTCTAACCCTGCTTTCTCCCTTGTTTCAATCCCCTCATTGAGTATAACATTGTAAAATGTCCACAACCTATGACCTTTCCTGGGTAGACAGTCTGTCACTGCATGACTATGGCCTGGATTTTACTTGCAGAGATGAATCAAGTGTGGAAGATCAAGCCCTTTATGGAGATCGCAACTACACTTAACCATTATGAGCATCAGCTCTAATTCAGATTGCCTGACTGTTTTCAGTATATGGGTGTTTTAATTCGGTTCTTGAAACTGACATTACTTTCACCAAAAATTATTAATGTTCCCTTTTTTTCCCCATTCACTATGGTCACGTGCAAATAATGTAAATGGGTCTAGTAGTGCAACCCTTTACTCGTGACTAATCCGTCAATAGGTCTATGCACATATGTTCTACCCGCATGAATAAGGGTTTGTAGGGAAAAAAACTCTGTCTTTTGGACTCCCTCTCAGGGAAGGAGAAAAGCATCCAAGAGGTATCCTGGACTGTGCCCCAGATATGAGCAGAACTGAGGACATTTTCTGTTGAGCCTGGTTGCAAACAAGTCTACGTGGGGAAATCCCCACTTCTGGACATCCAGGAGAACAGACCAGTCATGATGGTTGATGAAGGATCTGCTCAAATGGTCTGCCAGTTTGTTCTGCGAGCCAGGAGAGTAAAATGCCTTTAATTGAATGGACTGGGCTATGCAGCAATCCCACAGACTCACCGCTTCCTGGTATAAGGAGAAGGAGCAGGCTCCTCCCTGTTTGTTTATGTAGAACATTGCCGTAGTATTGTCTGTGAGTACGGAGATATATTTGCCCCACAGGTGGGAATGAAATACCTGGCATGCTAAGAGTACCACTCTCAGCTCTCTGACATTGATGTGAAGGGTCAGTTCATCTGGCGCCCATAGGCCCTGAGTTCTGAAGGACCCCAGGTGGACTCCCAATCCATGTCTGAGGTGAGGGCAAGGATCACCGCGAGTGGTATTGTGACCATCTAAAGGGTGGCAGCCTCGTGTGTATACCAATGCCAGCCATGTTTGGATGGGTGTGAGTCAGAGACGAGCATACTGCACCATATAGTACAAGAGGCCATGTCACCCAGAAGTTTCAGGCAATTTCTTGCTGTGGTGATGGGAAAGGATCTTAGACCATTTATAAGGGCTTGGATGTCTCTGGGAGGTAGGCCCTGGCAGGGGTCGAGTTGAGGACTGCCTCTATAAATTCTATCCTCTGCACTGGTGAGAATGTTGATTTCTCCCGGTTTATCAGGAGTCCCAGGTTTGAGAAAGTGGACTGAATAAGTCTTACGTGCCTGAGGTGGCCCCTGATCAGCCAATCATCAAGGTATAGGTAAACTTCTGCTTTCCTAAGGGAAGCCGCCACCACCACCATGCATTTTGTAAATATAAACAGTGCTGCCAACAGGCCAAAGGGTAGTACCATGAACTGATAATGGTTGTGACCTACGATGAATCAAAGGTACTTCTGTGGCCCCAGAATATCACTACGTGAAAGTATGCATTCTTTAAGTCAAGGTCAGCATACCAGTCCCCTGGATTTAGGGAAGGGATGACTGAAAACAGAGAGACCATGCGGAACTTCAGTTTCTTCATGAACTTGTGGAGGTTTTGCATGTCTAATATGGCTCTGAGATCCCCACTGGACTTCAGGATCAGGAAATAGCGTTAAGAGAACCCAATGCCTCTTAGCTCCATAGGAACCTCCGCCACCACTCCCATCTTTAGGAGGGACAGCACCTCCTGGTTAGAAGTCTCTCATGAGAAAGGTCCCTGAAGAGGGACAGGAAGGGAAGGTGGTAAGGAGGGGGTAGACAAGAATTGAGGGGTGTACCCCACTTCTACTGTACAGAGCACCCGATGATCCAAGGTGATGTTGACTCATGCCTGGTAAAAGTGAGATACACCACTTCCAAAAATAGGGGTAAAATCCAGGTTCTGGACTGGTGTGTCACACCCAATCGCACTTTTAAAAGTTCTTCCTAGACCCAAAGGTTGCCTTGTGGTTGCAGCCACGGAAGCCGATAAGGAGTGATGGGGGTGCCTCCTCCTAATGCCATTGTTTTGCTGTCGCCTGAAGTCATGCCTTCGGGATGGGGCCAACATGTGGAGGACCAGAGAGTTTAGCGTGGCACAAGAATCCTTCAGATTATGAAGTTGCGCATCCATTTGTTCAGAGAAGAGGGAGTTACCTTCGAACAGCAGGTGCGGCACTGTCAGCTGTACTTTGTAGGGCAGGCCTGATGATGGGAGCCAGGAGCTGTGGCCATGGCTCCACAACATCCAAAGGAGCCTGCAGGGATGCCTTGGTTAAAGTCCTACCTTCCTCCACCAAACCCGCAAACTTGGTCTTGGACTCTGATGTTAGGAGTTCTTTAAGCTTAGACATGGCTGTCAAGGAATTAAAGTTGTAGTGACTTATGAGGGCCTAGTGGTTTGATATTCTCAACCGGAAACCCCCAGTGGAATACATCTTCCTTCCTAGCAGGCCCAACTTCCTTAACTTTTGGAGACGGACCCTGCTGCCCTGCCTTTCTCAATCGTTGGCTGTGGCCATGACCAGAGATCCTGGGGAAAGGTGTGTGTACAAAAATACTGTTACCCTTTCGGGGGTACAAAGTACTTCCCTTAAGCCCACGGCGAAGCGGATCAAGAGGAAGTGGGAATTTGCCACATGACCCTTATTGGCTTTGAGATAACCTCATTGAGGGGTAAGGCCACCCTTGTTGATCTGGGGGATACCAATATGTCCACCAAGACCAGGACAGCGTCATCAATTTCCTCCATCTTCAGGCCCAGATTTTGGGCCATTCTTTTTAAGAGCTCCTGGTGGGCTTTCTAATGATCCGGCATTGAAACTATGAATATATCAGCACTTGCTTCATCCAGGGAGGAGGACAAGGTGGCCAGGATAGTCCTGGGGGCCTGGACCTCCTCCAGTGGTGGCAGGTCCACAGATCTCCATCACCTCTGCTTCTGGGACTGAGCCCCTCTCTGATGAGGGAGTACTCTTGCCTTAGAGGATACTGAATACAAACGAGCTGGGTGGGAGCCTTGAAAGGCCTGGGTTGTCCACCATGCCCACATTGGCCACTGAGGAGGCATCTGCCACTGGGTGGGGAGCCATATGGCAGGACAGGTCCCTGGGATATTGCTATGTATCTCTGGACTGCTCAGTACATGTGCCATCATGACCCATCCAATTTCGCCTGGAATACCAAACCAGAGGAGATACTTCTGGGCAATCAGGGAGGCACCGTGTCTCTTGGTGCAGTGTACTGGTGCCACAATGTTGAGTGTTGCTGTGACCTGGAGCAGTGCCACGACCCGTGCTGTACTGTAATCAGCTGCTGAGGCGTTGAGACTCACGAGATTAGGTGAGATGAGGGTCAGTGCCTCATCGTCATTGCCGGCTTGCCTGCAAGCTTGAAGCCAGTGTCCGTGAGGTGGCCTCTTGTGTCGAAGCTGTCCTTTGTGGGCTGCAGGTCAAAAGAGATGGAAATGCTGGGAGGGTCAAGAGACTCCTCACTGCCTCGTATGCCTCTAGCATTGATGGTGGTGCCAAGGATTGAGCAGCAGTCGACGGGAGATATGCAAGTGACATAAATCACTTGCATATCCTCCGTCAACTTTGCTGCATCTCTTCCACGCGCCGTCCACACTGCTGCGTCGAAGGGAACGCTACTTACTGGGGTGGTTTTCCTGCGTCGACTGCTGGATCGACTGAGCGGGTCTACTTAACTATTTACTCTCTATTAACTAACTATTTACATCTAACTACAGGCACAACCACTGAGGTGTATCACTTGCAGAGCAAGAGAACAGCAGCATTACAGCTACCGTCACTGAGGTGGGGAGGTAGCAGGTTGACAGCTGCCTATATATCATGCCACGAGGGCACCATTACAGGGGGCACGAGAGACAATCTGGCACGTACCACTAGGAAAAAGCTTTCAGCGATGGTGTACACAGTGTGCGCACATTTACATTGGAAAGGACAAGAGCAAGCACTCGAAAAAGAAGTCACAACTATGACTTGTTTATTCACATATTTAAAATTCTGGTTCAGATCCATGGACAGGAATATTCAGCACAACTCATCTTGGGGGGTGGAAGCTGGGGAAGAGGGGTATGTGTGTGTGTATGCACGCAAAGATGATTTAAAGTCACCTTGTGCGCCTTCGATCATGGGGCTACTCTGGTCCCTTGGCATAAGGACAAGCAACTGATCTGAAGTTCCGCTACCTTGTGCTGGGTGCCAACAGCCTCATGAATAGAGGACTGCTCTGGCCTCACCTTCCTTTTCTCCCAGCCATGTTCTCTGACAGCCATGGGAAGGCAGATTGTGAAGGAGAAGCCATTTCACCAATTTACAGCATCTCCTATTGTCAACTGCCTTTGTGGCACAAAGCCATCCAGGGTAGGAGAGGTCTGGCTCTCTGTTGGTAATGCCCACAATTCTATAAGCACTTCTGTCTGTATTGTTAAGCATCTTTTATATAACTCCCACAGTAAAGCATGTTACACATTTAGCAAACCAAATAACCAAAATACTTAGGAGTTCCCTTGTGAATGGTTTTCTACCTTTTACAAGAGATTTTAATGAAGTGCCTTTTAAAACAAGTCAAACAAACAACTGTTTTTTCTTTTTTTCCCCTCTATTTGTCAAGATAAAGAAACAAGTGGAAATTTCACCTGAGGACACCTCCAGCATCTATCAAGTTCTTCTTCAGCATGTTGAAAGCTTTCTCTTGCTCCATTCTTATGATTTTCTTGTCAATTTTGGGGTCAGTGGGAACTCTATACTCAGGAAACTTTTGAACCTTTTTAATATAGATCCTTCCAAGAAAAAACAAAAGAAAACAAAAAAAATTCAGTTTCATTATACTTCCCCCTCCAGGGAAGGCAGAAACATCAGCTATTTTATTTCAGATTGTTTTTATCATAGAGAAACTGCAGGAGACACAAGCAGAGAGGTTCAAAGGGTGGAGAAGCCCCAGAAGTTCTCTGAAGGATTGATTAGTAAGGTAAGAGATGAATTAGAAGAGTACAGAGGCATTCCTGAAACCCAGGAAGTTGACAGCAGAAAGCTCAAGACAGGAATGAGGATAGAAAAGATGCCACCAGAGTTGGATAGGAAGACGTCTTTGGTAAATGGCAAGAACTATACACTCCTGGGTAAATAGAACATCTGTTAAAATTAGGTAGTGTGGGTCAGTTAGTATGATTAAGTCTGTGAAAAGAAACCAAGAGGAGAGAGTTTTAAGTCCAAGTTGTTAGCTCAGCCTTTATTGGGCCCCCATTTTTGCATCTACAATTATATGCAGGCACAATTAATACCATTTAGACCGTTAAGCCTCATATTTGGGGCACAATCAGGTTTGAAAACATACAAATGAAATTAATTGGGTGATCAGTAAGTAGCGGTGGGTGTAAAACTGTGTCTGAGATTATCCGAGCCTGCAGTTTGAGGCAAAAAGACTTTTGCAAGTCTGGTCCTCAAAACCTGTTGTCAATGCGGTCCAATATGCTGCAGATGGTTTAAGTATTATTAATTTATTTTATCTGAATCACTGTCATCTCTCTTCATCTACTCTAGCTTTTTGATTATTGAGCCAACTTGCTGCAGATCAGATCTATTGTACCATTCTAGCTGCTGTATGTGTACACAGAGTACTATACGAACACGACAAATCTATATGAAATTTTTATTTAAAAAATAGTGATTGTGTTATTGATAATCTTGGTCACTTGATTATTTGTTCTCTCTTCCCCCTACCCATCAAATAAGGAATGGACATTATGGACTAGTGTCCTGGCAACTTTTAGTTTGAAAACTATTCTGCATTCCAATTACTGGAGTTAAGACTTGCATGTAAACCAAACATTACAACGGGTTTTTCCCCTTAAACTAAACTGA
This sequence comes from Mesoclemmys tuberculata, assembly GCA_007922155.1. Classification (NCBI taxonomy): domain Eukaryota; kingdom Metazoa; phylum Chordata; order Testudines; family Chelidae; genus Mesoclemmys; species Mesoclemmys tuberculata. The sequence continues at coordinate 19,204,101 of ML675620.1, forward strand.
AATATTTGGTGTTAGATTGGGAGTTTACATGCTATCAAATTTAAGCCCAGAATGAATGTTCACAGCTTAATTATAACCCGCAAGCAAAGTGGATTAAGAGACTATCAGGACCACTAGTAAATGGGATTGACCCCAAAATAACAGATTTAAGGGACCTATCAGATTCTAGCCACATCCATTTTCATGGGAACTTACCCCTTCTTCCCTCTAAATGAGCATCAACTCCTAATCGTATGGGAGACAAAGCAAAATATCTTTATAAACCTATGTCACTATAATACCACTCAGTTATCAGTTAGGTTTCTTGAGATGCAAGCTCTCAGTTATCAGTTACCAGCTTCTCCAGATCTAGCAGGCTTGCCATTTTCAGCTTTGTAGCTAATGCTTACCGTGCTGGACAAGTAGCTTTGTACAGCTGGCAGGAGGTGTTTTCCAGCTCACCAGTTTTTTTGGGCTGGAAACCTTTCCTCCTTGGCCCATACTGGCACTCCATCACAATGGCTCTGCTTCCTGTGGACAGAAAGCAACTGACTCTGTTATTGATTCAAACATCTATTGGTTCCAGCCAGCAGATGAAACACAAAAGGTTTCCAAGGAGAGAAGAGATTTGAAGCACTTATTTTCATACCCTTCTTGGAAGAACACGTGTTCAGAGTTGTAGGGGCCTGAGTTACAGAGTGGCTGTTTTTCCCAGAATAATACTCAGCATTTATGGAACACATCGCATTTTAAAACACTTTCCAAACTAGATAATCCTCACAAAACTCCTGGGAGGTAGGTAATTAAATATTATCATAACCATTTCACAGGGGTGAAAATTGAAACACAGACAGTTTCAAAGCCAGATTCTGCCACCATTACTCATGTTTAGCACCAGTTACACAATGAGTAATCTTGTGGGCTACTTATTGAGTAAGTGCTGGTACTGAACATGAGTAGGGGATGACAAAATCTGATCCTAAATTATACAGCAAACCTAAGGCTCAGCTGAAATCAGAAGTTGGGCGTTCCTGACTTCCCGTGCCATATTCTGTCTTTTAGCCATGCTACCACTTGATTTCTTATAGGTCATTAAGGTTTGTGAGTTTGATTCCAATTTCTTCTGTTAACCAATATTACATCAACATGGTACCCAAAATAAACGTTACTGTTCAAGAAAGATAGATTTCCACACAATTTATGAAACTTCATTAAAGTAATTTGATTCTTTTATTCAGACTTTATGACAAAGAGAGTAAAGTAATGGATGTAGCCACAGAGCTGGGAAGGGAACCTTTTTTTGTTCTGAAGAATGTTTAATTCTGTTCCCCAACACCTTCTGTTCATAATCCAAATATTCCAGCATCCTGATTTTTATATACCAGTTTCTAGCTTTGAAATAATGGATACGTTTCATGTGTCACACTTCTGAAGTGATTTTAAATGATGATCAATATTGTTCTACATGAGCGTGTGATACTAAAAAAAACAAGGCAAATAGAAACACTATTCAAAAGAGGAACGAGGTGATATAGTTGACTAGTGCACTGACTTTTCTCACTAAAAATCTGGGATCAAATATTGGCTTAGGTCACTAATGAAAAAGAATTTGCTAGTTTCAACTTCCTCCTTGCTTTCATGAATGACAAAAATAATTTGACAGGACCCTAATTTTACCAAGGTCTCAAGTGTCCAAAATCTTAGTAAAATCAGGTCTTGGGTAATTAATGCTTTGTTTAACAACACAGAAAGTTGGCCAGCTTCTTCAAAGTTAACTGAGTCAGCAGAAGCAGAGGCAGGCCAGGGACTGAAGAAAAACTCCACTTATGCAGAGGTTAGGAGCTCCACAAGAACAGCACTTCAGTACTGCTCAGTTCAGGACCTATGCAGGCCTGAAACTCTACTTCTATAGAATCTCAGTAAGTGTGACCCAAGAGCTATTAACTAGGAAGTTAAGTTAACTGGAGTTTGGTCAATCAGGGCTCCATTTTAACTTGCAGCCTATGTTCAAAAGACGTCTAAGATTTTAATAGCAGGGATACTGCAGACTAGAAGTAAAATGCATACATCGAGTAGTGTGTAGGAAGTATACACAGCACCTCCTTACTCTCTGCCTGGCCAAAGCAGGCAATATTATTCCCTTACCTTCACAAGAACTAAATTAATCCACGTTTTTTAAAATAAAATAAAATAAAATACTAATTGAGCACTTTTTTTGTTTTAAACTCTCTCTGAGGGAACCATTTGTTAAGCTAATCTCACAAGTTGCTACAAACATCTGAAGTGTCTCTTGGAAAAAAAACAACTTATTTTTCTGGATTTGTCATTTAATATTCTTGATCCTCTTGATAGTTGAATGGCCTTAGCTTTAAAATGGGCGATGACATTTCACTTTTTCAGTTACTTTCAGCTCAGACAAACGCATTCAACCATGTATCGTACCCCATAGGTTCCATTTAAACAAGAAGAGAGTTGATCAGTTTCATATCTAAATTCACACTCACGCTCATACAATACTGGCTCTATGACTACTGGTTTGTGATTTGATATTTCTTGAAAGTCTGCACATTTATTTAGTCTGCACATTTATATCTCTCTGGTTAAGTTTTATGAAAGGTTATTTTAGAGTGATTTTAAATACCTTATAAGTTCCTGCTGCCTGAGGTTTTCAGCAGGATCCCCAGAAAGCTTAGCAAGGCTGATGGATCAATCCGTTACCACCCTCATGAAAACTTCACTGTCAATGGAGAGCAGATAGGATCTTCTCTTTAAGGCCTCATTCAACAGACCCCCACATGATGCTTACTTAACCTACCTCTAAAGGGCTTGAATCACTTACATTTGACCATGAACCTGAGTTCCAAGGAATCTAGCTGTTTCAGACTTGAACTTAGACCACTAAGCCATCCTTTCCCAAGTTTGTACCTTGATTTTACCAATACTTAGTAACATTCTGCCAGAATACTGAGGTATAGTTTCATGACGGTCCTTCTTTTGGCCAACTAACTAGTGATGTTGAAACTTTGAAAATAATTATTTTTTAAAAAAAAGTTAGTTACCTGCATTGACAAAAGGGATCCCATCATATGGGACATACTGAGATTTCCACATCAACCGTGTGGCAGGTTTGGCTGGGCTTGGAGACTGGCGCGTCCCCCACACACTTTGTGTTTGCTGCTTGTGTAGCGTTAGAACACTCTCTAATTCTGTCTCGCTCACACAATAGCCGCGGTACGAGTCCCCAATTTTCTGCATGGAAAGGAGGTGAAATAATAGGATTATTCACCAATCTGACTGCAGTTCAGTACCCAAGAAAATGAATGCAGTCAGGGACTCTGGCATGGTGATAGGCGAGGACACTTTCTGAAATGTTTTGTGCACTGGTTGCATCGCAACCAGATTTACCATAGGATCTAACACAAGACCAGCCTTCAGTGAGTTCATACCACAGGTGTTTGTCAGTAATCTGAGATGGTAGATAAAGTACTCTGAATGTCTGAGCCTTGGTCAGTTATTACAACACAATTATCTAAAGTATAACTTCAATTCTAAAGAAATTGGAGATATCCAAACCTACCAAACACAAATACATTTTGGGTAGATGAGGGAACAAGATATGCCACCAGGAGTTGTAAATGACCTTTCATTAAATAGTCTTTTGATAAATGGGGTTATTCTCTAGTACCAAAACACAGAACCCAATTAGTTCCCTTACCTGGACCAGTGGTTCTCAACCCACGGCCAGTGGGCCGCTTGCAGCCCAATAAGCACACAGCTGCAGCCCATGTGACATCTTCATGGATATATAGGTAGTGTATATATATAATATATACGTTGTGTGGATGCAGCCTACATAATACACAGAGAGCTGCACATGTGGCCCACAATGGTTAACAGGTTGAAACCCACTGTCCTGGACCATTCCCTTCATTTCAGACTTTTCAACTAAAATAAATATTTATTAAATATCATTACATTTTAGAAATTAATTTTGGTGACCTGCTGGTCACATCTAAGAGGAGGAACAAATAATTCAAGCAGAGCTTTTTCTATATACTCCAGCACAGTCAGCCATTTCCATGCCATTTTACATCACATCTCCAAATGACTATAAAGGACCTCTTCAGGCTCAGTGCTAAAAATTCCTCACACTGGCTCCGCTTGACCTTTGTTGTTGGCTATCTGCTAAATGTATTAACTTAAAACAGGAGAATTCATAGGCCACCTCACATCTCAGCACCTCACATAGCATCCAGGCTGTGCAGATGGTCATCAATGGGCTTCATCTATACCCCAACCAGGAAACAGATGAGAAAACCACAGAATAGAAAAAACAAGTGCTATGCAGCACATAGCCACCATCTGCCCCACTCCACCCTCTGGGATGCTACAGTTTCTCTGCAAACCGCTGTAGAGAAACTTGAAAATAAATAAAGTAGACAGGCTGCAGTAGCCTCTTTGGGCTGCAAGCTACATGAGAGGGGCTGCAGCACTACTGGCCTGGAAAATATATGTGCTAGAAAAACTATAGTAGCAGATGCTTTTCACAGAACTTGAGCACATTGAAAACCTTATAAAAGAAATGATTCAGAGTGGAAAGATGCAACCAGACTCTTAGAAAAGTAGATTCCAAAGATTTTGAAGATGAAAGCTGAAAAGGGCCCAATGTAATAAAATAGTAAACCCAGTGATGGAAGCATAGTATGTGACTGATAAGGGAGACAGAGACAGCAAGAGAGCTACTGGACTTAAGAAAAACCAAAACACGGTGTTTCACCTGACATCTTCCTTCTCCTGATGCCTTCTCAAACAGTAAGGACCTACTTCTATCCAAGTCAGTGGTTCTATTTTTTTGAGCCAAATTCAATCCTGGCAATAGTGGGTGCAATTCCACTGAAGACAATGGAGTTGTGAATACTACAATGTAGCTGAATTTGGCCCAACAAATATATCATTAAGATTGCGTGTGAATACCCATGCTTGCAGAAGGAGAATAATGGTCTTTATTACAAACTTTTATTATCTTTAAAATTAAAAACACACAATTTTAAAAAAGCAGAGTTGATAGAGTGAAGAATAGGATGGGCTGAATTAACCATGACAGCAGAGAAGTAAAGCAGCTGAATTGGATTTGAAGATGGATAAATCACTGATCCTCAAGAGCATAAAAGTAAAAGCCTTGAAAGTCAGATTTGTGCTAAAAATACATGTTCTGAGAGTTCCTGAGGAGGTTGAAGACCCAGATAGAAATACTAGGTAAAATTTTTTCTCTGCAACACTAACATTAACTCTATGCTGGTCTGCACAGAAAATGTACCGGGTCTTTAGCTATTGGAAGAGCTCCAACACAGAGGATGGGGAGGCAAAATGCTCATTGCTATTTCTAGCTGCAAGGACAGAAGGGATTTTAGCACCTACCAGAAGTTTAAAAAAAAACTGCTCTGTGCAGGAAGTTAACTCAGAGTACGGGCCTGACAGCATTAAACGACAGAAAACATTCAATTATCTCTAGAGAAAAAATTCTTGAATAAACTACACCAGAGAAAATACATTCACTCTATTCTCTCCAGTGAAAATAATAGTTACATGTAATAAAAAGACATTTCTATTCTGGAATATTTCTTCCACCAACCAGCTAATCAAGATAATAATGATGGAGAATTACACAATGGTTTCTGATTTTGAGGACATCATCATTTAACAAGTGGCAAGTTTGGACTAGCTGTAATTTTTTTTCAATTACTTCATTTAATTGTTGTTTATTGGGGGGGGTTCTTTTTTTTAAGTGTAACTTGACTTGTTACTTGAGACAAGTTATTATTTGGTCAGGCTAAGTTAAAAACAGTTTCACACAGAATTTAAATACTAAAAAGCTGGCTGATATCAGCATTATATCCCTGCTGATATTTATTCTTAAAACTTACAATATAGATTGGGTGTATCAACACAAGAAAATTTTGTACTCATGTTCCCTTGATTGTATGCCTCCACACCATAGTATAGATGCTTGGGCATTTTTACCAAAAGGCCATGAAAACCTGCTCTGGCTCTGAGTTGCTTTGCCTGATGGAATGCCTTTCATTTGTATGTTTATTTTGCATAGTTCTCAGTCAACAACCCAGCCTGCATTAGAAAATAAAATACAGAATAAACTGAAACAATGATGTATTAAAAACATGCCCCACAACCATTATCATCAGGCAAATGCTGACAAATAACTGCTGCACCATGCTGGTCAACAAATTTGGGCTTTGTGAGACCAGTGAGAGAAAAATCTTCCAGAGAAAAAGAACCTCCATTGAGCATTCCCTGCCTCCAGCCCTCCCCTACGCTCAAATTTCAGGGATTTCTTAGCTCAGAGTTCAGGTCTGAGCCCAGGCTGAGCTCAAACCATCATAATCTTACACAGAGAAAGAGGAAGTCTCAGGCAGCCTGGATCCAGACCACCTAAGGTTCTTCTGATCATAGTAAACATCTTGAACTGCACCTAGAGGTGAACTGAAAGCCCATCATAATGGCAGAGAACAGGTGCAACATACTCCCTGCAGCCAGGTCTATTATGTAAGTAAAAGGGCCGTATTCTGCAAAAGCTGAAGATTCTGAGCCTTCACAAGTAGCTCCACCTACAACACGTGGTAGCAATCCAACCTGGAAGTCACAAAGCTACGAGGCTACTTAGTAGAAGGATGTCTAGTGATCAATACAGTAACTTTACAGTAAAGGTTTGCAACTGCCTAGCCAAACAGATGAGAAATAATTGGTCTTTGGGCCAATTATGCTATCTGGGAAGCCAGGTACAATGAAGTTGCCAGAAGGGTATCAGATTACACACCTTCTTTACAAAAAGCAGGAACATGCCTTCAATAATGGAAGCAAACACATCACCACCACACCTTACAGATGCTTCTCTAACCAGCAACCTAGTTTACTGTCATTCAAGTCCACATCTGCCAGGTACTAGGACAATAAAGGAACTATACCATCATAGTGAGATAAGAGAGATGTAGAGCTGTATTTTGATGGCCCTGTAGCCCTAACAAAATCAGTCTCCCACTGTGGCTTCACTTACACACACAACAGAGTATTCTCCTCAAAAAAAGGGCCTGCAGATGGATGATCAATTGTCTAATATCAATCTCTGGGATATTTCTGAGAGGAAATAATGGAACAGGAAGCGTGAATCTATCTGCTCGAGTTACAGTCCACAAGTAAGTCAACAAAAGCTTGCACAACTGACCAATAAATTCGGCTTCTAGGAACGCTGTGAAGTGTTCAACATCCTGTCACACAGCTGAAAAGGTACTTCATTAATTCAGCCCATCAAAGATCTTCAAAATGTGATCCGAAATCTTTTCCTGTAAATTATACTCCACTTAAAAAATAAGCAACAGCAAAATGTCAGTTCCTGCCCTTTTCTATCCCATTCACCTTAATGAGCTCCAAAGCTTACCTAGGACGTTTAAATGCACAGACAAGCTTGTAGTTTTAACAAATGTGATGTGTGCAGGAAGTTGCCTGAGCAGAACAGATCTAGGGAGAATGGCTCAGCTAGGCAAAGGAGGAGCATGGTCAGCTACAGCCCTTAATGCTGACTTTGGAAAGTTGCAGCTTTTGCTGCTTGTGCTTGTTGCCAGGCATCGGTCCTGTAGTATTCTTTATTTGGCGTATGCAATCAGGTCAAGCCAAGCCACAGTGTTCTTATCAATGATGTCCAGGGCACGAAGACCTCCAGGAAGCTGAGTCATGCACTTATGCATAGGAGCTGAGTCATTGGCTACCTCACCTTTCTGAGCTGTGGAATGCTACAGGGACTTGAGCCTACTGCTCAAGAGAACAACAATTCTGTACTGCACCCAGCTCCTGCACAACCGCAATAGGTAAAGTTTCCATATGCTCTTTTTCCCCCACGGCACCCATACAAGCCCTAACATTGTTAATGTTTGGTTTATCCTGAAAAGTGACTGAAAAAGTGGAATTCTGGGATACCATGTTCATTGCCTCAAGGATTTCCGCATCAGGTGTGCTCAGCTGAGAAGTAAAGAGGTGTTCTCTCGAGCTGCCAGCCTGGCAAACTTAGCTTGGGTTCTTTCCTTCTAACATATCACCAGCAATAAAAGATTCTTCAGGAAAAGCTCAGCTAAGTTACATCTGGAAACCGCCCTATCTCCAGACTATGCTCTCAGTGACAACTGTGCAATCCATTTGCCTTCAACGGGCTTGCACAGTATAACTGACTGGAACAGAGGCCTGGTCTACACTTACCTTCTGGATTTGGCAGCAGTCGACGGGAGATACGCAAGTGACATAAAAAAACTTGCATATTTCCCGTTGACTTTGCTGCGTCTGTTCTGCGCACCGTCCACACTGTGCTGCACCAGTTACAGAGGTGGTTTTCCTACGTCGATTTCTGGACTGACTGAGTGGGTCTACACAGACTGCTCAGTTGATTCAGAGACAATGATCTGATGGCGGCGAATTTGCCACTGTCAGTATAGACGTAGCCTTAGTAATAACAATGCTGCTGATGATACACAAGGAGAAATGGAATTCAGCTCATTCCTACTTAGCTTTGCTGGCTCTGCAGGACTAACAGGAATAAAAGGCATTAAAACAATAAAACTATTTTTGTTACTAAAAGGAACAAAGTGACTCTGAATGCACATATAGAACAGTTCTGTGGAGCAGCAGAGTACAGATTTTACATTTTCACTATTCAGAGTAGAACTCTCTCTTTAAGCAGAGGCAGTATTTTACCGTTTTCTTACAATATAAGGACATTAAATGCTATAAGAATGCAGATCTTAAGGTTATGAATTTAAACACAGTAGTTGGAATTCTGGAAGGGGCCCAAAGGAATCAGGGACCTAACTCCTATTGACATTCAAATACAGTTTTATACAAAATAAAGAATTGAATAAATGATTAACAGATGTTATATGCATGTTACAGTTACGAGTAGCATATGTTATAGATGGCTGTAAGCAAAATAGGAGAGGTTATAGATGATTGTCTGCAATGTATTGACCTACTGGACTCTAACAACTGATTAACCATGTATTTAAAATAATTAATAATTTATTAACTTGTTATAAACTACATATAAATGGAACCTTAATATGAAGCATGACCAAAAATCCTATCCCCAAACATGAGGGATACTGAAAAGCTAATGGTCTCATACCAAGATTAACTCACCCAAGTTGCACATACTGAATCAAAATTAATGTTCAGTATGGTAAAGTTAATGTTACCAATTTCCTGACTTTTGGGTGTGTATATCATTATGCTTAATACTATATTAACATATTTGCATGTGATAAATAAGGTGTTATCTGTGTTTTTAATTAGTTTACAAATTATGCACACCTTCAAACAGAGAGGAACTTTAAATTGCGAAGGAATTTATAATCAACTGATGCACTACAGGCATCAGCAGAAGCACATTTAGCCACAGGGTGACATTTCTGAAATCACACATTTGACACCTTAAGGAAATGTACTTCCAGATTTAAATGTTGCAGACTCCTGATTTAGTTCAAATGGCAATGGGAGGTGCAAAGATTAATTTAAAGCCACTATATGGATTCTGTAATCCTGCTGCAATGCTTGCACTATATAAATGGAAATAAAATCATTTCATGGATTTTTTTTCTTTTTTAAACTATGGGTAGGAAGGGGACCAGTCTGATTTATAAATCTAAAGAATTTTCTATAACAAAATTAGCTGCACATGGCAAAGCTAAAGAAAAATATATGCACTTCAAGGAAGAAAAATCATTGATAATAAGAGAAAAGTCCTTTGCTTAATAAGAAAAACAAGTACATACTGTAGTATCTGGGATGGCAAATTATTAAGCAAAGTTGTTGACATTATGGTTCCTTTATTCTTGTAGACTAAGGGTCTGATTCTGCAACTATGCATGGACCTTTACTCTCACTAGTAATCCCATTGAATTTAATTCCTATAGGATTATTCATGAAAGTAAAGTTACATGCATATGGTTGCAGGCTTGGGCCTCAAGCAAGAAATTCTTCAATCAATGGATTGTTAAATGCAAGCAAAGGAAGCAGTGTCTTAGTACAAACTACTGGGTTTTGCACGACACCCAAGAATAGCTATAAGGTACTCCCTTCTTTTTAAAAGTGGTAGACTTTTTTTTAATAGCACTGTGCAATTGAAAATGCAAATAACCTATATAACTAAAAAAAATTTATTCTGAGAGTTTTTTAATCTAGACAAACTGAGTAAAATTAGGGTTATTTGAAGCCCACCTCGCAGTTCCTGAGACGACGGGCCCATGTAGGAGTGTTTGGGGGCAGCGGCTGGAGAGGGACAGGAAAAAGATCTTCCACTATCCTAAAAAATAATGCAATAAACAGATAGACAGATAATCAAGAGAGTGACATCAAATCGAAACTAAAGACAATACATGATTCCCTTTGACAATATCCTTCTATTATGACTGCAGATAACTTTTATTGCCAAACTGTAGATATGGTAGCAATTCCTGTAACTGACAATAATCTTTACAAACCTATTAAAAAATTCATTCTCACCATAACTCACAGTTAAAACTACCCACAATACCATATTTTAAAAACTACTCTCAGGCTTCTGTATTCTCCTACTTAGTTCAGTCACCTAATTCAGCAAAGCACTTAAGATGAAACCTGAGCACTTAATAAGAGACCTGATGAAGAGCTCTGTGTGGCTCCCAAGCTTGCCTCTCTCACCAACAGAAGCTGGTTCAGTAAAAGATATTACCTCACCCACCTTGTTCGCCTAAAGCTCTTAAGCACATACTTAAAATATAAGCCATATAGTATCCTGATAAAAATCTCAGCCAGAACACTGTTAAAACAGGCTGGTGGAGTTTCTAAAAGATTTCACTATACAAGGAAATCTATGGTAGAATTCTGGACACTACACCAACATCAAATGCATGTTAAATGTTACTTGTTTTCAAATATATCAATTCTTAAATTATTGGAAAACAGCTTCCAAGTAGTGTTTCATGTGAGCATCATGGGTTTTTCCCCCCCCACTGAAGGGTCAGATACTGTTTGTTTCTAACTCCCTAAATCCACCAGGATCAGTCTACCATTCCACGACCCGAGTAAATCACTTACTGCCAACACAAAGAGCTCTAAAATCCAGCCACAAATATGTTTGACGCTCAGGACATTTGTTTTCCTTTATAACATCTCCAAAAACTTAACTCAGGCCTAGTCTACACGGATAATGTAGGTCAACAAAATGCAGCTTCCATTAACCACATAAAGTAAACTGTAAACTGGTATGTCAGTTCTGCAGTAATATTTGACTTAATAAAACCACCTCCACAAGTGGTGTGGCACTGAAGTTGAATTGTCTTGGTCGAATGAGCATCAGTGTAGGCAGAGTGCAACATAAATTGACGTCAATGGCCTCCAGGAGATATTCCATAATGTTCTGTTGTGACCGCTCTGAACATTCACATACAGCTGCACCGTGGCCATATAAACAGGAAACAGCTCCACAGGGACACGCAGCAGTGCCACGTGAAGATCAAAGAGCTGAGGCAGGCTTATCAGAAAACTAGGGAAGCTAACAGTTGTCTGGTTTGTCACCAAACATGCTGCTTTTACGAGGAGCTGCATGTGATTCTCGGTGGAAACCCAACCATTATGCCATTATCCAGCATAGATACCTTGGGCGAATCCAAGGCCAGGATGGGTGATGAGTCTGTGGACGAGGAAGAGGATAAGGAGAACAGGGTGCAGGCAAGCGGGGCATTCCTTCTCTCTGAAAGCCAGGAGCTGTTTGCTACACAGGAGCAGCCCATCCAGACGCAGGAAACCCTGGGATGCCAGGGAAGGCACTTCTGGTGAGTATGTACTGCAAACTTCATTTCTTTGGTTATATCCCCAGTCCAGAATCTTGTACTAGCAGAAAAAAGTGGTGTGTGTGGTGATGGGGCTGTTTCCTCGTAGTTGGTGTGCTTAAGAATTAGGTTCACCCACGAAAAGATTATTTATGTGCACAGGGATGCTCTGAGAATCCTCCATGGATATATCTAGGAAGCTTTCATGTAGGTACTCTGCATTCCTTTGCAGAAGGTTTCTTGGGAGGGCAGTCTTATTTCTTCCACTGTGATAGGACACATACCCCTGCCACTCTGTTATTAATTGTGCAAGCATCATTGCGGAACGCAGCATAGCAGCATGAGGGCCAGGCCTGTAGCCAGATGCTTACAGCAAATTCTTCCTTTCTGCCTGCGTAACCCTCAGCAGACCTATATCACTCATGCTTACCTAGGGAAGATGACGCACATTTACATTACCTACCCAAGAATGTTTTTTGAAGCGTGTTATTCTGCAGCCAAGGATGGTTTCTTGGTTCTGCACACCACAAGTCACTAAGCAGGATTTTTTGCTATGAGTCTCAGGCATCTGCAAACGGGTGCCCCTTTTTTTCTTTAAAAGATGGTTAAGCCCTACCCACCTCACACACTTTCCACCACCTCTTGAAAGCCTAATTTAGGAGGGCAATGGGAGCCCAACATCCATGCTGCTCTGGGAAACATGGACTTGTGCAGCATGGGCACTGGGGATTTCCTTAAAATAGATGCACTAGCCCCTTACTTACCATGGCTGGAGCAGCATGGCTGGAGCAGCATATCTAACCCCTGCAATGGTTAGACAATGGTATGCAGTTGTAGCCTTCCCTTGGGAATGTTCAGGGGAGTTATTTTTACATTGTAACATTGCTTTTCATCCATGGGATGTGTGAGGGGAGACTCATTCTCATAACAGATGAGCTAACAATGGGTATCTTGTGCTTTGCTTTCCTTACAGTGGACAATGTGGCCTTCAACACATGATCTCATACTCTTGCAGAGTGCTTGTCCCAGATAAGGTGGTGGGAAAAAACCCTCAGAATGACATGTTCACTGAGATAATGAACGCCTCCATGGCTGCTGACACAGAGCTAAGAGTGTGGAAGATTTCATTTGCAGACAAACTGAACATGGACATGGACATGAACAGAAAGGCAGCACAGGAGTATGAGCATTCAACACAAGATGAGATGCTGCGTATAATGCGTGATCAGTCAGACATGTTGAGGCATCTGGTTGAACTTCAGGAAACTCAGTGGTAGAAGAGACTCCCTCTGCAGCCCCTGTAAAATTCTGAGCTAATGCATTCTTTCCTAGCCCCCACCCCCAAGTGGTCTAGGAGGACGTGTTCCACTTGTCGCCAGTTGAGGGAAGCAGAAAGAGGCCACAGCCCCTTTAAGGAGTGGGACTATGAGATTCTTTCCTGTGTGTACAGCCAAACTGGGCTCTGCATCCCCTTTCAGCCCCCAGACAATGCATGCAGAATGTTAAATTACCTTCCTTTCCTCCCACCCCCCATCGTAAAGGATCACCAATCAAAAAGTACTGCTTTACAATTCATTACTGTTTATTTATTGATGAGAAGGGAAGAGAGAGCGTGGAAGGGTGGGGGGGAACTGTATTGGTGGGGGATGGGTAGGGGATGCGAAGTGAAAGCACAGCACAGATAAGCAATGCACCATTACTGTTGTGTCTCATTGCAAAAGTGGTTTTTCAATGCTTCCCTGAGACACAGCACTCCATGATTAGCTCTCAGCGTTGCAGTAGCATTTGGCTGCTCAAAACTGGCAGCTAGCCTAACTGCCTCCACAACCCAACTCAATGGGAACTTCTCCCCTTTATCTCACATGCATTATGGAGCACACAGCAGGCAGAGATAACTATCAGGATGTTTCTTTCACTGAGGTCTAACCAAGTGAGCAAACTGCACCACCGTGCCTTTAAACATCCAACTGCACGTTCCACAACCATTTTGCACTTGCTGGGCCTATTATTGAAATGCTCCTTCTCACTGTCCAGGTGCCCAGTATATGGCTTTATTAGCCAGGGGAACAAGGAGTAGGCAGGATCCCCCAGGATCACTATTGGCATTTCAACATCACCAATATTTATTTTTTGGGTCAGGAAAGAAAGTGCCCACCAGCATCTTTTTTAACAGACTTGAGTTCCTAAAGATGCACGTGTCATGCACCTTTCCAGACCACCCCATATGGATGGCAGTGAAGTGTCCCCTGCAATCCATAAGGGCCTGCAACACCACTGAGAAGTATCCCTTTCAACTTATGTATTCTGTGGCAAGGTGATCTGGTGCTAAAATAGTGATGTGCATGCCATCTATTGCCCCCCCACAGTTAGGGAACCCCACTGTGGAAAAGCTTTCCTCTATGTCCTCCACGTTTCCTGGAAGTCTATTAATGGCCCAGCAGACTTGTATCACAGCTGCTCCCATGGTGGATTTACCGACTCCGAATTCATTCCCAACTGACCGGTAGCAGTCTGGTGTTGCTAGCTTCTACAGAGTGATAGCCACTCTCTTCTCCACTGTCAGAGCAGGTCTCAAGTGAGCATTCATGCGTTTCAGGGCAGGGGAGAGCCCTCCGCTAAGTTCCAAGAAAGTGGGTTTTCACATACGAAAGTTCTGCAGTCACTGCTCATCATCCCACACCTTCATAACTATGCAATCCCACCAGTCACTGCTTGTTTCCCGGGACCAGAAGCGGCGCTCCAACTGCAGGTGATGCGTGACAGCCTGCAGCAAAAGGGAATTGTTTCTTTCTATGGCTTGTAGCAATACGGCTTCAGTAGCATCACAATTTTCAGCTCTGAGGCTCTTGTCTCGCCCCTGAAAATACTGCAGAATAAGTCATGAGGTGTTTGTGATGCTCACAATAATTGTGCAGAGCTGAGCAGGCTCCATTCCTCTCACGCAATAGTGTGCACGTGGCAGAGAGTGAAGGGTTTGAGAAAAAGGTGCAAAAAGGCAATCACCTGTTTGTTTGGACTGGGACAAGGAGTTGGGGGGAGGGAGGATGCTGCATCATGGGAGGACAAAAACATTCCCAAATGCTTCTGTGGGTAGCTGCACTGTGAGATAGCTACCCACAGTGCACTACTTTGATTGCCAGCATAAACGCAGATGGTGGGACCACAATCCCCCAATGCAATAAGCATGGTGTGATCATGCTCCTCTGAATTCTGCAGCTCGGTGGGTGAAGGTTGATTTAAATTAAATTGACCTCACTCCACAGTGTAGACATACCCTTACATTCAAATGTCTATTCACACAACATTTTTGTGACATTTTAAAGACAACTTCTATATATTCAATTCAATTTCAAAACATCATGATGCTTTGGTATAAGAATCACCTGACATTTTCTTTTCCACCAAATCCTGATGTAAGAAGGCAGGCTTACCAAAGAGGGTACACAAAAGAAAAAGGTCTGAAAAGCTGAAATAGGGCCTTCCCATTGACACCAACAGCATCTCTGTAGCTAATTGACTGAGTTCTTTCAAATTTTATTTTAAGATTCAGCTCTGCCCCACCTCCATAGTGCAAATATAAGAAACTCTACTTAACTTTACAATTTCCCTATGCTCAGTCATGCAGTCATTTCAGATCTCACTTACTGTGGTATTAATCTGGAGTAACCTCAATTAATTAAATAGAATTATTCTAAATGTACACCAATATGAAATCAGAATACATTTCATTTTCTCTGGAATTTAGATATTTTACCCCTCTTCCCCCTGCTCTGACACATCTACAGATATTCCCTGTATGATATATTGCAGCCTACAAATGCCATTCAATAGTATTTACAGACTGTCATCACCTGAGGAGTGTTCTGTGTGGTAATTTCATAATAACTCAATTTAAAAAATGAACTGAAATTGGCTATATGACTACTTGTATGTGTCTGTGGTGCGAACTGATTTTTGATCTGCATTTTACCTTCTGACCTACCTGGTTGTTGTCTTTTTGGACGCGGTGAGAGATGCTTGGGGATGAAGTATGTAACTGTTTGTGCTGTCTGCGATAGCAGCCACTGCTACTGTCTGCAAGTTCCCATCACTGCGTTTCTCTTCTGAAACATCTTTGCAAAAATAAAAACCCCACCCTCCTGTTTAATAACAGCACAAAGAATGGGGAAATCACAAGCTATGATTTATCATGATCTATTGGAAAAGCAAGCATTTTTGCACATAAAATAATAAAGGAATATAGTGTGGGGCAGATTACAGAGAAATTAAATAATTAGAAATGAATAGTCACGATTTATAAAATATAGGAATATGTATGAAAATGTATCTTTGAAGTTATACTGTTGCACTTTTATAACCCTACTATAGCAAATAAATCCCTACATGATTAAACAAATAATTACAATAACTTGTAAAATAATCTGTTCTACGCTTTCAAAAACATATCAGAGTTGCAGGTTTAACAAATTACAAACAGTAATTACAAAGTTACAAATTACACATCTATTCCCTTTAATGTTTTCAACAAGGGAGGTTTAAGACAATAAAATCTGTTTCGTACCTAATCAAGAGCAAACAAATGCATAGGCATATGCCTATGGTCACTCCATCTAAGCATGCAAGGATAGCTTCAACATACAGTAAATGACTAATCCTAATTGATGTACGCACTGTAGTTGTAGGTGTAGCTGGGTCAGTTCCAGAACATTAGAGAGAAAAGGTGGGTGAGGGAATATCTTTCATTGGACCAACTTCTGCTGGTGTCTCTTTCACCAACAGAAGTTGTTCCAATAAAAGATATTACCTCACCCACCTTTCCTCTCTAATCTTAACTGATATATTTGCATGTGAAAGCCATCATAATCATAGGTGTAATCTGACTTCTATATTTGGGGGGCAGCTCTAGTTAGGCCAATGGGAATGTGCCTGGCAGGGCAAATTCTGCACCTGCCCAAGGCTTGCAGTTTGGGGGACAACGCTTCTCCTGGTCTCCCCCAAACTGTGTCCATCATCATACTTATTACCTAGTCAGCTCTTTTCGCCTTCAGAATAACACATTACCATGAATTAATCCTTACATCCCTGATGAGGTAAGTTTTTATACTATCCATGTCATACAGCTCAGGAAATTCAAACAGCAAAGGTATTAGCCCAAGACAACAGAGATAATCAGTGTCTACATTCGGATTATACTTCAAGAATTTGATTCCCAGTCCTTTTTTTTCTTTTTTTTTAACTGAAAAATGTAATGATAATTCAATAAATAGTTAGGATAAATATTTTATCTATGTTTGATCTATTAACAGCAGTTTGTTCAGATAACAAATATTCTTTGATTGAAACACTAATTCCAACTTGTCTGCAGTTAAAGGAAAATATAAAAAAAATTTTAATGCAATTAAGCTAGTGTTTGCCTGAGAATGAAGAAAAGTAAAATTGTTTATAGAAGTTATGTGGTGCTGAAATCATCCACACAGAAAGGCCGGTGGATGTGATGAGCAAGGGGTTGTATCTCATGAAATTCTGAGCACCAGAACTTGGGTCTGAACTTTGGGATAAACTTATTTTGTGAGTGCATATGGACACAAAGCCTCATGTTCAGCTAAATTTACAAGTGAAGTCAAAATTGTGAAATTCCACTAGGTGCCTACACTGTTTTTAAGAAAAGACCAAGCTTATTTGCACATGCAATGGCATGCGTTATTGCACCTTACTGTGTGCTTAAAATGTATTCTTAATATATCAAGGGTGAAATCTTGGCCCCAATGAAATCAGTGACAAAACACTAATTTTTCTTCAATAGGTACCCTAAGTACTCAGTGTATGTGGCTTCAGAGTAGATTTTTTTAATTTTCATTGTCTTCATTGGTCTTCAAATCAGGCCCATAGTGTATGAGCACCACTTTTTGAGTTATTTACTGCTTTGACATATGGTTTTATTCAATCAACCTCCTGATTGATTGAGTGGGTTTTCATTTCCGCTCAATCTATCTGGATAAATCGATCTGACGGTGGCGAATTTGCCATCACTGAAGACATACCCTCTGAATATTTGCATACACAGAAGGAGGCTGATCCAGTAGTTAGGGCATTAGCCTGGAACTTGGGAGATGTGTGTTCAATTCTCTGCTCCACCACAGACTTTCTGTGAGACACTGGGCAACTCATTTGTCCTCTCAGTGCTCTGTGTTCCACCTCTGTGAAACGGGGATAATGCAACGCTCTAACTCCCTGGGTTTTTGTGAAATGCTTTGAGATGTACTTATGAAAAGCATGGTATTATTAATTACAAGATTACAAAAAAATAGTAAAATACAGATAATTTCATATCCATGGCTATCGACACAGACTCATTAGCAGTGGATCTCTGCTCCAAATAGCATTGTCAAGAGAATAGAACACACAGGCAATAACATTCCAAAACCTTGATTTTAAAAGTCATTATGTCCCAAAACTATTATTCGCTGTTTAAGAATTTAAATTTAAGAACAAGAACATAAGAATGGCCATACTGAGTCAGACTTGGGGTGACCAGATAGCAAGAGTGAAAAATCAGGAAGTGGGGAGGAGTAATGGGGGAGACCTATATAAGAAAAAGCCCTCAATATCAGGACTGTCCCTATAAAATCAGAACACCTGGCGTACCGAGGGTCTCCAGTGCTCGGGGGCCAAGCCTACCTTAGCTCCCTCCCCGTGCAGGGCAGGAGGGGTTCCGGCACCGCCTCCCAACTGCCCCTGGGGGGGTCTGTATCTGTGAGAGGGGGGTGTGAGCATATGTAGGCTTGGCTCTACCATCCCTCTCTCCTCCCTCCACTTACCTGCTGCGCGGTGTCCGCCTCTCCTGCTGCAGCAGCAGCCCAGCTCCAGCTTGGATGGGGTGGCCTTAACCCTGGCCTGGGGAGGGAGGCTTCACAATACGCAGGGGGGAGACACTGTGAGGCATCCCTCAGGGCCTCCTGTGCCCCCCACCTATCACGAAGGGTTGGCCTAGTGCTACCCCCATCCCAAACTTACCTGCTTCTCCAGCCCCGCAGTCTGGCACTGGCTCGGATGGGGTGGCCAGGCTGGCCCTTCACAATGCACACGGGGAGGGGGAGCAGAAGCGGGAAAAGCCACCCCCCAGCCTCCTGCGCCCCTTGCCCTCCACCCATCTTGAAGAGCCGTCTCAGGGCCCCGCACTTACCCACCACTCCAGGCTCGCAGCCTGGCACAGGTTCAGACAGGAGCAGCCTCAACCCCCCAGCTTGGGGGGTGGGGCAGGGTTGGCCCTTCACAACAGGCAGAGGTCTCAGGAGGCTGAGGGGTGGCCGTTCCCGCTCCTCCACCCACCTGTGTTGTGAAGAGCCTCGTGAGCATGGTGAGGGGCCAGCCAGTGCCCCTTTGGTGGCCAGCCGCCCCCCCCCCTTTGGTATGCCACTGGTGGCCATTATCAGGTGTTACGAACGGAATGGGCAGAACAGGTAATAATCAAGTGAGCCATCCTCTGTCACCCATTCCCAGGTTCTGGCAAACAGAGGCTAGGGACACTTCAGAGCATTGTTTTGCATCCCTGCCCATCCTGGCTCATAGCCATTGATAGACCTATCCTTCATGAACTTATCTAGTTCTTTTTTTAACCCTGTTATAATCTTGGCCTTCATAACATCCTCTGGCAAAGAGTTGACAGTGCGTTGTGTAAAGAAATACTTCCTTCTGTTTGTTTTAAACCTGTTGTGTGTTAATTTAATTTGGTGACCCCTAGTTCGTGTGTTATGAGAAGTAAATAATACTTCCTTATTTACTCTCTCCACACCAGTCATGATTTTATAGATCTCTATCATATTCTGCCTTAATCATCTGTTTTCCAACCTGAAAAGTCCCAGTCTTATTAATCTTGCCTCATATGGAAATTTTTCCATACTCTTTGCCCTTTCCTGTACCTTTTCCATTTCCAGTACATCTTTTTTTTAGATGGAGTGACTGAATCTGCATGCAGTATTCAAGATGTGGGCATACCATGGATTTATATAGAGGAAATATAGTATTTTCTATCCCTTTCCTAATGATTCCCAAAGTTTTGTTAGCTTTTTTGACTACCACTTCACACTGAGTAGATATTTTCAGAGAACTGTCCTCAATGACTCCAAGATCTCTTTCTTGAGTAGTAGCAATTAATTTTGACCCTATCATTTTATATGTATAGTTGGGATTATGTTTTCCAATGTGCATTATTTTGCATTTATCTACACTGAATTTCATCTGCCATTCTGTTGTCCAGTCACCCACTTTTGTGAGATCTCTTTGTAACTCTTCACAGTCTGCTTTGGACTTAACTATTTTTAGTAGTTTTGTATCATCTGCAAATTTTGACACCTCATTGTTTACCCCCTTTTCCAGATCATTTATGAATATATTTAACAGTACTGGCCCCAGTACAGACCCTAAGAGGACACCACTATTTACTTCTCTCCATTCTGAAAACTGATAATTTATTCCTACCTTTTGTTTCCTATCTTTTAACAGTTACTGATGCATGAAAGGCCCTTCCCTTTTATCCCATGACCACTTACTTTGCTGAAGAGGCTTTGAGGAGGGACCTTGCCAATGGCTTTCTGAAAATCTAAGTATACGCTATAGCCACTGGATCACCCTTGTCCACATACCTGCTGACCCCCTCAAGGAATTTTAATAGATTGGTGAGACATGATTTCTCTTTACAAAAACCATATTGACTTTTCTCCAACAAATCATGTTCATCTACGTGTCTGATAATTCTGTTCTTTACTATAGTGTCAACCAATTTGCCTGGTACTGAAGTTAGGCTTACTAGCCTGTAATTGCTGGGATCGCCTCTGTAGCCTTTTTTAAAAATTGGCATCACATTAGCTATCCTCCATTCATTTAGGTTACATACCACAGTTACTAGTTCTGCAATTTCACATTTGAGTTCCTTCAGAACTCTTCAGTTGGGTGGATACATCTGGCCCTGATAACTTATTACTATTTAATTTATCAGTTTGTTCCAAAACTTCCTTTAATGACACCTCAATCTGGTACAGTTCCTCAGATTTGTCACCTAAAAACAAAGGCTAAGGTCTGTCCCTCACATCCTCAGCCAGGAAGACCGATGCAAAGAATTAATTTAGTTTCTCCACAATGGCCTTATCTTCCTTGAATGTTCCTTCAGCATTTCAATCATCCAGTGGACCAACTGGTTGTTTAGCAGGCTTCCTGTTTGATGTACTTAAAAAAAATTGTTATTTTTTGTCTTTGGCTAATTGTTCTTCCAATTCTTTTTTTGACCTTCCTAATTATATTTTTACACTTCACTTGCCAGGATTTATGCTTCTTTCTATTTTCCTCAATAAGATTTAAGTTCCACTTTTAAAGAATGCCTTTTGCCTTTAATTGCTTCTTTTAATTTGTTGTTTAGCCATGGTGGCACTTTTTTGGTCCTCTTACTATGCTTTTTAATTTGGGGTATACATTTAAATTGAACCTCTATCATGTTTTTAAAAAGTGTCCATGCAGATTTCACTTTTGGCACTATAACTTTTAATTTCTGCTTAATAACTTCTTCATTTTTGTGTATTTCCCCTTTCTGAAATTAAATGCTACCATGGTCGGCTGCTTTGGGAGGTTAAATTTTATTATGATATGGTCACTATTACCAAGCTATATTCACCTCTTGGACCAGAACATGTGCTCCATTTAGGACTAAATCAAAAATTACCTCTTCTCTGGGGTTCCAGGACTAGTTGCTACAAGCAGTCATTTAAGTGTCAAGAAATTTTATCTCTGCATCTCATACTGAGGTGACATGTACTCAGTCAATATGGGGATAGTTGAAATCCCCCATTATTACTGAGTTTTTTCTTTTTATAGCCTCTCTAATTTCACAGTTACTATCACCATCCTGGTCAGGTTATCCCTACTGCGAAATTCTTATTATTCAAGCATGGAATTACTATCCAGAGAGATTTTATGGTACAGTTTGGTTCTTTTCAGATTTTTACTTCATTTGATTCTATGCTTTCTTTCACATACAGTGCCACTCCCCCCAGCATGACCTATTCTGTCTGATATATTTTGTACCCTGGTATAACTGTGTATTAGTTCACCCGCTTAGTCTTGCGGAGATGATGCTGAAGTTGCCAGTGGAGATTTTATTTTTATTAGGCTGGGGATTCTCATGAAATTTTTCCACACATTGTTTAGCATTATGGGACTGACCCAAAGCTTTCTGGAGTTAAAGGAGGCTTTCCACTTATTAAAGTGGGCTTTGGAGCAGGCCTTACATGTGGATCACAGATACCTGTTCTTTTAGAGAAGGAGCAGAAGCCCC
Organism: Mesoclemmys tuberculata; assembly: GCA_007922155.1. Lineage (NCBI taxonomy): Eukaryota > Metazoa > Chordata > Testudines > Chelidae > Mesoclemmys > Mesoclemmys tuberculata. The sequence goes on from ML675620.1 coordinate 19,226,268, forward strand.
TAGCTCTGAGGTCCCCAAACTGTGGGGAGTACCCCTCTAGGGCGGGTACAGAGGAATGTTCAGAAGGGCATGACCAGGCCCCAGCCAGCCTCCCAGAAGAGTGGGGAGGGAGCACCACCTAGCCCCAGGCTCTGCTCCAGGCTCAGCTGCGACCTCTGCACCTGGCTCAGCCGCGGACTCGATGCCAGGCCTCTGGCTCGACCTCGGCTCCTGGTCACAGTGTGTGGCTTTGGTGCCCAGCCACCACCTTGGCCTCTGGTCAAGGTGCCTGGCTGTGGTGTTGGCCGTTGGGGCCCCAGATGCTGTGGCCCCGCTCCCAGCCTTGGCCCCCAGCCATGACTACAGCCCCCCAACCGTGGCCCCACTCCCAGTCCCAGTGATGACCATGGATGGCCACACTCCCAGCCCCAGCAGACAATGGTAAGGGGGAGCATGGGGTAAAATGTTTGGGACCACTGCCCTAGCTGCACAGATACCTAGGAATATACAAACATGGTGACACGCAATGTACCTCAGGAAAGTGAAAGATAAACATGGAATCTATTCCGTCCAGAATGCTAGGTGCAAGACTGTGTGCTCTACTTAATCTGTTATTTAACAGTTAGATCAGGGACTGAAAGTGAGGAACTCAGGTTTTATTTACACTGTACAACTGACTGACTGTTTAAATCCAAACAAATCACTTGCTGTCTGTTGGCCAAATACTCTGTGAATCCCCACTGAAGTTAATGGAATAGCACAGGATATAAATTAGGACAGAATTTCACTGTCAGTACCTCTATTTACCCGTACTACATCTCAAATGGGCATAATATGTAATACTTATTCCACAAGGCTCTTGTTCCAACTTAAATAACATTTGTACAGCGCATGGAGATCTTCAGATGAACGGGGCTGCAAATGCAAATATTTAGAATTATATCTACAATATTAATTGAAACAAGAGGGAAATAAAAAATTTGTAAAGATGGATCATTCAGTGTGTGATTGGCCACAAGAATGGACAACCCTCAAGTTCCACAGGTAAAACTTACTCTGTGTGCTGGTGACATCCAGAAGTTGCCCTTGAGGAATAATCACTTGTGCCATTCCTGGTTGGGTAGAAGGAATTACATGTAGCACTTGTCCGTGTTCTGACTGGCTGGCAACAATCATCTATTAAAGTAAGCAGTGAAAAAATTTTGTTATAGTAACAATGTAGCATGATCTGGTTAATTGGGTTTCATTGGCATTAGCATGTTTTGGTTACTACCAGAATAACAACCACCTCTGAAAATGTTTTACATTTGCACAGTAATTTGATTTTACTGTATGAGAAATCCAAAGGGTTATGATGGAAGGTATTATAGAATGCTAAAGTAGATTAAGTGTCATTGATTTCTAACTGCTCAAAACTATTAAAAAACTTATAATTTATTAAGTTAAAAATAAGAGAAGCAATTGTGATTTTGTTCTGTCATCCAAATAGCCTTGTTTGAAACACTTAACACTGCTACCAACTCTTCTGAAAAGAACTTTAAGAAGTGTATTCACTATCTGAAATAGAAAATCATTGCTGTTTCCCTAAATTAAAAACTTATAATCACACATAACAACAAGTACAAAACAGATCAATTTTCTCAAATCTATAGTCTTGTAAAACTGCTATATATTGATATGATATAATATGGAAAAGCTGGAATTAGAAAAGTTTTAATTTTCTAGACAAATTTTAATGCTAGGACATTCTTCAGGACATCTGGCAAACCACATTATTTTCTTTATTGTGGGTATTCTCTGAGGCAATAGTTTTAGCTTGTGAAGAAAAGTAAGCCCTACCTAATAAATATTCATCTTCTGTGTTTCTAACTTTTTTTTTTTTTGCTCGGTGCGTAGGCTTCTTCCCCCCTCCTGCCCCACAATTTGGATGGACGAGGTGTCTTTTTAATTATAATTTTCTGTAGATGTACAGTATATGCCAGCAAAAAAATTCAGCTCAATGATTTTTTTACTTTAAAAAAAGAAATAAAATGTAAAACTTGTGAGGCATTGTTATATGCAAATTAATCAGGGGGAGAAAGGAGGAGGAATTATATTATTGGCTGACTTACCACTGATGTCATAATTCCCAACACTCAGCAAAAGTGGCTCATAGGATAGCAGTAGATAGAAGAGGAGGAAAGAGTAAGCAGTAAAGGAGAGAAAGAAGAATGGGAGCATCATGGATTGTTCCCACTGTGAGATGGTCTTCTGTATTGTTTGAGAATACAATGGAAGCACATTAGATTTTTATTAAATAAAGTCAGTAACGGCTTAGCTCAGGATTTGGAGATCTGAGCAGAAGCAATTAGTGAACTAAATAAACCACTCTGAAAAGTGTCACCTTGTTCCCAGAGATACAGTCTGAAACGTTTTTATATAGAAACTCTAAACCACTTCAGGACAGTTCTCCTTAAACATTGTTTCTCTTTTGTGTGCTCAGCACCTGTGCAGTTTCAGATGTACTCACCATCTGCGTAGTGGAACCCCCTAGTGACTGTAGTTCATACAGAGGCTGGCCATTTTGGTCTACCAGATGGAACTCTTCTGTGGAAAGAGGTTGAGCCTGGGATAGCTGCACTGATGTATTCGATGACACAGATGAATTGTCTGAAACATGCACTGTGATGGGCAAGACTGCTGGAGAGTCATTCTGTGCAAATGATGGGTCCCTGGAATCCATGCAGGTTAAATGCTTTTACAGGGGAAAAACAGTAAAATATATTTTAATCCTAGTATCAGTGTATTTTTATTTTAAAAAATAATTTAAATATATGTTATACATTACTTGCTATATTTCATTCTCATAGGGAACTTTTCCCCTAAGTGTTCAAGTGTCTATTGGCTAACGATTTTATTTTCTGTTCTTGCTTCCATGATGAAAGTGACATTACTTTCTACCTCCTAACATAATCAGCCTCTGATATGTTGAAGCAAGACCCCTTGTACCTGAGACTTGCTGCCAAAAATGGTTGTTTTAAAATAACATTCCTGGATCACCTAGAAGACTTAAAACCAGGAAGGAGGGATGAAGGTTTAAAAGGAAAGGGAGCAGGGTAGTTAGCCAATATCTCCCGAAGTAATTTTTAAAATCTCTAACAATTTTTAGTTCAAGTTTTTTAAAAAGTTGTAAATATGCCACTTGAATAGAATCACAACCTAGAAATTGATTCAGTATCTTTGTCAAATTTTATACAAGAATATGAAGCATGCAGGTAGTACAAAAAAGCAATACAATGCATAAGCTTGATAGGGCAAGACCGAGAAGCAATGGCTGTGTAAATGTCCCTTAAAATCTGTATTTATGATCTCACCAAACCTGTAAAACTTGGTCTGGTTATAGCACGTTTCATTTTCATTTGGCAACTATCAGCTGAAGCTGGGAAACTTCTGCACTATTAGCAATCTGGGGACATTCAGAAACAATACCAGACTAAAGGAAAAGATGTAAAAGAACTGAAAGGTAGACAGCTCTCTTGTAAGAAACCCATGTGATGGAGTGTTTTAATATCATCTGAACAACCTAAAATGAAGAGTGGAATTTGCTTAACTTCTTCCAGTAATCACACATTCATTTATTATTTTCTGGACCTTTATGACCTAATCACTAGTACAACAGAAAGTTATTTAACCACTAATTCTAATAACTAGAAAAATGTTTCTAAATCCTTTGTGCAGGTCAGAAACTGGCCACATACAGTGAAAAATCTAGTACTCATTGTTATACTTTCAGTGGACAAAAGATTTATGGCTTGGAGCCTCCAACTAAATTAGAGTAATGGCAATGAATGCATGGAATTATTTAAGATATGTCATACAAGCACAGGATACATGATCATACTGCCCCCCCAAAAAATCTGAAATTGTAGAATTAACAAAGAAACACTAAAGGCATGTGGTCTGGAATTATAACTGATTAAAGATATTTTGATTGGAAATAGATAACTACAGCCAAAATTCTCACATATCAATATCTAAAATTAGGGTCCTAAATCAAAATGTAGACAAATATGTGTCGCCTGATTTTCATAAGTCCTGAATGCCTGCAGCTCCCACTCACTTCAATGGTTGGTTATTTTCCCCACAAATTTCACAATTTTTTTTTAATTCACAAATTTCAGTGAAGGAAAATCTTTCAATAAAACTTTTTTTTTTTTAAGTTCATACAAATACAGCCACTGAAAGACATTAAGCATTTTCTGTGATTTACTAGTTTTATCGGAATGCAAACTGGTGAGTATCACGCTCAGATATTCATTCTAAATTTCTCTGTATTAGAAATCAGTGTAAAGGCAGTGTTATATGTTGTGTAAAGTCACTGTAAAACAACAAGAGAAAAATAGATTTTTTTATTGATGTACAGGGTAAATAGGTTATCATTATGTTGCAGACTCTTCACAGAAGGTGGAAAGAAACCAGCTTCAAACAGTGATGTCCCAACTAATCTCTCACCTGGAACACTCGGTCATCTGTTTCTGAATCTTCTGTACTATTACAGTTGACTACCAACAAGTCATTGGATCTCTCCATGCTGACGTCATGGTCAACTCCATTTTCTTCCATTACAGGACAGCCTGGAAAAGTCACACTACTTTAATTCAGCCGCCCATCCAGGATGCACTTTTACCTCATCCTAGATAGCAGTGCATTTTTTAATTATTTTTAAATGTAGATTTTATGAATGTAGGCTAAGCCGAGTCCCATTTGAAGTCAATGGCGAAACTTCTATTGACTTCCACAGGACTGGGATATAGTCCTTACTTCATAAGGTGCCAAAACCTGACATCTTTATTCACTTCTCACGCAAGAAAAATTTCAGTTAATTTCTACAGGATCATGGATAGGTTCTTACTGCAAAATGTTTGCCTTAGAAGACTGCTAGATTTTGATCTTTTGTGTTTATGCATATGAATATATGTAGTTTTATATAAACTAGTAACCATATACATTTATATAATTAACAACTGTCATCCAGAGGGATCACAAAAGCCCTATAAAAATTGTTCTAATGGATTTTTACAACAAACACACAGGAATGCTTCACCCATCTCAGACATGGAGTGAAATGCAACAACTATTTTAGAGTTATACTTAACAACAGTGTCAGAATGAAGGCAAATATCTATTAATTTACAAGGGGCAGTTTTGGCAGTTACCCAAACTGGAATTTGACCAGGACCATGGGATGAACAGAAAAAGTGCCAGAGGCTCTTAGATCTTCAGTTGTACCTCTCATTCCACAGAAGGCACACCGAGCAGCAGTTTCCTCAGAACACAACATTCAAACATACAAAAAGAAGTGATATCTACTGAATCACCACTATTTTCTGCAGGACCTAAGTTTTGCCTGGATATCACCAAGTTGAGCACTTTTTATTGTATGCAATGATAGATAGAATACCATGTGAGTCAATTTATTATTTATATTAAAGTGTACTACATACCATGAAATATACATGGCATAGCAAGGCCATCTTTTTAGAAGAAATTTTTATTTTGGTATAGTGATTTTTCAGGGTTTTTTCCTCACATAACTTTCTTTTAAAAATAAAAGAATTTCACTGTTATTTAGCTTGCATATTGTATAAGCTCTACACATTCCATGAGTTTCACCAGTGGAGCTAATAAATTCCTTTAACAGGACCTATTTGGCTTGCTTTTCACCCTCTATTTTCTTTACCATCACAGCTTCCAAATTCCAGCAGGTTAGCTGGTAAGTTATTTGAACAGAAACATTCAGGCTGTGGAGCACACAAGCTCGTCTGGCTAAGCCGCATGAGAAGGCTGGAAAAGGGAAGTCTGACTTATTTGGCTTTTGGAGCTAAATGAAGCATCCTTCACAGAAAAAATTCTCCCAATTCATATGAACATTTCCAACTTCAAACACGCATAACTTTAAATTTATTTAAACCATTTTCATCTAATTTGGATTTTTTATAATTCTCAATTACTATACAAAATGTCAGGTTTCAAATTTCTAGTGTCTGCCATGTTTAGAGAGGGAAAGCATATTTTTCTCCTCAATACTCCTCTACCTCCAAAATATTTGAACACAGCTTAAACTTTCAGAATATATTCACTTCTGGAGCTGAGACCAAATATGGAAAGGTTCAGCCACAGATACTTGGTTTAAGGACATCAAGAGCAACTAAAAAAATTGACTGGAATTGGAATTTAACTTTCACTACCAATAACCTAATAAAAATAGTAAAATAAGGTATTTTAATCTAAGCAACAGAATTTAGCCTTTTGAGAAAAATTAAGTGTACAATCTGCAAAAAGGCATTCCACAAATGTAATTTTAATATCGCATTTAGGATTGTATATTTAATAGATTACAAAATAATAGTTGCTATTATGTTCTCCAAATCAGACAGTTCAATTGTACTCATACTGAAGATTTTGTCTGGGCCAACTACTATACACAAATAACTCTCTCTCCCTTTGATGTAATGTTTACAAATCTGGAGTAAAGCTTGATTATTTAATAGAAACATTTATTTTAGATTATAAATTTTACAGAATGTTGAGAATGAAGTTCTACTTTCATATTGGCTGCTATATTGGTCTTTTTAATTTGTGTGTATGAATAAATTTAGTGTTTATGTAGTGCTGGATTGAAAGCAGTGCCATCTGCATGTGCATCAAATAAGTACAGCATAAACAGCTGTAGTACCCTGCCAATATGCCTCAGGTCCATCTTGTAGAGATAATAGGATAGTTTACACCAAATGGCTATGTCTGCAGTAAGAAATTTTAAAATGTACACTGTTGCTACCATTGGTTCAGCTCTACAGATACAAACTCTGACAAGATATAGCCATAGGCAAGGTGTTGACTGGCATCTATGTCTATCGTCGCCAATAGTGGTGGCGCTTTTAGAGATGTGCTGTATGTTATGGCCAACTGCTTTGAGATCGGCTAACTTATTTTGCATAGGACACCAAAAAGCCCTCATTCCCAACTCTAGAGAGGGACCAGAACCAGCAAAGTAATTTTTTAACTCTCAACACCCCTGTTACAATCTTCTCAGCAAACCAATGGCCCATGGTCTTTAGCGTTGAGACCAGTATTATGATCAGAAAACTCTACCCAATATCTATTTTTATAAGAAGCTCTTTCTGTAGCCAGAGCATCATTTGCTAAAATTTTATGAGGGATTTATTACTTTTTTTTCCAAACCAGAATATTTTATAATTTATTTTATGTCTTTTCTTTTTTCCAATAATTTAGAAATTTATCATGACATGTTTAGGTATCAAATAGTAATAGTAACTAGGAAATAACAATCCATTGTTCCCAAAGAGTTACAGTTCCAGATTAAAGTCACTTTAGTTCTCTTACCAACCCTTGTTCCTGTTTTCCATAGATTTATTGTTGTGAGGCCTCCAACTGAAAGTAGTGAAGGACTGATCCCTAAACACTGATGAGGGCACCAAGATTTTGAATTGGACTGTTAATGATTCTAGTGCTGATCTAGTCAACAATACAGTATTTTAGTTATAGAAGAAAACTAAGTTGCAAACGAACAGATTATTCCACTATTCTGGCAGATAAGCATGTTTTACATAGGAAGCACACACTGAAGAAACAGAAGAGAACTTGAAAATATACAAAGACACTTCTTGAAGTCTGAATCTTGGAGTCATACAAAGTACAATCAAATTTGGTGTGTGTAATATTTTCTGGTACCAATAAGAGAAGTTGCAATGAGTAAATATCCTATGGCTGGTCTTATTTACATCTTCTGATAGAAAAAAATGTGTTTTAAATAAATTAGTTATGTCATACTCAAGGAATCAATAGCAATGCTGTCACCAATTTTCTGTGAAAATCTCTCTGATGTAGGAGAAACAGTTTGAGACAGTCACATTGCCTCAATGCAATTAAATGCCCCTTCAAAAGATGGGTGTTTTACGAGACATTTCTACATCACACAGATCATTAATAATGAGCACATGTGATAGTAAAGTGTAAAACATAATTGAGGAGCATATCCAATATCATGAGAGCATGAATGAAAATGAGTTACATTGGCCATACACATATTTATAACATATACATGAAATTTTATTAATCTTTGTTATGGGGGGAGCCAGGAAAGATTCAAAGAAACTGCTGACCCATATATGTAGTGCCTTTCATGTTGTTTCTATAAACTTAGCAATTATTCAGTAGGCTTTTAATAAATTGTGGGAAAGCTATTGCTTGGTGTCTTTCTGCATTCATTAACTAATTGTATATGTTACAGATATAAAAGGGTAACAAAAAACAAATCAATTACACTTGCAGGTCATGGTGACTTTTTAAATGTGTATTTCTGAAGAAAGCATATAAATCTTACTCATTTAAACTATCAAGATAAACCCTTTCTGCTCCATCAGGTTACTCACACCACCACCATGCAATGAAGACAGATACAGCCACTAACACCCATTGAGATGACAACTACTAGTTAATAAGGCGCAAAAGGAATCAAACAAACGCAAGGTATCCAGCCAAACACCTTTTTCCAAAATACTGAATTCACTTACAAGTACAGTACTTTCTTTAAAATCCACCCAGTTTGTTTTTAATAAAAGCTTTATTTTAGCTGTTACGTTACATGAACATAAAAGTTCGCCAAATCACATCAGTAAATCATCAGCAACGAACAAGTCCATGAAACTTACCCAAATCTTACACATCAGTGAACTCTGTATCTTCTATAGAGAATTGCCCAGGATGTGTGCACACGGGTTCATAGGCCCGCTTATGCCAGGGACTGGGTCACACCAGCACAATTTGAAAAGGGAAATTGCAAACGAGGAATGGGTGTCACTGTCTCACTGAAATATCAGGACAAGCCACTCCTGCCCCTCAAGAGGAAGGCGGCAGTGGGGTGTCGGCGTGACGCGCACCCTCCTCTCTCCCCAGTGAGTCTTCACCGGGACCGCTACCTGTCGCCCCTCTCCCATCTCCATCCGAAGGGGTCAGAGGGTCACGCCCTGACTGGGGAAGGGGGAGGGAAGCAGGTCTTGTCCCGACTCCCCCCCGCACTGAGGGGCAGCGGGTCCTCCCCCGAGTACCTCTCCCCACCCCACTCCCGCTCTGAGGCGCTGCGGGGCCGCGCCGCGAGCCGGGGCCAGCCAGGGCTTTCCTCTCCATCCCCCCGGTACCGGGGCGAGGCCGGGCAGCGAGCGGCCGCCCCGCCAGGACCTCCCGGAGGCAGAGCCGGGCCCCCGCCATGTTGGCCCCGCAGAACAATAGCCCCAGGGGGCTGCCCCCCTTCTCCCGGCGCCGCCCCAGCCCCTGAGCAGGTCCAGGCGCCAGGACTCCCGCGCGCGCGGGGAGCGGAGGGGGGGAGCAGCCTGGGCGCGGCTCCTCCCGCCTCAGCTGCCGCGAACCCTGCAGGGGAGTCAGCGAAGCGGAGAGAAAATTCAGAACGAGTCTACTCAACCTCGTCTTGGCTCTCGCAGGCACCACCATGGAAACAGCCGTTCAGTACGCAGGCGCAGAAAACACGCTCCCTGCTGTGCGGTGTGGCCCCTGCGGGCCACCGTGCAACCCGGAACTACTGATGCCCAAACCTCCGCACTGAAGCTCGCGGAGAGAGTACTGGCAAACAGGGAGCGCGGGGGAGAAATCGCCAGGAGCCACGTGCGAGGCGGCGCGTGGTATGTTGGGAATCGTGGTCTCCCGCGCTGCGCATGCTGGGATTTGTGATCTCGGGACGCCTGGGCTCCCTCGACATCCCCGTGGCCGCGTTGCATGCTGGGACTGGTGACTCCATAGAGCCTGCCGTGGTGAAGGTTGGGATCTAGGCTCAGCATTTGCCTCTCAGGCTGCGCGCTCCCCTTCGTACCCAGCCATCTACTAGGCAGCGGGGCGCGGCCGGCGGAGCATCCAGCGCGGCGAGGCGAGACCGAGCGGAGCGGTGCCTTTAAGGGCAGACCCTACTAATCGCTGACGGAACAGTCTGTGTGCAGCTGCTCTAGCCTGACTGCGGCTCCCTCCGAGCGAGACACGTGCTTTCTGACTGCAGCCGCCGGAGGGAGCGCAGGCCCGCCAGGTTCAGCCTTCGGTGCCTCCGCCGTGCTCCGCTGAGCACAGACACAGCCCCGCCATCCTTGCTCTCGCCGCCCCCATGGCGCAGCTCCAGGCTCGGTTCCGCACAGACAACCACAAGTGAGTCGGGGTTGGCCTCGCTGCCGGGAAGCAGGGACAGTGCGGGCGGGAGTGGTCCTAGTGAGCGATGCCTGGCACGGAGTTGATCTAGTGCTGATCGGTCGGTCGGTCGGTCTGTCTGTTGGGGGGGGGGAGCAGCTGGGAAAAGGGCCTGGGAAATTGAGGCTACTGCTACAGGGTCAAACGTTACTGCTTGGGTGGTGTGAGGGGTGTATTTTGTATTGTTGGTAGGGGTGGGGGGGGAGGATCATTTTATTTACTTCATTTTTCTAGGCAAACACCATTTTCCAACAAAACCCCATAATCTCCAACAAGTTAATTGGAAATATATCTAAGTTCTTTCAAAATCTAACAAAAGTCTACCCAGGGGGCCTAATTTTGCTTCCACTGTAATCAGAGGCATCCTCTCTGATTTTAGAGGGAAGATGATCAGGGTCATAAACTTTTGGGCTAAGGTATGGGGTGGGGCTTTAGCATACCTTTTAATATTCACGTATTTTCCCACTGCCACTGGCGTCTGTACCAGCCAGAGCTCACTTATAGTATCTCCACTATAATCTATAAACTCTAGGATATATTACAGTAGCTGGGGGAAGGTAGTGTTTGTGAATGTTAGACAGCAGATTTCAGGAAAGGTGAAAAAAAATGTTCTTGCTTAGCTGCACCTGACGAACTTAGAAAAGCTCACCAGAGGGAGCCCCAACTATGCAGTAGAATGAGGTCAGGAAGGGCAGGATTCTTGAAACAAGTGTGAATAAAATGTCTGTTCAATGCAAGTGTTCCCTTCAAACTCCAAAGTGTTTATAATCTACTCACTTACAAAAAAAGCTGTGCCCCAGATTTTAAATTAATATGCTTACTTTGTACCTGTTGAGCTGTAGTTTCAGCACTTCTGAATAAGTCTGTTCCTTTCTCCCCCCCAGGCATGCAGTGGATGATGTTCCTTTTTCTATCCCAGCGGCATCTGAAATTGCTGACCTCAGTAACCTCATCAATAAATTGCTGGAAGCTAAACATGGTAAGAGTTTGGAACATGATTTACTTCTTTTGAAAAAAAGTACTTTTTTAAGAATAGAAATATACTAAAGTATTTAAAAACTCTTCATAAGTGTGTAAACTGTAGGGTTTTAAAACACAAAGGTCTCACTAGTGCAAATACTTATGTACATGAGTACAGCAAAGCATATATGTGACTCACCAAGATCTCTTACTTGGAAAAACAGTAATTTTATCACAGTTGGGCAAAATTCTCTTTTCAAATGTTTATGGAGGATCTAATCTCCCTTATTATTTGTTATTACTTGTCTTATAGTATCTATCACAGTTTTTATATTAAAAATATAGCCCTCAATTCTGCACTCAGATCTATGCAGATAGACCCATATGCCCACAAAGGTGTACTGTACATGTGTAAAGTATGGCATCTATATTGGCAAAGCCATGCCGGCATAGTCCTTTAATGTATACATAGCCAACACCAAGAGAAAGTTTTATGCCAGTGTAAGAACATCCTTTCTCCAAATGATGTTAGCTATATTGACAAAAGCACCCTTCTGTGTATGGGTTTTTTCACACCACTGACCAACCTAGCTATGCTGATATAACATAAGTATAGGCCAAACCAGAGTTTGACTGAAGTCAGTGGAGCCACATACACATACAGGTCCACTTGCACAGGACTGACTGCACACAGGATTGGGGGAAATCAAGAGTTAAAACACATAAGCAGTTCTGCCCTTGTGTCAATCTCACTTTTACTTTGTTCTCGTTTTGTCTCTTATCTACCCTTTGTCTCACTACATAATTAGGCCTTGTCTATACTTAAAAATAAGTCAACTTAACATAGGTTGACTTACAGCCATCCACCGCTGTAATTACAGCAGTGGCTGATGTCCACACTGCCCCCCTTGGGTCGGTGGAGTTCATCCTCAGCAGGAGCATTTCTACCAACCTACGAGGCAGTGTGGGGAGCTGAGAGCCCAGTCTCTCAGCTCTCTTCTGGGAGCCTACAGGCTCCCGGGCTGCCCCCTACTCCCAACCGCACTCCAGTTGCCTGTGTCCTGGCTCGCAACCAGGGCCAGGCTTGCAGCAGCCCGCAGCTTGCGCGGTCCCAGCTCACAGACAGCAGCTGGGCTTCAGTCACCCAGGCTTGCAGCAGCCCAGATTTCTTGCCCCACTCCCAGCCAGGAGCTGGAACCAGAATGACAGCCTCAGCACCAATGGAAGGGGTGCAGTGTCTACATTGACATTGTGTCGCCCTAGCCATGCTGACGAAAGCTCTATGCCTCTCATGTATTTTGGCGTAAAAACAGGGCACTTTTGTTGGTGAGCGTATGATTGCAAAATGTAGAACAGAACTGCTTTGTCGACAAAGGATGACTTTTGTAGACAAAACTCTTTAGTGTAGAGCAGGCCATAGATGGTAAGCTTTTTTGAGAAGGGACTGTTTTCCTTGCCACACATTATATTTAATACAGTGCCAATCATATTGGGATCCTGATCCTGACTGGGTCCTGTGGTCACTATTGCAATGCTAACAATACAAATAATCTTGTCTAGATTGTCCAACTAAAGTGAAAGGAACAAAAAAAGCTGAGACATGGAAACAAAATTTTCATACAGTTGACTGACTAAACAATGACACCTTGCAATGTGATCTGAAATTCACCAGACTTTAGCCCTTGTGAGCAGTCAGGAGAGGCAGGTTCCAAAGATTGGCTAACCAAAGTCCAGGTATCAATAACAGATGCTCCAGCAGACAGAGATGGAGGTATAATTGGATCTCAACCCATATGAGGCTTTAAAAGTTATTCTTAACTCCTCAAATTGCAACCAAAATGGAAAAGATTGCTTCTTGGAAGCTTGGAGTCCCTAGCTTCAGAGATGCTATTAATAGAAACTTAGGTGCTGTTTTCTCCAGGACATCTTTTAGGTCAAAATCTGCCCTCAGTTAAACCTGTGTAATCCCTTCGAGATCATGGGGTGCACAGTTACAGCTGGGAGAACAAGGTAGCCCTTGAACCTACTTGAACTAAATTTAGTTTCATTCCCTAAAAATTGATCTGGAAGACTATTCTGTTCTGGATTGTATAAATTAAGTCTTCAGATTTAAACATTGTTTCTGTTTGTCTTAGAGGACCACAAATATGTGGAGTTTGATTTCCTTGTCAAGGGTCAGTTCTTGCGTATGGCACTGGTCAAACATATGGAAGTGGAAAACATCTCAACAGTAAGTCATACTCTTTCTGTGGACCACACTATAGGATGATGGGATTTAAAGATCCTAGACTCTTTGATTTATCAGAGTAAGATTTTAAAATTTAAGTTTGAGCGGGTTTACAGTTCTGATTAGAAAAGTTCTCCATATTATGAATGTTCCATGTATTTTTCTTCCTTAGTATTCCTTTACCTTTCTGATGAAGCCCAGATAATTTTCCTGATTTTCCTCTTTGTAAAATCCTCTGAAGACCCTGTATTATTCTTTTGTCTATGGAAGACTCACCAAGACATTCTTTGGAGCCTGACAGTGTTCCTAATGACTAGAGTTTGCTATTGAGCAATCTGAGGCACTTCCTTCTCCTGTTGTCTGGCTTCATACAGTTCTGAAGGGAAACTACTCCCATTTGTCTCCTGCTCTGCTAATCAGTGGCACCATGTGGGTCAGATGATAAGCGGTATTATACACGCTTCAATAGTAGCAGGATAGGCATAGTGGGGAAAACCTAGAAAAGAAAATCGTCTTACTGTGGATATCATTTGCAGTGATTTTAAACATTGTATTAGTAGTAATTTGATAAGCCAATAGGTAGCAATGATCAGTAGTCAGGTACTTGTACTTAAGGTACTTCTCATTCTCTAAGGACCCAATCTTGTAAACACGTAAGCATGTGTAATTTTAATCATGTGAATAGGACCATTGACTTCAGTGAGACTGCTTGCCTAAGTAAAATTATGCACATTCTTAAGTGGTTGCAGGAATGGCCCTTTAATTATTAATCTTTGTTCTGGGTCCTGATGCATTGCTGCTATGTGCCCTCTGTTCAGTTATGCATATGCTTGCATGTCAAGGAGTTAGGGCTACCTGAATCCCATTGTGCATTTGCAGTAGCTGTTCAATCTCCCAGGCAGAGTAGATGCCCACAGTTGCATGGAAGCTAGGGGGCTCTGGCTTGTACAGTTGATATCTCTGTCCTATAAATTGATACCACTGCTCAGAGTGGTTGGGAATGGGAACTATGGTACTAAATCATTGTGATTGTTGATTTAAAAAAAAAAAAAAAAAGCACACTGACCAGCTTCTTGTCTTTTGAGAGTTTAGGAGGAAGTGGTGGAAATAGAATATGTGGAGAAGTACACAGCACCTCAACCTGAGGAATGCATGTTCCATGATGACTGGATCAGTTCTATTGAAGCAACGGAAGAATGGTATCACAGACTCAATAAGCCAGTCTTAAGTTTCCATTATTTTCTCCTGTCTAACTGCTGTCTGTAGTTGATTCCATAGTTCTCTATTGATACTTTTCTTTAATGCTCTTTAACATACTTTTCTTCTCATTCCACATTTCTCTTTTCTTTTAAATGATTTTTCTTATCTTTTTAATCAATTATTTATATGCACGCTGTATGCCTGGGAAAGTAGTTGAAGTTGGAGCTCCCCTATGCTATCTTGACAGTAACTTTAACGAAGTAGGAAGGATACCATGCATAAGAGGATGAGATTTGTTTATGGTATCAGTTAGTATTGTCAGCACTACTCATCAATTCTGTCTCCTTTAATAAAACAATAAAATCTTGCTATCTTTTATATTTATTTCTAACATTTCAACATTTTCAGATTCATTAAAACCATTTATATTTGAAATATGAATTCTGAGTTATAACGATAGTTGCAAACCCCTCGTCTGGAGTTCTTTAAAGAAATGTTGACCACACTACTTATCTTTTCTACTAGATATTTCCCGGGTTGCTTACTGTTGATCATGCTGAAACTTTGACATTTATTAATAGCTTGAAAATGCTTTGCTATCCTCTGATGACTAGTTGATAAGTGTAAAGTATTTATTAATAATGATAAATTTCCTTTGGTTGGTCTTAAATTACACATGAAACTTAGAATTTAATCTACCAGAATGATCAATATTCTTAAGTCATCTTTCTTTCCTTTTTCTTCTGTTCACCTCACCTAGAATTTCACAGCTAATTCAATTCTTAATAAGAAAATTTATTTTGAACCTATACATTTGATCTAGTTGTTGCAAACAAGTTACATTTAAATGTTAATTTTATTTCAAAGAGGATTAAGATTTCCATAAGTGATGTTTTCTTTATTCATGTCTCTCAACTAGTTATCATGCTAATATTCTCTAAGCTCCTCATTGAAAAGATGTCCCATGATGCTTTAAAGAGTTTCAATGTCTGTATTCCATAGGATCTTGACTGGCTCTTATGATCAGACTTCTCGAATCTGGTCTTTAGAAGGAAAATCCATCATGACGATTGCTGGGCACACAGAGGTGGTGAAAGATGTGACATGGGTGAAAAAAGGTCAGTACACCTTATATAGGTGAGCCGGTGGGGCTAGCGCAATTTACTGAAAACCATACAGGTTCAGTTGCCAACCTAAATGTTAGAGCTATTACAGCTATTGACCTGTCATATATTAGAAATGAAATAATTGAATGCTTTGTAAAATCCCTCATGATAAATGCTTTTTAAAAACTAACTAGAGTAATTTCTAATAACTCTTTAAATATTTTAAGTTAATCTTCATTCGTATTTGTGATTTGTATAGTTATGATGTAAATTTAAATTTTTGATATTTACATGAATCTCAATTTGTATTGCTCACTGTACCTTTTTAATATATTAATCCTGCTTCCTATAAAAGGATTTTTAGAAAAAACTTAAGTGGATTTGTATGTGGGCACTTACTTTCTTCCTTCCTTAGATAGTTTGTCATGCTTGCTGCTTAGTGCCTCTCTGGATCAGACTATCCTGCTGTGGGAGTGGAACATAGAGAAGAACAAAGTGAAAGCCCTTCACTGCTGTAGAGGACATGCTGGAAGTGTGGACACTATTGCGGTTGACTGCACAAGAACTAAAGTGAGTGTCTTGCAGAAGGTGGTCTGTGTGTTTTCCCCGCATGTGAATTGGTCAGAAGTTGTCAAGACCTGGAAACATACAATTTGTATAAACCTGTGCATTAATTGGGGATACCAAGGCATTTATAAATTGATGATAGGCTTGCATTTGATGCCATAGAAGAAATGTGCTGTACTGAAAAGAAAAGATGCATAAAACCCTTAATATTGCGCACACAGCTGAAGAAGATATAGGTAGTTTTAGGCAACATTCTGAGCAGAAAGAGGACTTTCTGTGGTTTATTTGAATTAGCTGGATTTTACATAATATTTTTAATGAAAAGTTTCTGTTTATCTAGTTCTGCAGTGGATCTTGGGATAAGATGTTAAAGATCTGGTCTGCAGGTAAGATGAATATTTTATTTATTTTGCCTGGGATTTTTGGCTTTAATTTGGAGTTTTAAAATTTAATTATCTGGAATGACAAACTTCTGAATAGATTTTATTTTAACCATTTTAAATTAGTATTATGTCTTAATTTTTCACTTTCGAAGTTTATATGTATTTGTTATTCAGTTACACCAGAAACTTACTTTGAAATATTACTGCTTTTATATAATTTTTCCATTTTTGGGGAATAAAATGCACGTTCTTGCAGTTTTTTCCTTAAATTTAGTTGCCTCTGAGTGGTTGTGAAGATTAATTAGTATCTGTAAAGTGCTTTGAAGGTCAATGGCCCTATATAAAAGCTATGGCAAACACTTAAACAAATGTATAACTTTATTATCATGAGTATGAGTGGTCCCAGTGAAATCCATGGGGTATTCATGGTAGTAAAGTTAAGCATGTGCGTACGTTATTATTCTTTGTCACTTATTATGGTGCAGCAGTAATTGCACCGAGGTTGTGTTGGAGTTCAGTTTTAACAATTTAACTACACAATTTTCTGCTATAATGGACACTGTGTTACTTAGAACTGATTGAAGCCCCCAAATCTGCACTGACTTCATGTGGCAGACCTCTGCACAGATATCATTATGGGGTCATGGCCTAAACTATCTAACTAAAACAGTGACAAACATTTAGATTTCATGTATGGTTACCAACTAGATGTCTTTTTCCAAATACCATCTACAGATTTTAGTATTTAATAGGCTCAGACAGTTTGTAATCTTTACTATGGATACTTTAAATACAGTTGTGGACTCTTTTTCTAATGGTCTTTCTTTGGCAGTGTGATTTGAAAGACAATAAATTGACTAAACTGATCCCATTAGATGACACCTTTCATAATGCCCATTTATATTTATATATAAATAAATGTAAAATATAGAGGGACTATGTATAAAATATAGGTTGGATTTATTGTGTGTTTGTCCGTGAAGGAAGGATGGTCTTATAGTTGAGGAATTAATCTGGAAGGGGGAGATGTGAGTTAATTTCTCTGTGCCTAAATTGCTCATCTGAAAAATGGGAATTATAATACAGATCTAATTGACAGGAGTGTTGTGGATTACATTTGTTGGGCAGTTGATTAGATACTATGGGTGATCGGGGGCCCATGTAAATACTTAGCTAGAAACACATCCCAGACCCTTCTAAATGAAGCTTGACTTTCTTTCCATCATAGTGCCTACAGATGAAGAGGATGAAATGGAGGAAGCAGCAAACAGACCAAGAAAGAAGCAGAAAACTGAACAGCTCGGACTAACTAGGGTAAGAAGCAGTCGGGATTTGTGTAGAATCTTGACTGAAAAGTATGGGAATGGAGAATGTTTTCCCTTTTTGATAAATTATGACTAGGGGGAAATTCTTGATGAAATATCTGAAAATTAATCTATGGTGAAAATGTTTTTTTTCTACAATAACTAATCCAGTATTTTTCTCATCTTAATATTTTATTTAATTTCTAGACTCCCATTGCAACTCTTTCTGGCCATACAGAAGCCATCTCCTCTGTGCTGTGGTCAGATAGTGAAGAAATTTGTAGTGCATCATGGGATCACACAATTAAAATATGGGATGTTGAGACAGGAGGTCTCAAATCAGCTTTGGTAAGATTTCTTTACATGTTGTATATTAAAACTTGGCCAAATTCCTTACTGGTGAAACTTCAGTTCAGTTTGAATTTAGAATTTGTACAAGAGTTAAGAGTAGCTACTATCTTATGATTTCTTTTCTTATGCAGACTGGCAACAAAGTTTTTAACTCTATCTCCTACTCACCACTGTGTCACCGTCTAGCATCTGGGAGCACTGACAGACACATTAGATTATGGGATCCCCGCACTAAAGGTGAGCAAAAGTGATTTTCCAAATTCGTAATGTGCATTGAGAGAAGGGGGTACATCTTAATATATTTCATGAGATGCACACACACAAGCCTTGGTGTTTGTCTGTAACCATGTTTCCTAACCTGGAATGCTATATCATTTTAGTCAAAAGTTAATAAGAGTAGTGGGGGACAGGGAAAGCTGAATGAACCTGGATCCTTTCCACATTCCACTGCAAACATGCTCCCATGACTGGGTAAAGTCGTGGGAAGCTACCCACACTCCCTCCCTACTCTCTGGGTGGGCCTTGTTTCAGATGACCACAGCAGTGGCGCGTTTAATTGGCTATTGTGATTACTATTGCTTTTTGGGGCATAACTTTTCCATTCTTAAAAACTTTCAGTTCTTAGACAGTAACTTGGAAAACAAGTCTAATTCTTCTCTCAAAGACTTTTTGTGTGTGTGTGTGTAAATTTTGAAAGCTTCCCAGTTAACAGCCTTGAAATCTAAAGTCACTATATATCAGTGGGTTAAATGCCACTGTCTTGCCAGGATGCCTAAACCCTAAATAAGAGACCATCTTTAGAAGTGAAAAAGTAGCTGATTATATGTCTGACCAAACTGAATTCCTTTGAAGTCTGACATGGCTGCTAATCATTGCAGTTCATGATAGAGACTAAGACTATCACACGTCATAAGACAGAGGAATATCTTTTTAGCCTGTACAAACCAGAGGAGATATGAACCAATAATCTAGAGATCATATCCCATTACTCATCCTTAGAGCCATTCAGTCCTCTTCATCAATGAAACTCCTGCAAAAGTAAAAAATGTGTGTGTTTGGTAACAATACGAGGTTAGATTTTTGTCCTTTCTACAGGACCTTGTGCATTCATGTGTGTTTTAACCTCTTGTGGTGTCTGAAACAATATTATGACATAAGCAGGAAGCATTACCTTGTCCCTAAATACATTAATCTTTACTGCCTCTCATATACTGGTGGATTTTATAAATATCTTAAACTGACCTGTATAGATTTCTGTAAATTGAGGCGGTGGGTTTTCATTTTTTCTGTCCAGATGGTTCCTTGGTGCTCCTCTCTTTGACCTCTCACACTGGCTGGGTGACATCTGTGAAGTGGTCCCCCACACATGAGCAACAGCTAATCTCAGGTTCTTTAGACAACCTTGTCAAGATTTGGGACACAAGGAGGTAAATGCCAATCTTTAATATTGACAGGTAGAGCTTAGAGGTTCATGTAGCTTAGTGACACAACAAAAGCATATGGGGAAGCTAGATGGAGACTCCAGATGATTTTCTGGAATCTCTATGGAATTAGAGACATAATGGAAGAGCAAGAAATGCTCGTCTTCTGCCAGCAGCTCTTTGGCTTGACATTGAAATCAGCTGCATATACCTCCCCACCCAGGATTTCTGTGGCAATACTGCATTGAATGAGATGTGAAAAGAGGTTTCATTAATAATATTGCTGGTGGGTTTAAAAACCTTTTTTTTTTTTAAATTCTTGGCTAACAAGATTTTTAGGAGTAGAGCATACCGTATCTGTCTTCCAGAAGGAGCCTAATGTGTGTAGTTTGGTTTGCTCTTCATTGTGGCATTTCACAATATGCAGCTGCAAGGAGAGGAGTAGTTTGTATCTGAAACAGTTGCAAAAGTGAGAAGTCTAGGTCAAACAACATCTGATTTGAAAGGGATAGTACTAGGGGAGACCAACTGGTCTATAGTTTGATCGCATAATCAAGACTTCTTTAATAAGCTGTATATCTAATAATCTCATTCATTAAACAAGTTTGTAGGCAGGTGAAAAACTGTTTTTGATTTTCCATATGGTGAAGATGGGGTGAGCAGAGATCAAAATTCATGAGAGCTGTTTGGGGAGGTATCTTGGACTTCATAGACCTGTGGATGTCTTTTTTTTGTATTAACCATAATACAACAATAGTTCCCACAACACTTCCCAAATACAAAACGGTGCCCTACTCACCTGTAACTATCTGGAGCAGTCAGCTGCCACAGAGGAATCACAGCTCTTTTCCACACTGATAGGAGCTTTCGTCCTTTTGGTTTGGAGCTGCAGTGTTGAGGCGAGTTCACCAAGAGGTGCAAAGAATTGTTTTCTCCGTTCTGACTTATGCAGCTATTGCTTCTGATCCCATATCCTGAACAACTCTCTCTCACCATAGCCAGGCCATATGGCCATAGTCAGGATCCAAAAGTTACATCCCCCTAAGTGAATATAATCCTCAGACACTGCGTAAGAGCTAGCTATTCCAACGTGGGGACACCAAAGATTTTGTCAGTAGGTTCTGGGCTCTGATTCTGTTGCTCTGCAGGTGCTCTCAGAGCATCCTCCACAACGTTGCCTCAGATGCTTTGCAACTGCTCTTCAGTAGCCTCATCAGAATCCTTTCTTATCGAGTAAGAAATCAACACTAAATGTTCAGCCCTGGTTTCCATTTTGAGAAAAGGAATAGAAACTGCACCGCTACCCAAAGCCTTATGGGAACCTGACCTTTTATTCCACAATTCCACTGTAACTTTCTAATATTGTAATATAGTGCAAACGTGGCAAAAGTGCTTGGCTTGTGTAGACATCCTGCACAGCTGATGCTATCTGACTGGTCTATTTACCAATGATCCACTTACCTAGTATAGACACAATCTTTCAGAAATACATGCTAGAGCAGGAACAACTGTTATATGAAATCAGTGGTTGGGGAAACCTGCATATGGCTTAATTCTGTTTTCCCCCCTAGAAGTATGGTGGTAGAAGTATGGTTTCTAAAGGTTACAAAATTATAGGCTGATCACACTCAGAATTTTCTAAGAGCGAAAACTTCGTATATAATATAAATTTTTACCTAAAGATTTATGACTCTGAATGTCTATGTTATCAGTTGCAAGGCTCCTCTCTATGATTTGGCTGCTCATGAAGACAAGGTTTTGTGTGTGGAATGGACAGAAGCAGGGGTAAGGATTTGAGGAACAGTTTTTTATTCCTTAAATGTGTGTGTTTTGGGTGGGAAAGGGGCTAATGATGATATGATTGTTTAATGCTAAACTAGACAACAACAATGTCCTTTTTACTGTTGGAATATATCTTCTATTGGTGTGTGTGGATCATGTTCTCCTTTTTGCTTATGTGGCATGGAGGAGACCAGAAGGCTTTAATTAGAGAGTGATGGGTTAGGGTCAACTCTCTTTAGGAGAAAAGTGGTTATTTGGCTTCATTACCAGATAGCTACCACCCTCCCCTCCATGGGGATTATATGGAAGCTGTTCCCCATAGCATATGGGGGACAAAAGGAAGGAAGGGTGAAAGTCAGAACAGCCACTCATGGTGGCACGTTTCTCCCTCTGAGCATGGGAACTTACAATGAAAATTAGTCTTGTGCTTCTTTAAGCAGCATTTTCTCCTATGTGGCATTAAAACTCTGGAGGCAACATGCACAGGCAGATGGAGCTGGCCAAGCTGTACTATCATTTCTTTGTAGCACTGGCAGGAAAGTGGGTGGGATGTTTTCCTTGGAGCAGAGTTGTATGTATCTAAGCACAACACAGGTTTTGGAGACCCCAACTCCACAAGCCCAGTCTTCCTACCTCTTAGACTAAGATGTGGTAGACCAGTGAAAGCCTTTGACATTTTCACATAAGCTTTACCTTCCCTTAATTTGAGGAGGGTAAAACATAGGCGCTTATTGTTTCTGATTTTGAGCCACTTAAAATTGACTATGGGCATTAATCATCTTTGTTCGTTACTCCTGGTATTTAATTAGTCTATGGAAGAACAAAATCAGACTGTTAGGAATAATTTAAATATTTATTCAGCTCATATGTATTGTCCAGGGACAAAAATAGTGTGGATATTTACTTGTTTGACAATGGGCACAACTTGTTTTTCTCCACTACAGTTGCTGTTGAGTGGAGGGGCTGACAACAAGCTATATTCCTACAGATATTCAGCAACAACCTCTGATGTTGGAGCATGAAAAGGGATGGCAAGATTTTAGAGATTACTCTCCAGTAGCCGTAATATATTGGAAGTTTCTAAATAACCTACAGACTAGAATCTGAAAAAGGTTGCCTCCTGGAAAAACATTCTGCTTCTATTTTGTAACAGAGAGCAGGCATTTCTATTTTTTGTATTATAGCAATGTGTATATGTATTTATAACAGAAAGAAAGAACCACCAAGCAACCTCACACTTAATTTGGTCTGATATTGAAATCAAAACATTTGTCCCCTTTTCTCTCCATAAGGACTATATAAAGAACAGTGGAGTTTATTAAAAGTGATGTGTTACTGAGATTGTTAAACAAATTACTAGACTTATTTTGTATGAATTCACATTTTCCTTTTTATAAAGATTTTATCTAAAGTTCATTATATAACAGTCTGAGCTCCAGGAGGTACCTGAGTTCCACAACTCCCAGTTGCTTCAGTGGGGGCTGGAGCTGCTTACAAGTTCAAGATTTGTTCTTCACCCTGAGCGATGTCTGATTGCTGCTTCCACTGAAATAAATGAAATTAGGATGAGGTCCTAATTGTGATGCAATTATGTTACTGTTATACTTTCAAGTTACTCTCTACTAATTTATTGGAAAATGGAATAATCTGGGTTCTGTAATTCATAAATCAAGATGGTACACTTAAAAAAAACTGACTGGTATTGCAAAAAAAATGCTGAAGTTATTAGCCAGATTAACATACTGTACAGTAATACATTAATGGAATATCTGACTGCTAAGGAAACCCTTCTTATAGAGGGGTCCCGGTCCAAACTGAAGATGTAAGTACCAGTTGGCAAAAAGACCGCAGAGAAAGGAATGGTTTGTCAGATCCATTTATGGTGTCTATTCTTAGCTGAATGCACCAAGGAGTTGTATATATGATTTTTTTTCTCTTGCCTTCCTACACATGAAACAAGTAAATCAGCTTGATCTACACTCCACTGTTTTCAGTAATATTTCCTATCAAATAAGAGTTCAAAGAGTTCATAAAGCTTCAGTCTTGTAACAAATTAATTAGACATCAGTGTGGGCTTAGTTTCTCCCGTTGATCTTGTTATCATTATAAGCTCTAGCAGAAGAGCTCCGCCCCATTAAATGTTATACAAATAGTTTAGGGTATCAAAGGAATTTACCATTCTTGAATTATACATTCTTGTGTAAATAAACCCCAAATATCTACAGCCCAAGAATTTGTGCATTTAAAAAAAAAGTTGAAGGTCTTGGTTTTTAGTAAGTTTAATATTTGTACAACATAGTTAAGTCAAAGGTTAAGAATAGAGGTCCCCATATCATTCTTTGTTGAAGACTGCAAAATCTCAGACTTTGCCTGTGCTTCAGGTCTGAGGTGTGGAACAGACTGCCCTTCAATTAAAGCCAGTGAATGAGGCAGATGATGTCAACACATAACAAATCTGAGAAGGCCGGAAAAAGTGGAGGGAGGCTTGCTGACCTCTGGTTGGCTCTGCAACTGGGACAAACCCTGGTATTTCCTTTCCTCTTATTGATGGTGACAAATGTAATTAGCAATCAAGGTGTGATTCAGTTATTTTAATCTCTGCTTTTTGAATGGCATTAATTCAGTAAACAATTACATTCCTCTTTATTAACAAAAAAATACTGCCTTCTTACTTCTAGTGAGATATGGTACCTATGTAAAGAAAGATTTTAGATTTGTTTCAAGATTATCTGACAGCAATTAAACACAAAGTAATTTAAGCAAAAAACATTTATGCATTACAAAAAGGGATGAAAGTTGATAGAATTTTAGCTCCTTTAAAAAAAAATTTAAACAATGTAAAAATGTCATTTTTGTGCCTTGACCTGTAATCCTTAGTCAGGAAAAACTGACTTTGAATGTGGGGTCTTGACTGAATAAAGACGGACAAAATGGCCTTCTAGTGGATGGAGGGGGTTAGAGATCACTTTGCTCTCTATCCTCTAGGGCAGCAGTTCCCAGCCTGTGGTCCATGGATCCCGGGTGGTCTGTGACGCCACTACAGGGGGTCTGTGGAAAAGAAAAATAACATCCTCACCAAAGAAATGTACAATTTTAAATAAAACTAGTAGCAAAAGTTTGGAGGTTGAAAAGGGGTTTACACACTCAAAAAGGTTGGTAACTGCTGTCCTAGGGTACCCAAAGACTATTTCTAGGTTTGTAATTTACATTCTTAGCTAATCTTTATAAAAGTAACTGAAGGAATAATTCTATTTTCTGATTTTTTAGCATGGAAGAAAAAAGGTGCAGGGTTTGAATGTATAGTGACAAGAACATCTAACCTTTGCATTCAGCTATGATTAGAAATAAATAATGTTCCAAAGGTAAAATATACATTTTGATTGTCAAGAAAAAAATCTCATGCACACAGCCATTTGAGATGTTACCATGTTCTAATCAAAGATATTGCTGCTTAGCTGTGTTTCCCACCAGCAGCCAATTTTTTAAAAATGGATACCTCAGTCCATGAGTAAGTACAGGCTGTAAGCATAGGTTGTTCTTTTAAGATTAATGGATGCACATAAATGAATAATTTATTCTGCCCCTCTTCCCCCAAAAGAGAGAACTCATGTTTTAATACTCAGTCTCATAGGCCTGGGCATCTTTCTAAGACATGTTAAATTCACATTAAGTTGTTTCTGCTATTGGATTTCTCCTTTAGTGCCAGAACTCATTGCGAGCTGCTGATATGCCACTTTCTGTATCCTTTTCCAGTTACCCCTGTTGCCAGACTTGTCCTCTGTTTGGAACAGTATGAGGCTACTATAAATGCATCTTCAGAACTCTGTTTGGCCTACAACTTTTTCCTGGGAGTCAGGTGTCAGTGCTGATGTTTAAAGAAAGAAACTAAAAGAAATCCAACAGTGGCAGTGATAGTACTGTAGCTATAGTTGCGAGTTCTGCGTTCTTCCAGAATAAGAGAATTGTAACATGCTTCAGGCAATGAGTCCAAATTTTGTGCCTGCTACCATCTCATCACTGGAGTGATCAGCTGAAGTTTTAAGTGGTCTATCAAATATTGTACTAATCAAAGATGACCCAGTTGAGATGACAGGATCTGATCCATTTTATGTAGTTTAGTGGTCATCTGACAGTAAAAATGTGATTTACAGTAATAAATGTGGATTACACATAGGTTCTAGTTGAGGGTTTTTTAAATTTATTTTAAAAAATAATAGTTTTACATTTAGAAAAGTACTGTAACATGCCCAATGTTATAAAATAATATTGATGTAATCTTGTATCTTACATCTGGTATTCCCACTGCTCTCTACTCAACCTACACTCAGTCTACAAAGAGAGTAAGGAAAATTGTTAAACTGGCCTTGAAAATGTTTTCTAGATTCTTTTCAGGTCCTGCACTCTAATGTACAAAGATCTTTATGAAGGTTTTTTTTTTTTTTAACCTAAGAGTATGTGTTTATATCTCCCTCACCATACCAATTTGAATTATCAGTATAAGCTGATATTAAAATAGGACACATAGTGAATGAATTCTTGGAACTGAAAATTCTCTGAAACCAAGGATGCTTGAGTAGCCCAGATGAAGATGATTCCTACATATTTTTGCAAATTTTCTTGTGCAATTTTACATACCCTAGTTATACCCACAGACCAAGGAACTATACAAATAGACTGAGAAATAGTTTTTAACAGCACGAATCACAAGTGATATTGCAGTATTTACTAGTTTTTACCTGAGGACTAGGATTTGCTCTGGGAAGTGAGGGCCTAACTCCTCTGTTGTTTTATTTTCAGTGCCTTTTAACTTTTGGGTGTGAAAGATTTTTACTTTGTTCCTGTTTAAGTTAAAAGTAATTTCCTATTTTCTACAGCTAGTCTAATCAATAGCCTGGTTATAGGTTTCTTTTTTGGAGCTGGCATCCCAAAAGAATTCTAGTGCTGGTTTCCTTTTAAGCCGTGATTCTGCAAGTTATTGTGCATGAGCACAGGAGTCGAGCCATGGAAATTTGCAGAACTGAGGCTGTAGTGTGGAACAAATCATAGTTTTAGAATACTGGAATGGATTTATGACAGTTCCACAAAGATTCAACTAAGTTTCACTGTTGTGAGGGTAGTATTGTATAGCTCACTATTCTTTCACCCATCTTGTTCTTAGAATCACAGTTTTGGTCAGTCTCTTAATTAACTGAAAAGGCTTTACGATTGTTTTTCATTTTTTCTTATATCTTTAGTTACACTGAAAACTTTAAGCAGTTAGCAAAGAATTGCTAACAGCTCTCTCTTAGTATAGATAAAATAATGTACTGGAAAATACAGGGGGATATTTTAAAGCAGTAATTTAAAGACAAGGGGCTGCCTACTTTTTGGCATCTAGCAACACTTCAGTTTTCTGTTGCTCTTTTCACTTGATTGACTCCCCATTTCTCTTTACCTCTGAGATTTCCATCTTTCTCTCTGGATGATTTTTGTTGAATGCTAAGAGAACAGGCAGCAGGAATCCCCCCCCCCCCGGTCTTAAACGTCATGTTTGCAGGGCTCTCCACTGGAATACAATTAAATATGTGAGGGAAATGTGAAATTTTAAGTATCACTGGAATACACAGTTAAATTTGCACAACCATGTATTACTAATACAGCGATCATCCTCAAATCTGGTCGCCATCGTCAGAATTAAGCAGGGCCATAAATCGTCCATAATCCACTGGATTGTCATTCCAAATCCTTTCTCAAAACAAAATTAATTCCAGATTAGCTTTTCATCAGGCACCACTGCTCTGGCCTGTGTGGTCAGCTCTCTCTCTCTGTGTATATGTGTATATATAAGAGGGAGAAAAACCTGTGCCCTGTCCTTCCCCATTTTTAGGGCTGGTTGTCACCATTAGGCAATGTCCTGTCTAGCTTAGAGTGGTCTTACTTGCCTGTAGAGCCCCCTGCGCCCTTGGTAAACCAATAGGAGAGAACGTGTCAGCGTTGCCTTCCCCTCAGGCTGGATTAAATACTTGTGGCCAGGTGTCCTTTCACCCCACAGCAGGTCACATACCCCTTTTATAAACAGGGGCTACCACTGAAGTGCGGCCAGCCGTGGGTCGCAGGGCAGCAGCCAGACGGCGCAAGGAGCGGAGCCTGTGGGGTGGGAGGGGATGTGGGACCCGCTGGCCTAGGCGGGCGGGAGCAGGTGCCCTGCAGGTTGGGGGCACGCGCGCCCCACCTGCCCGGGGTGATGTTACCGGGTGACTCCCCAGCCTCGTGTCAGTCAGGCCGCTGGGGCGGGGTTGAACGCCCGCTCCGCCGTGACAGCGCGCGCCCGTCTCGAGCGCTCGGGGCGGGGCGGGGCGGCGCCTCAGCCGGCCCAGCGCGCCCCGCGTCTCCCCGCTGCCCGGGGCCAACTGCCAGGGGCATCGCCGCGGGGATTCCTGTCACCGGCCGCACAGGCACCATGGCGGTGAGTGACTGTCCGGGGCCCTACACCAGGGCGGGGAGATGGGGACGGCGCCCTACACCCGCCCCCGCCACCTGTTCCCCCCCCCCCACAGAGCGCGCCCCCTCGCTGCGCGTCACCGCCTCCCCATCCCCCCACAGCGCGCCCCCGCCTCCTCCCCCCACCACACAACAGGCATATCCCCTCGCTGCCAGGGCGTGCCCCCACCCACAGCCTGCCCCCGCAATGTCAGTTAACCCTCCTCCACGCAGGTTACCCCCAACCGCAACCCGCTGTCAGTGCCTGGTCATGCCCCCCGGCCTGCCTGCTCAATGCCAGTGTCCCCCCCCACCCCTGGCGCCCTGCCACTGCCAGTTATTACTCCCCCCACCCATACCACCCCATCACTGCCCTTTACTGACAGGTATACTTCATATGCTCAGCAACTTTTTCCCCCCACCTGGGTTCCAGGTCCTTTCCACTCCAAATTCCCATGGCCCCCTGTAACCGCAGGGCTTAAAATGGGATTTCATTTCCATTGACTCCTGAGGACAGCTGAAGCACATGCTTTGATGTGCTGGTGCAAGGGAGATTGAAAGATCTCAGGCTAGTGGTGCTTGACATCCCTCTCATTTGAATACTATTTAACAATTCAAACTACTGATCAGACAACAGCTACTGATACTAGTATTTCTACAGCACCTAGAGCAGCGGTTCTCAACCTGTGGGTCGCGACCCCGGCGGGGGTCGAACGACCAAAACACAGGGGTCGCCTAAAGCCATCGGAAAATACATATTTCCGATGGCTTTAGCCGCTGAGAAAATGATATTCGCTGTGCCCTTGCAAAGACCGCCCCAAGAATGTCTGAATTGGTAAGCAAGAAGCAACCACAACCATCTCACTAAATTTGGCAGCATACTGTTGCAAAATATTGCACTGTTGTTTACTGTTATATTACTGTTATTATATTTAAACCTATGCTATGCCATGGTGAAATGTTATTTATTGGAATTAGTAATAAATATTTCTCAACATATAATTAAATACTGTTTTTGTGATTAATCACTATGTTTAAATTATGTTTGATTTGTAGCAATGAGAATACATAATGCATATCAGGTATTTACATTCCAAATCATAACTGTAGCAAAATTATAGTTTTGAAGTAGCCACCAAAATTATTTTTTGGTTTGGGGTCACTGCAATATGAGGAACTGTATTGCGGGGTCACGGCATTAGAAAGGTTGAGAACCACTGACCTAGAGGATCCCAGTCAGTCTGGAGCCCCATTTTGCTAAGGTCTTTACTAACAGCTATGAAGACAGTGGGTATGTCTACAGTGCAATGTAAGACCAGGATTTGAATTCAGACTCAAGCCTAACCGCTCAGCCCCCCCTTCATCTACACACAAATCACACAAGACCAAGGCTAGGGCAGCCACATTTTGGGAGAGCATGAGGAAGTCTGGGATATGGGGTGGTTGGAGTCAGCCTTGCATAATGCAGTGTAGACACTAAAACCCCAGGTTGGAACAGAGCATTCAACTATTCCTAATTTGGGGCTACAAATGAGTGTAGATGCTCAAGCCCTAGGTTAAGAAACCTAGGGCCTGCTAACTCAAGTTCTACTAATCCTGGGTTTACATTGCTTGGTAGACATACCCTGTCCCTCTCCTCCAAACTTTACAATCAAATTAGCCCAGCTCAGAAACATACCTGCCCAATAGGCTTTTAGACTGGTCTCAGATTGGGTAGGAGAGGATTTCTACGGTCTGCTCCAAAATATCGTGGTTAGTGGAAGTGCTGTGATAAGACAGTTCTTGCTTCCTGATACTGTCCAGCTTAATTTATAAAGTTAAATTTGGTGTCAATCATTTTTAAATGGCAAAAAGAAACCTGTGGTTTGGGGCAGAAGGTGAGATTAAAGAGAAGAAACTCAGGCTCTCTGTTTCCTCCATGTAGGCATGTTAGCTCCTGCAGCGTTATCCCAATTTCATAGGTAAGGAAACTGATGTTCAGTGACTTGCTCAAGGCCACAGAGGAAGTCTGTTAGAGCCAACATGAGAAGCAAAGTGTCTCCTACTCCTCTGTTCTGAATCCATTTCTATCTTTGTCCCATGTGAGGATTTTAGGATTAAAAGAGGAATGATGTGTTGTGGAAAAGATGGTGGGGTAGTTGTTTTGTTTCATTAAATCCTGTAGGGTAGTAATGTTTACTGCAGCTCAGGAGCACTAAATTCTCTCATTTAAACAACCACCTGTGGTGCTTAGTCACATTTAAAGAGGCAGCAAGTAGGAAAGTTACCACACTAGCTTAGATACATCTAAGTTCTATTAACCTGATATCTGGGCATGGAATGTGGCTATGTAGTTTTAGTATAATAGGAGTAGGCTTTGTATTGTAGAAAATAAAGTTACCCTTAATCAGAAAATTGAAAAGGACATCAAGTTTCCTACATCATAGCACTAATGTGTATATTCACAAATTTCACCACATAAAAAGCATTCTTTCATTTGTTTTTAAAAGAATTTTCAGATAAAAATATCTAATACTACTTGTTAAAAACATACAGATTTCAAAGGTGTTTTTGTGAGAACCACAGCTTTATTAAGGGGAGCTAATCAAGCTTTTAGTTTAATCAGCATCCACTACAGGTCCTAAAAGGTTCTCTGCCCACATTGCTTATTGAAAGAACTGTGACTCAATATCAGTTTCTATTTGTAAAAGTAAAATAAAATCAAGAAAACTTATCATGAGAGCTAAGCGATTAATAATACTAGATGAAAAATAAAGCATTGCATCAAAGCATCAAATCAAGTTAGTTTCAGTAGTGTACTGGTGGTAAATCCTCAAATTAATAAAAAATCCTCATATAAATTCTAAAAAGATGGCTGC
Source organism: Mesoclemmys tuberculata (assembly GCA_007922155.1). NCBI lineage: Eukaryota > Metazoa > Chordata > Testudines > Chelidae > Mesoclemmys > Mesoclemmys tuberculata. The sequence continues at coordinate 19,257,110 of ML675620.1, forward strand.
CTATTTGATTATGAGTCCCAACTAAAGAATTTCACCAAAGTCAATGAAATCTATGTATGTGAATTTAGTATAAAACTACTTAACCAAAACCACTTTATTTAACGTCTAAATGCAATAATAAAGCTTCCATTTCAAACTTCTATTCTTATGTGGTAGCTCACTCTCCTCCCATCCCAACGAAGATGTAGTTTAAAGTTTAACAGAACTCTTAAGACAAAAGTTCACCAGACATTATAGATAGTAACCTCAAATTTCCCAAGACTTTTAAGCACAGAACACAGTTTGATTGTCTTTGAGACAATATTTGGGGTTGTTAAAAGCTGGGGAACTTTTCTTTCTGGTGCATTTCCTATGTGAGCATAGGATTTTCGCATTTCATATTTCCACACACACACGTAAACAATCACCTTCACACCCTAAAATTAAAGAAAATAAGAAGGCTGACATGTCTCTTAGATAATGAAAAATAGAAAGCTGAAAAATAAGGTACTTAACATTTTAGGAGTTCACAAATTCTTCCATTCTCACACTCCTGTGGACTCTGATGGAGTAGAATCTGGAACTGCAGTCAGGGAGCTAGACCATGATGTTCTGCTGGCACGGTGCTTTTCATTAGCAGGCCTTGTTTAGGGCATAGAAAGACTGGTCAAAGGTTGGCATAGCCTTTTTGTTGATATTGTGTCTTCCTCTCCCCAAGGTGATCAGTCTTGGAGATTCTGGAACATCAGGCATCCATCAAATAGCCTGAAAGGTGAGCTTTCTCAGCCTTACCCTGATTCTTAAGATTTATGAGTTTCATTAGCTCTGTGTGGCAACTCCTGTCTCCAGGTCTTTGAACAGATCTGATGCAAGGATTATCATAGAGCCATACAACTCGGTCTAATTAAGTTTGAGTTAGGCCATTGTCAGCAAGAGTCAACTTAGAAAAGTGCTTTTTAAGTCAGCAATTTTAAAAATATTTGGAAACTTCAGTATCACAGTATTACTGATCTGTAACCCCCCCTAAAATGTGAAAAATCCAAACACACAAAACCCACTTTTGAGGAAGTTGACATGGTCTTATCAAAATCAAATGGCTTAAAAAGACATCACCAGTTTACAGAAAATTCAATATAAAACTCTCATAAAAATAACTAATGGGAAAAATCCTGGTACAACAAAACCAGTTGCTTAAATATTAATTCATCCATCAAAAATGAAAAATAATCCATATTTATGATAAATTTAATCAAGGTAATTATGTTGCCACTCCTATTTTGGAACAGGACTATAGCTCAGACAATTTATCTTCTAAAATCTTTATCTTTTAAAAGCAAGGTTACTTTAAAGCTAAACAATATGAAACCAATTTACAATATAAGATTTTACATAGGGTCTGTATATGCATGCAAGCTCATAATTTGTAATTAACTGTTTCAAGCTATGACACTGAAATCTGTCAACTGGATATTAAAACTTGATAATAACTTTATTGCACATTTTTTGGCAGCGGCTTGAACTTTGTTAAACTGTACCAATGCCAAAGAGACCTTTTGCAAGTTACTGAATTTTGTAATCCATCAAGTGAACAAAAAATTTAAAACATTTGTGTTGCATCATCTGTTTTGTTAGTTATCGTTTAATTAGTACTGTGTAATGTACTGGTAATATTTCTGCATAATATTTTTATTCATTGAAGACCGTATTATAGCACTATAATGGCATCACATTTTTGGGAAGTAGGCAAAGCTACTTTTTTGTGAGTTATCGAGAGTGTAGATTAATACATTTCTATTCAAACAATATTCTGAGACAATTATTCTAGTGACGATTTTTCAAATAAATTTGATTTAAAATACAATACTTTCTTAAACAACCAAAATTCATTTGTCAGCTTTTCAAAGAACTATTTAAACACCTAAAAGATGTAATTTCTACAAAACAAATCTTACAGTGCATAATATGCCAGAAGCCAGAACATTGGTACCAAATTTAGAGAGATTCTAAAATGGAGACAAAATGATTAGGACTATGGAAAAAGGGCTGAGTTACTAAGTAGCAGCAGCCTGGCAAATGAGTTGCTGCATTTTATAGTGAAATTACATATGCTATCAAGTTTCTTTGGCATTATCTTGGGATATTATGTTTTAGAAAGGCATTCTGTTTTGTATAGCTGAAAGTTTCCTTTTCTAAATTTATGAAACTTTTCATTCGCCCTGAATCCAAGAAAAGACTCACATTTCTGTACTATTTCGTATCTAATAACACATAGAAAAGAGGTGGGATGGACTTTTAATTAAGTTACAGGAACTTTTTAAAACTATGTTTTTGGATATTAATGGTGATGATTTCATCACTTAAAGTAGATGCACTTAAACCTGTTTAACCCTCACTTAAATCTGTTTAGTTTAATTTAGTAATTTACTAGTACCTGCTAAACAAGATTTAAATGGGTTTAAGTGCCTCTACATTAGGGGGCATCACCTATTTAACTACAGACTTCAAATTAATTTAGTTAAGACAGTACAACTTTTCTAATATAGACAAGTCCTAAGTATTAGGACACAATTGCAAATAGATGCACCTTGGGTAAATGTCAATATGTATTTGTATAATACCTCATTGAATCTGCATATTAACATTGCTTCGTTTGAGTGTGCAATCAATTTTCTCTTTTAAAAATAAAAACAGTTCCAGAGGAAAGCCTGCCTACAGAACAGATGAGACATTTAATGAATGCTTCTAACGCTATAGGGTTTTTTTTACATGATTTTTCTGTGGAGAATTTTGTTGTAGAAAGGAATCAAGTATGAGAAAAAAGTTTTCCAAAAGGCAAATAAACACTTATTTTAAACCTCTTATTGCTGTTCTAAGTCTCATTAATCAGCACCATCTTGCTGAATCACACCAGCTTCCTTTTCTTTGGTAATAACTCTGTACCATGAAGAATAAGAAACTTATTTTTGTGCGACAAGAAACTTGACTCAGCTGATCAAAAACAACTGCAGGGAAGATTGAATATATTGGCAAGTAAACAACTTGAAAAAACAGGTAAGAAAAAATGAATATAGGTTAGAAATTATGAAACTTGGGGTGTCATAATGCTGGACTAAAGCTTTTAAATCAACCACTTCCTACATGGACTTTTTTCTTTAAAAAAGTAGAAGCACTAGAAAACTAGATGTAGATAAGTCCAGGAACAGTAGAGATGATGATGATGATCAATAAACCAGATAGATGATTAACTTTTTTTAAAAATTGACCAGAAAGTCTGTTAACTAGGGTGATGTTTCTGGCTACTCAGAAGGAGAGTTGGAGCTAACCCCCTAAGCAGTGTCATGTTGGTATCATTTTTTGATATCTGAGAAAAAAATCGATGCTGTGAGAAAAGAAAACTGGAGTTATGCATCATGAATTTTCCCTCTGACTTAATGTTTATAGTCAAAAGAAATGGATTTATCATTTAGGAAAGAATTTGAGAAAGAGAAATTGTTGCATTAATAATATAACCAAAGAAGCAATACTTCAAGGGAAAACATCTTTGAAGATAAGGATTCTGCCTCCCAACTAAATATAAGGAAGAAGGACTCCAGGATGACCTAGTAAGGATTATCATTGCACAGGATTATACTGGGAAGTAGTGGGTTAAAGTCCTTTTATACAGAGCAGGTTGAATTGCATTTGTCATCTGACAAGCATTGGTATTGAACAAGTTTCACAGTTTTTCATTAAATCATTTATTTACTGTATTCACCCTGTGCTATTGCTGGCTGAATATTTGGCAAATATTTAATATCTATTGGTGGAATACAAATACATCTGAATACTTTTTTCCATGCTGTTTGACCACCTATTTTATTGAATATGTTAGGATTAACTATAGTAGTTCTAGTAGTTTCCCTTAGAATTTAACAGAATAAGAGGAGATACAGAAATTAAAAAGGGTTCCATGCATCTGGAAAACCGATAGCAAAAGAATTCCAAAGATGCTTCATTAAATCTTCAATTCAAACCAAATAACAGAAAGCTAATATGTGGTTAACAGAGATTAGAAACAAGCAAGTCACTTAAGTACGGGTAAATGGTTATGTATGGGTCTGCTACAGTTTTCTTTCTCTGGGGGGAAAAAAGGGGTGGGGTTTATACTTAATTTTTACTGCTCTTCTTAGACTAACTTTTAATGTGTGTAAAACAAGATACTAGGTTGGTTTTTGAGTATTTAAAACACCTCTGATAACCAGCTGTTCTATAAATTTTATAAACAATTTAAAAGAATGCTAAAGGCAGAAGACTTATTGTGACATTATGTGGACTTTAATCACACCAGGAGGATAGTCAGTCTGATTGTCACATCACTTATAATTTAGCCACATGGCATACATTAAAGTTAATATCTACAGAAGTCAAGAATGATGACAGGCTGGTCAGAACCAGGGGTAGATTGCCCGAGAAACTATGCACACCTATATTAGAGTTTGAGCACCTCTGAGGTACTGTTTTTTTAAAAGACCAATCAATAGCAACAAACACTCTTCCCATTTAAAGCATCAGAGTTGAGATTTTTCAAGGTGGCATAGAGTTAGATGCATATCTTCCATTAATTTTGATGGGAAAGATGTCTAAAACTCCTAGGCTGTTTGAAAATATCAACCTAGATACAAACACAGGATTTCACTCAGCCATAGCGCAAATAAACATTTAAGGATATGTTTGCTTCTGCCAGGTATACAGTATAAAATATAGTTTGTTTTAGCAATCATGAAGTAGAAAAAAATCACACACCAGCCCCCTCGTTTTTTTTTTTTAAAAAGTTCTCTTGGAGCAAGTTCCTTGCTGTCTTATATTGCCTGCCCATTTGCTAATCAGTTGCCTCTTGCCTCAGAATTATCATCATTCCTTTATGAAGCACCTGCTAATCTACCTATACTTGTTAGTAGTGTGCATGGGCTGGTTGGAGAGGAATTTTAACCTGTTCATTGCCAAAGCCTCTGTGGGACCTCTTATGCCTCAGAATACTACATATATAGATGAGGACCAAGTACTATTGATGAACTTTTTGATATATCTCCAGAGTCTTGTTCTCACTGTGGCCTATCAGTCTTCCCTACGTCCAGCCTCCACACATCAGTCATCTAGGGTGTGATCTTAAAATGGACTAGGCATTGCAATGCTGAGCATCAGTGTGCCTTACATATAGATTCTTAGAAAATCACAGGAACAACACTGTGATCCACAAAGCTAAGTTATGTGCCTAGGCTCCCTATACAATGAATGGGGAGAGAGAGGTGCCTTAGAATGCAATCCACAAAACTAGTATGTTAGGCAAGGAGCTGCCAGTGGAGATGCTGGCCGGAGGGGTTTGTGCTAAGCCGTGCTCTACTCTTAGAAATAGGCACTTACATTTGGGCTACAGGGAGGCACGTAGCTTTGCTAGTACTCCATGGACTGACAGAAGATAGATGCTTGGCTACTTAAAGTGAGTGCAGAACTTGAAATAAAACAGCCCAGGGAGAGGGAAGAGGACCTCTCTTGTAATCTTTAGCTTAGTCGATAAAATAGTCACCCAGGATTTGGGAGACTACTAGTTCAAGTCTCCCTCCTCAGAGGGAGGGATTTGCTCAGGGAGCTGCCACCTCTCAGGTGAGTGCCCTAACCCCTAGGCAATGGAATATTATGATGTGAGTCTCCCTCAATCTCTCCTTTTGAACTTGTTCAACTTTACTTAAACACTGGAATATTTAAATATTACTTAGGCAGGAGAAAGTTAAAATGGCTCTGTAGCCTAGTGGTTAGGTCTCATAGACTCAGACTCATAGGTCAGAAGGGACCAATTTGATCATCTAGTCTGACCTCCTGCACAAGGCAGGCCACAAAACCCT
>ML675620.1:19263367-19370753 GCA_007922155.1 Mesoclemmys tuberculata
TTCCATTCCTCGAATCATCCTAGTAGCCCGTCTCTGAACCTGTTCTCCCTTTCTCCCCTCTCCCCAGCTGTTGTGTGTGAATTTGCCTGAGGGGCTGCCTACCATATGAGGTTCCCTGTTTGTGACTTGGGCAGCCTGATACCCATATTTCCTGGTTTGTGAATTGCTCTGGGGCTTTAATGGGAGACAGGTGCCTGGTCACCTATCATCAGGCAGTAGTGTGCATGCTCAGGCAGGAGATAGGCACCCAGAGTGAGGCTGTAGTGCACATGCCCAGAGTAAAAACCTAGGCACAGAGCGAGTTTAGGTACTTACAAGGTTAGGCAACAGCTGAGCGGGGGTTTTGTAGATCACAGTGGCACTTAAAAACAAGACTTAGGTGCCTGTATACTTTCAGGGGGTACCACCCGAGGTCCATTATCTTGCAATCGGATCAGTGCAAGTGGATCTTGCACCCATGCAGAGCCTCTCTGAGTATATCAACAGGGCACACTAAGCCCAAGTCTGTGAGATCCAGGCTTGTGGATTTGATGTTTCCTAGCCTTTAACATCCACACTGCATTGTAAACCTGGGTTTACAATTGCTGGACCCAGGTCTCACAGCCATGTTAACATGTCCATACTGCACTATGCAGACCTTCTGACTCAAGTCCACAGCTTGACTTGCATCCATCCTGCAAAATGGCAGGGCTTGGACCTGAGTTACAGTGGGACTTGGGCTCTGACACACACCCCTAGCAGTGTCCTAGGACATAAGTCAGGTTGATTTGTGCTATTTGAAGCTCTGAGGATGGGTGGATATAGGCTAGGCCCACCAAAAACTGAAAACCCTTAAGGGGGAGGAATAACTGGACCCAGGCATTAATTGAGTACAGGAAACAACAAATGAAAAAACAGGAGCAGGAGCTCACAGATAAAGAATAAGAATCCAGAAACGGACACCCAGGAGAGAATCCCCAACAGTGCCAGCTGCTCCTCAAAGGCATCTAGGGAGTCATGGACATCATCCAGAGGAACTCTGCCTGGAGACAAGATCAGAAAAGAGACCAGAAATAGGCACCATGTCAGACTGATTTGTGTGCAGATGGAAGGGGGTCTTTGGCTCAAATCTGAGTCAAAGCCTCAGCTTAGTGTGCAGTGCAGATGTACCCATTGACCTTATTGGGATTCTGGCGAGGAAAAGGGTCCATCTGGATCAGGTTGCAGGAACAGAGCTTAAGTTTTTGCAGTAGCTGTTTGGTCAAAGTAACAAACTCTCATTTTAGTAGGAAATAAGAGAGTTCGTTCCACATTTCTCTTTTTAAAAGTGATTCACAGGAGCCACCCCAAAATTCAGAAGATAAGGAGTAGGAAACAGATACTAATGCCTGAGCTCTTTTGGGGTTTGAAAAAGTAGGTTTTGTTTACATTACAGCTAAGTAGGAAAGTAGTTTCCCAACCAAAGAGAATTTGAGATTTCAAAAAATTTCCCATCCAAAATTGGGACAAAAAGTCAAAATCTCAAATATTTGTGAAGCAATAATAAAAAAAATTCGGATTGGGTCAGTTGAAATGTATCATTTTGTCCTTACCCATCCCCCATAAATTAACTTACATTTTGAAACAGAAAATTGTTTCAAACAAAAACAAACAAAAAATAGAAGAAATTTTTCTTTTACAAAACGTTGAAATGAGACTTGAAATTCTTTTTGACCTGGGAAATTCATTTAAACTAACCCTTTTCTGTTAACAGTTCTGGTTTTGATTAATTGACATTTACCAATGAAAAAACACTTAGCAGAAAAATTACCAGCCAACACTAGTTTTAATTACTTACTCCGACCCTGAAGCTTGATTTTCTTTAAGTTCTCAGACACTTTAGATAAGTGTGAGGTTTTTTGTCTCACTCTTCAGACACATTGTTCTAGGTCAAGTTCCCTTCTTCCCTTTTGTAACCTTGTTAAAAGTTTTCCCTGACTATGGTATCCTTCCCAACATCTAAGAAATTTGTTTTTATTGCTCTTTTATTATTCTGTTTTCAGTTGCTCTTCTCTCTCTCTATTAAATATGTTTTTTCTGGAATAATATGTAAGTGGAAAGAGAAAAAAGAAATTGGTGCGATATTTCCATAGGTGTAACAAGAGCCACAGCAGAATGGATAACTATCCTAGGTGAGTCAACAGTATGTTACTTGATAGCAATATACAATACCCAGAAGAAATATATTGTTGAAGAAAGCCTGTTTAAAAAATTTAGCATTATCCTTCCTGGCGAAAAAAGGCTGCACGTGATTTATAATGTTATAAGAAACAAAATAATCTTTTAAGAAATGTTTCATCTGAGTAATTTATTTTCCTACTATCCCTCTTTACCTCCTATCCTACGCTTTTAACTTGTTTTCTTGGTGATTCCTCCACAGTATGAGTGTTCCCTGATTCTGAAGTAGTTTACAAGTGACCTGAAAACTATTTTGGGTAGCACAACCATGTGGAAAAGAGAAAAACTTCACCTTGTTTTTGAGCCAAAGCAGTAACATAACTTGAGAATTATATATATTTTAAAAGGTGTTTCTCCCATCACCTTAGATTGGAGGTTTATTTCCTGGAATGGTTTTCAAGATTGCTTTTTGAAAAAAAATGTAAAGGCCAAATTTGGCTAGGGCACAAATTCCCTCTTTCCTCCCATCTTATCTGATATTCCATCATATCTCTACCACAGTATGCAGCCACCTTTCTCTTGTTTAAATTGTCTTCTGTACAGAAGTTCTCCTAGATTGAGTCCACACTGTATAAAAGAGTATTGTATAAAATGACAAGCAATCCCCTAGATCCCTCCTCAACTGGTATTCAAGTAATTTGTCTTGCTGATGTGGACAGGGTCAACACCTACACTCTAGGTAGACTTATACCATCAGAACTTGCGGCCTGGGTTCCACGGGCATAAGTCTGCCCCAGTGTATCAGCTTTTGATTTGATATTCCTATTTCCCCCCCCTTTTGTCAACCTAAATATGTATTTTAATGTACTACATTTGTATTCTTGAAGATCATTTTTCATGTTTCTGTCTCTAGGAATTCATCTATTCTATATGGCTTCATACACTGTTTACTTAGTCAGATCCCAGTCCTGCAAACATGCAAACACATGAATGGTCCCATTGAAAGTTATGCAATGTTAGGCATATAAATAACTGTGTGCAGGATTGGGGCTTCATGCACTAATCCTGCAAATTGATCTGTTCCCTTATGCCCATGTGAAGCCATGCTGAAGCTAATAGGAAACTGAGCAGAGCAGCTTGCAGGATAAGGTCTTTAATAAAAGTGACAGTTACTTTTTGGTAGAAATAGCTCTAATTAGGTCTTTATGAACTTCATTTGAGAAACAAAGTAATGCTCAGTATCATTGTTACTGGGTACCTCTGTTCCCTTTCTGGTCTCTCTGAGTGTATGCCCTCAAGTGTAAGGCCTATCCTGGGATGGAATTCCACAAATTTATCACAAATAGACCGAGATACTGGCTGCAATATCCTGTGTATCAACTGTTCCTACCCTGCAGGACCAATTGAGTTCAAACACCTGCAGTTCTTCCCTTTGGGAGCCTGACCAATGGCAGACAGTGATAAAACTGTCATCTTAAAACATAAGTATTGCTTATTTTAACAGTAGGAACAAAGCATTTAGAGAAAAAGAACTTTAAAACAGTCTGCATGTGTCTGTCATAGCTAAAGACTTATCACCTGATAGTAAACTAGGCAGGCCTAACTTGACTTCTTTCAACAGGCTCAGTAGGTCCCTGTCTCTCAATCTGGTTCCCTAAACAACTCGCCTTCCCTACTCTTGAAAGAGCAGTCCTGTTTAAACCTGCCACATCTCTTTTGATCTCCTATGTTCCCATGCTTTTTCCTGTCCTAGCTTTGTTGTTTAACTCTCAAGTATTTGCTGAGAAGTGACTTATTTTGAGCCATTCTTTCCTGTCCTGCTTGTTTTTCTCAACAGCATCCTATTAAAAATGAAACCACTATACTCAGACAGTAAACATCCCAATAACCAAATCAACATGCAGTATTAATAAATTACAGAGCTGTTCCAAATCAGTCACATCTAATAACCTGCAGAATCAGGCCTCAAGAGTCATAGTATCCAGTAATGCTAACCTGCAATGCAAAGCACATCTGATCTGGTTTCTAAAGCAAGTTTGGATGTATCAAATGGAGATGTTTTGTTTGGCATCATTTCACAAGGCTTCTAGAATTTCAGGTTTCAAATAACCGACTATTTCTTCTAATACAATATCTGACAGGATCTTAAAGTCGTGAAGCTATTATAGACTTACTCTTCTTTATTTATGATAAATATATTGAAAAATAATATAGCAATGACAGATGGTTGTGTGTAATCCTGATCCTCTAGAGCCACCTAACATATGTGCATGTCCAAAAGCTTTAATTTCTTCATTAAAAATGACAATATCTTCTTTATTATATAGACATGTTTAGCCTTTGTTGTTGTTACCAGTTCCAAACAGTACAGTGAACTGTCCCTATATCTAAATAGTTGTAAGATATCTGGGACTATTCTATGCCAGTATAATAATCCTTTTATAGCTTTTTTTTTTAGCCCCACTCTTGCTAGTGTTCCCTATCTATCCTGGCATGTTCTAGATGTAGTTTAAGATAATAGGGATTCTGTCACATAAACATTTAAACAAGCCAAGAGGTGGAAATGTCTGACAAAGAGGGAAAATTTGGTGCTCAGTATTTCATTTCTGTTCTTTGGAAGGACATGCCTGCCAATCTGATGTTCTCTTCACAATACAGGAGTCGAGGGATCTATAGTATAGTTTCTTTTATGATTTACTATGCCATTTAATTTAAGCCTTTACAAAAATGTACTTATTAGAGTTTATATAAAATATGTAGTAGTTTGTTATTACAGCCTTGTAGTACTGTGACACTCTGACTGAAAACAACACCCCAGAAACCCCATCTTCATCAATGTCATATAATTATGATGTTCTGTACAAAGTATGCCTTGTTTGGTATTATTTTAAGTCTTGATCTGCTGAACATTGATATCCTATTGGATTGTATGTGCTACCATAGTATGTGAAGTTATAAAATATTATCATAAATGCTACTAGAACATAAGGCAAGGTGTGAAACTCCCACACAGCCTTTAAGGTACAACAGTGGAATGGCCAGACAATGTTAATGGCTCTCTAACCCATTCAGGAATAGATTCCACTAACTGGGGTTGCTTGACCAATGGGAAGCAGCTGCCACATGGACATGCATGGACTGTTCTAGCAAGCTGAAACAGACTATAACAGGATGAGTGTGACATCATCACGTGGCTCCACTGCCATTAAACTGAACACCTGAAGGGTCCTCTGGAAGACAAAAGGACTTTGAAAGGGGGGAGGGAGTCTCAGAGAGGCGTTTCAGAAACTGCTTGTACCAGCTAGCAAGGGTGAGACATTGTTAAGCTTGTTAACGTGTAGAATTTAGGCCTTGCCTACACTAGAAAAATAAGTTGACCTAACAGGTTAATTTACAGCCACCCATGGTAATTATTGGCTAATGTCCACACTGCCCTCCTTGGGTCAGTGGAGTGTGTCATCACCAGGAGTACTACCCCTGACCTAGAAGGGCAGTGTGGGAAGCTGAGAGCTTGGTCTCTCAGCTCTGCTGGGAGCCCCACAGGCTGCCGGGCTCCTGGTGGGCTGCCTCCCAACCCCCATTTTCCATTCCCTGCTGGGAGCCGGCTTTGGGCTTCCCCCCTCCCCATTCCCGGGGAAGCCCCCCAGGGCTTCTCACTCCTGAGGAATGGGGTCCAGCTGCCCTAGCTTCTTGTCCCCTTGCCTACTCCCCACTCATCTGTGAAATTGACAAGGCTGCCCCAGCTCCCTGCTAGTAGCTGAAGGAGACCAGCTGCATGGGCTTCTCACCCTGCTCCCAGTCGGGAGCTGAGGAGACCAGCCACTCAACTCTCTAGGGGGCTTTCAACAAGAATGACAGCCCCACAGCTGATGTGAGGGATTCAGTGTCTGCATTGACACTGCATCGCCCTAACGAAGCCTACATGAGACCTAGACCTCTCGTTGAGGTGGTTTTATTATCTTGGCATAGCAGGAGAGTTACATTGGTGGAAGGAGCATTAAGTCTGTACATCTCCATTGTTCTGTCAACAATCATAGTATTGGAATAATGAACACCCTCTTTTGAAGAACAGAAATTAATCAGTCAGATTGCTTTCCGCTATCCCTGACGAAACAGAATGAATGTTTTGTTGTTTTAATAGGATGATCAAAATTGCTTCAGTTGTCTAGCTGGGATTAATTTTGGTCTAAGAATATGTCTCCAGTGTGGAATTAATCAGGTTATCTATCCTTGAGTTAACTTTTCTCAAGTTAGCCTACATTGAGTGAGTGGCTGCACTGTGAAATAACATGTGAGCTGCAGAGTGCTCATGTTAGCAGCTGACAAGTTGTATACACAGGAGCTGTAGCCTGTACCCCCTGCCAGGCCAGCCAACGCCAGTTACAAGCACCCCTACATTCAAATTAAGGGTTTGTGTGTGTGTATGCGACTTGAGTTAGGGGCACCACTCAAGGTATAATTCTAACTTCTCTAATTCTACAGTGAAGATAAGTCTTAATTGTCCTAGGAATTAGAAAGAGAGGTGCAGCTGTATGCAGTTACAAAATTATAAAGTTAGATTACATTTGTTTAAAATGAGACAGATGCTTAATCAGGATGAATTGGAACCGACCAGGTTGTCCCAATTAAGATATATATTAAAGAATGCTGAGAAATCATAAACTATGACAAGTTTAATTTAGTTTTGTTCTTTTTGTGTGTATGTTGTATCTGTTTGGCAATTAGATTCTTTCTATACAAAATTAAAACATGTAAACATTGAAAACCTGTGAAATGTCTTCTAATGGACTCTCTGTGAATGTTAACCAATACTTGTCAGGTCTTCACATGGGATCTGAACTGGTGTGACTTTGGAGAACCTGAAAGATAAAAAGTTTGAGGCAGGTTATGTCCTTCTGACTGTGTTATTTGGGTCATTCAGCATATATTTCATGAACAAAAATGTGTTTTTTGTTGAGTCTATTGTATATCACCTTTAAACCGTTAAAAGCATGCTAACATTCAGTATATCTAACAGCTGTATAGACAAAACACTGATATAAATTTTATAGAATGAAAATCAGTAATCTGAGCTGTTGAGCCAATAAGGTTCCTTATTCAGGTTTTCCAATGCCTATATTCTACACATTTTAAAGTAGCTAGTAATTCTGAGATTTGTTTAAGCCATAAGCAGAAGCACCACATCTGTGAAGTAGCTACGTGTGAGATACAAAATTGGAAGTTTACAAGTACCTGAAACATTGTTGAGCTGGTTGACATTTTTTTTTAATGAAATTTGTTCCCATTGGAAAATATGGGTTGAACTTCCCTCTGGGAAAGCTGATTTCTGCAATTTTTTTCCTTCCTGTCATAAATCAAAACCTTCTCTTTTGAGAAAAGTGAAATGTTAACTCAAAAGGGAAAGTAATTTTGAACTGTGTATTTAAAAGTAAAGAGTATTATTTCAAATTAATATTTTGACAATCTTTTAAAAATAAAATAGTTATTTCTTAAAAATAAAATTCTTAAAATAATATTTGACAAAATAACATTGTTAAAACGTCTGTTTGAAAAGGTTGAAGTTTTTCAGACCCTTTTGTTTTGCAAAAATTTGAGTTCCCATCCCAGTTTGGGATGAAAACATACTGAAATATCAACATTCTTTTTCTCCATTTAGCTCTAATTGTACTAAGCACTTTCAAGCTAAGCTGTAGTAAATACTCCTAGTGATTAAAAATATACAAATACCAATTCAGATATCATTGTGATGGACTATAGGGCTTTCATAGCAACTAGATATAATGCAAAAATAGATTTCAAAGAGAATTCAGAAAGTATTGTGTCAGCACTGATTGACTAAACTGTTTTGCATCGGTAATATCTTATTATTTTTTTATTTTGTTGTATATATAACATTGTTGAAACAATTTTTTGATCTGTTTACTTATCTCTTTCTCATAGTCACTCCATGGATACGTATGGGCAACATAGGTCAGAAGACCAGTCTGTAGTCAGCAGAATGCAGAAGAAATACTGGAAGACAAAGCAAGTCCTAATCAAAGTTACAGGAAAGAAAGAAGATGAGCATGTGGTTGCATCTGATGCAGAGCTGGATGCCAAACTAGAGGTAAACGTAAGGATTATATGACCATATCTATACTATAAACTTTGGTTGATGCAAGTTACATTGGTGTATAGCCACTAAAGATTGTGTATCGGTCATGTGCATGCATATTTGGCTGCTTGCATCAACACTGCACATAGTCACTAGATGTGACAGTGTCGCTGCAAAGTGCAATGCATCATGGATAGGTATCTCAGCATGCCACGTGCTGCTGTTTGGCATGATGTCTTTTGGGAACTTTTTGCAGTGTGTTCTGGGATAGAAATGACTTGACCAGAAATCTTCAGAAGCTAGGGGTCAGGTTCCCAAAAGGCAATTTACTCCATCACATCATTTTTGCGCCTTCTTAAAAAAAAAAATCAGCACTTTTTGTTTTCCACAATCTCTGACAGAAGCATGGAGTCTACAGAGCTCTGCACTATTCTGATCAATGTTGCAAATACAGGACATGTAATTCCTTGTATTTGCAGACCCCTTCGAAATATCTCAAGAATACAGGGGACATGACAATTTCTTCTTGGACATTTTGCCGAGACAACGCAGAAAACAATTCAAGGTGGTTGGTGGCATTTACGGAGCAGCTGCAGATAGTAGAGTGCTGCTTCTGGGCCATAAATTCAGCACTGACTGAATTTGCATCATACTGACTGGGATTGCATCATAATGCAAGCTTGGGTCAAAGAGCAATGGCTGCAGATTTTTTTGGATGTGGAAGGGCATATTCCTGGATCTGTGTTCTGCGCTCACCTCAGCCCTCGTGTGTAGGGGTGCCAGAATTGCATTGACAGTGGAGAAGTGACAATCACACTCTGGGAGTCTGCAACACAGAATTGTTGCCAGTCAGTGGGAAATCATTTTGGAATTGGAAAATCCACAATGGGAGCTGTGGTCATGCAAGTGTGTAGGACCATTCATCGTCTCCTGCTACGCAGGACTGTGCCTATCTGCAATGTTCAGGACATAGTGGATGGATTTGTAGCAGTGAAGTTCCTGAATTGCACTAGAGCAATAGATGGCTTGCACATTGCTATTTTAGCACCATTCCACCTTGCCACAGAATTCATCAACAGAAAGGGCTACTTTTCTATAGTTATTCAAGTGTTGGTGGATCACTGGGGATACTTTATTGATATTGATGTGGGCTGGTAAGGGAAGGTGAATGACACTCACATCTTCAAGAACACAGGACTGTTGAGAAAGCTGCAAATAGGTAGGTTGTTTCCTGATAAGTGGATTATCTTTGTGGATATTAAAATGTCAATAATGATTCTGGGGGACCTAGTCTACCCCTTGCACCTGAAGTTGTACACATGCCCCAAGCATCAATAGCATCAAGGAAAGATTCAACAACTGACTCAGCATGGGTAGAATGACTGTTGAATGTGCTTGGTAGATTGAAGGGATGCTGGTGGTGCTTACTCACTAATTTGGATCTCAGTGGGGAAAAGCTGCCGCTGGGGTGGAGATGGAGCAGCAGTTTGCTGACTTTGAACAGCCAGACACTGGAGCTATTACAAGAGCCCAAAGTAAACCTATGTGGTTGAAGGAGGCTTTGAAAGAGTGCCTTAACAGTCAGCCATAGTAGTGTTCTGTGATGGATTGTTTTCTGGGCCTGGAAATGGGACTTTGAAATTGGAGAGGCAGCAAACATTTCTGTCCATTTCATTGCACAAATGCAGTCCATTGTGGTGACACATACATTAGCCATGATTCTCAGAGGTCACTGTATGTGAAGCTGTGGTTTTCTTAGCTGTCCCCCAGTGTGGAATGGTAGGGGTAAGGATGTGGCCTGTGATGCCACATGGAATGTTGGGGATGCATAGGGAGCTGCTACCATGGAGTTCTCCAAGGACTGCAAAGAGTGGGGTGTCGAGGATTTTTGGACATGTAGGTCAATCAGGATCTGCAGCATTTGGGTTTGCTACCTGAAAAGACCTATGATGTCCTGATGCATCTCCCTCTCCTTTTCCTGATGGGATTCATGGGCCTGTCTCCTGTCCCTTCTCCTCCTGCATGCTGTCTGCCATGTGTGGTGTTTGTGGTTCAAAACAGCACTGGCTTGCACAATCTCCTCATCAGGGTCAACATATAGCGGGTGTGTAAGGGGCATCCCTCAAAGCTGCAATGGCAGCAGCTGCTGATAGAAACAGAAAGATGTATAATTGAATTTACAGTGATAACAGAAAAGGAAAGAAAAATTTCAAAACTCCTTTCCCTTATTCTCTTATTAAAACTTTTAATAAGACATGCTTATTGATACTTCATCTGTTGAGCACCTCTGCACAGCACTGTTCCCCAATCCCAGCCATAATGACTATGGCCCACTGGGGCAAGTAGCCAGGGAAGAAATTTCAGTTGTATGAAATTTCAGTTCCTATTCCATGAGTATAAGACAATGGTACTGTGTATTGACACTATTTTTCACAGGTGGTGGTGGTTTTATCTCATGCCTGAGAACAACAAAGGTACAGAAAGCACAGCTGCTACTGGTGTTCTGAAACCATCTAGGCCCATATGCCTCTAGCCTGTTTACTGCAATGGTGCTAGCCAAACTCATCACAGAGAGGGGTGAGAAAGCATCTTATCGAGAAGGAAGAAATAAGGCAGCCATCCTTATCAACTTTTCGGAGATTATTGCAGAGTATGTCCATGAAATTTTCATCAAAATCTCTCTTGATGATACAAGGGACATCTCCCTTCTACCTGCCACCTAACTCAACAGTGGAATGAAAAGCAGATGCCAAATTACCTCTGTTTATTGTACTGCTGTCTCTTCTGAGTAAAACAACAAAAAGTCAAGACCTGTGTCTTGTTAACTTGGGGTTGGACTGGGTACCATTTTAAAATATAACCATAGTAAGGAAAAATGCATGCACACATTTACCCAAGGTGTCTTCCCCTTCTTTGGGCTTCTCTGTGCTCAGCTGCCAGGACTGGATAGACTGTGGTGGAGTCTTGAATAGATCCCAGTTCATGGCACAGCTGGACCCCTCTTACTGCATCTCTCCCCCATCCTTCTTGTTCTCTTCCTTGCTGTTCATGGCAGGGCTTCCTGTTTCAGGTTTCTCTGAGGCATCCTTCAGGGCACTAGTGGGGTCTCCACCAAGTATGGCATATAGGCCTTTGTAAAAGCAGCAAATCTGTGGCTCAGCACCAGGTTGATTGTTGCACTCCCTGGCCTTGTGGTATACCTGGCGCAGTTCCCTTTGTTTCCATGTGGCACTGCTACTGTTCCCTATTGTTCCCCTTTGCCTGCATCTCCTATGCATTCTGTTTTGCAGATGTCCATGTTTCTACTGCTGGTCCATAGCTATAGTTGCACAGCCTCTTCTTTCCATAGGCCCAGGAGATCCAATATTTCCGGTCTACTCCATGGAGCCGGCATGATTAGTTGGGCAGTTGAACACAACAAAGGAGGTACGCTAGGTTTACTCACCAAGGTGGGCAATAATTTAAAAAATGTGAGGAGATTTAAAGGATAAGGATGTCTTCTGGTTTCTGTGATGCCTGGGCAGTGGAGTTTGCAACTGTGACCAGAGCAGACTTTGTTGCAGGGAATAGGACATTGTGGGTCAACTTCAGAAGAACCATTAGGGTTGACAGAGGTCATACAGTATCTAAACTTGCACAGCATCGACCTCAGTATGTCAGCCATGGCTCCATGTCATTTGGGGTGTTGATTTTACTGTGTTGCTGTAAGGGAGCACTTACTTTAGCCAGAGAGAAATTTGAGCATAGACATATGCACAAGTAGGTTGACAGCAGGCAATTTAAGTTGATTTAACTTTAGTGTAGACCAGGCCTGTGCCTGTTGAGGCAATAGAATTGGTGTCAGGTAAAACAGTGGAAAAAGTACAAGCAGAAGTATAAGTATAGCCCAGTGCAGAATCTAGTGAATAAATTACATTTTCTTAGCATTTGCTACCAGTGACTCAATGCCCTATTGACAAGTACTATTTGCTTGGAGTGGAGTGGATATCTGACTGATGTCTAATGTAAGAGTGGTATTCATTTCTTAACAGTTATTTTTTTCAAAAGCAAAAGGAGTCATTACAATAAAATGTTATAGTTAACTGTAATATCATTAGTAAGTCTGAACATAAATGACTGCATATTTTTAACAAACTGTAGTGGGCTAGTTCAGCTGTTTACAGTTTTCTGAATTAACTTAAGTGCAGCATGTAGGTTCTGCCAGCTAGATTGATCATTAAGGATTCATTTATGGAAGAACTTTAGAATATGTTCTTCTTTTCAGTTTTGAACAGATGCAGCATTAAAGGCTACTGGGTGATGACTCCTCCATTTGTCTGGTTTGATAGCTGAAGGCACACTGCCCATGAACTAATGTATATGGGTGTCTGAAGTCATCTGTTGGCAATGTGTGATCTGAACAAATGTCTGAGGGATGGGGGTGCAGTGGTATAATGTAGCTGTGTGTGTAATAAGGTACATTTTTGATTCACAATAGATTTTCTCCTACATTCTTAATACCTGGTAACACATACAGTAGGTTGGCCTCCAATTTAAAAGACACATCTTTCTGCCTCATTCCAAAACCCTGGGCTATTCCTGGATTGTTTATAATCTTCAGTCTGGATCTTCTTTAGTTGGTTATGGGAGTGTCTGAAAACTTGTCTCTCTCACCAATCAAAGTTGGTCCTATGAAAGATATACACCTCACCCACATTGTCTCTATAATATCCTATGGACAACATGGCTACAATAACATTGCATACTCTCTTTCTTCCACTCTTTTTACCTCTTTAATTATCACATTGTTGCCCCATTTTAACCCTGAGAACGTTCCAGTTGGAAGTAGAAACTGATAGAGTCTGGAATTTTCTTTGATGAAATCTTGTTTATTACAAGGAATGTATGAAGTCCTGCTTCTCCTAATGCAGGAGGATCCAAGAACAAAAGGAGCAGTTTCTTAGCCAACAGTCCCAGGATCACATTGTGTGTACCATCTGCTGCTTGGCCTTTTTCCATTTTGTCTCTGCCTCTCTCTGTTCTTGTCTGTTTAGTTTCTGTGTATTCTGCCTTCCTCCATACTCCTTAAATTTAGCAAAATCCCTCCACCCACTCAGTCCAAAATTCCTGAGCGGGTTCACAACACTTTTTTCGTCTCAGGTGGGGCACTTGTGATTAATTTATTCTGACAGTTGTGTTAACTGAAGGATGCCTTCACACCCAGTCTAAAAGAGATTTATGATCCAGACAATCTCCAGTACTTCTCAGCAGAACAATATTTTCAAGTATCATTTGTACATTTCAGCAGGTACCACGATCTTATTTTATTATTTTTTGGACAGATATCATCAGTGCCCAATGTGTTTAGCAATTTGTGAATATGCTGGCTGACTACTTTTATACTTCGGACTGTCTTTGTTCTGCACAAAACATTTTCCCTCTTGATGTGGCTACAAGATTTATAAGCAAATTAAATAATTGCCCTCTTGCTGATTAGGAACAAAGTAAAACAAGTAACCCACCTCCAGCACTGGACAGTTTTCTTTATTAATTATTATTATTTTTAACAAGGTTACCATAGAGTAAAAGGATGAGAAAATCAGAAGGAAACCTAGATCTCAACTCCACTGAGCCAGGTTCTGACGGCATTTAGACCATTGTAAATCCAGAGTAATTCCATTAAAAACAATGGTGCCATTCAGTCAGCTGTAGCAAAATCATGGCAGTAATTGAAATCTAGATCTGACCCACTGACTGTATGACTTGAGGTAATTAATTTGACCTCCTACAGTCTTAATCAATCTAGTTTAAAATTGTTAAGACTTAGAACCCCATTGCAAAATCAGATGTTGAGTGTTAAAAGAAATCTCTCGGAGGAAAATAATTTCAAAATGATTTCTCTATAGTAACTTGAATTTTTAGAAGAATTACGGTTTATACTCATCTAATCCATTCTATCTATTCAAGGGAATCAAAGCAATAGATGTCTTGGTAAGAAAAATAGTCTGAGATGTAGATGCCAGCCAAAGAATCTGGGATGCATTTATAGATCATGGCGAGCAATGTAAAAGAATACAAAGTCTCCATTTCTGTTTTAAGCAATCTCTAATTTGCTAGGAATTATATGTCCAAATCCTGGTTTTTGTGTGCGCTAAATGGAGGCAATGATTTTTGCAATATAAGCTGCTTACAACCCAGGCATTTCCCTACTATCCACTCTTCTGAATCTTTGGAGCACCTCCAGACCTCTGGTTAGATGTAAGATTCATATCACAAATATTACTGTTGTAAGCTATTTGACTGCAATATGAACTATTTCAATAAAGCGAGTTTCACATTATATTCCTTAACTTTTTCTCTGCATCATTTGAATAACCTTTCCTTTACTACCCAGGCTCTCTCATGAAGGATAATCTGTGGTTAAAACAGATCTCCTTAATACATAACCTAAGAAAAATACTTCTATTTTTATCACTGTTTATTCTTTCAAGCATGCAGCATAATAGTGTAACAAATTGGAAAGAAATACAGTTTTCAGACATTTGTGAAGTAGCATTTAAGACATCTTGGCACACACTTGAAGCTACTCAATTTATGTAGCTAGCTTAAGCATCACTCTCCACATTTCCTTATTCTCTGATCTCTTTTTGCAAACTTTTGATATTGCTCTTTTAGGTCTATTGTAGAGAGTTCAGGGGGGGAAACTGAAACTATCACTGATGGCTGGAAGTGGTATTGCAGCAGCTCTACCTCAATTTACCCAGTATTTTCTCTGACTCACTCTGGTTGTCCAGCCAAGCCATGTAACAAAGTCCAAGCTTTTTGGGGCCTCAGAGTCTTTCACTTACAGTCAACTGGAGATAGCAAAACACCCAAATCTTCAGTCCAACCAGACTTGGCTATTAGCCTCTTCCTTTGCAGGTTAACCCCAGCTGCAATAAACTGTCTCATCCCCAGTTCCTAGGCTTCAACCTTACCACCTAAAGGCTGGCACGCTCTCCCTTTACCCAGGTTTTCAGGGAGGCTATAATCTCTGACTGGCTCCTGTCTTCAGTTAGGTTCCTTGCTCACCATAGGACAGTCCCTCTCCTCTATTTCCCCCATTGCTGGGCTTCCTCCTTCTTAAATCCAACCCTCCTTAGGTGTAGCAGGGTGGGGCTAATTGAACAAGGCTGATTGTCCCAAGGCCTTTTGCTCTTAAATGGGGCAGGTCACTCTATTACAGAAATATTTTACTCAGTGCTGCAGTGGTACCTCCTTGTCATTTAGCTTCCTGAGTATTTGCTACCCTTTCTCCTCACAAGGAAAATATCTAAAATGTCTAAAAAACAAATTTTGCCTGTCTCCCTGACATCTTGTGGGCAACTGGCCATCAGTTCAAGCTTCCTCTCTTAATCCTCACCACCTGGCATGGGTAGCAGCAACAATTTATCACCTCTGTATTCCTATTTCCACATACATAAATAGAAATTGTTTACTCTGTACATTAGTGCTACTACTTTGAGCAGTGGTACTTGCCTTTGATACACATCCATTCACACTTGCATTCATCCTGCAGTTGTCCCTGGTACTGATTTTTTCCATTGTCAGAAGAATTACTAACCATCTGGAGAATGAATGGTGACTGGAAAGAAAATACATATGATGCTTTAGTGGTCAGTATTAGCATTAGCTTTAAACGTGTTGGTTTTCAACAACCAGCAGGGCCCCATGTAGTCCATAGTATGGAAATAACCATGGATGGAATCCATGTTTTGCTGCCCAAGTACTTACCTGTTTGAGGTGGTACAAAGTATGTGGGGTATCCAGCCCCTCCCACAGCTGTGGTTACATGGTAGCATGAGCATATCTCCTTGAGCTGGAAATTCCACTTCCAGCTTGAAGGGGAGACCTACCTTGTGTAAGTAACCTTCATTTCTTGTGTAGGTCTATCCTGATTATTTTGGGTAAGTTTGTTTGCAGGTCAAATTCAGCTCCACTGTAGGCAGGTGCACCCCCATTTGACTTAAAATAGAAATTGCATCTGCTTATGCTAGAGCTGAATTTCATTCGTGGGCTTTGGACAAATTCTTTTTAGAAGATTATTTACCAATGGAAGTCATCTATATGATGATCTCAGTTGAAATAGACAAGTGATTTCTAAAATAACTTCTCTAGCTTTTTAATGTCTTTTATGGGTGAACTTGCTCAATCCTTGGCTATACAATGTTATATACCAAGCAGACATTTTCTTATATATGTTCACATTACTGTTTCCATAAACTAATGTACTAACTCTTCTTTTCCAAGGTTTTTCACTCCATTCAGGCAACCTGTACAGATCTTCTAAAGACTATTGAGAAATACCAGCAAAGACTCAATGGTAGGCAATGACAAATATAATTTAATTTGGAATAATAATTATTCCTTTTTTTAATATTGTGAATTTAAATCCATTTTTAAAACCAGATAACTGTCTAACCCAAAACTCCTCACTGGCATATTTTAAACTTTTTAATTTCTGGAAAATTTAACTATGTTCGTGTAAACCCACAGTGCCAACATTTGGGATTTCTTGATAGAATTCATTAATGCTACCTACATTTGTACTAATGGCAGAAAATGAAGAACCCCATTATATGGTTAATTTAACTAGTCCTACCAGCCCTAATTTTTGAAGTTGTCATTGAACTGAAGGAAGCACATTACAACTGTTAGAAAACACGACCAGTGGTTTATATAAAACTTAATTTGATGTGATCTATTGTCTTTCCAGTTTCCCTAAATTTTCAGAAAACCTCCTCCCTGTTTATGATAGTAAATTATTTTAAATAAAATTGGAGTTTTTCCAACTTAAACTATGGAGTAGTAATATCTCTATGAAGTTTTACAGATGGTACATGTATAAGTAATGAAGGATAGGACAAGTAAGTGTTAGACCCTTAGCATACAAGGATCACTGCTTAAGATATAGCCTTTATAAACCAGAGTTCAATTAAAAGGATTTTTAAATTTAGTAATAAACTACCATAAATAACAAAATACTAATGACTAAAGTTTCACTGTCCTAAATCTCTTGTGTAGCATGCTTCTATATTCTTTACCTGTATCTCCTACCAAAGACATAGCCTCAAATGCACAACTATCCCACATGAAAAAGTATTTGAGAATTCTGACTTGGACATTTGTGTTTTATTTTAAAATGTATTCCTTCTTTCTCCTCTCTTTCAATATATATCACATCCAACTGTAAATGCTGTTAAAATCTAAAGTTCTTTTTATGAGTCTTATGACTTTGAACAATAATGTGCTTGTTTTCTCACCCTCTGGTATTATTTTTAATATGATTAAATATCTTGGAAGTGTTTGTTTATTTTTTTATATTGTGCAATTTTTTCCTTTTATAGTTATGTCTGAAGAAGAAAATGAGCTAGGGCTCATTTTAAAGGTTCAAGGAGAGCTGGATGCTACTAAAGCTGGCAAAATGATGGAAGCTACTGGAAAAATCCTCTGTTCTTCTGCTCACCAAAGGTTTTCAATTTTTTTATGTAATCTTCCTTCAAGTTACATTGGGTGCTATAATGTACAAGTTATGTACATGAAATAATGCACCTATATGGTGCTTTAATATTCTGAGGTTAAATACATGGAAAGCAAATACATTTTGATGTAAAACGAACAGACCATAATGAAAAATATATACAGAAATTACAAATAATCAAGAACCATAAACAGTAAGATCAGTGTAATTTAAATTGCAAGTACAAATATAGTATTGAACTGAGCTTACAAATAAAACATACTGCTGCAGTGAATGGGCCAAATTCTGCAAGTCAACACTATGATGTAAATTAAATGTCATGACTACATTGATCAAAAAAGTTATAAGTGGATGCAAATGATAAAGTAGTATAGCTTGCACCAATATATCAAACAAGTGTAACACTGGAAAGGGGCAGCAGAGAACAGAGCAGCATTTCCCTTATGCTGCTACACCATCCTGTTAAGCTGTATTTCTGCTATATTTCCTTGTTGTGCCATTGGTGTGTAAATTCCTCATTTTAATCCCTCCTGAGAGCTGTATTCTGCCATTCTCATTCATGTCAGGTAATACCTTACTATGTAAGCAGTCCTATTGAAATTAATGGGTCTATTGTGAGTAAGGGTGGCAGAATCAAGCCTGATGACTTCTTTTGCAAATTAGACTACCATATCATTTACACTGGTTTTCTGATTAATCTACATCATTTACATCATGGAAGTTAGCCAGAGACTTATATGGGTGTAGCATTTATTTACACCATGACTGCATTTGACCCAATATATTCAAGATCACAAAGAAAAAAATCTGATTTATAGAAAGTAATATTTCTCTTAAATATTGATTTTTTCACTAACTCTGCCTTGAAAATGATACTTTGGTTATTGAAAAGAGGTTCTTTAATAATGCTATTCATAATGGGTTTCACTGCTGTTTGAAGCAAATATAAGGGTGTCACAGAGCATTTTAATTAGTATGGGGTCCATTCATTTATCCTAAATGAGGTGCTCCTTCAGAAAATTGAGCATGACAACGATACATCAAAAGCTATTTTCAATTTGAAAGGATTCTGTAGAATCTGTATATGGACATTTAACCTTGAGTTGGGAGACATGAATTCCAATCCCAGGTCTACCAGTGATCCACTGAGTAATCTTGGGGAAATTACTTAATGTATATGTATCAGTTTTCTCCATGTGTAAAATGGAGATGATGATAGTTACCGTTCTCTGAAGTGTAGTGAGGAGTTATATATCAGTTCTAAATTTTAACAAGATTTTAAAAGATTGCAAAGTAAAGTATACCAAAGGTTAGGAAATCTGAAAGTTAAGGTTACCTAGACAACCTTAACTGTGCCACTTTTGTCTTTGCATCATAATACTATCTATAGTTAGTTAATGATCACATATTGCTATTTCCACTATAAATATGATTAATTTAGAGCACAGATTGGATGAAGCACAGTGAATGAAAGAGCTTTTCAAAATATATTTTTAATCATGCTTCATTTACTATTTAAAGGCTATCCTATCCACCAAGATCCCAGATATGTTCTCAGTCTTTATCTAGATTAGGATTTAAGATACAATTTCAGCACACATTAGCTAATATATGCTAACACATTTTAGCAGTCTAGTGTAGATGAGGCAAACTGCCTTTATCACATGATCAAGTGCTCAAATTGAAACCCCTGGATTAGCTTGACCAGTTTAACACTTGTTAAAGGCAGTGTGCCTTATCTATAGTAGGCTTTTAAAGTGTGTTTGTGTTACATATACTAACTAACACAGGCTAACATACATCTTCAGTTCACATCTAGACAATGCCTCAGTTACGCAAGTGTAAAATGAATGGTAGTTGAAAACAATTTGGCCCCCAGGCCCTGTCTCATTGACTGCCTAAGCCAGCCTCTTTCACTATTCACCCTCCAGCTATTCATATCAAATGAAGCAGAGGATCTGTAAAAATAAATATAGCTGTCGAGAAAAGTGAATTTCACCTCTTAAAAAACAAACAAACAAAAAAAACCTACTTGAGGTTTTAGGGGAAAATTCAGCTCAAATTGGAACAAACCAAAACCTCAATTTCTTGTGGAAGTTGTATTCTGGAATATTTTATATCTGAAATGAAATATGCTTCTGTGGCTGTCAAAGAGCATGGTGACTGAAAGCCCTGGCAGCCATTGCTTCATGACTGTCCCCATCACTGGAAAGCTGTCAAGAATCTGGGAGCCTGGAAATTTGGACTTGGAGCTTTCAGGCTGCTGAGGAGCCTCGGCAGCCACTGGGCAGGCTGATGATGGGCTTGGGAGCCCAGAAATCCCTGGCTAATTTCCTTTGAGAGATTAGATGAGCCTTAAAGGCCCTGGCCAGTTTCCTTTGAAACCTGCAGAACATTTTGTTTTTCACAAATTGGCATTTTTCAACAAACAAATATTCTATTGGAAAATTTCCAACCAGATCTAGAAATAATAGCATGTGATTGTGTAAGACTATCATAAGTCATACGAATGTGGGGCAAAGTTAGTTAACTTTTTGAGTACTTCACCTTTCAGCCTTAAGTCCTGATACTGCAGACACTTGTGCAGGTGCCTAACTTTATGCACAGGAGAACTCACATTGAACTTTGCATGCGGAAGATTAATCAAGATCATGGTCTTCTCAATTTCTTTTAATATAGTTTCTTTCTTGAAATTTCTTAGGGTTTTTTAAAAATGAAATAATGAAGTTAATTTCCAAAATTGTAGAATTATTTGCCAGAAAGTGCTATGAGGCAAGGCTGCAGCCCTTCAAATACTGTATGGAATAAGACACGAATCCTCATTAACCCTGCCTCAATGAATTGAAGAGACAATTTTCCACAAATTTTTAGTATGTCAATTTAAAATGTCACTCTATCCTTTTGTGCAAACATGTGTAGTGCTAATAGAATGTTGGAATATCATTAGTAACCACCTGCTACTATAATTTTAAAACTAGAGCACCTTCATGATAGATTTTTAAACCCTTAGAGCGTGCCAAATGGTTTTATTGGACCACCAAAAAATCTACTTAGGGATTACTTCTGTACCAAATTTTAAGTTTTTAATTGCCTCCTGCTAAGGTGAGAACTGAAATATATGAGTGTGTATATTACACAAAAAAGGCTGTGTAAAAAATCATCAAGGTTGCAAAGTCGACCACTCAAAAGTTAAGTAGTGCCAGAATTAAGATTACCTCCTTACATGTAGGCATTATGATACATTCTTTAAGTACATGGTAACATCTCTTTTTTCTACAAGACCCCTGCTTCATCCAGTGCAGAAAATAGATGGTGCTCACTTAATGAGCAGCTATTCAATATTTTGTTTTATCCTCATTGTTCAATGTGTGGCCTTTGGCTTTATTTACTCCACACTATTCAAACCTTGCTCTGAAGACAGAATTATTTATTTCCTCATGGGCTTTTCTATGGCACTCATCACTGAGTGCTTCACAAATATTAATTAATTTCTTTTCACAAGTCCCCTGTGTGATGAATATGTATTGCACTCATTTTACAGATGGGGAACTGAGGCACAGAGGTCAAAAGCATCCACTAATTTTAGATGGCCAATTTGTGACACCTGCTTTTTCAGGGTACATAGCATTATATAGTATTTTCTATGGTCAAAGCATATTTCCCATTGACTTCAATTGCAGCTGTGAGTGCTTAGCACTTGTGCATTTCAAACCCAGCAACACACAATTGGTGACTCCCTATAAAGAACTGGTTTTACTGACTTGCCTAACATCACATACAAACACTGTGGCAGAGGCTGGGATAGAATCTAGTACTGCAAGGCAGCATCAGCTGCCTTAATCATGAAATCATTCTTCTCTTCCTGCAATCCCCTGCCTCATTTACTATACATTTTCAAACTGCTATAACAAATGCAGCAGGGGTCATACAGACAACAGCCTCCTTCACTACAAAACCCTGATTCACCCCCAGAGCAAGTCCATCCTGTGTAGTGAATCAAGCAGGAGTCCTGTGGAAAAAATAGTATGTTATCATGTAATTAAGGACTGTATCATAATACATATGGACAAGGGAGACCAGAGAAGCTTGTGTTTAATTTCTTAGGTTTTTAAAAAAGTGAACTGAAAAAATAGAAATTCCATCATATGGCATCGTTGTGGCATCCACACAGGTCATTTGCAGAGTTGGAAAATTTAAATTCTCCACAGAGACCTGTACCAGTTGAGCTAATAGAGTAACTTATAGTGAAATGAGGTTGTCATCCTCTATATGAACCAGGACTAGAGAGGGTTGGAACACTTTGCCTGAGGGTTTCACAAATATTTACTGACACTACAGGAATGGTGAGATTCACAAATCTGCAAATCTACAAAATGATTCATATCAATCACTGATTGCTCAAAAGAACACCATATCCAAACAGACTTTCCAAATGGATGTCTGATGGCATCAAGTTGTGCTATCATCAACACAATCTACAACGTCCTGAAGGGGTTCATATACATCCCACCAGGGCAGTAGCAATCTCAATAGCATTCTTCAACAGCATCCCCATTGAGGATATCTGCAAAGCTGCAAACTGGGCTTCATCCCACACATATGCACAACACTACGCACTAGAACAACATATGCACAACACTACGCACTAGAACAACATGCGCACAACACTACGCACTAGAACAACATGCAAGTTCTGATGCACTATTCAAACTCACCATGTTATCATCTGCCATGACTTCAACTCCGAAGCTCCATCCGTCCACTGGAGGGTACTACCCTGAAGCCACCCACAGGGACATCACTCAAAGAAGAAGAGAGGGTTAACTCATGTTGTGCAGTAACTGAGGTGCTTTGAGATGTGTCCCCCTGTGGGTGCTCCACTACCATCCCTCCTCTCTACTTCGGAATTTTTGCAACTGATAACTTTGCATTAGAGAAGGAACAGAGTGGGGGTGGTCATACACTGCCAGATAACCGCTTGGACCCGTGCGAGATGGGGACCATGCATATGCGAGCCAACTTGGGCACTGGTACTACAAATATCCAATTACAAGTGCAGGGACACATGATCACCTAAAGTGGAATACCCATAGGGACACACATCTCAAAGAACTTCAGTTACTACTCAAGATATTTTTTAGGGGGGGGTTTATTTTGCTAAATTTGGACAGATTTTCTTTAGGATAGCAAAAGGGTGGCATCCCTGACAAAAAGGCCACCCTTCCCCCTGACCAAATTTCAAGTTTTAGCTCCAAAGCATGGAGGCACCCGAGCTTTTCAAAGAAAAGGTGGAAACTTGGTGGAACTGTGATAATCAATGAGATACGGTAATAGCAGGTTACAAAATATATAGGAATGACAGAGTACGTTGTGCTGGTGGGGGAGTGTCTCTATATGTGAAAGAAAGCATAAACTCAAATACAGTAAAAATCTTAAAGAAATCTAACTATTTCTGTGGATAGAAATTCCATGCTTGAATAATAGGAGTATAACAGTAGGAATATACTACCAACCGCCTGACAAGGTTGGTGATGGTGATTGTGAAATGCTCAGGGAGATTACAGAGGCTATAAAAACAGAAAACCCAGTAATAATGAGGGATTTCAAATATTCCCATATTCACTTGGAACATATCACTTTAGGATGGGATGCAGAGATAAAATTTCTAGACACCATTAATGGCTGCTTCTTGGAGCAGACTTCACAATGGGAGAGCCAATTCTTGATTTAGTCCTAAGTAGCATACAGGATCTTGCCCAAGAGGTTAGTATAGCAGAACCTCGTGGCAATAGTGTTCATAATGTAATTAAATTTAATATCCTTGCGGGGGGAAAAATACCAAAGAAACCTACCACAGTAGCATTTCACTTCAAAAAGGGTATGTCCACAAAAATGAGGAGATGAGTTAAACAGCAATTAAAAGGAACAGTCATGAGTGAAATGCCTCCAAGCTGCCTGGAAACTATCACCACCATACCAGGGCTCAAATGATGTATATACCCCTACTAAAAAACAGTAAGAGGGGGGAAAAAATGCCACAATGGATATACAGAAGAGTAAAAGAGGCAGTTAGAAACAAAAAGATGTTCTTTAAAAATTGGAAGTCAAATTTTATAGAGGAAAATAGAAAGGAACAAACTCTGGCAAATCAAGTGTAAAAGTATAATTAAGCAGATAAAGAATTTTAAGAGCAACTAGTAAAAGACATTTTAAATTTGTAAAATTTGTTTATGTACATCAGAAGCGGAAAGCTTGCCAGACAATCAATGGGGTCACTGTCCGATTGAGGTGGTAAAGGAGCACTCAAGAAACAGGCCATTTCAGAGAAATTAAATGAATTCTTTACATCAGTCTTCACTGAAAAGGATGTGAGGGAGATTCCCACATCTCAGCCATTCTTTTTAGGGGACAAATCTGAGGAACTGTCCCATATTGAGGTGTCAATAGAGGAGGTTTTAATAAATTAAACAATAAGAAGTCACCAGGACCAGATGGTATTCACTCAAAAGTGCTGAAGGAACTCAGATATGAAATTTCAGAACAACTAAGTGTGGTATGTAACCTCTCACTTAAATCAGTCTCTCTACCAGATGATTGACGGATAGCTTATGTGATGCCTATTTTTTTTAAAAGGCTTCCGAGGTGATCCTGGCAATTACAGGCCAATAAGCCTGACTTCAGTACCAGGCAAATTGGTTGAAACACTAGTAAGGAATTGAATTATCAGACACATAGATGAACATGATATGTTGGGGGTAGAGTCAACACTGCTTTTGTAAAAAGAAATCATGCCTCACCAATCTATTAGAATTCTTTGAGGGTGTCAGCAAATACATGGACAAGGGTGATCCAGTGGGTAAAGTGCACTTAGTCTTTCAGAAAGCACTTGACATGTTCCCTCACCAAAAGCTCTGAAACAAAGCAGAAAGTCATGAGTAAGAAGGAAGGTCCTCTCATGTAGCAGTAACATGTTAAAAGACAGGAAACAAAAAGGTAGGAATAAATGGTCAGTTTTCAGAATGGAAAGAGATAAATACACAGGTCCCCCTAAGGATCTGTACTGGGACCAGTGCAGGTCAACATATTCATAAATGATCTGGAAAAAGGGGTAAACAATGAGGTGTCAAAGTGTGCAGACAATACTGATTTACTCAAGATAGTTAAGTTCAAAGGAGATAGCGAAGAGTTACAGAGGGGTCTCAATGGGCAAGAAACTGGCAGATAAATTTCAATGTTAATAAAAGCAAAGTAATACACATTGGAAAACAATCCCAACTATGCATAAAAATGATGGGATCTAAATTAGCTGTTACCACTCAAGAAAGAGATCTTGGCGTCATTATAGATAGTTCTCTGAAACATCCATTCAATGTGCAGCAGCAGCCAAAAAAGCTAACTGAATGCTGGGAATCATTAGGAAAGGGATAGATAATAAAACAGAAAATGTAATGCCACTGCATGAATTCATTGTACCCCACACCTTGAATTATTGCATACAGTTCTGGTTGTTCCATATAAAAAATATATATATTAGAATTGGAGAAGGTACAGAGAAGGGTGACAAAAATAATTAGAAAAGCTTCCATATGAGGAGAGATTAAAAAGACTGGTGACAGTTCAGTTTATAGAGATGGCTGAGGCAGGATATGTTTAGAGGTCTACAAAATCATGAATGATATGGAGAAAGGAGGTGCTGTTTACTCTTTACATGACATACAAACTGGGGGTCGCCCAGTGAAATTAGTGGTCAGCAGTTTAAAACAAACATAAGGAAGTACTTCTTCACACAATACACAGAACCTGTAGAACTTGTTGCCAGAGATGTTGTGAAGGACAAACGTATAACTGAGTTCAAAAAAGAATGAGATAAGTTAAGGGAGGATGGCTATTAGCCAAGATGGTCAGGAACGCAGCTCCATGCTCTGGGATGTCCCTAAAACTCTGATTGCTAGAAACAGGGACTGGATGATGGGGGATGGCTCACTCAATAAATTGCCCTGTTCTGTTCACTTCTTCTAAAGCATGTTGTACTGGCTGCTGTTGGAAGACAGGATACTGGACTAGATGGACTATAAGTTTGATTCAGCATGGCCATTCTTATGCAGGTCACCAGAATGTTTTTTAACATGGGCAAAACAACTTATTTTTCCCTTGCTTCATATTCAGAAATGGCTGAACTGTTTTGGCTGAAACTTTTCAAAAAAATTCAGCTTGAGGCAGACTCTTGGCATGGGAAGTTTGAATGGTTAAAGTGTGACATTTTTAAGCAACTGAAAATGGCGTCTTATAATGGGAAACATGTGGCAGCCTTGATCAGAGGTGGGTGTGTCACATGTTTTATGCCAAAGGTGTATTTTTTCTTCCATACTCTTTTCTCAAAAAATGGTTCCACTTGCTCAAACTTTCCAGAAAAGTCCACCCACAGGCAGAGACCAAATCTAGCAAGTTTCAGCCTGACTGCTGAAAGTTTAGCAAAGTTATTAACAGCTGAAAAGGGGCTTTAGAATAGAGTTGCTTAGGCACTGTTAAACCATAACTGTTATTATGCAGTCAAGTTATAAATGGCCACTTTCAGCCAGCTGGAGGTTGAAGAGGTTTTTAATGCTACTGCTGCTAATGTGTAGAAACATGTGTCCATGCTATGAGGACCAGAAATTTCACCTACTTGTCTGATATGTGATGCCAAACGCACAACACTCATTACTATTGTATGATACTTTAATTCTATTTGTGCTCTGAAACCTGGGAATTCCAAATGACTATTATATGAAAGCATCCTTTCTGGTCCTGGCAGCTTGCTACATTTCTTTTAATTTAATTATGACCATTCTCTTTTCTGAATGTTGGCATTTGTAGCACTTGGCCACTTTGGGGTATGTCTACACTGTAGCCACAGGTGTTGAATGGCAGCTCATGTAGAAGTATTCATGCAAGCTTATTCTGTTTAACTCACTAAAATAGAACTGATGATGCAGCAGCATGGGCTTCAGTACAGGCAGCACAATTGGGTATGTTCAGTCTCAAGGGAATCAGGTAGGCTTGTACAATTAGCCCATGGCTAGCATGGGTATGTCTATAGGAGCTGCAAATTATACTTGTGGCTGCAGTGTGGATATACCTAAGGACTTATCCTGCGAAGTGGCAAGCTCCACTCACTTTAAAGGGCATCTAGCATCAGGTGATCAGCACGTTTCAAAGTCAGGCCCTTTGAGGAGTTTCCTATATCAGAGAAAGCATTCACCACAACATATAGTCACACACACAAAAATTGTAGCTGTATCCTACTGGAATTTACTAATCTGTTTGTTCCTCCCAGCTCTCCACCCAACCTAATTTGTGTTTGCATTTGTCTTATAACCCATTCTATTTATTCCTTCTTTTACCTCCAGGGTAGCGCTTTGTACCCCCTTGTCTCGCCTTGGGCAGGAACTGGAAACATTCAGTCACAGGGCTGTGTCTGATACTTTGTTAACAATCAATCGTATGGAACAGGCCCGTGTGGAATACAGAGGGGCCTTGCTGTGGATGAAGGATGTGTCCCAAGAACTGGATCCTGACACCTGCAAGCCAATGGAGAAGTTTAGAAAAGTATTTGTTTCCTGTTTGTTGCCAACAATGCATGCAGTTGAAAGTAGTTTAGTTACAAATGTAGACAAGGACAGACCATGTTCAGTACCATTTCAGCTGTATTTGTTGTCAGCAATAGGTGATTTTTGTGGAGGCACACATATGTACTGAGGTGGGACAGTTCTTGAGAGAGGAGAGGGAAAGAGTTTAGGAAGGGAAAGTAGTAGATGGTTGGGAGCCAGATTTAGTCAGTTATTTAGTCCACTGCGTCTAGATGAAGGCAGTACACTCAGGGCAGGATTAAGGCATAGGTACAATAGGCCCATGCCAAGGGCCCTTGTTCGGGAGTAAATCAATTACATAGAAATCTGAGATTTAATTTAAAAAACTCACTCCTCTTCCAAGCTGTAAAGGAAAAGCTTGAAAAGGTGAACTATGTGTAACTGATGCAGTAACATCTGCCAGAGTCTACACAGAGCTTGAAACAATAGTTGAGAGTTGTAAACTGCCCCAAGTATCTCAATGGGGTGTTAACACCATGAACCATTGTTCTAATTTGTTCTGCCAAAATCATGCCAGCAGAAGACACTGTCTGTGGCAAGAAGGGAAGTGTGCAGCAAGCCTGTCCTATCCATGCAAGCAGATACAACCCAGCTGCCAGGAACCTTCAGTACTTACACCTTTGCCTCTCATGTTGGGGTGGGAGAAAGGAACCCAGGAGGAGGGATGCCTAGCTACTGCTCCTTGGAAATTGAAGAAGGCCTGCATGCTGCTAATCCAAGTACTCTGGGAGAGAAGGGTCCTCCTATCAGTGCCACTGCAGATGTGGGGGCAGGGAAATGGCACAAAGACAGAGGTATGAGGGCCTCCCAGGGCATGGTGTGCCTAGGGCTTTCCTGATCCTGCAAGTTTCTCCACTTGCCTAAGGTGGAGATATTTTTGTAAATTTTCCCAGTGGTGCTACCATTAGTTTTGCTGACAGTAGGTTCAACTGATATAGCGTGTTTGGCCACCACTGCCTTGTCTATACTATGATGCACCTGTAGGATTTCTTAAGTTTTCTTAGTACAGCATGTCTTGAGTATTTGCATGACGGTGGCCATTATGTGGTCACACAACACAAGGCAATGTGACTTACTAATTATAAAATATGGGGTAATTGAAAAATCGTACTATTATAATTGTCAGTAATTTAAACAACATTTTGTATTGCTGCACAGAACAAAGTACTGTATGATCTTCACTATAATACAGAGGTTCCATTTTGGTTAAGAACTCTCCTCCCATACGGGTAACAGAAGACAGATCACCTTCTTTTATCAGCAAAGCAGCTTGCCTCATCGTCACCACCAATTCCTGTTGGTGGTGGTGGTGGAACCGCTGCAGCTGCATAAGATACTGGCGTTGATGTTGCTTATCCTGTTGTTTCTGCTGTTGCTCCACTTATCACTTCATCAGGTTCTTCTTCTCCATGTTGTGTGTACACACATTCTCTCTCTGGCTTTAAAATCCCTGACACTACATGTTAGCTGTTGAGATAAGTCAGAAAAGATAAAACTGGAAAAAAAAATTTGATTATTGAAGCAGAAGAATGTGCTTATCAACAAAAATCAGAGCAAGTTATCATAACCAAAAAAATATACATAACAAAGATTTCCCAACTCGGGTGTAGCACTTTGCCTTCCTCATTCTAGCTTCCCCGCAGCTATTCTTTTAGCTCTTTCCCTGACCAAAGGGAGGAATGAAGGGAAGTCAGACTCCTTTATTACCATAAACCAGGTATTGCCCCTATATGCTGTCACAAAACCAGATTGTAATGTATTCCTCCAAGCGGCCAATTAAAAGTGCTGTGGAAACTGTAATTCTGAATTGCCTGAATGTTTATCTGCATATTATGTCAATCTTAACTTTCTTGCATATAAACATGATATTTTTACCTTTTGGCAGTGAAGAGACCATAAATAGCAGCTAGTTTCTTGGTTTTTTTGACATTTGGTTATAAACTCTCTTGGGCAGGGACAATTGCTACATTATGTATGCAATATGTATAAAAATGGGGCCTAAAGATTACTCCTATAGATTTTATGTATTCTCCAGGAAGAGACTATCACATAGGCCCTGCAGTACATTCTAGGACAGTGCAACATTTTCAGTGGTTCTTTTCTGCAGAACAGACACAGATCTATGATCTCCTTTGCTATTATATATTTCCATGTTCATGGTTCTAGGTGCAGACGCAAGTGAAAAATACCAAAGCCCAGTTCGATAAGTTGAAAATGGATGTATGTCAGAAGGTGGATCTACTTGGAGCTAGTCGCTGCAATATGTTGTCGCATTCTCTTGCTGTCTATCAGGTATCCGCTTTAGTTTTGGAGAATGCCTTATACTGGACACTTGAAGGGAAACTAACTTTTCCCTTGATATATTGTGGGAGAATGAAGTTGTTAAACCAGAGCAAAAAGTAAACAAGATCTTATAAGCAGCAATGCATTGGTGGTAGCATCTTCTCTTCTGATATTTACAGGAAATAGTTGATGGCCAATACCTCCACTGTGAAGGAAGCATTTGAATACATATGCTGATTAATTTATAAATACTGTGATTACATTTTGAAATACATAGCAGACTCATACAGACAATGTGTTAGCATCTTCCTTTGGGATTTATTGGAAGAATGTCTTTGTGTAAGAGGCTTTGTACCTCAGTTTAGAGAGAGTAAATGCATGCAGTTGCATTGACTTGAAGATAAAACAATGCTGGGGTGGACCAGGCCCAGTAAGTCTGTGATTCATCCCAACCTACCAATGACCGTTTTCTTCACCTCAGTGCCTTTTTTTTTTTTTTTTTTAAATATTTAGCAACATCTCACCTTAGTGAGCTGGAAATAAGAGAAAAAGGAATAAAAACTAGAAATGTATTGAAGAAAGGCAGTTAGGTGGCAGCAGATATATGCTATATAAAGATGGGAGTCTTAGTTCTAACTAACAGGGCATTTTTAAGGCAGATATTGCCATTGATGTTGCATAGCCATTTTCTCACTTTGTCCCTAAAGTTACTGTAACACAAAGTGTCTCCACACATTCAGCTATCAAAACGGAGCCACTAACCAAAGAGCATGTTGGCTTCCATGAAAAGCCCACCTGAGCAGAAGTAAATTTCCTTTTTCTGTTGCTCAGCTGTGTTTATTTTCTGCCACCTGCAGTGCTGCTGATAGTCTCAGAACTCCCAAGCCTGTTCTCCATCCTGCCTGCTTACCTGAAGTGCATCCAAAAGGCTTTGCTCATCATTCGTTATGGAAGCAGCTCTTAAAGCCTTCTGGATGGAATACACTGGCCCATGGACAAGAAAACCAGTGCACGCAATAAGAACGAACCTAAACCCTGAAATGAAACAAACCCAAATAGTTTTTTCCTGATTTGGATAAATCCTCTCCAACCCAATCCAACACTAATCCTTTTCACTGCTACACTCTCCCTAACTCCACAGACTGAAAAATCAGTGAGTCCGGAGTCCTTCATATGTGCTGCTCACTGCAAATGTGCTGGCACTATATTGTTTTGCTAGTGAACTTTTCTATTTTCTCTGTCCTGTCCCTTGCATAGCCATATATGAAAGAAAAGACTGTAGTTGAAGCAGCAATTCTTCCCTCTGTGGAACATATAAAGTCCTATGGACAGATGGCTGGAAGGATAGAGTTACACAATTCCATCTTGAAATATCCCCAATACATTCTTCTTACTGAAATGAGAGAGAGGGGATTGGGAAGAACTCCCAATTTGTTTAGAAATTGCTTATGTCAAAGGAGACAGGGAAGTAATGATATAAATAGCTGTCAGAGGTGAATCTGTGTAATATCTCCTGTGACTTTGTCCTTCTCAGATAACCCTTCTGCACTTCTGCAAGAAGACAGCAGGACTGATGTCCAGAATCCATGAGGAATTCATAGGTGTCCACCCATATCACTCTGTTGCACCTGCGGTGAGTTTTCATGTTATTTCTGTAAGATACATGATTCTTGAAATGAAAGAACTATTTTTATGGGGAATCAAATTTCAAATTCAAATAATCTTTGTAATTTATTTGTATAGAATAAAACTACTGACAAGTCTGGGACAAACAAGTCCATTCCGCATGCTCACTCTGCGAGTTTGTCAAATGGATAAATAAGTTGTATGTTTATCTGCTTCTTATTTAAAAAGCAAAACAAAAAACCCTTTGCTCACACTTCATATTAAGGTTCCATTTATTTTAAAAAATAAGGTGTTAATAAATAAATTATATTTTAATAAACGGTTAATCAATTGTTAGAGTATTATAAAGCCCAACAGATTGCTTATTTATTATCCATGACTTATAACTCCTTCTAATGATGTGCTCATAACCATCTTCTACAACATATGCTACTCATGTCTGTAATATGCTTATAATATCTATTAATCTTTATATAAATCATTTATAAATGGAATCTTTATATAAAGTATGACCAAAACTTTAGTGCATCATTGTAATTGCAGTGTTACTACAGTCACAGTATTATAAAATGGAACCAGAATTTCTTAATTACAAAAAAGGTTGTTACAAGCAGGTAATTGACAGAAGTTACTGCTGTATAGATTACAGTGTTCAGATGATTA
The DNA here is from genome assembly GCA_007922155.1 of Mesoclemmys tuberculata. Taxonomy (NCBI): domain Eukaryota; kingdom Metazoa; phylum Chordata; order Testudines; family Chelidae; genus Mesoclemmys; species Mesoclemmys tuberculata. Next base: position 19,295,298 of record ML675620.1, read on the forward strand.
CACTAGAGAGGTGAAATTATAGATGTCATCTGTTCCCTCTTTTAAAATAAATTTTCCACTTCTCAGCAACTACAGGAGCCTTCCCTAAACAATCCCATTGAAGAGCATAAAGAGAAGATAGAGAAAGACACCATCAGTGCAAATCTTGATAAGTAAGCAGGAAGAAAAATTATGTGAGATTGCAGAGAATTAAAAAAAAAACACATTGAACATGTTTGTGTGTGCTAGGGAGAGGGTTTCTGCTTCCTAGGATTCTTAAATAATATTATATAAATGTCTTTTCACAAACTTTCTTCTCCCACATGCATTTTAAAACTAGGGCTGTCAAACAATTAAAAAATTAATCATAATTAATTGTGAGATTAAAAAATAGTCACCATTAATCAAAGCTTTAATCTCACTGTTAAACAGTAATAGAATGCCAATTTAAATTTATTATAAATATTTTGGATGTTTTCTACATTTTCAAATATACTGATTTCAGTTATGACACAGAATCCAAAATGTACAGTGCTTATTTTATATTATTTTTATTACAAATATTTGCACTGTAAAAAAATAAACAAAAGAAATAGTATTTTTCAATTCACCTTATACAAGTACTGTAGTGCAGTCTCTATCATGAAAGTACAACTTACAAACGTAGTTTTGGAATTTTGGGGTTTTTTTAATGTAACTGCACTCAAAACCAAAAAAAATATAAAACTTTAGAAACTACAAGTTAAGTGTGAAGCGGTATACAAACGTTTAGCATCTTAGGCACATACCACCTTGCAATGCCAGCTACAACAGTGCTATGGGAACGCGTATTCTCATTTTCAGGTGACATTAAAAATAAGAAATGGGCAGCATTATTTCCTGTAAATGTAAATAAACTTGTTTGTCTTAGTTATTGGCTGAACAAGAAGTAGGACTGAGTGGACTTGTATGAGGTGCACTGAAAAAATACTATTTCTTTTGTTTATCTTTTTTACAGTGCAAACATTTGTAATAAAAATAATAATATAAAGGGAGCACTGTACACTTTGTATTCTGTTATAATTGAAATCAATATATTTGAAAATGTAGAAAACATCCAAAATATTTATAATACATTTAAATTGGTATTCTATTTTTGTTTAACAGTGTGATTAAATTTGCAATTAATGTGACTTTTTAAATCTAGTTTATTTGTTTTGCATTAATTGCATGTATTATCTGCAATTAATTGACAGCCCTATTTAAAATCCTTTTTACTCTTTTTCCATTTTGGCATTTTTTTAATTTTATTTATTTTTTTATTTTTCCTCCACGAAAAACAACATCTTCATCTTGTTAGATTAAAATAAGTGTTTGTAGTCAGTTCTTCTAGTCATATTAGACTGTCTTTGATTGATAATTTGTTTATTAATTTATATATGTTAAACAAAAAATGTTACATAAAATTTGCAAAAAATTACATAATTGTTTATAAGAAATGTGTCAATCTATGATGTGTTTTAGAACCTATTGCCATCTTAAAAAAGCGAAACAGATATAGTACATAGATATTAGCGCATATGAGTTACTCTCTATATATCTGTCAGTACAATTTTCTTGCTTTATTATATGTCTGGATCAGTGTCCATTAATTTAAGTTCACCAAGCACAGAGAAGTTAATTTAAAAAGTAAAATTACAAAATGAATACAGGCCAGGATGGTCTGAAAATGACTGCCTAATGTTAGGCTTTTAAATCAATAGTTGGGCCCCAAAATAAATTGGCTAGTTTACAGAAATATTGATCACATACAGGGAATTAAGATCTGGTTTTAGCCCTGTAAATTTTGAGATTAAGGGGCCAAATTTTCCTCTCACTTATATCAGTGTAAAACCAGAATTACCCCACTGAAATTCTTGGAGTTACCTAAATGTAAAACCAACATTAATGAGAGGAAAATATGCCTTACTTCTCTATTTAGCACAGAGCCACTAACATTTCAACACATTTTGCATCAGAGTGCTCAATCTGACCAACTCTCCTTGGTTTTTCAATCAGGTTACTTTTGTTGGATGAGGAAACTTCTATCAGTTTGGAAAATGAAGCAGGTAAGGTATTGAATATATATAGATTTTGGGTTTCAGATAATTTAATTGGGTGAGGAGTAATAAAGTCACTCCAAACTCATGTCTATAAAACAATTAGCTTGCCACACACAGTTGTGTATTTTATAGTCCTGATTTTACATGCTATATGTTTAAACTCACACACATACAAATTATACTAAAAGAACATTAAAGTTGCAACATTTAATACCGAAATTAGGAAATGCCAGAATTAAGGTTTCCTGTACAACCTTAATTCAGTATCCTTGTGCATACATTATGATACTATTATTTCCACAAGACCCAAGGCTCCTTCAGTACATAGGATGGATTGTGCTCTGGGAATGAGTTCCCTATGTTTATAAAAAGCAAACTCAAAACCCAGATATTCCATCATGTGCGATCATAGCAACACGCATAGGGGTCATCTGCAGGATTTGAACTTTTTGATCCACAGAACATACCTCTGCTACTTAAGCTAACTGATAACAGTAGTAGATTGCCATCCTCTATGTGAACCAGTTGCTAGAGGGGGAATGAGACACAAACTTAGTCAAGGTGTTTCACAGGTATTTGCTAACAGCAGAGGAATGTTGAGATTTCAGAATCTTTGGGTCCATTCCTCAACCATTCCAGGTTTGAATGGGAGTATGTCTAGTCGTCACAGATCCTTCTGCCTATTCCTCCCAAGTCTGACCCCTTCTGCCCCATCACCTTCACCCTGTGCTTGTCTCACTGCTGTCTCTTCCTTGGCTTTTCATTTCAATTTCAGTCTCTTTGCCTAGCCAACCCCAGTCTTCCTGCCCCCTCCCCCAGGCTCAGAGTCCCCATCTCCTGGCTCAGCCAGTCCCAGTCTCCCCAACTCTTTATTCCATTTTAGGCCCTCCAGCCACCCCCCAATGGCTCCCAGTCACCTTACCTATCCAATGCCAGCTTCCCCATCAGTTTCCTGTCCCAGTTTCTCCACTTAGGCTTCTGAGTCTCTTGTCCTCTCTGCATTCAACACAGGCAGCTTTCTCCTCCACATTGCCTGGTGGGCATTGAGAGCCCAGGAAAGAATCATCCTGCTCTCAGTTCCTATGCCCAATGCCACAATAGGAAGGTCCTGCTCATTCCTTGTAGTGATGGACTGAAAGAAGCTCAGTGCAAATGAACTCTTCTGAGCATTTAGCTGCTCTAATAAGTTTCTACTAAGCATATGCAAATAAATTTTTCAAAGGCTCATGGTTTGGCCACATTTGTATATTTTTTCATGCAAATAGCTAAAGGCACATTTTTGATCCCGGGGTAGACCTGGCCCATTTTCACAAAGATTTATTTAGGGGTATTATCAATGAAGGGCAACTGTTGGCCAAGACAGCACTTCAATCAGCACTCGACACACCTGATACTACGGCATGATTTATCTCCTCAACAATCATCATGCAACGAGCCTCTTGGGTACATTTATCTGGCTTCCCTAAGGAAGTACAGACAACTATGGAGGACCTTCCCTTCAAAGGCACCAAATTGTCCACACGGTCAAAGATTCCAGGGCTACCCTTCAGTCACTGGTGATTTATACACCTGACCAGAAGAAAAAATACAGTCCTCAGCCCTACTTAAATCACATATTGCTCACTATCAATCCCAATGCTTTTATGAGCCACAAAAGAAAAAATCCAGATTATCAAAGCACAAACTGTTGGGCCCACAAGCTTCCACTTCAATACATCAATTGTGACAGATTGGTCAGGGTGCTGACAGACCCCTCCCTCCAATGCCACCTGACGCTGACCAATCCTTTGCATCCATTTGAATGTTGCCTTGCTCAGTTCCACAGCACCTGGGAACAGATAACATCTGCTAAATGGGTGCTAGAAATCATCTGCAGTGGGTATCCCATCCATTTCACCTCCCTCCCCTCACCAACATCCTTCCCTGTTCCTCTTCAGGTACCCTTCTCACGAAAGTCTGTTGTCACAAGAGAGAGATCACCTCCTACATGTTGGAGCCATAGAACCAGTACCCCAGCAAGTACAAGGCACAGGTTTTTACTCTCATTACTTCCTAATCCCCAAGAAAAAGGAGAACTGAGACCCACACTGGACCTCAGAGCACTCAAGTTCATCAAGGCTCAAAAATTCAAGATGGTCACTCTAGCAGCAAGCATGCCAGCTTGGAACAAGGAAACTGGTTTTCGGCCCTTGACCTTCAGGATGCTTATTTCCCAATTACCATTTTAGTTCCCACAGAGGGTTCCTCAGATTTACCCTAGGACAGGACCACTACCAGTACACAGTACTCCCCTTCAGGCTATAATCAGCTCCCAGAGTATTCTCCAAGGTCCTCTCTGCAGTGGCAGCTCAGCTTCGTTCCCAGGGGATTATAATCTACCCCTATCTGGATGACTGCGTCCTCAGGACTCGTTTCTTTGATGAAGCGCTAAAGATTATCCACATGACTATGGATGTATTCAGGAGCCTGGGCCTAAAAAAAGTCTAAAAATTGACATTAACTCAAGTACAGAGATGAGAATTCATAGGAGCTTATATCAACTCTCTGAGTGAGAGCACTCATCCCATAACAGAGATTCCTCAATCTTTCCATGCTGAAAGAGGCAGTGCAAACCAGTCCTTAAATATCAGACAGACACTGCCTTCAACTGCTAGGGCGCATGGAGGTGGGCACATCTGTGATAGCTCATGCCAAACTTCACATGAGGCGTCTCCAGTCATGAGTCAGCTCGACTGACAAGACAAGAGTCTGCTTAGACAAGCCCCTATTGTTACCCACCAAGGTCAAAGAATCATTGTTCTGGTGGAAGGAGCCAGCAAGTATCTGCACAACCCTTTCAGTCACTACTCCTCACCCCAGACACATCCCTCATAAGATAGGGAGCACATCTCAACAATTTCACAACACAAAGCAAGCGGTCACCCATGGAAGTGTGTCTTCATATCAACCTCCTCAAACTCAGGAACGCATGTGCTCACTTCCTTCTGCTGATCCAAGGTATACACACAAGGGTCATAACAGACATCTTACTGTACTACATAAATAGCCAGGGTGGCGCGAGATCCCCTCTGTTTGTGTAGAAGCACTGAAGCTATGAAACTGATGCATTTCCCACATTAGAATATCAGCAGACTATGTACCAGGAGTGCAGAACATGACAGTGGACAGTCTCAGACACAAGTTTCGACAAGACCACAAATGGGAGATGAACTCTGCAATACTCCACAACATATTCAGACGGTGGGGAACACAGGCAATAGATTTGTTCACCACTTACCTGAACGAGAAATGCCTGCTCTACAGCTATAGGGTGGGCCTCAAACAGCACTTTTGAGGGGTCGCTCTCCTTCCCTCATGGGACAAAGGCCTTCTATACGCCTTTCCCCCATTTCCTCTATTGTTGAAAGTCCTGTTCAAAAAGAAGGAGAGAGAGCATATTTTATACTGATTGCTCCCACTGACCAAGACAGACACGGTCCCCTTACCTGTCACAGCTGGTGATGTGTCCATTGATTCCTCTTCCTCCCACTCCATACCTCCTCTTGCCGATTGAATGCCGCACTTTCCACCCCAAACCGTGGAAGCTGTGACTCAAGTCATGGCTCCTTCATGGTTCCAACACATAGAAAGGTCCTGCTCTGATGAGGTATGGGAAGTGTTACTACACAGTAGGAAATTGGCTACCTCTCATACTTACGTGCAAAGTGGACTAGGTTTCATGTTTGGTGCAAATCCAAGTAAATTTCTCCAACATCTAGTTCTCTCTCAGTGGTCCTAGGGTATATACCAACACTCAGTAAATCAGGACTATTCCTTAGTTCACTTAAGTTTCACCTAGTGGCCATAGCAGCCTTCCGTCAACAAATGGAAGGGATACTCAGTACTCTTCCACTATAAAATGATTCCTCAAGTGAACTTTTTTCCCCAATTCAGATGTCCTGCCTCACGATGGGACCTAAATTTAGTACTAAAGAGCCTGGCTAAACTGCCTTTTGAACCCGTTGCCACTTGTTCAATCTCATACCTGTCTATGAAGATAGTGTTCCTAGTGGTGATCACCTTAATGAGAACAGGGGAGATAGTGGCACTAATGACACCACTCCCTCCCCGTACAGTATTCTTTCCGAACAAGGCTACTCTCAGACTGCACCCGAAGTTCATCCCCAAGGTGACCTTATTTTTTCACCTAAACCAACTGATTCACCTCCCGACCTTTTACACTGTTATCACAGTGAGGCTATACTGCACACACCAGATGTTAGTAGAGGCCTGGCCTTTAGTTGAACAGGACAAAAGTCTTTACGAAATCTCCAGCTTTTCATCTACGTTGTGGAAAGTCCTAAAGGCCCAGTGATATCGGCCCAGAGACTTTCCAAATGGGTCTCAAACTTTATCAAACAGTGCTATCAGGTTTGCAGCATAGTACCTCCATCTGGTATCCACATGCACTACACAACATCAGTTTCCTCCTCTCTTACCTTCCTCAGGAATATCCCTATCTCAGAAATCTGCAGGGCAACAACCTAGGCATCTGTGCATACTTTTGCAGAACACTATGCGATCACTGGGGACTCCACTTCTGATGCCATCTTTGGCTCCATAGCATTATCATCTGTAACAGACTCCACGCCAAAGCCCCAGCCTCCTGTTCAGGATACTGCTCAGAAGTCACCTACAGTGGAGCACTCATATGGACACTGCTTGAAGAATAGAAAGTTACCTTGTGCAGTAATGATGGTTCATCGAGATGGGTTCTCCAATGGGTGCACCATGACCCACCCTCCTCCCCCCTCTACTTTGGAGTTCTTGTTAGAGACTCTGCGGTAGTGAAGAAAGTGAGGAGAGTTCACCCACACAACATTGGTTACCCTTGTGGCACAGCATGAGGAGGGACAGCGCATGTGGGGGCTGAACAGACACTGCATCCAAAGTTCTCCAATCAGCTGAATAGGAACGCAAGTTCATCTATAATGGAGCTCCTATAGGGACACGCATCTCGAAGAACCATTGTTACTGCACAAGGTGAATAACTTTCTTACAATAAACTCCTGTTTTAAAATAACCAACATTGTCTTTTACTACACATTTTTAGGATGTACATCAATTTTCAAGATTATGCAATATGAAAATTTGTCTTAAAATAAAGCTATATTTGCATCTTGTGATTGCAAATCAGTTTCCTATAAAATTAAACACCATTTCTGCAATCTGATCCACAAAGGCTGACCCTGTAGTGACCTGCTAACTTCAGTAAGACTACATGCAGATATGGGGGTCTGTCTGCAGGACTGAGGCCTAAATAAGGTACATATGTTATCTTGTCTTCTAGGCAATATGAACTGATATTTTGGGTTAAATCCTGCTTTCAATAACAGGAGTGTAAGTCAGAGTGAACTTATGGGTAACAGAGCAGAATGTGATCCTTCGTTTGATATTAAAAACATTAGCAGGAAATTAGTAGTCATATGGATTACAGTATGTGCTATTATTTTCTCAAAAAATGCTCTTCCAACTTGTTTTCTTTCCTCCTTCAGTTTCAAGCAATCTAGCAGCAGATTCTTTGGAAGAAGATTTTGAGAAAGAGCTCTCATTCCTGGATAACGTGCTGAGTCCCTTTTCTTCAAGTGCTGGAGAGATCATCCAGCAATGTCAAAATGTGTTTGGGCATCCTCATACCAGTCTCCCTTCACAGAATCCTGCTACAGAGTTAGAACCTCTGGCTCGTTCATCTGGATTCCTACCTTCACAGCTCCTTGACATTGGCCTTCATGCTATTGGAAACTTCAGTAGTAAGCATTTTTTTAAAATCTTTATACGAAAGGCTAGATGCTGCTTCCACTTGACATTAATGGCAAAACTTCCATAGAATGATTGGGTGCAAAGGCATTAGGGACTAAAAAGAACTGTCTTGCAATAATACTATTGCAGTACAAATTGGGCAAGTACTGCTGTCATGAAGCTCAGAATATCAAGTAATTCAGCCAGGAAATCTGTAAATTATTACCCCTTCAACACAGAGCTATGCTTCTTTCCAAACATAGTGTGCTTGCCCTCTGGCAGTTTATAGACATAACCATTAATATTAATAACTATTAATTCAGAGTTGGAAACATATAAACTCTGTAATTAATTGAATTAGGACTTAATCTTCCAACCTTATGTGAGTAGCCCTCATGATGTCAGTGGGACTGCCTGCATGAATAAGCATTTATGTGAGTAAGACTTGCACAATTAAGTTCTGAATTTTTGTCATGTATACAATAGTGCTTTTGAAGCCATAAAAATGAGAAAAAATCTGCTAATTTGATGACATGTGGCGAGAAAATCTCTATTGTCCTTGTTTTTGGTGACCACACATTCTATCTATAAAATATGCAGTTTAGACATTTTAAATATTTTTATTTTCTGGGTTTTATTTTTAGGAGTTTATAATAGTGAAAAAATCAGTTACGGACTTTGAACTGAATTGCTGAATCTGAGTTACCCTAGAATTTCCAGTAAATCTAGAAAATGCCATTAATATATTAAGCCAAATTCTGCAGTCAGTTAGCCGATTACAGAAGTTAAAAAAAGAAGTAGATACGTTCATAGAGGATAGGTCCATCAATGCCTATTAGCCAGGATGGGCAGGGATCGCTGTTTGCCAGAAGCTTGGAATGGACAACAGGATGGATCACTTGATTACCTGTTCTGTTCATTTCCTCTGAATCACCTGGCATTGGCTCCTTTCGGAAGACAGGATTGGTTTAGATGGATCATTAGTCTGATCCAGTATGGCGATTCTTATGTACAGAAGTATAAATCTGGAATGCCTTCTGTTTATCTCTATTTAGACCCATGTAACCAAGAACAAAAATAGCTGGATTATATATACACTTTGGCAATATTAAGGATCAAACTGTAGCATGTTTGCAATTGTGGGACATCAAGAACTGTCCTAAAGAGTGGGAGCGGATTACTATTGATACACTTAACATTTTGTAGGTGGTTAATATTTCCTTAGGCTATCCAAGGCAAAAAGTCTGACTTCTATCAGCACTAGTGCAAGTTCATATTTCATTGCATTTACCACAAAATAACCAGTGTACTGCGTCAGCTCTGTATGTTGCACTCAAATGATGTTTTACATTATCTTCAGTATGCGGTTGTTGCTCTGTAATCCATTACTTTTTCCTTTAAGGCTGGACATCTCAGTCAGAATCTGCGTGGTCTCTTACTCACTCACTGTCTGGTAATCAGCCATTCCCTTCACACAGCACTCCAAAGTTATCACCAATGTGTAAGTTATTTCTGTATCTTTGCAGTAGCTAGGCTTCTTCAAAGCAATGTTTCATGCTAACATTTTTGGCTTATTATTTCAAACGATACTTTGCTGGTGAGAGACAAGATAACTCTGAAAGTAGTGATGTGTTTGTCCACATCTCTCACCACTGAGCAGTTAAAATAGAAACAGGAAAATTACTTTAGCACATGGATCTGTGAACACTATCCTGCATTTTATTTCAAGGTTTGATGTTAGTATCTTAGCAACATATCAATACCAGCTCATATATGGTAGCACCAGTAACTATTGTAAACACTTTCGAAGTAGGATTGGAATTTGGGGGACTGACTTGTAAAACAAGTACTGTACCTTATGGTCACATTTTCAGTAGTTTACTGGCTTTACCAACCTGTGTTTCACTGTCAGCAGACAGAGTCCAAAGTAACCTGGAGACCTGTGAGTTTATATAGCAACTGCAGTGCATGTGCTGGTGTATGCCAAACAGTTTTCAGTTTTATGTATCTGCATGTTTCACTTGGTCTAGAGAATCAACATGCTGTATATAGTGAAAAGATTTAATCCAGCCAGAGAGCAAGAAGGGAACTTTCTTCACTAGTGAGAGGAAAGATATTTTACTAGTGTTTTATTTGACATTAATGCTGCTTATATAAAAATCAGTTACTAACCTTCTGTAACGGTTGTTCTTTGAGATGTGTTCCTCATGTCCCTTCCAAGTAGGTGTGCACACAGCGTGCACAGTCCTCTGGAAAGTTTTTCCTCGTAGGGTTGGCTTTGGAGCTCTCTGGACTTGTGCTTCCCTTGTGCTCTATATAGGGCTTCACTGACCCAACCCTCCTCAGTTCCTTTTTGCTGGTTAGTTCCAACAGAGAGGTAGGTGTGCCGGTTTTGGAATGGACATGAGCAACACATCTCAAAGAACAACAGTTGTGGAAGGTTAGTAATAGTTTTTTCTTCGAGTGCTTACTCATGTCATTTCCAAGTAGGTGACTCCCAAGCCATACCACAGGAGGAGGGGTCGGAACTCAAACTCCCACAGACTGCAGAACTGCTTTTCCAAAGCAGCAACATTCCTAGCCTGCTGAGTAATAGCATGGTGCATTGTGAAGGTATGAATCGAGGACCACATTGCCGCCTTGCAAATGTCCTGAGTTTTCACCTGTGCCAGAAATGCTGCAGAAGATGCTTGGGCTCCTGTGGAATGGGCTGTTATTGCTGCTGCTGACACTTTCGCCAGATCATAACACTCCCTGATACACAAAGTGGTCCAAGATGAGACGTGTTGAGACAAAATGGGTTTCCCCTTCATTCTATCAGCTACTACTACAAACAGCTGAGACATCTTCCTGAAAGGCTTGGTCCTGTCAATGTAGAGGGCTAGAGCGAGTGCATCCTACATTCCCTACTATTAGCATGTGGCTCCGGAAAGAAAATCGGGAGGAAAATGTCCTGATTAGCATGGAAATGAGAGACCACCATTGGCAGAAGAGCTGCCTGAGGGTGAAGCTGGATCTTATCCTTGAAGAAAACCATGTAGGGAGGCTCCAAAGTCAGTGTTCTGAGCTCAGATACCCTTCTGACTGAGGTTACGGCTACCAGAAAGGCCACCTTCCAGGATAAATAGAGAAGTGAACAAGATGCAAGAGACTCAAATGGGGGGCCCGTTAGCCTCGAGAGGACAAGGTTGAGGACCCAACCTAGTCTGTCCAACCCTTTCAAGAACTGCTTAACCAGCGGGTTAGTGAAAACCAAGCAGCCCGCCTCCCCAGAGTGGAAATGCCAAAATGGCTGCCAAATGGACCTTAGCTGAAGTCCCTGATAAGTTTCACTGCTTCAGATGGAGCAAATAGTCAAATATCGTCGGAATTGGCACTTTCAAAGGCCAGATGCTCTTTGCTGCTGCCCACATTGAAAACCGCTTCCACTTTACTAGGTAGGTAGCCCTAGAGAAGGTTTCCTACTACTAAGGAGAACCTCCCTGACCTGCTCTGAACACACTAGCTCCCTAGAGTTCAACCACAGAGTTTCCATGCCATGAGGTGCGGCACCTTGAGGTTGGGATGCCTCAGCATGCCCTGGTCCTGAGTGAGCAGGTCTGGGAAAGAAGCAGAGTGATCAGCGTTTCCACTGAAAGATCGAGCAGCACTGTAAACCAGTGCTCACAGGGCCAAGCCAGGGCTATTAGAATTACCATGGCCCTGTTCTGCCAGATCTTCACTAGCACCCTGTGGATAAGAGGGGTCAGTGGAAAGGCATAGAATAGCTGGTTTGTCCACAGGATGAGAAATGCGTCTGCAAGGGACCCAGGGCTGTGCTTCTGAAAAGAACAAGAGTTCCTGCACTTCTTGTTGAGTTCTGTGGCAAATAGGTCTACCTGGGGAACACCGTACTTCTGGAAAACATTGGCCAACACATCCGGTCGAATCAGCCACGCAAGAGTGAGGAAGGACCTGCTGAGGTTGTCTGCCAATGCATTCTGGCACCCTGGAAGATATGATGTCACAAGGTGAATCGACTGAGCAGTGCAGAATTCCCACAGACTGAGGGCTTCCTGGCACAGGGGAAAGGAGCGAGCTTCACTGTTTGTCTATATAAAGCATTGCTGTCATATTGTCTATCAGAACTGATACCACCTTGCCATTAGACAGTCCTGAAAAGCTTGGCATGCCAGACATACAGCTCTTAGCTCCTTCACATTGATATGGAGCAGCAGGTCTGACTGGGTCCATAGGCCCAGTGACTTGAGATTACCCAGATGGGCCACCCAACCCATGGCTGACGCGTCTGTCACCAGACACAAAGACAGCTGGGGCGACAGGAAAGGAAGTCCGGCACATACCCGTTGAGGCTCTCACCACCAGTCCAGAGAAACTAGAACTTGGGGGGGGGAAGGGGAAGCAGAGACTATATCTATGGTGTCATGTGCTGGACGATATGCCGTGGCTAACCAGGCCTGCAGTGGCCTCAATCATAGCCTCACATGCTGGACCACAAGTGCATGCTGCCATATGTCCAAGCAGTTTTAAGCAGTTCTGAGCTGTGGTGAGGGGATACTTTTTCAAGTCTTGTATCATGTCTCTTAGAGCCAGGAACCGAGTGTGGGGAAGGGACACCCTGGCCTGTCCCAAGTCCTGCACCACTCCAATGAATTCTATTCTCTGCGTGGGAACCAACGTCGATTTCTGCTCATTGATCATAAGACCCAGCCTATCAAAGGTGGCCCTTATCACCACAAGGTGCGCCTCTACCTGGATCCTGGCGTGCCCCTTGACCAGCCAATCGTCAAGGTAGGGAAACATCTGAATCCTCTGCCTCCTCAAGAAGGCCGCAACTACTGAAAGGCATTTGGTGAACATTCAGGGTGCTGCCGACAGACTGAAGGGCAGGACGTGAACTGTAGATTCATCTGATTGACTAAAAAGTGGAGAAACCTTCTGTGTCTTGGCACAATGGCCACATGAAAGTACGTGTCTTTCAAGTCGAGGGTGGCATACCAGTGTCCCAGATCCAGGGAAGGAATGATGGAGGCCAGGGAGACCATGTGGAACCGGACCTTCTAAACAAACCTTTTGAGGTTTCACAGGCTGACAATAGGATGAAGCCCCCCTTTAGCTTTCAAGATTAGAAAGTAACAGGAGTAAAACCCCTTTCCTGTCAGATTGTGAGGGACCTCGTCTGCTGCCCCTAACCTTAGAAGCAACTGCACTTGTTGAAGAAGCAGATGCTCATGAGAGAGGTCCCTGAAGAGGGGTGGGGATGGGTGGGAAGGAGGGAAGGAAGAAAACTAGAGCAAGAATCCCAATTTTACTGTGCGCAAGACCCACTGGTCAGACGTGATCTGGGACCATGCATGGTAAAATTGGGATAAATGGTTTAGAAACAAGGGACAGGTTGGATCCGGGCCTGAGACTGGTGTGCCATCGTTGGGCGCACCCTCAAAAATTTTTCTTTGGGCCCAAGGACTGTTGCTACTGGCCCTGATTCTGGCTGGAGGCATGGTGGGTATTCCTCCTGCCATTTCTTCCCCTTCTAAGACTGTAGTCCCGTCTCGGCTGGTAGAAGTGGGACACGAGCTGCAGCTTGAACAGCTTCCTTTGAGGTGCCGGTGTATGCAGACCCAAGGATTTCAGGATGGCTCTTGAGTCCTTCAGGCTCTATAGTTTAGAGTCCATCTGGGACAAGAATAAGAGCCAGTCCTTTGACTGGGGAGATCCTGGATAGTTGTCCTGTTGAAGGCCTGAGGCCTGCAGCCAAAAGCTTCTCCTCATGGCCACCTCTGAAGAAATAGCACAGGCCGGCACCTCCACTGCATCCAAGGGAGACTGGAGCAGAGTCCAGAAGACCACCGTGCCTTCTTTAACCATAGCTGTGAACTTGGACTTGGAATCCGGCTGCATCAAGTCCTTGAGCTTATCCATTGATGTCCAGGAGTTGTAGGCATGCCTACTTAGGATTGCCTGTTGATTCACGATCCTAAGTTGGAGCCCCCCCAGTAGAATATACCTTCCACCCAAAGAGCCCCAACTCTTTTGCATCCTTGGCCTTTGGCATGGGCCCTTGCTGTCCTTGCCACTCTTTTTCATTAGCGATGGCCATCACCAACGACCCTGGTGTGGAATGGGTATAAAAATGCTCACGTCCCTTAGATAGCAGAAAGTATTTCCTCTCCCCCTTCTTAGCAGTACAGGGTAAGGAGGCAGGGGTCTGCCACAAGGTCTTTGTGATCTCCCTAATGATTTTAATCAGTGGAAAGTCAACCCTGGAAGGGCACTCCGAAACCAATATGTCCACCATGGGGTCCATGTTCTCCACCACCTCCTCAGCTTGGAGGCCCATGTTTTGAGCTACCCTGCACAGTAGCTCTTGGTGCTCCCTGCTGTCATCCGGGATGGAAGCCAGGGTAGCTCCCGCTACAGCCTCATCAAGGAACGAGGAGGACTCTCTCAGAGGTACTGCAGATTCCTGCCCCTCAGCACCGGCCGGGTCATGCAGTGCCCCCTCTCTTCCCACAGTGCTGGGCTCCCAGGGCTCGTCCAACTTGGTGCCCAAGTCTGAGACATCTCCAGTGTCTGGTGGGGCGCTCGCTGAATGGGAAGGCTGGGGTCTGGATTTTGAAGCAAAGGAATATAACCAGCCCAACTGGGATCCTGGGCCTGGTGGTACCCCCAGAGGGTCCAGAACAGCCACTGTGGTGGCATCTGCCATTGGGACAGCCACTGTGTTGAGGGGAGGGGTGGCCCCTCTGCCCACTCCAGTACCTTCTCCTAAATGTAATGGACTCTGCCTCCAAGTCCGAGGAGAGCCTCTCACTGCACAGGGACCATGGCAGCACAGTGCTGGATGGTGCTGGGAAGCAGTGCCGAAGGGAGTGGGACCTGGTCATCAGCACTGGTTTGCCCTTGGATGGCACCAATGTCTTCTTTGATGCCAGGTCTTGCACCCACTCTCGCGTAGGCTGGGCTGGAGGGGCTGTCTCTTCTATCAGCTCCCTCGCTGCCTCAAAAGTCTCAGGAGTGGAGGGGAGTTACAAATCCTCCTCTAGTATCTCCCTCAGCAAAGACATCACAGGCACCGAATTCAACGAACCCCTTCCCAGGACAGGAGTCAATGGTACCATATCTTGTGGGTCAGGGCTTACGTGGCCCCACATGGGTCTCACTTTGCCCACTTCTCTTCCCAACAATCTTGCTGTCGTGAGCACCCCCTTTCCAACCTTTTCTTCTTGTGTGGCACTGGGGAATGGGAACGGTGCTGCTGTGTCCCACATGCGGAGGCCTTCGGTGCAAGGGAGATATGTTGGTGCTGTGGCTCCTTAGTGGAGTCTTTAGTATGTGGCCCTTCTCTCTCCGATGCCAGAGCACTCTGCACCGAGATAGATTTACTGGGAACTTGCTCCACTGAAGTGTCCGTAGGACGAAGAGCCTCTTCCATCATTAGGAATTTAAGTTTTTGGCTTCTTTCCTTCTGGGCCCTTGGATGAAAGCTCCTACAAATCTTACAACCCTCCCGCAGGTGCGACTCTCCCAAGCACTGAAGTCAGGAAGAGCCTGCACAGATCATCCTTGGGCACAGGCTTCTTACAGGACCCGCATGGCTTGAAGCCAGGCCTGCCCCAATCCCGAGGCAGGGAGGGGAGAACTGGAACTACCTGCTAATCGGGAGTACTATCCTAAGATATAGTAACAACTAAATCTCAACTTCTTTAACTATTCACAGGTACTTAACAGAGAGAACAATAAAGGCGGGAATCACTTGCGAAGCAAGAGAAACCAGTTGTTCCAGCGACCGTCACAGGCGGTAAGGAGGAGCTGAGGAGGGAAGGGTCGGCGGATCCCTATGTAAGGCGCCATGGAGGCATGACTCAAGGGGGCTCCACAGCCAACCCTATTGTGTACTCTGAGGGAAAACTTTCTGGCAGACTGTACGTGCGGTGCACGCACACCTGCGTGGAATTGACATGAGCAAGCACTTGAAGAACCAGTGTATCTTTTAAAAATGAAGTTACATTACATATAATGTATTTAATGTTCCAGTGTCTCACTAGATTTATAAAATCTACACAGGTTTGATAAAAAAATATATAAAATTTCCATGGTTGCATTTATATGCAAATGAAGTTTGCCTTTCAATGTAATACAATTTGAGAGGGAGCTGGATTCTACTCAGTGTGCATCAACAAGACTGTTGACTAAAGGTATGTCTTCACTGCAGAAGTAACGCAGGTGGCAACCAGGTGTGAGCACCCTGGTTGGCCTACCCCAGGTTTGAGTGGCCACACTGCAAAGCCTTATGCATGTGTGTCTGCTTGACTGTGTGTGCACTGATACTGTGCTCATTCAGGTGAGAGACTAAGACTGTCCATCCTTCTGGGTAGATGGGGAGAAATTGTCAGAAAGCATTGGAGAAATATAAGCATCTGAGTGGTTGAGCTTGCATTCACATTGGAAGCAGCACCCGGACTTTAGAGTACATTGAAGGATGGTTCAGGCAGCCTGGGTTAAAGCTACACCACACTTAGGTGAGATGCTTTCGTGTGCAGACAAGACCCAGGTTAGGGGGAAATACCCAAATAAACACAGGAGTGTAACATGGTTTGACTCACCGCCTTGGCACCTCCTGCTTGCTATCTGGGGTATCAGCTCTCAGCCAGGCAGACATCCCTCTCTGCAGTGTCTTGGCCCTTGTCCTGTCTCCGATGGACTCTCCTTCTTGTGACTGGCACTCTGGCTGAGTCACAATCTGTGTTCCCGTTTTCCGGCGGATTCTGCAGTCTGTTCTAGCCACTTCCCACTGTGGCCACTACAATCCTGCCACCACCCAAATGGTGACTGTGGGGCAGGGGGAACCTGGGCCCATACACTACTCCGGGTCCCAGCCCAGGGACCCTGTATATGTGGCAGTCTTCTGCTGCATCTTCCCCCAACTCCTCCGTGGATTTCCCTGGGCCACTTCCCTGGAGTCCCAGTACTTTCTCTGCCCTTGCTTCAGGACGTTTAGCTCTACTGAGGCTGGGTCCACACTGACGGCAGCAAATTTGCTGCTGTCAGATCGACCACTCTGGATCGACTGAGTGGTCTGTGTAGACCTGCTCAGTCGATCCAGCAAGCGACTCAGGAAAACCACCCCAGTAAGTGGCATAGCGCTGTGTCAAAGGGAACACTGTTTCCTTCGATGCAGCGCAGTGTGGACGGCGCACAGAGGAGACGCTGCAAAGTCGACGGGAGATACGCAAGTGATTTATGTCACTTGTGTATCTCCCGTCGACTGCCGCCGAATCGCAAAGGTAAGTGTAGACTGGGCCTGAGTTCCAACAGCCAGCCCCTGCTCTGTCCAGGGTGCTGACAGTCCTCCCTCTCTGAGTGCCTGGGAATCAGCTCCCTTTTATACCAGCCTCCTGGGCCGACTGGCTGCCATGTAGCCGTCCTATTGGCTACCTTTCATGCAGCCTCCCCAAGGGCCCTCTTAACCCTTTCCTGGCCAGTGTGGAGCAGGCGCCCCACCACGAGAAGCTTATACCCTTCTTTGCTTCCTTTTGATCCATAGGAAAGGTCCATTTCTTTCCTCCAATTTTTTAATTTCAGAATTAGCAAGTCTGTCTTCCATGAAGTGTCTCTTTGGAAGACCTGAGAAATGGATGGGGAACTTTCTTTACCCTTAACTAAGAAAAAGGCATGTTGAATCTTTAGCAAAGAGAGCTTTTCTCTCAACTGTATGAATAAGATATTATCCATTAACAAAAAACAAAACTCACCAACAAAACGAACACCACTTTAAGCTGTCTGATAAAATCCTTCCAATTACTCAGTTCCCACTGCCTTGGTACTTGTGTTATTATTCTGCTGGTTCTTTGATTGCCCATGAAGTCTTCCAGGAAAAACAGGGTAGAAAAGACCTGAATTTCTCATTTAAAAAATAAGAAGTGGGGGGGAGGGAGAGGAGAACCCAAAAACGCATTTTAGAAAAAGTCTTTCAGACCTTCTTTGTACTTCAGAAGATGCCAAAATCACCACAAATCTCTTTTCTCTCCCCCACTCTCTACATCCAAATGAGCTAATCAGATACTATAGTGTTGGACAGCAGAACAGACCACTAAGCATCACTTGGCAAAACTGGACATATAATTTTTTTTTATATTTCAAGAGAAGACAACAACATGAAAACTCTTGGCACATAGTATTAACTTGCATGCACCCTGTGGCATACAGCTAAGCTTATGATATATCTTCATTATCTTAATGTGTTGTTCTCATGTGCTAATTGAGTTAATAATTTAGTCCAATATCTACTATCTTTGATTAAAGAGAACATATAGCAATTATCACATTTATTTAGTTAAATGAATTGGATAAGACCAACTTAAATATTTTATTACTTAAAAGATCTGGTTGGATCAAAGAGCAGTTCAACAAATAATTTTATTTGATTTTTTTTTCTAGCTGTGGAGAGCAGTAATCAAGATATGTCAGCCTGGTTCAGTCTGTTTGCAGACCTGGATCCCCTTTCAAATCCAGATGCCATTGGGCGCTCAGATGATGAACTCCTCAATGCTTGATTACAGTTACCCAGTGGACAAACTCTTATAATATCTCACTACATTGGCCTTAAATATAGAACCTTATTTCCCCTTGCCTTTCTAGAGAGGATTGCAGAGTCTAGTCCAGACACATAACATCGATACTGTCTGACAGTATGATTTCAGTTAAGTCCCAAACTACAGAGAAAATGTTAAGGGTGCTGTTGAGAGGAAAGTCACTTTATCTTTGATGTCTTGGTTTTGTGACTATTTTCAATGTTATGTGAAAATGTGGAGAGCTGTTCAGGATCAGCACTGAAAAGGCTCAGTTAAGCAAGACACAATTACAAGACAAGCAAAGCTAAATCAAAATAGTTATGTTTCTGCGTGCTCCCTTTCCTCTCCAAAGGGTTTCTCTTATGTCAATGTGAAGATGTTAATTTCCAGAAAATACTCCGCATGGTATCTTGGCTCTTGCAATTTGTGCCTGGGGCAGGGCTAACAGGGAAGGGGCAGAGATGGTTTTATATTATCTTTTTGACTTCATGATCCTGGGGCAAGTCATGGGCCTATTGGGCTTCCAATACAACTTTGAACAGCCTCAGGGCTGCTCTAAATTGCACTAAGCTGCCTGTGTCTCCAAAGGGCCAGACCACAGGAATACTCCAGCCAAATTCAGTTACTACAGGTTATTCCCTTTCTGCTAGGCTGGGAAAGGCATAGAGTCACTATACTAGCTGTGTAAGAGCTGGGAGATCCCTAGGTAGCTGGTTCAAGTGGCTTTACAGCCATTTTGCACTGCCTGAGCAGCACAAAATATCAAGGGCAGGACACACCCTTCTCATTCAATTAGCCTTACACAAGAAAGCATAAATCAAATTCTGCTTTTATTTGCAAATGCAGATACTTTAGAGGGGATTCCAAACATGATAAGTCAGGACTGAACTTGGCTCACAGGCTATGCCATTAGAGTAGCCATTACTCTAACAAGAAGCCATTTTATTGTTCAGTTACAGAAGCTGTAGAGCTATAAGCTAGGTAAAAATGCAGGAGAATTACCCAGCTAATCCTCTGTAGAGACAGTTTTCTTTTCATTTCGTTGTTAAATAGAATAAGTATTTTGTTCAAAAGGGAACAAGTGCAGCTCACATGTATGTATTGATCCTTTTGTGAGTGAAAGAGATACAACGTCGTTACATGATCACTTGCAGCATGTGGGACAACTCATTTCCCGACACATAAGGTCACTTTTTCTAATTTTTTTTATTGTGAATTATAAGTTAAATCTTGTTGGACAAGTATGTATCTTTTTACCTTCCGGCTGTTTACATGCTCTTCAGGTTGCTGGGAGCTGTTTGCTGTAATTGAACAAATTTCTTAAAGAGGACTTTTAATAGCAGAATTATGACCTGATGTATAATCTTGTTATAATTAGGAGGGTGGATAATGTGTGATTCAGATGCATGAGTGTACCTGCCCCCATCCTAATTTGGTAATGGTAAGTCATAACTAGCACCAGGCACCTGGTGTGGGGTCAGACTGTCCCCAGTCAAATGGGGCTGTTCATTAGGTATAACCCTCGTGTGCCCCCGAGACTCACTGCAAGCCATGACTGTCCTAGTTTTTTTCTCACTACAAGAGAAGGGATTTCTAGTGTCTGTGTGACTGATGCCCATGATCTCCTCAATTCTAGCAAATCATGGCACTCAGCTCGGGATCAGAGGGACACAGTAACTAGCCTAATGCACAGGTTAAAACAAACCTCCCTACAAGCCCATTTACCACATTGTTCAAATAGCCACTCACTGCTGTGGCATGGAAATCTATGCTGTATTGCTAAACAGAAATGTCATTCAGACATAAAATATGAAGAAAAGCTAAAGCAAAAATTGGTCACACATGATTTGAATATGAACTCTGATATGTAGCCGCTGAGAACTGTCAGTACATAGCACCTGGTTGGACTATGATAAGAATGCAAAAGAATCAGCAAGTCAGTAATCTAATAAGCATAAGCACCACGTGGAACCAAAAGGCTACTGCATATCCAAGAAAAGCAAAACCAACCGGAAATCCCATCTTAAAACAAACAAAAACGAAAAACACCAGTAGGATTGTATCTTATATCAACAATATACAAGAGATATAAAAGAGGACTAAACCCTGCAAAGGTCACAATAGAAATATCCAAGAGCATTTAAATGCTACATTGCAAGTGTTCCCTGGCAATGGGGATTGAAGAAACATGGCTTCCTGAACCCAGATGATAAACTCAAAACATGCAGAAAGAAATGAAGTCATAATGTAGATACTTAATTCAATTGCGTCAAGCAGCTAATGCCTTACGGTACTGTTGGTTAGAACTATTGTAGTAACACAGATGTTTAGGTTTCACAAGTTTCACATGAAAAGAAATGTAAAAGAACATCTAACTTTCTGAAACAAAGCGAGTCCAGGATCATGTAACTGCAACGTGCTTTTGCATTTGATGAACCACACTTCAGAAGGTTGTAGAACTGCATGGGGGAAGGAGAAAGCCCTTATGGCTACACTATTGGCCTGAAAGCCTAAGTTATACTTGCAGGCCTGATAATGGACTTGTAGGCAAATATGGTTACATGGAGAAACTGAAGGGCCTGAGACATTTCTTGATAGCTGACATTTTTCTGCCCCAGGTTTTTCTTCATCATCTTCACAATCGATCAGTTATGATTATTTAATGAAGGAAAACAACATCCTTGATTGTAAGTAAACTGGGACAACTTTGAGTCTCAAGAATTAGAGAACTGTCTTCTTTGTAGTCTGACTGGACAGGATCAATCTTTCAATTTCTTTTCTCTTTATGCACTGCTAAAAACTTATAAGAATTTGAAAACACTCATGATGGCCTGAGAAATCCCCCAAAATCTTTCAGTATTAATAATCTGTTTATCAGACAGACTACTGAATGCAAAGGAGGGTCTTTTAAAAATAAAAAATAAAAGGGGGATAACAAATGTTTTTTGTCTGTTGGATTCCATCTGAACTTGTGAAGATTGGGGAATGATGGAATTGGTGTGTAGCTACAGTTAAATACTCAGTGGTTTTTAAGCCTTTGCTAGTCTTAATCTTTGGCAGTTTTATAGAAAATTTCTTACATGAAGGCAGTAAACATGGGCAATATGGTCTCACTCATGTTGTTTTTTGTTGTCTGATGTCTCCTATAATTCTAACCATGCTGTAAAGCATGCAGTGTCATGTGTATTAGAAAAGAGGACGAGGATTATTTCTAAGTGTATCCAAACATACAACAAAACAAAAACAACAAACAAATATCAGGATGATTAAAAAATGCATTTAACTAACGAAAGCTCTCTCTTTCTCCACTTGTTACACACAGTGGCTGCAATTTCATGCATGTGAGAACAAGAATTCTACTGTAGTAGTGGAAAATCTGGTTGCTGTGCAATCATCCTGTTCACCTCAACTGATTTTACCTGGCAAGGAAAAGTAGAAAACAACAAGTGGCCAAAACATTAATAGTATCATTGTCTTCCTATCGCAGCAAAGGGTAATAAAATATCCCAGAACCAAAATACTCTCTCCATCCCACACATTCATCACCAGGGTAATCATACATCACTTTTGTCTATTTCTGTATGGGCACTACCTATTTTGCACTTGCCTAGTAGGCCCACAGAATTCTTGGCCCACCTTGACAGCAAATTGCAGGGAAAGCTTTTTGAACTTTGTCAGACAAAAAGGTGGCCCTTTCCCTTCTTTTTATGACAACATTCAAGAAAACAGGACAATTCCATTTTAAAAAGGGGATTTCTGAGGAAGTAATGACACAAAGCTGACAGACACCTTATTGCTGTCTAGAAGAGAAAAGCTCCTACAACTCTCCCAGGAATCCCATGTGGATTGTTAGAGAGACCAGACACACATGGGGGCTGGGGCGAGGGTGTCTCCTGAAATCTCTTAAGTGGGCTGGAGTCGTCATTTCTGACTGGGACACCTGCCTCAGAGGCCCTAATGAGCATTTAAAAAAAGTAATTGATCTTGTTCTTGTTGATACTGGACACTTAGTGAATAGTGGGAATACCATAGTGACATGGTACTCCCGATTTGCAGATCAAGAAGGTTTATCGTGCAAGGTTTTCTATAGATACATTAGCTGAATGCAAAACCTAAAATTAACTACAATATATTATACTCACTAAGCCTGGAGAGCTAAGGAGTTACTCAGAAGGCTGCATACAGGAACTGCTTTCTTCAGGAGCCCCGCCAGGGAGTCAATGGCCTCTGGTCTGACTGGCAGCACCTCCTGCGGAGTCAGGTGTTGATGGAGCGCCCCCCTTTGTCTAAGTAGTGATTTCTTATACCGTTCCATAAGCAACTTTTACCTAATTACCTCTCTACTTATCATATATGCTAATTACCTACATTGGGTTTTCTTCCTTAACTACATTCCATTCTCACCAAATAATTGGGGTCATCAAAACGACATCTAGTGTGAGGAGGGGCAGTGTAAAAATATGCCTCTTCGCAATGAAACAGTGTAGGCCCAGATGTTCAAGGATAACTTCTTGTTCCCATCACTTATCTATGTGAAGCTGCAGGTATACATGTTGTGTATTTTGTCTTTTGTGCCGTGGTGTGCAGAAACAGACATCTGCAAGGTACTCAGTAGTCCTTTTCAACTCTGCCAACTGGAAGATATCATGCTACAGGGGTCAGAATAGCCAAGCAAGCAACTGAACGTATGCTAGGCCTGTAGGGCAGTGGTCAAACAACTCAAATTGTACCTGGGCCTCCAACAGTTCTTTTATTATTCTGAATTTCTGATTAACAATCTAGTTATTTTTATGTTCAGTCTATTCACTTTATTTTTTAAAAGAAGTTTAATACACCTGGAAACTCACCTTGATTTTACTCTATGTGGACAGCCAGTGGTACGTAGAGTGATTAAAATCTCTTCCATTTTTCAAGTAGTGTCCCTATGGATGCTGCACTGTAGATGTGCCTGCATCCCTGGCATCTCTGATCAGAGATTTTAGATAGTGTCCATTCGGCCTGCACATGCACTTGCCCTTTCTCTTGCCTTGCCTTAAGGCTATCTAACACTGCAAGAGCAAACCACTGTCAGTTCCTTCTCAACTGCCCTTGGCCCAAGATAGAGTGATTAGCAGTCTGAATCAAATTTCTATTTGCCTTATTTTTTGATAGCTGACAGCAGAGCTTCCATTCTTTATAGTATTTTGTGGAGTTTCCATTGTTCCCCGTCATGTACACGTCTCAAAACAAAACAAAAAACCACCCTCTTTTTAATTTGTATATCTTTCTTTTCTCCATCATTGTTGACAAGTATTTTTCTCCCCCCACTGCAAATCTTCTCCTATCAAGCGGTATGCCTGGTTCCTCCAGATTCAAGTCCTGCCTCTCATGTAGAGAGGCAATACTGAGCAATAATGGACATTCGGTGCCTAGGAGAACCTTACATCATGCAAAAGTGTACCTTTTGCCAGAAACTCAAGGCCAGATCCAGAAAAAAACATGAATTGAAACCAACGCTTACTGATGGAGACTTCCCTTAGACTGGCCTCCAGTCATGGGACTCCTCCTGCACAAGTCACTACAGCGACCATCAACTGCCAAGGAAGGGGAAACTTACAGAAAATCCACTGATTTCCCCCTGGAAGGCTTATATTTAAAAAAAAAAAAAAAAAAAAAAAAAAAAAAAAGCTACAAGCCCCCAATCCGTCCAATGAACATCCCCAGCAAGATCCATTACTTCCACACTGTCCATACCGTGACACTGCACCCAGAAGACTCCCTGTTCCTCAGATGCAGGTACCATCATTAAGGCAAAAGACCTATTGGGCACTATCTTGAAACCGTCAGCACCACTGGAAAAAGCTGCTGACAGAGTCTGTACCAGCTCTACAAAACTGACACTGCTGCAGCACACATTGGTACTGAATGCCTCCAGACAGCCCTCTTCTGGCCGATCATTGCATGACAGATCTCAACCTATTCCATCAACTCTCTCCCTATCAACAAGCCAGCAGCAGCAGCAAACCCTGGCAGCACTGGCCGTCTCAGCAGTACCACAGAAATTTTACTTTTCCAAGGCCTTGCTGGTAACAGACACTGGAATCCCCACTGCTCAGTACCTGCACTCCACTTCCATCTACATCCCAATCCCTGGGCTCAATCTCAGCACTGAGACATTCACCACCAGCTTCCCTGTCTGCCCCACCATTCTCCAGTGAGGAGGAAGACAACCTATCCTTAGTCTCACACTACAGTTCACCCATTCAACACCTGAGAGTATCCTCAGTTCACTCACATCCAGAGTTTCAGCTTGCTTGGTATGGATACTTGTGGGTGCCAGGACCCATGCTGTGACAGTATTGTGATCTGGGGGCTGACTACAGGCATCATCCATCTAGAGCCTCTAGTGTTTCCTGTAGAGGGACAACCAAGAGATCTCCCTTGGCCTCTCTCTCCAGAACTCTGATCACCAGGAGCGAACTTCTGAAGAGCAGGAGGCTACATTAACAGGGAAGTTATCCCACACCAGCAAACATCTCCTCATCCTCACTGGATGAAGCTGTGATGCCTCCCCCACCATCAGTGGTGAGTGATTTCAAACTCTTCCAAGACCTCACTCAGAGTCACTAATGCACTCCAAATCCCTCTTGAAGAGGTAAGGGAGTTGCACCGTAAGTTACTAGATACACTACATACAGCCTCCTCATCATGCATTGCCTTCCCCGTCAAGGCGCTTCTAGGTCCTGCCAAAATTATTTGGCAAACAAACACTGACTTACAAGAGAACCAATACAAATATAGTACATGCCCTCCAAGAAGGCAGATTCTCTTTTTGCACCTCTCACCAAATTCCATAAATTATAGATGCTGTGAATGCTTCTGGAAGGCAGTACCATATTAAATCTACTCTCTAAAACAAAAAGTGAAAGAGGCTGGATCTGTTTGGGAGAAAAGCGTATTCCTCTGCAACCTTATAATTCTGGATTGTGACTTACCAGGCCCCAAAAAGTATGACCATATGAATTATAGTAAACGTAGCGCTTTTATTGAACAGCTTCCAAATGAACAAAAGGAACAGTTTCAAGCCATCCTCAACGAGGATCAGTTGATCGCTTGGATGGCATTACAGACTGCTCTAGATGATGTGTGCATAGCGGCCCGCTCAGTAGCAACAACCGTGGTAACGAGGAGGGCCTCCTGGCTATACCTACCGGGACTCCCACAGGAAGTGCAGACAGCAGTCAAAGATCTCTCTTTTGAGGGCTCCAAGCTCTTCACCAACAAGACTGATGCCTTGCCTCACAATCTCAAAACTTCGAGGGCCACGTTGCGCTCATTAGGCATCTATAAGTCAGTGCAGAAAAGGAAATTTAGTTTGTAATCATACATAGATCCCATGTGGCCCAGTGAACCTCAACACGAGACTAAGAACCTGAAAAAAGGAGACTTCCAGCTCCTCAGACCTCAACATCACAGCCCTCAACTGCTAAACACCAGTTTTGATACATTGGTCAAGGCCCCAAGCAATCTATTCCAACATTGCTTGCGGCAGCATACAACTCTCCCACATCCATTCAGAAATCACCTTGCTCTTTTCAAACAGAACTGGGAACACACAATTTCAGATCAATCGGTCTTGGAGATCATTTCCAAAGGTACTCTATCCATTTCATCTCCGTCCCTCCTACTCACTTTCCCTCCTCATTACTCTTCAGGGACCGTTCTCACAAGAGACTGTTATACATCAGGAAATAGATCACCTATTAAACCTGGGGCTAGAGAACCAATTCCCAATCAAAGGGAAAGGTTCTTATTCCAATTATTTCCTGATCCCCAGGAAAAAGGGAGAGAGAGACCAATTTTAAACCTAAGAGCACTGAACAAATACATCAAGGCACAAAAATTCAAAATGATCACGCTAGCAAGAGTTATTCCCTCTTTAGACTAGGGAGGCTGGTTCTTGGCCCTTGACCACCAAAATGCCTATTTCCACATATTGATCCAACCATCATACAGAAGGTTCCTCAGATTTACCATCAGCCAGGACCACTACTGCAGCCTCTTCTCCACACCCAGAGTATTCTCCAAGGTCCTGTCTATGGTAGCAGCTCATCTGCATACATTATGATTTATCCTTATTTGGACAACAACACTCTCAAGGCTCATTCCTAAATTATATGCCACTTGAAAGACTATGGATCTATTTGCGCAGCTGGGTTTACAGTTCAATATCCAGAAGTCGACCTTGAACCCATACAACGTTTGATGTTTATGGGGGCTTATCTTGACACAGTGCAGGTGAAAGCATTTCTCCTCCTACAGAGATTTAACACTGATCACCTTAATAGATACAGTTCAGGCCATCCTGAAAATGTCAGCCAGAAATTGCCTTCAGCTTCTCAGACATATGGCAGAATGCATATTCATGATCTCATGCAAGAACTACGCATTAGGTGTCTCCAAGCCAGGGTCACATCTGTATATATGCCAAACAAGGACAGACTAAACAAACCCTTGTCAATGCCCTCCATTGTCAAAGATTCCCTACAATGGTGGAAAGACAGGATTGTGTACAGAGATCCCATTCATGCACCTCCCCGCAACATTGATTCTAACAACAGACTCGTCTCTAATAGGCTGATGAGCTCACCTAAACCACCACAAAGTTCAAGGCAAATGGTTGCCCATGGAAGTTTGATTTTCTGAGAAAATAAGCATCCACACATCCCCTCTAAATCAATAGAGACCGCAGGACCTAGCACTTATTTTAAAAGTGCCCTGATTTTAAGTGCCTATGTACCCAGTTTTGAAAATTGTGACCACAATCTCAAGTGCTTTAATAGTAATGAAATTTAGCTCTTACATAGCATTTTTTCCTCCATTTTGATTATGATGGACAGTCCCTTTATTAATTTGTTGAGCTTTGTCAGAGAAAAACAGCTTTGGTCCTCAGAGCTCTCAACTCCGGTTGACTACAATGGGAGTGAAGGGGGCATTCAGCACCTTGGATGAAAAGACCCTGGGCCTCTAGCGATATTGGACTGGATGAAAAGACCCTGGGCCTCTAGCGATATTCACTTTGGGAGGCTTGCCAGGCCCTTTACTTTTGGTCATGCATTGTTTTTTGAGAGGGCAATAATTAAACGAAAACCAAGAATAAATGGAAACACCACACAAGCCCTCTTTTGGACATATTTATTGAAAATGCGTGAATCAAGTCTGGGTGGGTAGGACAAATCTGAACATTTATTCAAGAAGAAATTTTTTCCAGACACAGGTCTCACATCAATCTATAAAAATAGAAGGGAAAAAGGCCCCAAACAAGACTAATATGTGCATTAGGAGACAGAGAGGTGGATCAAAATACCTGTGAGTACCCAAACATTATTGGTCTTTGTAACTGCAAGTTACATATTTTATTTTCATGCAGTTTATCAAATCAGATTTTTCCCTGAAAGTTTTCATGGAGAAAATGACTGGCCTTCAGCAAGAGAGAAAATAAACCTGAAAGGGAAAAACCTTTTTGATACCACTAGCATTGAAGTGATGTGCCGAAGTCACACCATGTTATTTCTGAGATGGTGGGGGAGGATGGGGAAGCGTACTCTTATAAGGGGATTTTGCTTTACTATTTGCTACTGATGACACCAATAGCAAAGCTAAATAAGAAGTCCTGAGACTGGGCAAAGGATAATGGATAAATCATGAATGACCCAGCTGCTAAATTTTTCCCTGAGTACCAAAGTTTATTTCTTTTTTAATTAGCCAAAGCTCTTTGCTTGAAAGGTTTTCTTGGCAACTTTAACCCACTGGGAACAGGAATCAAAGTTGGGATATAAGCATCAAGAAATGCTATTCTTGCCCTGGGCCTAAAATTCACCAGGACTGAGGTGTTTTTTTTTTAACGTGTTTGCTAACAGGTGCATAAATATTCACAATATCTTAATGACTTGCCCAGATACTACAATGATGAAGGCTATGTAAGTGACCAACTATAAAGGCTCCTATTTTCTCCAATAGGATCAACTTTAGTATTCTTCAATAATTTCAAATTTTGAGATCTAGTCAACCGTACTTTAAAATAAGAAAAAGAGTAGTCTTGAGGGTAAATATATTCTTAAGGAGCTACTGTTGCTTTATGAAAATCTTTTAAAAAGTCAGCAAAAGTTTGGCTTCAATATTTTCCATCCTTTCTTCTGTACTGGGGACATATGCATGAAAACAGGACTTTTCTTAAAAGCTAATGCTCCTAGGGTGTAATTATTTTTTTCTGTGACATCACACTAATTTACTGTTGTCACACACAGTATTATGGCATCAGGTGAGGAATAAGCGGCAGAAGCAAATGGAAGTTTAGTAAGATCCTGTTTTCCTGTGTCTCAAGTAAAGAATATGAAAAATATTCTAATAGTTGCAGTTGCCAACTTAGTGCTGAATTACAACTATTACAATCACAATTACTCTACAGAGCTTATGAACTCCACAGACATTGGACTAAGTTTTTAACGTTTGTTGACAATAAGGCCAAAATTTTCAAGTGTCCATTAACTTTGGATGCCTCGCTTTTGGGATGGATGTCCAGTTTAGGATAATGAGGGCCTGAATTTCAGCGATGGTAAGCGCTCAACCACCCACTGCTTTGAACTGTGGTTGGGAATACTCAACACCTCAGCATATCAAGTAGTAGGTGTGTCAAATTATGCAACCATGTAAATGGTCACTGGACAATTTCTGACTAATATTAATAGAGAATTCAAAAAGGTAGCTAGTCTTGTACACTAGTTTTGACTGGGGATAGATATGTCACAACTAATTTGAAGTCTTTATGTCATACCATCTTTTGAGAAATGTATGGAACAACCCTCCACCACATAATTTTCAAGAAGTTTCAAGAAAAACCCATACAACACTATTTTAAGATCCATGTCTTAAAAATGACCTATAAAACTTTACCAGAAACCTCTGTTCTAGAACAAGAAGGAGCATGAAACACTTAAGGCTAAAATTTTTTTTGCAAAAGTTGATCTTCAAATAGAAGCCATCTTACTACCTTAATTATGAGTCATTGCTTTGGCATGTTAAAAAAAATCTAGCATTAAAAAAGTCTCTAATTCAGTTTTGATGTTTTTTAACTTGTATTAAAAAAAACCTGTAATTTCCATTTGGTTCCTAGTGGAGTAGCCCACTATTTTATATAGTACATTGTCTCATAATGCACGTCTATGTGAATTATCTAAATGAGGGAGTAATGCTTAACTATTACAATGATGAGTACTATAGAAAAATCTAAGATAGGAGACCCCATTTCCTATTTTATAATATTCACTCAGTGTTGAACAAAGACAAGGATGCAGTTGGATGGAGGACAGTTAATAACCCCAATACTAATAAATGTCTTACATGCTGACTTTAGCCCTTTGGTACTTAACTGTCTAGTTAAGATCTCCTGATAAGCACCATGCTTGTTTAGCATTAATGGCAGAAGCACTTTACCTGTTACTATGAAGGAAGTAGAAATTAGTTTGGATGCCATACAAAAAGGGCTTACCTAAGCATTCCCATCTTCAAGAAGCCAAAAAACCTATCAGGTTTCGTCCAAACCCTAATGCTGTCTCAATAAGCTATCTTGGATTTTATTTTCCATCATGATTTTTAAATGTTTTAGATAGAAGACCTCTATTAGATGTTCACAGAACTTAGGAATAATTGGACATTACTAGTAAGAAGTTCATCTTGTATGAATGTAGCTTTCATACTAGCCACTATTACCTTATCAAATTCCCCCCCCCCCGAATTGATTGATGTGGACCAAATACGTTCATTCACATTTACTCAGTGGGAATGAGTAAAGTGAGCAGGATTTGGTCCTCAATTTGTTAATTAATTTAACAGATCTAATAACCCTATAAATAACCAATGCACTTAAGTGGTGAAATTTGGTTATCAGGTAACTTTAAAAAGGGGTGCTCATTAAACCATGAATACAGCACTTGTGTAGGCTGGTGCATTTTACACTTATTCTTTTAGTAGACTTATTGCTATATGTTACTATGTGGGATATACAGGAACTATCCAATATGCATCATAAGTACACAGAAACTATTAGCTGCTAAGATACATAAGTATTTTTCCTGGCTCAGGTCTCAAACTGAATTCTGAGTGCATTATACAAAGAACAAAGCAATTACACTTGTGATATGGTTCTTAAAAAGATATAATTACAAACAGGCATGAGATTATGCATCTGATCCATAGGAGTTGTCTGTCTGTAAGTTAATGAGCTGCACATACACAGTGGATGACTATTCAGACCCAGAGACTATATATTATGACACCACACTGAAGTGACAGAAGCCACATCCCCAAAATAGGGTTCCTGTCAACTGATTTTTGTAACCTGAAGTTACTTTGGTATTAAAGCAGTTGCAGATGTTTGGACTGTGATTTTTATCTAAAGACAAGAAATACATTTCAGTACTCTGGGAGAAACCTCACTTCAGTCCCTGAACAAGCTCAGTTTGAAACACCCTGCCCATTTTCACCTTTTATATCAACTGCCAAACAACCACAGACGCATAAAAGAAACTGGTAACAGCTGCAGACCAGAAGCAGTTTCAGTAAATCCTCTCTTTGAAATGCTCGACAATGTTGCTAGTCAAAAAGAGAGAACATATCTGTTGTTGACTGCTGTGTAACAAATACCATGCCTAACAAACTACTACCCTCAACACACCCACAAAACAGCATTATGATAAGGAGGAGGAACCATGCACAGTTATTTCAGTATCACGTGGCTAGGGTCTATAGTACAGTGATGAGCAGAATACGGAGAATTTTGTGCCAAAAACTGATTCATGATTCAGACTGAATTACACAAGTAACCAAGAGAGCTCCCAAGAAGCAAGTGGTAGGTTTTGTTATTGTTTTTTGTTCTTTTTTGAGGCAGGGAAGAGGGGATAGTATTCATTTTTTAATCAAACAAAAATTATATGGAAAAGTGATGACACTACTGGGACAAGTGCTCTAAACATTCTATCTCCCACCCATGTAATTAAATGTACACAGGAATTCTATATCGGCAATAGGAGTTTCAGGAACAATGTGGTTTACCAAAGCACAAAACCCTGATATAAAAAACAAATGCATGTAACATACTAACATTGTTTTCTCTTTCCTTTTAAAATTTTTGATACATTAAATTTAATTATTTTTATTGGGGAGTGGGAACTGTTGAACAAGGTCACATGATTGACACTGCTAAAGTATTTCAACAATCCTTTGGTCCCAGCAGCTGGAAGACAGCTGTGAAAAAGGTACCACTCGAAGGGAAAACAGTGGCTAGGAAGGTATCTTTTAAACATCTTGCTATGTATCAGAAAATGCAAACTTGTTATAAAATATTCATTATCATACAAAAGATGGGTCTTGCAGTGCCATATGGTTACCCCTGCCTTTGCAAGTTAGCGTGGTTGCTGACATCAGCTGGCTCTCAAGATTTTTTGTTGTTGTTGAAAAAAGTCTAATAAGGACACAAAGTATCACAATAACTGATCCTTCCAATGGCAAATAATTATTGACAGTCTGTTTTACCAGTGCTTGAAAAATGCAGGTGAGAAAGTGAACTTGAGTCTTCACAAGCAGAATACAGCACTGCTTCATCTCCTGCTTCCTCCTAGATTTCTCAGCGTGCTACCAGCATAGTCATGGAGATCAGGAGAATAATACAGTTTGACTAGGACAACGAAAGTCATGAGCTGTTAAAATGAGCAAACAGGTGTGACCAATTACAACTAATTTCAACAAGGTCTTCCTTGCAGTCTTTCCAGAGACTTATCCCTCAGCATCTTCAGTGTGTCCCGATTGCTGGAGTAGAGAGGTGTGCGGTATTACTGTACTTGTTCCACGAGAGATCCGATCTTGCTCTGTATTTGCAGACAGAGAGGCCATGGCAATGGGCTGTAGTAAACTTGGTGTCATGCCAGAAGAAACAGTCAGGCTATGAGTAGTGCCTTTGAGTGTAAGATCCTGGGTGGGAAGAAGTGGCTTGAGAATACTGACAAGGCAAAAAGCAGAGCCACTTTTAGGAATGAAATTCACTTTGTTCTTATCAGGACAGTAGAAGGCAGGAATTTCATGCAATGGCTTTGGCCTACAAATAAAACACAAAACAAAATGGTTTAAAGCCAGCACAGAAAAAATCAAGAGTCACTCTTCGATAAAATGCAAAGTCTACCTTTAAAAGGTGACTTGCATATACTGAAAAAAATTCATCGTATTTAGAATAATTTACAGCATGTCCATACAAGAAGAATAACAGGGCATCATCATGTAACAGAGAGCATTTGTGACTTGGAGAAGAACAGAAGATCAAACACTTAAGTCCCAAGTTGCAGACCAACTGTCGCCTGCCTTCCCAAGATTCACTATGGTACAGCTATAGAAGTCTGCTGTAGACTGCATCAGGCTTTTTAAGTGTGGGTCTACTCTGAAATGTAACTGTTCAAAAGACATTGTGTGTTTCCACATTTCTTGTTTCTCCAACGCCAAATCAACTCTGCCTTATTTAGAAATAGATTTTTCTAACTGCCAGCACTGCAAACTTCTCCTAGGTACTGAAATGAAAAATCAAGCTGCCTTCTGACTTTTGCATCACCATTACTACAGATTCTACAAGCAAACTCAACTGAGCCTCTGCAACCCCCCAGTTACACATTTGTAATGAGAAGTAAAGTATTGCTCCGAAACTAGTTAACAATTTTTGCTGATGTAGGAACCAGAGCAGAACACAATTCACTCCTCCTTAGGTTGGCTTGGTTCTACAGAAATAAAAAGTGATCAAAGCTTATATGTTTGACACTGAAGTTAGCAGACAGAACTCTGACTACATGGAGAAATGGTGTTAAGAAGGTGCCCATTTTACATGGTAACTTTCCAAAGCAAAACCGAGTTTGGAACAAAGTTTTCAACATAAGGAAGGGACAATATGTATAACTGGGTTTTTTTGTTTGTTTTTTTAGGTTTTTGGATCCCCCCCCAAATCTGGAAGCTGGAAGGAAGAGTGTGCAGAGGAATTAGCATCTTCTACTATAAACATACCCATTTCCACTTCCATCACTTCCATTCCTGCTGCTTTCACAATTCTCATCCTTGTTTACCTTCCAGTACAGTTTCTTTATTCCAATGTGGATACAGGTGGATAATGAAGGAGGAAGGGAAGTGATGAGATGGAGGTGGTAGCTGCGTAAAAGCATCACCTGGAGGGAAAAAGACAGACCAACCACTGCCATTGTTGGTGCTTCTTTTCCCTGATGCTGGATTTGTCAACACTTGTGTTCACCAGAATTTGGCTGGCAAAGGGTGTGGCGTGGCTATGGTAGAAGGAGAAAAGCAGCAGCTGGGAGGGATCTATAGCAAGGAGGAGAAAAGGAATTTTGTTTTTGTATCCCCGTGCAGTACACCAGCAGAGTTGTACATGCATGTGCACAGAAAACCACTAATGGGAAGGAAAATGTGTGTGCGCGCGCGCATGAGGAAGGAAATTGTGTCCCTTTTATCCCCATCAGTGGTTGTGCCTATGCATATGATGCAACCTAAGTCTAATTTACAGATTTTACAAAACCATACAGTGTTGTTAAATATACACATTATAGTACATTTGTCTTATAGGCCAGCTCTTCTATGGCTTGTAGTACACAGCCATAAAGGAAGGTATCCAGTGTCACTACAGTCCCTGAGGAGTCATGCTGGGGTGTAAATGTTGTTGGTGGAAGGTAATATCACAAGAGGCATGCCTTCCTCAAGGAGCGTCTTGATGTGCAAAGCTGATAAATGTTCCCCATAGATCCCTGGACTCTGTGGGTCAAGCCCTCTGCTTCCTCTATGCTCTCCTCCTTCTGCAACTGAGTGTAGTGCTAGACGGAAACGAAGGTGGATCTTGAAGTTTTCTGGACCCCCCCCGTCAGCCTTCTATGCATTTGACTGCAGAAGGGTACAATATGGTCCTATATTATGTGCAGAATATACCTCTTACTCTTGTTATTCAAGATATTAATTACATAATTACATTTATTTCCAGATCATCTTAAAAAGGTGTAAAGGCCATCATTGGAAAGGGAGATTCTGGGTTGGTGATTTCTGCATGCAGTGACATGTCAGAGTTTCAATGTCATACAGTTTCAGAAGTAGGAGTGTTTAAAGCTTCAAATCCTCCTTTCTGAATAAGTCTGTAATTTGGAGGCTATATGCAGCCTACACTGCACTATAATATATTTTAAACCTATATATAAAGTGTCCTCCTACATGGAGCAGAGTCCTGGAAAAACAGTAAGTCCATCATCCACTGCAAACAGCTTTCAATGCAGATGTCTGCATAGAATAACCAAAGTAAAATAAACTGGTAAAGTAAGTACTGAAGATGTTCTAAAATGGGCACAACTACTTAACATAATACAAGTAGTACAGAAGATGACAGACATTGTTGGGACGCCTTTTAAAAATGCCCAATATGAGGCTATCTAAACAAGCATTTTTTTTTGGTAATCCTAATGCAAGAGAAGGAAAGCCCAAACTAGAAGCATACTCCGTAGCACAATAATGGCTGATGCGGCATTATTACAGCTGAATACAGAAGACATGGAAAAAAGGGTGCAAGAGATGCACCTGATGGTGTGTCAAAAATGATGGTAATGATATGTACGATGCCATACCTCTCAATAAAAATGAAATATAAATAGACTTTTGTACATATTTCTTTCAGAATACTCCTGTGACATAAGCTATTCTCTTCTCTAATACACTGTCCCATATACAACAAACATGTTCAGACCGGAGACTGAAGTACTGGAAAATGACTGCCAAAACTTCTTATTCAAGTAATTAAATGACACAAACAAGTTTTTACTACTACTTACTCTGGATTGCACTGCAGAGTTAACACAGACATAGGAGAATGAGTTGGATTTTATTCTGATTCTTGCATCCTAAGGTAGAGCTGTTAACTAGTGGTCGCATCTTCTAAAGCATCTGAGTGACTTAGGAGTGTAAGTCCAAATTAAGGTCAGTAGGACTTATGCCTCTAAATCCCTTAGGTTCTTTTGAAAATACAAATCTAATGCCCAAAAATACAGGACCAGATCCTACCCTCAGTTACCTTTTGAAACATCAATAGATGGAATAGGACTGAATAGGGGTAATTTAGGATAGAATTTAGTCTGCAGTGTCTTCATTAGTGGTGATGCTGCACAACACAGACAAGACAGAGCCTGACTTTCAGATCCCATGCTGAGTTTGCAGGGCTGGCCATTAAATAGATCTTTATGTGTGTAAAATAAGCAAATATGATCCTGAAATCACTGACAAACATGGAACCAATGATGCTATTTTTACAGTCACTTTTCAGAGCAGAACTAATACATTACTATACTAAACTCATCACCAAGTTATTTACCATCTGCTATCCTTTCCTGCCTCTTCAGACACTGCCAGTTATTCGTATTTAGACAAACCATCCCTAGACCATACATCCATCTCTAAGGAGGGTTTTTCTCCAGAGAGATCTCTTTTCTCTGCTCTACTACTCTCTATAAAATGGATATTATAATAAAGTGGAATTTGCTTGACTGGTGAAACCTTCCACTGTCCCCCTGTTCCTGTCAGCCTTCCGTCAGATTCACTGGCACAGCTGCCCAGCAGCTCCCTCAGGTGACCTGGCTGCAGCGTGGCTGCAAGAACTAGAACAAAATACTGGTGTCCATCAAGGATACAGACAGCCCTGGAGGGGAAAAAAAAAACCAAAAAAAAAAACCAGCCTAGTTTATTTCAGGCACTCCACTTTTTACATTGTGCCCTACACTGTAACACCATAGAGGCATGCAGTTCAGCTGTGTAACTACACACCTTGCGTTACTACTTCAACTATTACTGTGTACCCCAAGAACCCAATCCTATAAAGATTTACATACCAGCTTAACTTGAAGTTAATGGGGCTAAAGACATCATTACCAAGTAAGCCCATGTGTATTTTTGGTCAGCAATTTGTAGATGGATAATTAGCCGATTTACAAGTCAGACATTTTAAAAAATGGATTATATTTTAAGGATGGGGTGGTGGGCAATCAATGGAGACAAAATTTACTGGTTGAGAAAAAGTCTGGGAATTAAGCCTGGCAATGATGTGATTCACTGCATGTCACAGCATGGAGGCATTAATCTGACCTTCTTAGGAAGATTTCCACAATTTGTCATTATATTTTTGTTTGATAAAAGCTGGCCTAATGTATCAGTATCACAGAAGACAAAGGAGGAAGCCTTTCTAAAATAAGTGTCACACACTGTTTTTCTTTCTGAAATGGGTGTTATGTACCATTGGCTTGATTTTCAGAATGCTGAACATTCACAGCTCCCATTGACTTCAGTGGGAACTATGGATGCCCAGTATCTTTTGAAAGTCAAACATTTATGTTAATGCTTTCACTTGATACATGTGGAGCATTTCTCTGTAGGGGCTCCCACCCATCCATTAGACTTGCCTTTGGTAGCAGAGTAAAGAACATGGATGTAATCCTCAATCCAGTATTTTGAAGTCTCTAGTCTTTTATTCTTCAAGCATAATTTCTTTTTGAGTATGAGCCCCTTGAAAAGCTACAGGTTTTTTTGGAACAATTGATAACTGATTAGGAGTTCTGAGGTGATGACATGCTCAGTCCCTAAAGACCTTCCCTCCTCTTCATGTTGAAAATAAAAAGCAGTATTATTTCAATATTACTCTTACAATCTGTTATGTCTCTTCCTACATCTTAAATAATTTTAACTAGTAGTCAGAATTTTTGGCAAAGTTACAAGTTTATTAAAGCATTTTCAATTAAGCCTTATTTTGGGGGGAGTCAAACTTTTCTAAAAGATGCTTTCATATGGAAACTACATCTACAGGTGCCTGTTTGTTGTAGGAGCAATTCTTTTTTCTGAAACTATTGTTTTCTTTGCAGACAAATCGAAAACAATTTTTAATGATGTTACAAATTACAAATACAAAAAGAGGGGGCAGGAAGTCACATGAGTTGGAATGTTGATGGGAGCTAAACCAGCTTGTAAAATGTGCCACACGACCTTTAATGACTACATGTGGTCAGGGGTTTAGTTTTGTTTCATCTAAAAGATGGCAACTCCAGCAGCTAATTCCCCATAACAGTAAACAGATGCACAGATGCCAACTCAGAGCCAAAATATGACTTCCTTATGTAGGTACTTGGGGTTGTAGAGGAGACAGAACCTCACCTCACTTATCTGCATACCTTCTGTAAAGACCACTCACAATTCCATTCCTTGTTCTCAAAACAGCGCAGGGACTGCTCCCCCTCCTTGTCTTCCATGTGAGGTACGACATCGCACAGGAGTGGGGAGAAGCAGCGTCACTGCCCCACTGGCTCTGCATTGGCCCATGAAGGGAATCAGACACACCAGGGAGAGCAAGTAGCACTAGCGTAATGGACTGTGTTGCCCATAAGTCCCTCCTTCTTCCCAGTGTACACACCAGTGAGCTCAGGGAGGGATCATATCTCCCTGGAGAAAATTTCCTTCAGGCCTTCCCCTTAGGGCAATGGATCCACATTGTCTGTCCACTTCAGTCAATGTCTAAGTAGAGAGAGCCACCCACCGACTCACCAAAGGACAAATCCAAAGCCTATTGAAGTCAATGGAAAAAAAGACATTCATTGATTTCAGTGGGCTCGGAATAAGGCTTTTACTCCTCTTGGACAGAACAACTACATGTGCTGACTGAGTTTAATTATACATAGTTTATGAGAGCTAATGAGATCATAGCCAAGGTGGATGGGTGAGTGTATATATACAAAAAAATCAAACCAATTTACACCCACCCTATTTAGCTGCTGATTTACACCTATTTAAAATATTCTCATCGTTCTGTAACTAATTTGGCAATATTGCCGTACTCTACACAGATTATTGACTACTGCACAGTTTTGCCTGTTATAAAGGTCTTGTAAGCTCAAGAAAAAAGGGTATTATTTGCATAAATTATGAACATTTACATGAGAGTAAATATTTATCTCCATAGATTATCCTATCCTAGATTTTCTCTATTTTTCATCAGAAATAAAGTACTTATAACCAGTTTTACTAACCCTCTAGTGCTACAAGTAATCTTACACAATGTTATTATTGGGTAACATTTTCTGATGGGAAGAATGACTGCTGGCATGAAGGAGGTTTTATTTTTTCCAACATAACTTTCTAGATTGTTCCAACGGTTTTACAGATTATTATTTCCCCAATTATTTTAAGCATTAGTAAAATACTAAACAATTCACATGCACACAAACACACTACTCACCCTCTCAAACTGAGGTCAGCTTGTTAAACAAGTTGCCAAGACTTCAAAGAAGAGAGATGGAGGTCCACATGCAAAAACTGTACATGCACATTTGTATACAAAAGTCAGCTGAGTATTATTTGTGCATGCACTTATTTGTGAGAGTGTGCTGTTATCCCATTTGTCTGTACATTTGTTTCCATGACAAACTGTAGATTCTTTCACATATATGTATTTTCCGCCTCCCCCATGTATTGCAAATGGACCTCATCACCGTTCCAAAACACTGTGGCTGTTGTTTTCTTCCAGTTTAACTACTGCATTTTTCTACTGACTCAGGTAATCAAAACTCTAGGCACTAAAGCAGAATACACTTTAAAAAATACAGGTTCCTACAGCCCCTACATTACCTCCCCAGCCCTGAACCACAAGCATCCGCTCATTTTTTCACCTTAACTTCTTCCCTGCTCAAAAGGCCCAACTTTGCAGTGATCTTTTCTCTAAGAGATGAGGGATGGACAGATTCTCTTCAGAACCTATCTGTACTGTTTCTTGAGTCAACCAGAAAGGTTGCCAAAAAACAGCAGGGGACTGTCTCTCCTCCTAGGAACTAAGCAGGCAGCCATCACAGCACCATCTGCTTTATTTACCCAAGTACAAGTGAATGTTGAGCTTCTAGTGCTACTAGACCCAGGGCACAAAACTAAGTCTCACTGTCCCAATAGACCTAATTTCAGTTTGGAAGAGGCGTGTCTTAAGCCAATATGAAGAATACATAGTATCTGCTTCAAAGCACTATTGCAATTTCTTCCACTCGATCAAAACTTTCGAGTAGTTTATTCCACTTATGTGACTGACAAGCAGTACCCCTAGCTCCCAGAAGGCGGGGCTCAGTGTTTACCTAAACAAGGACTGCCCTACCAAAGTCTGCATTCAAGATGCGGTTATGGCGTAATGGATTGTGAATGTACATATCCATGATCATAGAGCAGCCCTGCATATGTCCAATATGGAAATATCACATAAGAATGCTAGAGACATTGCTTGTGCCCTCATCGAATGAGCTCACACCCCCTAAACAGGCATAGCCAAAATGATCTCATATGCCATCTTGAAGCAGGATGCTATCCATTTGAGTATCATCTGTGAAGAGACCATTTGATCCTTCATGTAATTTGCATATGAAACAAGCAAACGAAGCAAAAGCATGAAATGGTTTAATCCTGTCCATATAAAAAGCTAGGCATCACCTGACATCTAAGCTATGGAGATACTGCTCCTCCTCCGGAGATGAACGGGGCTTAGAAAAAAACACAGGTAAATATACCACCTGATTCAAATGGGAGTGTGGTTGTGAAGTAACTGTCTTTGGAGGGGTGTGTATAAGCAGGCTCTATCATCAAAGCCTGCAACTCAGACACTCCTTGTGGACATCCCTGCTACCAGGAAAGCAGTTTTCGGACATAAGAGTAGAAAGGGACAAGATGCTAGGGGCTTGAATGGAGGACCCATCAGAGCTGCTAGGACCAGGTTTAGAACACAAAGGGGATCTGGCTCTCAGACCAGAAGATGCAGATGAAGAAGCCATTTTAAGAATCTTGTTACCATGGCATTAGAGAAAACTGATCATCCCTTAACAGGGGAGATGAAATGTCAGTACAACTGCCAGATGCACTTTCGATGAACTAAGTACAAGCCCCAATGACTGAAGATGTAGCAGGCCTCCACGGTGTCCTGGATAGAAGCTAACATTTGTTGGAATTTGTGGGCTATGACCACACACCAAAACCACTTCCATTTCACTGAAAAGGCCATTCTGGTAGAGGACTTTCTACTGTTGAGCAGGACTTGTTGGAGAGCCTCTGAACACCAATATTCCTACCACTCAATTCAGCCATGTAGCAGCCACAGAGTGAGATGCAGGGAGCTGAGTGAGGGATCAGAGGTGTGGCCATGATTCTGAGTGAGAAGATTGGGATTCTGAGGAAGTGGTATGGGACGCTGAATAGAGAGCATGAGAAGATTGGAGAACCAGCCTCATGTTGGCCACGCCAAGGCAACAAGAAAAAGCTTGGCCTGATTCACCTTGCACTTGAGGATGACCTGAGGGACTATTAGGGGAAAGGCATACTGAAGAACTGACTGCCAGTTAAGGTGGAAAGCATCAGACACGGAGCCTGGAATGAGGCCTCCTGAACAGACATTTCCTGCTGTCCCTTGTAGCAAACAGGTCAATTGCCAGGATCCCCCAAGATGCCCTGGAAGACACTTGTCTTCAGGGACCACTCATGATTTAGGGAATATAGCTGCTGAGATGGTCCACGAGATGATTCTGAACCCCAGACAAGTGAACAGCTACCAGAGTAATGTTCTTCAGGCTGTGGCAGTTCTGGATCAAGATCACCCTAGGCAGAGCAACCTTGTTCATTCACATAATATGCAACAGTGGTATTGTCAGCAAGTATGAGAATGGCTAAGTCTCTGATACAGTGCCAAAAAGCATGACATGCACTGTAGATGGCTTGAAGCTCCGGCAAGTTGATATGAAGTAAGACTTCCTGCATTGACCACAGTCCATGTACTTTCAACAATCCCAGATGCACCCTCTAACCCAACAGGGAGGCATTGGTAACAAATGACTTGGTTGGTAAGGGCCAAAAACAAAGAGAATGCCTTGGCAAACATTCTGTGGGCACATCTGTAAGGTGTCCAGGACTATTGGAAAACGATGAACTAGTCTGTCTAGAGGAAAAAGAGCAAGACAGTCTGTCATAGGCCACATTTGAAGGGGGCAAAGACATATCTTTGCAAACTGGACCACTTGCATGCAAGCACACATGGCCCAAGATCCTCAGACACATTCAAACTATCATGGAAGGCTGAGACTGCAAACTTAGGCAAATACAGTAAGCTGTCTGAAAACAGTCTATGAGCAGAAACACTCTTGATAGCATGGAATCTAACATGGCCGCAGTGAACTCAATTTTTTTTGAGTGGAAGCCAAGGTTAACTTTCTGGTGTGTAGGATGAGATCCAGACAGTCGAACAAGCATAGGATAGTGTCAAAGTGAGTAAGAATTTCCTCTCTAGATCTCCCCTTAGTAACCAACCAGTTATCCAAATATGCGACTTTGTGAATTCGTTTCTTCCTGAGATACACCATAGCACCGACCATGTATCTGGTAAAAACCTGGGGGCAGAAGTGAGGATGAATGGAAGCCCCGTGTACTCAAAGTGGTGTTCCACTACAACAAACCAAAGGAACTTTCTGTGGTTTGGCAAAGTCATCACATGAAAGCAGACATCCTGAAGGTCCAGAGCAGCAAACCTGTCATTCAGGGAAAATGCAGGGAGGAGTCAATAGAGTGACCATTCGGAACCTTATGTACCAGATATATTTGTTGAGGCCAAAAAAGGTAGAGGATGGGTCCTACCTATCCCTTGGATTTGAGTACCAGAAAGTACTGGGAGTAGAAGCTATGACAACAGTGTTTTGGTGGAACTTCCTCCGCTGCTCCAAAGCCAGCAGAAAAGACCTGCTCGAGGAGAAGTATCTCATGAGAGGGGGTCCCTGAAGAGGGATGGGGAGGGGGGCAGAGAGGTGGTGTGGAGAAGAACTGGATGGCATAACCTGATCTGATAGTGCTTAGAACCTAGCTGTCAATGGTGATAAAGCCCCAAGCACTGTGGAAGTGGGTTAGCCTGTCCCTGAAGTGGGGAGATGAGGTGGGACGAAGAATGACTGGAACAGTGCTGTGTACCAAAGAGTCAAAATGAGTGCTTGGAGGGCGCAGGGGGAAGCTGTACAGACTGGCCGAACCCTGAGCCCAACTGTTTTCTCCTGTGGGATCTAGCCCTATTTCTGCGGATTCCTGCTGCTTTGGAGGAGAGAAAGGCTTTCCAAACATGCTCTGCAGCAATACTACTGCTGCTGAATGCTGTAATGGTGCCTGCACACTGCCAATGTTTACACTCTCAAGGACCACAGGGTAGCCCTGGAGTCCTTGAAGGAGTGCAGTGTTTCATTAGTTTTGTCCAAGAACAGCATCTGGCCAAAGGGCAAATCTTCAATGTGTTGCTGTACATCGGTGTAATACCTGAATTCTGCAGCCAAGATGACTTCCTCATGGTGACCACGGAGGTCATTACCCTGGTTGAGGTGTCCATGACGTCTAATATAGACTGTAAGGATGTCTTAGCCACCATGCAGTCAGTGACAAATCCCCAAAATTCCTCTTTTAAGGCTTTGGACAGTTGGTCTGAAAATTTGGACATAGCTGTCCAGTTAACAAAATTGTGCTTAGTTAGCAAGGTTACTGGTTAGCAATTTGCATCTGTAAGAAAGAGGAGGTGTAAATCTTCCTACCCAGGAGGTCCAATTGTTTTGAAACCCTATCACTGGGGGTGGACTTAAACCTGCCTTGCTGGGCTCTGTTCACCACAATTACAACTAGAGAATTTGGTGCCAGATGCGAGTAAAATCTCTCAAAATCCCTGAACAGGAATGAAATAGTGTTCTTCCATACACTTAGCCATAGGCAGTACTGCAGCAGATGT
Organism: Mesoclemmys tuberculata; assembly: GCA_007922155.1. Lineage (NCBI taxonomy): Eukaryota > Metazoa > Chordata > Testudines > Chelidae > Mesoclemmys > Mesoclemmys tuberculata. The sequence goes on from ML675620.1 coordinate 19,338,575, forward strand.
GCACCAGAGGATCTTAACCAATTCAAGCAGCCCATCATTGATTAGGAGGGAGACTCCTCCAGGGGCAGATGGCTGTAGTATATCCACCAATTTCTGAATCTTCTCGTGCAAGAGCTTCAACTGGATACCGAGAGAAACAGCTACATGACAAAGGATCTTGGTATGCCTTAAAATCCTCTGGTACTGAAGGAAAGGATAAGCCAGGCAGCAAAGCATCATCTGGAGATGAAGACAAGGCCCTTAACCGAGGCAAAGCTGGATCCTGTACCAAGGCTGACAGACCCAGATGGGACAGCTCTGGAAGAAGGACCACTGGTGTCTGTGCCTGGGATGGACTGACAGTCACCATTACAGACCTGGCTGGCTATCTCGCCCCTCCAGGAGACAGAGCAGGACCTCCATGACTGAGCATCCCATGGAGGCTCAGGGACCTCTGTCCCAATCACAAGATGCACTCTAATCCTGGTAACAACAATGGGCCATCAAAGCCCCCTGATGCTGGTAAAGTGGTGGAGAGCAGGAGGAGGACCACCCTGACTAAGAGGAACCTTCAGATCCTGGTGATAAGGGCAGAGCGAGACCAGAGGGAATGAGCAGCTAGTTTGACCTGTCAGTTGCCCAGAACAAGGCAGGAAGTGGTGGTGCTGATAGATGCAGTATCAAGCATGCCAATGTCGGAAGCGGTGTCAGTCCCAAATGGAACAGTGGTACCGGAGCATCTGAAAGTACTGACATCAAATGCGATGAAAGCCACCACAAAAGCATTTGTGATGCCAACTGCAGTGAAGGTTACTGGTACCAAGGTCCTCTTGTACCAATCCCAGTCATTGGGGTCTGGTGCCACAGACCCGAGGGTTCAGTGGCTCGTTCTATTGATGTAGACCTGGCAAAGTCCTAGACCGAAGGAAAGATTGGGACCAAAAGGCAGAGGTGGTCTGTAGGTACTGGTACGCTGCTGATGTGGAAACCACTGGTACCAGCATCTCCCTCATCGGAGGCCCCTGCTCCAAAATGTGAAGCAACAGCACTCTCTGAGCCAGAGGGTGATCTCTGACCTGAGGAGGGCCTCAATACTGAAGCAGGCCACATGGCCTGTTCTAACAGGTGCTGCTTCAAGTGAAGGTCCTGAGCCACCTGAGTCCATTTCTTAAATGACCAACAGATCACACAACGCTCTCTGATGGGGGGCTTGCTGAGACAGAGCAAGCAACAAGTGTTTGCCTCACCCAACCCCACAAATGACAATGTTTCAACCCCAGTGAGGGCATCACCCAAGGAAAACAAACTACTACAACTAACACTAAGAATACTATTAAGTATATAAAGCAAGAGAAAAAATTAAATTAATTGAAAGGTTGTCAGGTTGAGACCACACAGATTCCAACTTCAGCTATGGGTGATAAGAAAGAACTGAGAGAGGGTCGAGGCAGCACTGCCTCATGTAGCCAGGCGAGGGGCCAGAACCACAAGTCCCGCCCCTCTATGAGTACTGCTAGCCAAATTTCTCCAGCTTCACTGTGCTGAGTGCACACATACTTAAGTGGAATAATAGCAGCAACTATGTGAAGAACATGGATTTCTCAGCACGCATTCCATGGCTGGCAGTAGGACACGAAGACTGCTAGCATTCAAGGGTTGATAGCCAAACAATTTCTAAAACTCTCAGTGAAACTAAAAATGGCAGCTGCAGTCTCTCTGCACATTTCCTTCTGAAATGCAAGAAGCTTGCAAGTTACAGGAAAGTACCTAATGAAAAGACATTTTAATATCAGGTGTCAACTGATCACCACTAAGGAAACTACACTAAGAAAACAAAAAGTGGTCCAAGTTCGTCTCCAGTGTAACTTCACTGAAGTCAATGAAGTAATATCAGGAAAGAATTTCATGCTCCGTATATAAAGCGATGGCCATAGGGCACCCCGGCCCTGTGGCGCTCCCAGTGAGCGGTATGGGTTTGCAGCAGCCCTTCCTCCTTTTTCCCCTTCTAAAGGGTCCTGAAGTCACCACCACACAGGCTTTTTTTTTGTCCAATGAAGCCCTTTCTTCTAGGCTCTAATTTATTGGTATAAAAAACAAAATAATGCTCAGTCCTCAGGATTTTCTTCCCCTCTATGTATGCTAGCCATTTAATATTATTGTACTTCTCTCTCCAAGAGCAGTCTTAAACATGTTCCACTAAGAGATTTAATGAACACTGGACTGGATGGTACCACCACATCTAAATAGGATATTTACAATGTCTCATTTGTATCAGTTATTTTGGTAATGGAAAGGCTCATCCTTTCAGTCCCTTTGTAGCACTATCAAATATATTGATGTAAAGCTGATAAAGTATAAAATGAAGATGGGAATACATCCAGCACTTGCATGAAGATGGCCTTTATGAGCTAATATACCATTTTTATCTATAGTGATCCTAAATGTTTATCAGAACTTATCCTTAGGACAGCCTGGTGGTTTATGACACTATAGTACATGAAGGCAAGTGTGTGTGAGAACTCTGCAAGTTGGAATCCTTAAATGGCAGATGTGTCTTGGAATTCAGATGTTAGAAGAGGGAACACTACAGTGAACCTCAGAGTTATGAACTAACCTGTCAACCACACATCTCATTTGGAACTGGAAGCATGCAATCAAGCAGCAGCAGAGACCAAGAAAAAAAAAGCGCAAATATAGTACAGTACTGTGTTAAATGGAAACTAACAAAAAATAAAGGGAAAGCAGCATTTTTTTCCCAGCATATAACGTTTCAGAGTTGTACTAAGTCAATGTTCAGTTATAAACTTTTTAAGCACCATAACGTTTTGTTCAGAGTAAAAACATTTCAGAATTATGAACAACCTCTATTCCCCCCAAGTGTTCCTAAGTCTGAGGTTCTAATACAATGTATACATTAGCATACACTGACCGTTTCCCTTGAGATAAGCCTAAATGTATAACAACGAGGAAAAATAGTATGAGTTTCAGAAATTAAATATGGTAGCCTTCAAAGACTGTTTATAAAAAACCCATTCTGCAGACCTTTTTTTGTAATTTCAGAATTACAGATACCTTGGAAATGGAGGTTGTTTGTAACTCTGAACAAAATGTTTAGTTGTTCTTTCAAAAGTTTACAACTGGACATTAACTTAATACAGCTTGAAACACTACTATGCAGAAGAAAAACGCTGCATTCCCTTTATTTTTTTTTTTAGTAGTTTATGTACAGTCCTGTACTGTACTTGTTTTTTTTTCCCCCCTCTCTGTGGCTGCCTGATTACATAATTCTGGTTCCAAATGAGGCATGTGGTTGACCAGTCTGTTCGTAACTCTGGTGTCCATAACTCTGAGGTTCTCCTGTATATACACATGACTAAAGAAGGCAAGGGAGACTTCGGGTTTAGACATACATTTTGATCCTGAGAATTCCTGTTCAGCAAATCTACCTTCTTATTCTTCTCCCCACAAAGCGACGCGCTACTGGGTGGATTGGATTTTGGATGCAGCACAGCCAGTTTTCTTGCCTCCACAGGCACATGCTCCTTGGTTGCTGATGTAGTACACCTGTGGTGTTGTCACGAGCGTATGCATAACAATGCGATAGTGCTGGACAACAGGCCATGAGAGTATACTGCCCTGTCTTGAGCTTTTCTTGTGGGGAAAGCATTTCCTCTTCTTCTCCCCTTTACCCTGATGGGCATCTGGCATAGACTTGTGGTGCTGAGATAGGTATCAGCACTGGAGAATAGGTCCAGAGTTTGTGCTGAAGGTAAATGGGGCTAAATGAAGAGTAGATTCCAAACTGAGCGCTTCCTGCATCATCATCAAGGCTATTGAGGACTTAGTAAGCACTACCAGTTTGGCCTTTAGTGCCACTTTTTATTTAGCTAGTGCTAAGAGTATTGGGTAAGGGTTTTTTGTCAGAATAAGGACAAGGAAATCCCAATCTTGAGCCCACAGAAGAAGGCAATGCTGAGACTGACGCAGTATTGTATGTCTTGAGATCCATGTAAGGGGACCTGAGAAGTGAGGCTTGTCTCAGTACCCCTGATGGGCCCCCTGGAGGATTACGCTTTAGGCAATGAGAAGCCATATGAATCTGGATCCTCAAGTGTCTCTCCCTTCTAGTGCAGGTTGTGAAGCCATAGCAAATCTCACACCAGCATACTGAGTGAGTCTCCATTAGACACAAAATGCACTGAATGTGGAGATCAGCATCTGGTATGATTGAGTGGCAGGAGGGGGCAACTCTGGAAGTCCTTAGAGGGCTAAGGACCTAGCATGGTCTCAATGACAGCCAACAGCCTCCTTCGATAAGAGGAGGCAATGTATGCAGAACTAACCAGTGCTACTCTATACTAATCTACTATAAGAAAATAAGCAGCTAGACTAGGGGACAATCCACAACAGCAAGTTCCATTTGCAGCGAAGGAAGTGAGGTGGACTGGGGGGAGCACTCCCTTATCTAGCGTAGGATGATCTCTTGTGCACTACCCCCAATGCACACAGCCTTTCAAGGCAATTCCATAGCTCGATGCCAAGAGCATCATGTTCTACAAATGGGAATACAAAGAGACTCTTGTAGAAGTGGTAATGTTAATAGTAGTGGAAATGCTGTAGTATATTTAACAATTAAGAGACTTGTGAGCAGCAGTTTATGTACCAGACACTAAACTAAATTAACTGATGTCAGATCAGCATGAATGATAGACTTTATATTTCTTATGAACTGAAGAACTACTTACAAATTTTCCTCAAAGACTTTCACCTTCTCACAGCCCTCAGGAGGTTCACGCTTGAACATGTAGCTGTTGTTGGGTTTTGGTGAGGTAGCATATTTGGGCAGGGGAGAATTGTTTCCATTCTCTGTGGAAAAATAAATCAAGTTACTCAAATATGCCAAAATATATAAATGAACCCACTTATTTTACAAGAAATAGAAACAAATCAAAATTGACTTCATTACCAACATTACTAAGTTAAATGAAGAATTTTCCCATTCCCCCCTTACTCATTTTCTATGGAACAATTTTCTCTTCCACCTGTAGATGGACTCCTTCATATTTCACAACTCTGACCGTTCTCCCTCCCACAACTCCTCTATATTCTTTTGAGACCCCTACACATGCTCCACAGCCCCAACCCCAATTTTACAATCCCACATCGGATTCTTAATCACAACCTGTCCAGCCAAGATGACTGAATGTGTCTCATTTGAGGTCTGTCAGCAATGCACCTTAAATCAGGACAGATAGTTGCTAAAGTGTGTTAGAAATTTTTAAAATCACATTTTTCTTTTTTAAACACTATTTATACAACTTTTTCAATCTTTTCTCTTCAACAAAACACATTCTAGACTGTTGCCTTAAATTAAGGTCCACATCCAGCCGCTGAAGTTAAGTAAGTTTGTAGGGTAGACCTGGTCATAGAACAAGTACTATACATCCAAAACAAGACCAAAATATTTATACGACTTTTGCATTGCCATATGCTAACTGCAATATTCCCAACATACAGATTTTTATGGCGCATATAAAAAAAGAAAAGATTAAAGAAAAAAAGATTTAGGAAATCAAAGGCAAGAGGGACAATGATGGGGGAAGAGGAGAGAGGACAGGGAGGGAGCATGTGGATTCATGCCTTTCATCCAATCCTCCTTTATTTGAGCAGTTCTAGGAAACTATCCCCAAATGACTCAGATTTTTCAGGGCTGTGCTGTCTTTAATCACATTTTTCATCCACAGACCTCAAAATGTTTTTCAAAGCTAACTGTTAGCAGTCCCATTTTTACAAAATTAGAAAACAGGCTAAGTGACTTGTCCAACATCACAGAATGAGTCAATGGTAGAGCCAGTAAGAGAACTCCGGTCTTCTGATTATTCCAGCAACACATCTACTGCGCTACACTGCCTCACCTACTTCCTATTGCTGAGTATGCAAGATAATGTATAATAACTCAGTTTTGGAAGAGTGGCTGTTTTCACAGGCCTTCACTTTCTAAGAGTGACTTGATTTGGGATGCCTCAATTTATGGGTGCCCAACATGAGCTACTTTAAAGGAAACTGCTTTTCAGAAAGTGCTAAGCACCCACCCACCCTTTGAGGGGAAAAAGGAGATCATTTATAGGCATTTCAAGTTGGAAAACCTAAAATTTGTGTACCCTAAAATCACTAGTCACTTTTTAAAGTTTAGGTCAATAATATCTGTTAAAATGGCTTACCAGAGCAACTATTACCAACTAATTTTAGTTAGTGTAATGATTATATAGCACTTAGTTACCAGAACCCCTTGCCAGGGATTTTACAAATAAAAAGTGAAGAAAAATTTTCTCAGAGTAATTTTCCTCCCTTTTTAAAGGTTTACCTTTTATTTTATTATAAGCAGAACTCAATTCTACTAAATAAGATCTGCCATTCATAAGCCTACTAGTAGCAAACCTTTAGCTAACAATAAGATTCTTTAATAAACACAATATTACAAATCCAATAACCTTTGAAAAATTATGAAAATATTCTAGGTAGCATGCTTCATAATTTTTTATTACCAGCAACATTTATATAAAAACAAGACCTTTGCTTATTAAGAGTTCAAGTATGCTGTTTTATTCATCTTGCAAAATCAATAGGAGTTCGCATGTGTTGGTTGATGTAGCAGGCCTGTCTAAAATTACTGTCATGCAAATGGAGTCTTCAAGTGAAGACTAAGCAGCAGCAAAAGAACTCCTTCTAAACAAAAATCCCCTTATTATTACTAAATGTTCCTAGTAATCAAAGAGAAATTAAAAATAGAAAAATAGGATGCACAGTATGTTAGGGGGCGCATGTAACAGGAAAGTGTGCTTTTCTATTAGGCATTAGCTACTTTCCAATTGGAGGTTCAACATACAGAATATTCAGTCATGTGCAATTCTCCCATTAAAGGTCCTATTTCATATGAAAGCATATGATTAAAAGGCTAATAGCATGTTTTTCTGGAATTTATTTTATTTTAAGTTACAACTAGAACAGAGACAAACTCCCATATTAAGATGACATTTTCCTTATATGTAAATGAACCCTATGCTTTTACTCTCAGTCTATAAAACACAAGCAAAAAGGAATACGCTATAAATACTCTTACCAGTGAATTACTTTAGGTAAGGTTTTTGTACAAGTTTATTTTCAGGCTCAGATAAAGACATTATCAAAATGTAAGTCAGCTAAAACTATTACGGAATTTGTGAAAATATTTGTCATGATGTTGCTATTTGGAGAAAAAAGTAACCCTATATAAAAAGTTATCTAATTTCCAAAAAGTCAGTAAACTGACAGATGCCATAGCAAGTTCCATTTATACTACTTTTGTCTTGATGTTTATCAGTTACTGGTTTATTAAAAACTTTTAGAGGAGTTTGGGTAGTGTTTTTCACTGGTGTGCACAGGCAGTCTTTCCTTCACCATCCCAGATCTCAGGCAGTTTTTCAAAAATTTTTTGTATACTACCTGAGAACAGCCATACTAGGTCAGACCAATGATCCATCTAGCTCAGCATCCTGTCTGAGACAGTGGCTAGTACCAGAACTTCAGGGAGAGCATACAGAACAGGGCAATTTTGGAGATTTCCACCTGAATTCCCCTCCTGGTTCCCGGAAGTCAGAAGTTTAGGGTCACCCCAAGCATGGGGTTACACCCCTGACCATCCTGGTTAACAGCCATTGATAAACCTCTCTTCCATAAATTTATCTAGCTTTTTTTTTTTTAAACCCAGTTTTATTTTGGCCATCACAACGTCCCATAAGAATGAGTTTTACAAGTCAGTTATGTATTGCGTGTACTAACTTTGGGTTCCGATAATAGGAAACCTATAACTAAATAACTATATGAGTCTGATCCAACATACATTGAAGTCAATAAAAAGACTCCTGCTGACTTCAATTTGTTTGATCAGCCCTATGCTCCAAATAGCATGTTACATATGTCCAAAAATATATTTGTAAGAAAGTGTATGGGTCTCTCTTAAAAAAGAAAAAAAAAAAGACAACATGCACATGCATGCATCAAAAAGCCTTCAGCAAGTTACCCTTATTGTTTTTTTTTTGTAGCAACTATGGCAACATGCACCTCATGGTCTGCAGAGTTGGAGCTCACAGTCTCAGAGAGGAAGAAGGGAAATATAATATGCACTGTTCTTGCCTTCTCTAAAAAGCAAGCAGCAGTTTATGATCAGAATTTCTCCCCCCTCAATTACAAAACACCGAGAGGTGTATAAGCGTGTACACACGCGCACACACAGTATCTTCATGCATGGAGGAACTGGGAAAATAGGATTACCGAGAAGAACAAGAAAAACTAACTTTCTATCCAGTCACTGTACTGGGAAGGTAAAAATGCCCTCTCCCAGTATCACCTTAGGGCAGAAAATGAGGAAAAGCCATTATTTGAATATGGGTGGCTACCTCTATTAAAAAAAAAGTGAAATAAATACTAAAACCAAGTGCCTAATAGTGCAACTGCAGAATAGTAGAGCCTTTTTATGTAGTACCTTTATCTCTGGAGTCAGCAAGATCATCAGCAGAGCAAGGGCTCTCCTCACTGCCCTCATTTGAGAAGGTAAGAAATGACGTGGGAGACACAGACTGGGAACGGCTGCTGTTGTTACTGCCTCTGTCTGCTCCACCAGGTGTTTGGGTATCCATGTTACGAGTGCTGCTACTGCGCTGCGCCAGCGGAGGGGGAGCCCGGTGCCCATCCGGAATATCTTGTGGCTGTTAAAAAAAAAAAAAAAAAAAAAAAAAAAAATCGTACTTCAGATGTGTGAAGCTACCCATCTCATCAGGAAAGAAATTACTTTACAGGATAAGCAGTTTCTTATACCTAAGTCTACCACCTGACAGAAACCTATTCTGAGGATAAGTTATTCCACTACACAGACTCCAATAGACAATTATGATAGGTCAGACTTCAGTTGAGTAGGGAATTCCTTGAAGACCAATACACTTAAAGGAAGCCATGAGGACAGTGTTTTCCAAAAGGCAGCTAAACAATCATATGAAAACACAGCTAGGCAATCACTGAAGATTAACAATCTACAGTACTATAGAAACACCAGTAGTAGTAGTGGTGGTGGTGGTGGAAGAGGTGGGGGGGGAGAGGGGGAATACTTACTTCTGAAAGTCACTTATAAAAAAGGACAACCATGAATTCTGATGCAATTAGGCAAGAATTTTCCTGAGAGTTTTGGGGGAGAGGAAAAGAGTAAAATCTATAAAAATGACTAATGTAACTCTCTTCAAAATGAACGTAAGAGAATTTTTCCTTTTTCTGTTACTATTTATAGCATAAACACATCAAGGTAAACTTCCTCAATATGAAGCGAACAGCAAAATTTTTAAAGTAAGCTATTTTCTTCTCCTGCGGTGGTGGAAAACAGTTAATCATTAGGAAATCTTTTATTCTATTTTAGTGAGAGACAAGAGAATCAAGTACAAATTTACATTACCAAGTTTACACAGTAAGTTATCTAAAAGAAGCTTATTTTGAAAATAATTTTTTGGGGTAGTAGATACTCACAATCAGCTGTTCTTCCTTGCCCCCCGTCTCCTTAATTATTATCTCAATCTCCTGATTCAGCCCCTCTATGCTGTTCCGGAAACGTGATCCTGTTGATTTGGTTATGGGTATAACAGGAACAATTACACTTTTGGGGATAGGAGCCTGGAAAACCAAAGGGGAGATGAGTAAATAAATTTAGATCCGTACTTATTTTAAAAAGCTTAAAAAATTGAAGAATACAGTTTTCTACTGTACGAATTTTTAACAAAAAGAACAAACTTTAAAAAAATATTTGTTTTAAAGTGGAGGCCTTTAGATGAAAACATATTTCTGAGATGATTTCACAAGTTTATATGCAACAGGAGAAAAACTATTAACTAGACAACTTCTAAACAGCTTCCTAATCTCAGAAATCCTTCCCTGACCACTACCTAGTCTGCCTCCAGCTCCCATATTGCTCTGCAACATAGGAAAGCTAACAATGCTTACTGTTATTAAAAAAACCTTTTGCATAAAAAAACCCCAAAAGAACAACTGCAACCCATATTGAGAAGCTTTTCCATTTGGAGAAGTAAATTTACCTCAGATATACCTTCCTGTTCGCTACCTGGGATTTCCTGGACTTGTGAATGCTCGCCTTTGGAAACGTAACAATATATTTTTTTTAATGTAATTTAAAATACATGATACAACTCAACTCCACTTCTATCTGCATTTCACTTACTGTGTATTCATAGTCTTACTAAAATTAAATTACAATAGAACCTCAGAGTTACAAACACCAGAGTTATGAACTGATCAGTCAACCACACACATCATTTGGAACCAGAAGTACGCAATTAGGCAGTAGAAAACACACACCTCTCCCTCTCCCTCTCTCCAGTGTTAAATGAAAACTATTAAGACAATAAAGGGAAAGAGAAGGTTACTCACCTTGTGCAGTAGCTGAAGTTCTTCAAGATGTGTCCCCCTGTGTGTGCGCCACTCTAGGAGTTGGCGCATCCTCACATTCTCGATCGGAGACTTTTGACAGTAGTGCTTGTCTCGGTTGTGCATGGGCCATCCCCATCTCATGGCATCGTTAGCGCCTTTTTCGGTGTGCATGACTTGACCCTTCTGTTCCTTCTCTCCTGTGGACCCATGAATTTAGATTCTGAAGTAGAGGGGAGGAGGGTGGGTAGTGGAGCACCCACAGGGACACACATCTCAAAGAACCTCAGTTACTGCACAAGGTGGGTAACCTTCTCTTCTTCGAGTAGTGTCCCTGTGAGGGCTCCACTCCAGGTGACCTCGAGCAGTACCCTTAATCAGAGTACGTTGTATGGAGGAGAAAACTTATAGTCCTATTGACGTGTCAGATCCAGATGCTTGGTCAATGGTATAGCGTTTCATGAAAATATGCGTGGAGGCCCAGGTAGCTACTCTATATATTTCTAAGATTACTATATTATTTAAGAAAGCTGTGGATGTAGAGACTAATCTGGTAGAATGTGTTTTGATGCCCTGTGGTGGTGATGCACCTCTTTGGGTGTAGCATGTACGGGTTCAACCAGAAAACCACTTTGAGAGCCTTTGTGTGGATATGGCTTTATCTTTGGCTCATTCTGCAATCAATACAAAAAATTTGGGGGATTTTCTAAATGGCTTTGTTTTTTCCAGGTAGAACGCAATTGCTCGTCTTATGTCCAATACATGCAAGGTCGCATCCTGTGTGTTGCTGTGTGTTTTTCAGCAGAACACATCTAAGTGAATCTGTTGGTTTCAATGAAATGCTGATGTGACTCTGGGGAGAAATTCTGGGTGGGACTTGAGTGTAACCTTGTCCTTACAGAAGATTGTGTATGGTGGGTGGGCCATGAGTGCTCCGAGTTGGCCTACATGGTGAGCCAATGTGATGGCCACAAGAAATGATACCTTCATTGATATATGCATTAGTGAGTATTTTGCTATGGGCTCAGATAGTTGTTTAATAATGGTCCTTAGGACTAGGTTAAGGTCCCATGAAGCTTATATCTCTGGGCATATGTTCTGAATACCGCTACTGAAATATTTCACCATTGGATGTGCAAAAAGTGTCTTAGCGTCTATTTGACTGTGGAAGGTGGTGATGGCTACTAGATGGACTTTGAGTGAGCTAATCGATAATCCTGATACTTTTCGGGTTACAAAGTAATCCAGTAAGATTGGAATCAGTGCCATTGTGGCAGAGGCATGTCTCTGTTTGCACCATGAGGTAAACCTGTGCCATTTCTGAAGGTAAGTTTTCCTCATAGCAGATTTTCTACTGGATTAATAATATGTCTCACTTGTTCTGAACACTCCAGCTCTCCTTCCTGGAACAAGTTAGGAGCCAGGCTGTTAGGTGAAGTTTGCTCAGATCCAGAGGGAGAATCCATCTGTTGTGCTGAAACAGAAGATTCTCACACAATCATAGCGCAATCGGTGGGCACACTTACATTTGCATAAGTAAGCATACCTATACTGTCAAATTACTTAAGACCATACAGGTATTGACAACATCTCAGCTGAACTGATGAAATTCAGAGGAGAAACAGTAATAGAGGTACTCACCAAGATCTGGCAGACCTATAAGTGGCCCTCCATGTGGACAAAGTCATTAATCATTACTCTGTCAAAGAAAGGCAATCTGCAACTGTGTCAAAATTATCGGACTATAAGTTTAATTAGCCAACCCAGCAAAGTCATGCTGAAAGTTATATTGAACAGACTGAAGCCACAAGCAGAGAATATCATCACTGAAGAACAGGCTGGCCTTTGTGCTGGAGAAAGTACCATAGAACAGATTTTTCATTTTTATCGTTAAACATCTGTATGCCTAGGCCAACAGTGCAGTTCTTGTCAATGACACAATAGAAGAGTGGTTTTACACCACTGTTAGAGTCCAGCAAGGCTGCCTTCTTTCGCCCATGCTGTTTAACATTTACTTGGAAGCATAATGACTGATGACCTAGAAGATCATATGAACAGTCAGTATTGGGGGGCAAACAATCTTAAATCTTTGATTTGCTGATGACATTGACAGCCTGGCAGTTAGCAAAGAGGAATTTGCTAACCTTGTGAAATGATTGGATGAAAACTCTGCAAAGTACAGCATGGAAATTAATGCAGAGAAAACCAAGCTGGTGACAAACAAATGTGATGGGATCAACTCACACATCACTGTCAGTGGATAAGAGCCAGAGACAGTAAAAAAGTTCTAGTATCTGGGGGCAATCACTACCAACAAGGGATTAAAAGCAGAAATTCTCACAAGAACTGCACAAACAACAGCAGTACTGGAAAAGTTAAAGCAAATTTGGAAGAATAAGAACATCTCCCTAAAGTCCAAATTGAAACTGCTACACGCACTGGTCATCTCCACTTTTTTGTATGCGTGCGAGACATGGACCTTTATGGCAGAACTCGAATAGAAAATACAGACAGTACAGATGAGATACTTCCATATTATCTTGGGCATCTCCTACCCTGACCATGTCATTAATGAAGAGGTTCAGAACATCATCATCCAATGTGCTGGGTCATATGAAGATCTCCTGATAACTATCAAGAAGTGCAAGCAGAAGTGGTACAGCCATGTAACAAGATCATCCTCCAAGGGACAGTACAAGGGAAGAGAAGAAGAGGCAGGCAGAGGAAGAGATGGACTGACAACATAAAAGAGTGGACAGAAACGGACTTTGCGGAGACTCAGGCAGTGACACACAATTGTCAGGGATGGAGACAATTGGTTGACCATTTATCAATGATGGTGCCCCAACAACCATTGCAGTTACGGGAGCAACAACAATAAGTATACCATATTTGTCTGAGCCATGATGGTGCTATCATTATGACCCTTGCTCAGTCGGTGTATATTTTGTGGATGGTTCTGTGTATCATCGGGATGGGCAGAAATACATAAAGAGATCTACATTCCAGTTAACGAGGAATGCATCCCTTATTGATCCCATTCCCAGCCCTGCTCATAAACAGAAGTGAGGGCATTTGCAATTCTGTGCTGTAGCAACAAAGTCGATAGCAGGGTGACCCCATTGTAGGAAAATATTCTGCAGGATCCTGTTGTTCAACTCCTGTTCATGATTGCCAAGGATACTGCAGTGACGTTCTGACTCCCAGGTAAGTATGCAGCTGCTATTTTGATGTTGTAACAGATGTACCAGTTCCAGTTTTATTGCTTCTGTGCACAGGGAGTTGGATATTGCTCCTCCTTGTTGATTGATATAAAACATGCACGTGAAGTTGTCTGTCATTATCATTTTGCCTGCTGTAAGTGCTAGAAAGTGGATACATGCATTATGGACTGTGCATAGCTCTAACAGGTGTGAATGTTTAATTTTCTACCACCTTCCTTGTAGCGTGTTTCAGTAGGTGTGCTCCCCAAACTATCAGGGATGCATCTGTATAATCACGATTGAAGGTGTTTCCCATAGAATGGCATCCCTGTGATCATGTTGTTGGGTCAAGTTCACCACATTAGTTATTGACTGACATCACCAATGTTTTGTTCAGGGAGTTCTTGTGTGGTCTGTAAACTGTTTACAGCAATAGCTGTACAGCATGCATGTGTAATCGTGCATGCTGCATTACGAAGGTGGTGGCGACCACCATATGTCCAGCATTTGTAGGCATGTGCGCGCATTCAAGGTCGGGCTTTTGCTTATTGTGGATTCCAGATTTACTATGGTAGCAAACCTGGTATTTGGTAGCGACACCCTGGCTGTTAGTGAAACCAGGTGAACACCTATGCATTTTAGTTGCTGTACTGGCTTGAAAGTGGACTTCTTGTTGTTTATCATTAGCTGTTAAAAGAGTTAAAAAAGTGACCCTGTTGTCAAATGGCTTGAATGGTTGCAGATGACTGTGGCTATGTCTTCACTGACAGCAGAAAATTCATTGCTGTCAGATCGACTTCTCTGGATCGACTGAGCGGTCAGTGAAGACCTGCTCAGTCAATCCAGGAACTGATGTATTAAGACCAGCTTCTCAAGTGGCATAGCGCTGTGTCAACAGGAACACGGTTCCCGTTGGTGCAGTGCAGATGGTGCACAGAACAGAAGCAGAGAAGTCAACGGGAGTTATGCAAATTTTTTGTGTAGGTTGCGTAACTCCGGTCAACTGCTGCCAAATCTCCGAGGTAAGCATAGACAGGGCCTGTGCACCTTGCTACTGTTCTGATGGCGGTGTCAGCAATATCAAAAGAGGCTTGCAACGCAGTTCTCAGGACATTTATAAGAGATTGGAATTGCTCTTTTTTTGTCGTCAGGAAGGTCATTAATAATTCAGAGATCTTTGCGTAATTGTTGTGGTTGTAGTTGGATAAGAGTGCTATATAATTAGTAACTTATAGCTATAAAGTTGCTGATGTATAGACTCTGCACCGGGACATTGCAAGTCCTTCGTTGTCAAGACATTGACTGTACCAGAGGAACCTACAACCTCATCTATACCAGGTCTTGTACCCACTGGGGCTCGTGACCTACTTCTCTTGGCCAGCTCAGTCCCAGGCAGGATTGAATTACTTTTTTTTTTTTTGTAGATTTATCCTCTGACAAGATATTACCTTGTTCAGGGTCAGAGGAAGGTCTGAGTGACTTCTCCATAAGGAAAAATTTCAACCAGAGAGCTCTGTCTCGCCTGGTTCTGGCTTTTAAATTCTTACAGTGGACACATTTCTGTGTTGTGTCCCTCACCCAAGTACCTGATGCATTGTATGTGTCCATCAGATGCTGGGATCACATCCCTACACTAGATGCATCTTTTGAAACCTGATGAACCCAGCATGATGCATGGTTCCCAAAGAGGAACAAAATGAAACACTAACTTACTGTATGATGGAGAGAGAGAGGAAAAATATATTTTAAAAAAATTGGGAGGGGGAAGGAGAAGGAGAGGTTAAAGGGAAGGTAGGTACTCAAAAAAAAAAAGCTGACTAAAATTAACGCTATAACTAATTATCTGACGAGCTGAGGAGAACTGCTGAGGGTTCCATCTTGGATCACGGACGGTTGAAAAGGAACTGAGGGGTCCGGTCGCATGCGTCAAAAAGAGCTCCAACAGCACCATGAGATGGGGATGGCGAATGAGCAAACTGGATGAGCACTGCCAGCAAAAATCTCCCATCAAAGATGCGAAGACACGCCAACACCTAGAGTGGAGCACCCTCGGGAACACCACTCGAAGAAGCAGCAGCATTTTTCTTCTGCACAATAAAGTTTCAAAGCTGTATTAATTCGTAAACTGTTCAGCTGTAAACTTTTGAAAGACCAATCATAACATTTTGTTCAGAGTTACAAACGTTTCAGAGTTATGAACAACCTCCATTCCCAAGGTGTTTGTAACACAGATTCTACTGTATATTCTAAAGGCAGTTTTGTTTAGCAAAGAAAATACTTTGAGAAAAAAATCTCCAGAACGTTACTTTAAATTTACACTGACATGGTACAATTAGTGAAGAAAAAAATTACATAAATACAGGTCTATACTTTGTTTCCTCACCACATATTAGCTATAAGACATGGCATGCACATCTAAAGTACTCTTTTCAGACCTCGCATATGCACATTTTACTGGTGAGCCAACAACTATGATTGTACTAAAAAAAATTTTTTTTAGGGACACAGAGCCCCAATCTCAAAAAGCTTATCATCTTACTTGCACAAACACAAGACAACAGTACAGATACAAGAATGCACAGACATTTTGGAGATCACTGTAGAAAGGTTTCACAAAAGACCTGCATTATAAAGGATGGATTTGGAAGAGAGCTTGTAAAACTACCCACAGCAGGCCGGCAAAGAGATCTACAGAATTACAAAAATGAAATACAAAAGGAAGGTATTTTAATGCCACTTGTAAATGATGATTGGGGAGAGTGCTACAAAACACCCAAACAAGTGCAGGAGAAATGAAAATGATCTTACCGCATATTAAGTGGTGGGGTCCATTATCTGGCTTGTTGAAAAAAGTGTGCGCTCTTTTAAGGTCTATAAAGCCAAATAGCTACTTTTGACTGCAGCTAGAGGTCCCTATTCTTGTGTTCTTTTAAGTAAATGTGTGTGGGGGGGGGAGAGGGGGTACCATAGTTATTGGTGCCTCTAGAAGTCTGGGGTTCAGATAAGCATCTAACCAATGGAGACACTTCATTAGGCCCTGCAGCTCTTGGCATCCAAGCTCTCACACAAAAGCTCCTCTTATTTGCAGTTGTCTTTGTGGTGGAATGCCAAGGGGCCTGTTTCCTCCTCTAAGACATTATTTGGGATGAACAACAGGCTCAAATCCACCCACCCCACACACTATCTTCATAAGGGCATCCTGCGTCTCCTCATAGGGATAACAGATGTGAACGAGCTTCTGTCTCTTTTCTTCCAAAGAAATTAGAAGTTACTGAGTTTTTACCACTCCTGCAGTTTGGGGGAAGGGAAAGAGAGCTTCGAGCTGCTCTTCTGTTTTCTTCTCTCAGGAAACGTGCAGGAGGTTTGATGCTCTTTTTCCATCTGTCTGCTATGCAGAATGCCAGGAAAGGCCAATGCCTAGGGCTTCCACCAGATGGCAACATGGAGTTGGGAGAGATGGGCCACTATCCTGGGACAGGTTGAGCCTCCCCACGATTCCTGGCAACCAGGCAGGATAGAGTACCTCAACCCCCTAAATAGCAGTGGTAAGACTGGGACCAGTACCACGTATGATACTTAACGAGGAAGGTTGTAGCTTTTCCCAGAGAGGCAAGGGGGCAGCGAGCTCCACCTCATGATAGACTTTTGGGAGTTCTGAATACAGTTCCTGGTGGAAACGAAAAAAATACCTTTGGCCAAACTGTCCCTCAGGGCTCTGATTTCCAGTTCCTCCCATTCCTTCTACAGACAGAAACCAACCTAGGCACCCATCTTCCTGTAGCACAGTATAATGGCTCTTTGAAATACTGTGGCTGGGTAGAGAGCAGAATCTGTCCTTAAAGGGTATGTCTATATTGCACATCTAGCCCTGGGGGATTTGGGCTCATCAGCTTGGTGTTTCCAAGCCTCCACCTGAGCGTTCACACGGTGAACTGTATTTGTAGGCTTACAATTGCTGGACCTGGGTCTCAAAGCCATGCTAATGTGCCCATACTGCACTACCCAGGCAGTATGACTCAGTATGTGGCCTGATCTGCATCCACAATGCAAAACCACATAGCTTAGACCGTATTCACAGCAGGACACTCAGGCTTTGACCGCTCAGCAGGATCCTAAGACCCAAGTCCTGGTACTTGCTGACTTGAGTCAGACTGACTGTGTGTGTAGACAGAAATGCGGCTTGTGCTCAAAACAGAATCAGAGCCCATGCTTAGTGTGCAGTGTAGATACACCTTACACCTAAGGTGTATGTACTGAAATGTAATTTATTCTTAGAGTTGTCATTTATATAAACTCAGGTCAAAGTCCAACTTTATAAAAATTTAGGAATTGTCATTTTCTTCTGTAACTATACAGTATATCTACTGTACATTGTAGCTTTGTTTTTAAATCTTGTTAGAGGTTTTTAAAAAACAGCTGGGCGGGAGGTGGAGCAACAACTCTTATCAAAAAGAGTCAAGAAAGAAAGTTAACACACACTGATCATGGAACAACTTTCCAAAATACCCTGCTAATGAGGGATTTTTAAATCCTTCATATTTACCAAAGACTGGCTTATTTAATTCCACTGAAATCAAATCAGGCTTAAATATTAAGGACACCTTATATATCTATATATATCAGCATTCATCATGAAAAGTTCCAGAGGGTTAGCTGTGTTAGTCTGTATACAGCAAAAACAATGAGAGTTCTGTAGCACTTTAAAGACTAACATTTAATTTCTGCAGGCGTAAGCTTTTGTGGGTTGCAACCCACTTCATCTTTATTAGTTCACTTTAGGCCATTGGCAATGTTTATTTAGATTTTCTACACTGTGATCATAATTATCTGAGTTTTAAAACAAAGTAAATTATTGTACTTGAAACAGTTAAGAACAGTGAAGTAGAATGAAAGTCCCAGTTGTTTCAAAGCACTGCAACACAACTTCTAGGGAAATCAGAGTGAGAGGCAGAGAAGGAATGGACAGCAATTTAAGAGGTGTGCACTGTATCTATACTTTGTGGAAATGTATGTTTCTACTCTTCGTTTTGCTCTCTCACAGTTGGCACTAGGGAAAAAATAAATGAGTCACTAGCTGCACTGGAAATTTTTCACAAGAAGTACATGAGCTTTCTCGCAGTTAAGTCTAGATCATTTTCCTGGAACCAGCAGCTCATAAGGGATTTCACCTGAAGAATGGAAATTCACAGTTTTCCAAAAAGTTTCTGCAGAACTCCTACATTGGGTTAGAAACATTTTAACATATTCAAATTGCAGTTTTTAAAGTAACTGCAGATGAGGCATGGTATGGCATTTTGAAGGACCTTTTCTTGCATCAACAGGAACTTTAGGGACGGTCCTCAGCGGTACCATCCCTAGCAGCGTGAAGTAGTAGGGCACAGGTACTGCAATGCTCTGCAGGTCTTTGCTCAGATGCAGCTTTAGTCACCGGATGATTAGAGAACTGCATGAACTAAGACATGCATATTTTATTACTGTCAATCTCTTCACCTCCTTGCATTCAAAGTTTAGTATATTACAAATACTTATTTGGTTGTTTTATATAATCTACTGTCTGGGCTTTTTTTTTTTTTTTTTTTTAATTCAAGACTTTTCCCACCATTTTTGTTCTGAGACTTCCCAATATTTCCAGCTTCCTTCTGTTCATAATTGTTTGTTTTAAACAGAGAGTTGTACAAACAAACAAACAACCTGCTCCTTCATGGTATTCATTCAACTTTGTACTGTTGGTGCTGCTTTGGTAATTGCCTGATGTTCCTTCCGAGTAACTGAGCGCTCCCTCCCACTGAGTTCTTGCAAGTGAGTTGAAGCATGAGGTACTTTCAAGTATTTAGGTACATTAGATTTGGCTCTCCATGATTGGAAAAAGTCTCTTCACAACACAACTAGCAGGTCTTCCTCCAATGTCAAGGGGTTTAAATTGGTAATTTTAGAAGAAAAAAAATCAACATAATAGTTTCTTCACACAGCTGTGATTAGCTGTTTGCTGATCTCTTGAAGGACAACCCCCATGCCCACGGTTGTAGCTACGGCTGATCAAAATACAAGAGAATAAATTATTCCCAGCCCCCGCATCCCCCCTGGTTTTTGATCAATTTTAAACAGAATTTTTTCCCTCAGCTACCTCAAGTTCTTGTATTATGGAATAAGAAACATGCACTACTAGAAATAATCATTCAGTGAAGGGCCTGTTCTGCAATAGCTGGGAGGGATGCCGAGTGTAGATGGATTACATACCACAAAACGTATACCAGGAGACACCACAACTCTCTCTTGACCCTCCACCTTCTATCCCACCCTTCTTGTTTGAAAAATTTAGATTTGCCGACAAAGGAAAAACAACAAAGCCAGTGTAAGGAATTACTTCTATTTTCCCCAAACATGTTCAACATCTCAAATTCATAAATTGACCCCAATATCCTAAATCTCCAAGCAAGCGTGTATTATGCTTTTCTACATTTATATTCTGTGTTGGTCAAAGGAACTAAGGAAGTGATTTTTGTAATGTGGGGGGACAGGACACGACTTATCCAGGGCAATAAATCAAGAAAGCAGTTCAGTAAGTAAGAGCCAGACAAGTCAATGGGATCATCAAGTATCCCAAGGATTAATGTGATAAGATAAAGAGAAGATGAAGTAGTAATGACAGGACTGAGACTGGGGGGGAAATGATGTGTGGCCAGATCTTTAACTGGTGTCAATCAGCATAGTTTGATTTACAGAAAGGTAGAGCAGTGGACTGTGGAGATAACACAGTGTTCACGGGAATAAAATACAGAGGAGGGAAGACATCTGAGCTAGAAACCAAATAAAATATCTGTTAATCTTAAATCTTATCCAAGTGAAAATGCATTACAACAACATTAACAGCAGAATCAAAGGAGAAAACAACAAATAATTCAAGAGGGATCATCAAGCACCTTCAGTGCCACACTGTGCATCGGGGTAAAAATAAATGTCAAAAAAGATATATAAAAATAGCCAGAAACTGAAACATTTGCGGTAGTACTGGCCCAAGTCAATATTGAACCTAAAAAGCCAATGCCATTCTGTTGCTACAACACTAAATTAAATGTAAAAATTGCCTCACCACTCACCTACTTCCTCATCCAACCTTATGCTGGAAATTCCCAAAAGACCTGCTAGAGATAGCACAACTCTGTACTGACTACAGTGCCACATCCAAAGGAATTCCTAGTCAACAGTGAGAAACAGGAAGTACTTGTTCAAGCAACTTATCACGCATGAGCAATATATGCTGTGTTTTCTCTTGCAGCATTGTGATGACCTTCAGAAAACCATGCTACTGCATGGTTGTGGGTGGTGGTTTTTTTTTTTTTAAAGCCTTTTTGGTGTTAGTTCTCTTTGTCATTGTCCTTGTTGATATAAATAGTGATACTCCAAGGCTATTTGAGCGTTGAAGTTATGGTGGAAAAACACATCACTAACATCTGTTATGGTAACAGCTTTTATATTATATATAAACTTGTTAATTCTGTCTCACACTCCTTCTCCGGTCAGAATTGGGAGGGCTGTTTCCTCTATGACATTTCACATTTTCCTGCTGGATTATGTTTACTTTCTTTGCATAAATTTCCCACCACCATACACACACTTCTCCCATGTTCTGCTGAAGCCCAAGTACTGTTGAAAGTCTTTTCCAAGTTTGGTGGTTCTGGGGATGCTGAACTGTTGTTGTTGACACAAACAGTGAGCCACAATCATTTCCCGAGCAGAAGTTGCCACACAGACAGTGCGTCAGGTTTCTCTCTTATATGTGTGGTAACATTTCCTAATATGCTAACTATGCCTTTACTCTTGTTTTCCTAAAACAAGCATAGCCCTGCCTCAGAGAAACTGTTGTCCTTAAATAATCCAGGAAAAAAATCTACTTGGTGATGTATATTATTTTACCTGCCATTGTGTTAAATTGCTTTAATGAAATATACTTGCCCTGCCACGCCAATATTGCTAAGTAGGCTTTTAGAATGGTCAGCTGTTGAATAAATTGCACTGCTATGCTTTCACTTACATCGTCATTTCAAAATATCAGAATGCTAACTGAGGCAAGGATGTACTGGAACAATACAAGAGACGGCGACCACCACCACCACCACCACCAGTGGAGGGTTCCTAAACTATGGCATGTTAAGGACTGTGCTCAGGGCCACAGAGCTGAATAGATCAGAAATTGTACTAGGATTTTTTTTTTTTTAAATACACTTCACAATCCTTGAGGGCTGGAAACAAAATGCCTTGAAGATAGTGCAGCGGATTCCCTCATTCACATTTCCAATTACATCAATAGACACTGGAGGATGGAGTTTTCTGAATACCTCAGAATAATACATGGTAACTTTGGGTTGAGTGGGAAATAAATACATGGTATGTATCTTCAAAAAAATCTGTTTTACCTAATCTGGCAACAGTGACTACAAAATGTCTCCGGTCATAATCATATGATTATTACACGGTATCACTATAGGGCAACACACCCTAAGCATGATTTTTTCAGCCTCAGTACAAACATGGGCTCCCTCCCCCATACATACCACAATCCCTCATCCCATGCATACAATCTAATGAGCCATGACAAAAGTTTGAATTCTGAAATTACTTACATATTCTACATTTCTGAAAAATACTCCCTCCCCTTCCCCCCGCTTTGCTATTTTTGTTTAATATAACACCCATCCTGAGAAACCTACAAGTCTGCTGACCATTTGTAACTTTTTGGTCATTTGACAGGATATAATACTTTTATGTGTCTTGATATTGTTTATCTGCTTCCCTAGTTAGTATATTGCCTGACTGCAGAAAGGCCTTGTTGGATTTAAAAAACTGGAGGATAGTGTCCTTTAGCTTTTTAATTCCCCCCCCCCCCTTTTTTAAGCCTCCTTACATTTCTGGCTGCCTGATTTGTATTTATAGCCACCACCAAACATGGCAGTATGGCATGTCGTGTGTGACTGAGTGAATTAGACACTTACTCACATGTATTTTGGACCTGCAAATCCTACCCGAAGCAGCAGCAGCACTGGCTCTCACTGTCTTATGGTGCTTTGCCCCTCCCACCAGCTGTCCCTCCCGCCTGCCTATGCACAAGGAACTCTGGGACTAGTAGTTCTTGATCTTGATATGATAGACCATGTCACAGAGAAGAGCACAAATCTCTGTCTCTCAGGCCTGCTCTACACTGGCAATGTAAGTCGACGTAAAGTCACTTACATCGACCTCTGTACACCTGCATCTACACAGCACTACAGTTAAATCAAATTAAGTCCCTGCAAAAGTCAACTTAAGACTACCTCTGCAAGTGGTGTAGCGCCTAATTCGAATATGCTAGTTCAGTTTAGTGTCAGTGTAGAAACACCTTCACGTAAATCAACTTAATTGGCCTCCAGGAGGTATCCCACAATGCCCCGTTTTGGCCACTCTGGACAGTTGCGCTGTGCTGTCCCGTGGTCACACTACCAGGAAACATCCCCTACCCTCAAGCCCCAGGAAGATTTGAATTTTCATTTCCTGTGCTGCCAGCGGGGAGAGAGCTTTGTCACTGTACTCTGCATGGCTACTGCAAAGCACAAACATGCTCCAGCATGGAGTCGACCAGAGGTCTTAGATCTCATCGGTCTGTTAGGCGAGGAGTCCCTTCTGGTTCAGCTTAAAGCCAGCAAAAGGAATCTGGACATTTATGGGAAGATATCACAAGGCATACTGGAGAAGGGACACAAGAGGGATGCGCAGCAGTGCCATGTGAAGATCAAGGAGCTGTGTCAGTCATATCAGAAAGCCAGGGAAGCTAACAGCGTTCTGGCTCCTCGCTCAAAACAAGCCACTTCTACAATGAGGTGCATGCAATTCTCAGTGGCGATCCCACCACGGTGCCGCTCCGCAGCATCAATACCTCCAGTAGGTCACAACACATGGACAACGATGAGGACTCCGTAGACAAGGAGGAGGCGGCAGTGGCTGAGGAGAGCAGGGTGTCTGTTCTCTCTGAAAGACAGGACATATTCCTGACCCCAGAGCAGTCCAGCAGCACACAGGACAGCACTAATGATCCCAGAGAAGGCACATCTGGTGAGTTTCTTTTCTTCTTAGCAGTTCTGTCCTTTTAAAATGGGGCTAGGAAGGGGATTTCAGGTGTTTCGGTGACTGTACTGGGGGTTTTCCCAGTGAACAGTTTATTGATGTGATGAGATATGCTCCAATAATCATCAGTTGATATCTCACAGAAACTTTCATGTAGGTAATCTGTTATCCTTTGCAAAAGTTTCTGTGTAGGGCTGCCTTGTTCCTCCCTCCAGGGTAGGATACTTTGCCAAGCCACGCTGCAATCAAGGGAGCCTGCATCATAGCTGAACACAGCTGGTAAAGCAAATCTTCCCTTCCCTCCTGCGTGACTCTCAGGAGACTGATATCACTCACGGTCACACAGGGAGGCCGGCACATGTTTAAAATACCAGGAGTTATACAGCAGATGCCCAGTGCCTTTATATTCCCCATTGTAGTGTCCTACCAAGTCACACTGATTGTTTTTATTTGGCATAGGCAGAGACTACATTACTCCCCACCCCCCAACACTCACACCCGGAGTCCACAGATCTTCTCTGTGGAAGGGCACAGCGAGCAGACCCTTCTGGGATGTCAGGAATAGAATGAGGGTCTGTGTTTGCCCTGTGCACTGCATGGGGATTACTGTCCACATTGTTGCAGTTGTTTCATTTTCTTCACTCTGCTAACAATGGCTACTTTGTTGTTGTTTTTTTCATTATGTAGAAATCTCGGCCTTGGCCCCCACCCTCAAGAAATGCTGCGGAAAGACTATCGCAGATTAGAAAAAGGAAAAAAAAACCCAGAGATGACATGTTTGGCAAGATCATGAACACCTCAGTGGCCACAGAGGCGGAGCTCAGAGAATGGTGGCTAACCTTGTCCCAGAATATGGACATGGAGAAGGAGACTCTCAGAGAAATGATGGAGCATAAATCACAGTACCACACAGAATATGCTGTGAATCATGCAGGACCAGGCAGACATGCTGTGGAGGCTTGGGGAGCTTCAGGAGGAGCGGAGGCAGGACAGAGTCCTGCTGCAGCCCCTCCATAATGCTCCTCAACCGAGGGCTTTGCTGCCCTGCCCTTCCCCCGCCCCAAGAGGTCTCAGAGGAGACTGGCCAGGCTGCAGTACGTGCTCACTTCCACCCAGAAAGCAGCGGCCGGCATGCTGACAGCTGGCCAACAAGATACCACCCTACCCCTTGAGACACTGAATGAACACTCCCTCCCTTCCCCCATGACTTGAATATTCATAAATAAGAGTTATCATTTCAACACTTTTTTTATTAAATCATATCTTGTTCTGGAAGGATTTGGCGGGTACAGATTTCAATGGGGGGTGGGGGGTGTTCACCAAAGGCGAACAACATACAGGAACAGAAATCAGTCCTGCATCTCATTGCAGAACCTGTTTTTCAAAGTTTCCCTAATGCAAAGCACTCCGCAGTTTGCTCTCAGCGTACTGCTGGCATCTGGCTGCTCATAATTAGCAGCCAGTCTTTCTGCCTCCACAGCCCAACCCTGGGAGAACCTCTCACCCTTCGCTTCACAATCATTATGAAGAGCACAGCGAGCAGCTTTCACAGAAGGGAGGTTCTTCTCAGTCATATCCAGCCTAATGAGGAGACTCCTCCATCTACCCTTTAAACACCCAAAGGCACACTCTACAACCATTCTGCAACTGCTTAACCTGTTATTAAAATGCTCTTTGTCATTGTCAAGGTGCCTGGTGTACGGCTTCATTAGCCAAGGGAGCAAGGGGTAAGCAGGATCCCCTAGTATCACTATGGGCATTTCCACACCCCCAATGTGAATTTTTTGGTCAGGGAAAAAGTGCCTGCCTGCATATTAGAGAACAGCCCTGAATTATGAAATAAGCACACATCATGACACATCATGTCAGTGAAACAATCCCTGTGATCCACAAGGCCCTGTAGGACCATGGAAAACTACCGCTGGCGGTTTATGTACTCACTTGCTAGGCAGCAGGCACTAAGATAGTGCCTGCCCCTCCGCAGTTTGGGAACCCCATCATGGCAAACCCCTCCACTATGTCCTGCACATTTCCCAAAGTCATTATCCTTCGTAGCAGAAGGATATTGATGGCCCTGCATACTTGAATCACGGTGGTGCCCACTGTAGATTTGCTGACTCCAGATTGATTCCCGATCGAGTGGTAACAGTTGGGCAGTTGCCAGCTTCCAGAGAGCAACGGCGACTCTCTTCTCCACTGTGAGGGCTTGTCTCAAGAGAGTATTCACGTGCTTCAGGGACAGGGTCAGCTCTGAGCACAGTTCCAGGAAAGTTGCCTTTCGCAAATGAAAGTTTTGTAGCCACTGGTCATCATCTCACAGCTGCATAACGATGCAGTCTCACCAGTCTGTGCTTGTTTTCCTGGACCAGAACCAGCGCTTTACGGACTGCAGGTGATTCGTTACAGCCTGCAGCAATCAGGAACTGTTCTGCTCAATGGCTTGTAGCAGTGCAGCCTCGACGGCATTGCTGTTGTCTGTTCTTCAGCTTCTTGCTCTACTTTGAAAATACTTGATGAAAATCAGCGATGTATCTGTGATGCTCACAGTAATAGTGCAGAGTTGAGCTGCCTCCATGTCTCTGCAGCAATGGCGAGTGTGCGGCATAAAAAACTGGTGTAAAAATACTTTTCCTGTTTGTTTGAGGGAAGAAGGGAGGGGGAAGCAGCGTTGCATCATGGGATGATACTTGTTCAAACAGCCACTGCGGCTAGTTGCACTGTGGGATAGTTACCCACACTGCACTGCTTTGAAAGTCAAAATAAGCGTGGTGAGTGTGGACGCAAGAGACCTGTGCAAGCACTGTAGGGTGTACATGCTGCTGCAACTTCTAAAAACTGGCCGCTGAAAGTTGACTTAAAGTAAGTCGACTTCCCTCAGCTGTGTAGACATGGCCCTAGTCTCAAACCGCACGTCCTAGTTTAACTGCACGAGTGCACACACTGTTCTAGAGAAGGGACCGAGCTGAGCCAGCAGGCCCAGCAACTCACTGTTCAGAATGTTGCTTAAGACAGCTCTAACACTGTTTCTGATTGGCTCCAGCAAATCTCACAATATCTGGATGATAGAGACATAGATACAGGGAAATGTTTCTAGAAATACCCTCAGGCATGATCTACAGTTTAGCCTCATTTTTTTTCATCATGGTAATTGGAGTTGCAGTCTGGGCTGGCCCCCCAAGGCTTCCGGGCCTGGGTAAAGTGCATCCTTCCCCCTCCCATGTGTGGACCCTGTAGGGCAGAGTTAAAGTTGTTCAGATGCATTTCCATACATTAACATGTTTAGATTTTCTTTAAGCATAACCTTAAATCTCCTGGGTTGGTTTTAGGATAAATTACAATACTCTAACATATTTTACACCTTATAAATTACTATTTGATCTCAACCTTTTCTCTGTCTTAATATAGTGCTTTTTGTCTGAGAATATTCAGTGTCCAGTAGAAGTACCAGTACTTTATAATGGGTAGACGATATCAAAAAGGAGTCCTTGTCCCCTAAAAAAAATCTTACTCTTCTCTTGAGAGAATTCCACAACCCATATGATAACCTAAATATTAAATTATAGAACTCCAAGATTCAGGATATTTAGTCAAAGCACAGCTCCTAAATGCAAATCACATCATATTTCCTAAACTAACAGCAAAAACACATACTTTTTCTTGATAAGGAAATGAAATCTGCTACTTGAAGACACAGCTCTGCCCAATATGCTACAAAGCTATTAATTAAGGTGTTAATGAAGTAGCTGGAGGAAGAGTATTACAATAACCACATTCTTGGACCAAAAGTGATAAAATTGCAACACCCTTTGACAGAGCAAATGCTAAAAAAAAAAGTTATCTAGTTTCATTAAATGTAATTTTAAAAGCCAAATAATGGAAATCAGTCTGAAATTCAAGTTAATATTAAAATTTTAGATTTACTTATGCCATGACCAAAAGAAAGCAAGCATGCAAGCCACTTAAATTAACCATCACAGAAATGGGGGATGTAGTGGCTCTACTCATCTCCCTCCCTTCCCTACATAAAAACATCTAGCTGCTCCTGGACTGCACGGTCCCTCCCTTAAAAACCTCTCTCTGATCCTGTGGGAGAAGGGGGGGAGGAGGGGGAGTGCTTACAGAAGCAGCTGCAGCAACTGATACCTGCAAAGGTAAGGTGCAGCCTACCTTAAATTATTGGTAGGCAGCACTAACTTTGGGGGAGGTCTGCATTTATTGTGACATTAATTGTGTTTTCTGGTCATTTATTCACTTTTTTTTGGCAGGGGCAGTAGGTTACATAACACTGTATGTATGTTCATCTGGTGTGATGAATATTGTAGATTATCAACAGTTGCACATTAACATCATCACTATTCTGCAGTTTCTTTCAACAGAGGTTGACTTTCAATGTAAATCATATGGTGTATGTCTAGTCTCTTCTATAACTGCTAGACAAAAAAGTTTAAACAATTATTTTTTAAAATGGCACTTCCCTTCTTTTATGAGTGAATATATGGATTACATCATATACCTATGAAAATAAGCTAAAAAGTGAATTTAGAGAAAATACATTTTAACAAATCTTTCATATAGGAATTCTTAAGTGGTTTCACTAAAATAAGAGTAGGAGGAAGATGGGGAGAGAAATTGCAGCCAACAGGACTCCAAAATACAATTGGATGGGAGATAAGAACTATTTTTATGGTAGTTTGAGGTTAAGCTTCTAGAAAAATAACACAGATATTTAATATTTAATTTTACATCAAAATAAAAAAGAAAACTTTTGTGCCAGATTAGAAGGTACTTTACTATCACACTTCCTGTAATGACTAATTTCATCATTTTTTAAATGTTTGGATTCTGCGTGTAAACAAGGTAAATAAAAAAGAAATTCAGATGGTGAATACAAGCAGCAAGAGTACATTTGTGTACTTCGAAGTATCCATGAATACTATTCAAAAGTTGTCAGAGAAATCCAGCAGCAGAGAGATATTTCTGATTCAGTCCTAATAATTCCCAAAGGAAACCAAGAATTTATGGATCGAAATCCTCACCCACTGAAACCCTATAATATTTTCAGAAGTGAATTTCTAAGCAAAGAACCAAATAACTATTTTTTTAAAAGTTGTGCATGCACTATTAGTAGGATATAAAACTATATAAATAATGAAATACAAAAATTAGCATTCCTTAAATTATATTCAAGCTCAAAGTTGCCAGAGGGAAAAATAAATATTCATATAACAAATCTTAGTCTAAACTTAACTGTATATTGTGTACAGTTTTTACCCCTCCTTTTCTGCACCCACTACATGAAGTTACAGCCACTTTACTCATTTTAAGAGGTAGCATTTTTATGATCTTTAGTCCAGTTCCACTATTCAGTATAACATAGAAAATGCATAATTTCTTGAGAGTGTTAAAGGAACAAAACCAAAAATGAATGCAATATGTTAATCTCAATTATAACAAGGACATTTAATGGAATTAAAATTCCTCAGTTACTCTAACTTCCAAACTTCCAATTCCAGAGTAAAAGTTCTATGTAGCAGAGCAACAAATATAATTTTAGCTCAACTTCAAAGCCTGAGAAAGAGCTGCCTTCGATGCTCTATATAAATCTGAACTTTAAAGCAATTCAAAAAAAAAAAAAAACCCAAAAAAACTACAAATGGTCTGAAAAAAAATGTACTGTTCATAGAGTTGTAACGTGCAACTTTGACGGAAGAATAATTCTAGGACATGTCTTTTAGTATTTGCCTAAGGTGGTAGGAACTTACAATACTAATCTTACAGAAGTGATATGACCTAAAGTCCCAAACAAAAGCAAAACATGTATTTCCAACCTTCGAAAGTTTCTATAAAGTTGCTAGATGGGAATTTCTCAATCTGAATAGCTCTCTCTTCAGGATAAAGAACATTTCTACAGGAATTCAGTTTGGGTGCTGGATTTCACAGATACCAGGTTTCTTTACCCCTCCCCCTTCTGCGTTTTTAAAATGCCCTCAGGCAACAGCAAGCCTGAGTGGCTATTATTGTTCATGGCACTTAATCCAGGACCAAGGTAAACAGAAGCATATGACATGACCTTGGTCAGTTTCATTCCCCCCCTTTCTGTGGTAAAGCACTAGAGGCAAGAGTAGCTGCAAAGCTGAAATCTTCAGGCAAAGAGGTGGATACATTTTTTTCCAATAGTTTTGTTTTCAAGTTCTTTGCATACGTATTCAGATACACTAGTGTAGTTCCTCCATTCCAGCAGATGGAGATGGTACAACCAGAACTGTTATTTTCTGTGCAACTGCAAATCATTAGCTCACAGTCCTCCACCGATTCTTTCAAATTCAAATTAATCAATCAGCAAGTCTCTTAACAGAACAATGAGTAGGGTCTCTAAAGCAGTATGCTAAGAGTCTCTTAAAAAAAAATCAAGATCCATTCATTTTTTTAACAACCCAAATACATAGAATTCTTCAAGCACTACAGAAAAATTCTTAGGCATTTAAAGGGAATGCACTCTAAGAGAAGGCACCAGTGCCCTATTCTTGATGATTGGCATGGCTGGTCCTGCCTCCAGTTCTTTAAGATTAGAAAGGAAATTCTCTATTAGGAACAATTAACAGGGCCAGGAGAGAGAACTTGTTTTTGTCAAATTCACATTGCTGAGACACAAAACAGAACCCATTTGAAAATCTAAGCTGTGCAAACTCCAACAACTTTTCTTGAGCTAGTTGTATATGTATGAAAGTAACAGGAAAATATCTGGAAGCTTTTTTGAGAAATCAGACGGGAATTCAGCAAGGTGTGATGAGACAACAACAAGGACATGCACGTACTGGGAAGACAACTACCCTACTGCCCTCATCCTAAACACGAGGATGAATTTAGTGACAAAGCAGTAGTAAAGAACTTTGTGAATGGATATTTTCATACCTCTACTGTTGACCTAGAGGTAAAATTATATGCTTACTTTGTAAATATATTCTTATCATCCTTCTTCGGCAGTTTGTGCCTGGGGATTCACTATTCTTTCCTTCATCACCCACAAGCTACCATCTTTCCACCTAAAGGTAACTGAATGGGAATCCTTTCAGAGAATGTCAGTGTTAACACCTAACCTCTTCACTTCTACATGATGGATAACTCAGATCCCTCCACAGCACTCAGCCAAGAATTGACCAGTAACTAAGAGTCAAGAAGAAACTAAACTCTCAAGACACTGCCACCAGGCTGGTTCTATGCAGTTTCCTATATGCAAATTAGTAACCCTACACACATCACTTTACTTGAAAGATTATTTCATAAGATTGGATGCAATGATCCACACTGACTTCTAATTCAGTGAAATGAACTATATCATTCATCTGCATCAGTGTCCTTTACAAATTACATTATTGTAAATACAAATAGAAACTGTACATTAGTATATTCTTCACCAACTTTCCTTAATTAAAAAAAGGTACGTTTTAGAGAAAAACCCATACACTAAAGAAAATTAGTTTTATATCACAAGAAAAAGACCCTGTACATTTCACAGCTATACCTCATTCAACAGTAATTGAATATTTCAAACATATGGTGGTTTTTTCCCTTTAAATTCACTACCTGGAACTCACAGAGGTTAACATTATGTTAACTTCCACAATGTCCTGACAAATGCCCTGGTCTTACCTGGCACTGATTAATGGCTGCATGGTTACCATGGAATGGAGACTGTCTTTCTTTATCCCGATGATGCCTGCTGCTGTGTTTGCTTCTCTGCAACTGTTGACGCAATTTTGCAATCTGACACAGAAAAGAATAAGAGTCTCAGATTTCCCTGAGCATATTCAGATGTCAATTACTACCAATCAAGTTTACTACACAAACTACTACCAAAAAACAAACAACTAAAACTTTGTTAATTATGAGAATCTACTTGATATGTTAAGTCAGCTACCCAACAGATAAAACACAATATTAGCTTTCATTTTTCTATGAAAACCTGCATATATTCCAAGTTCTCACATACCGGCATGACAGTACCTGAAGATTTAAATTTGATGGGAATTATATTACCATTTGAATTCCTTTCTCAGCTAACAGATACTGCCTTGATTTCTTGCTGCTTTTCCTCCCCCACTTCACTAAATATTGGTTTCTTGCAGCACTGAGATCCTATCTGTTTAAAAAATTGAGGATGGCCAACGATTCTTTGTTTGTCTGTTCTACAACAGATTAGCAAGTCTATATTTCTATTTTCTCCACCTCCAATCTTTACATGGTAAGACTGAACAAATATGTTTGCACCTTCTTCAAAGCTCATGACAATGAAATATGCAGGCAATAATCCTGACCCAACTTTATTTCAAACAATAGCTTTTCTGACCTCCTTGAGTTGGTCTGTGCTACCCCAAGATGCTGAACGCTTGTGAGATCCTTTCTTCTTTTCTAAATATTCTTCGGCCCAGGCACTCTCTGTC
>ML675620.1:19375753-19508437 GCA_007922155.1 Mesoclemmys tuberculata
TTTTGTTTATTGCTCAGGACCTGTCCGTGACTTTTACTAAAAATAACTGACAAAATCTTAATCTTATCTATAGTGTACATAATAGGTACATTGTAGAGACTCGTGGTGCTGCAGCCAACCAAACAAAGGACTCTAAACTGATACTGTCTTATCCCTACACACAACATAGGGTATTTTATGTGAGTTAATTTTCTTGACATATCAAAACAGGCATCCTTTAAATCAAAAGCCACACACTAATCTCCCTGGGAGAAGAGCAAACTGATGGACTCTACTGTAAGTGGCCTAATGCTGAATGAATTTGGACCAGGATGGGTCTCAGACTGTTACTCTTCTTGAAGATTAGGAAACAGCAGAAACAGAACCCCTTTACTTCATGTTCCTGCAGAAACTCCTCTATGGGTATCATTTGTAGGAGAGAATCCACTTCATTTAATAGGACTGTCTTGTGAGATTGGTCCCTGAAGGAAAAGGGAAGGAAAATAATGACATGACCTAGTGCAGAACTGGATAGAGTAACTGTCATTGTGTTCAGTAGCTAACACTCGGAAATAATCCTGCACCAAGCACTACCAGAGGAGACACAAAGTCCAAAAGGATAGAGGCAAAGCAGCATGGCTCTCACTGCTGCCATCAAAACTGTTGCCTAAAAGCAAACGTTGTGGGTTGATAAGCATAAGCAGTGAATATATTTATAGACTTTAATGTCAGAAGAGACTATTGTGATCATCTTGTCTGACCTGCCCACTGCAGGCCATAGAACCTCACCCATCCACTCCTATAATAAACCCCTACCCTTTGGCTGAGTTACCAAAGTCCTGACATCACGGTTAAAGACTTCCAAGTTACAGAGAATTCACCAATCTACACCAATTTAAAGCTGTAAGTGACCCAAATCCTGTGTTGCAGAGGAAGGCAAAAAAAACAAACAAACAAACAAAAAAAACCAGGGTCTCTGCCAATCTGACTCAGGGGAAAATTCCTTCCCAATCCCAACTATGGCTATCAGTTACCCTGAGAGCATGTATCCAACTAGGCAGATACCTGGGAAAGAATTCATAGTAACTAAGAGTCCTCCCTATCTAGCATCTCGTCTCTGTGGATTTTTGTTACTGGCAGTCACTGATGGGCCATATGCCATTGTAGACAATCCCATCATAACACACCCTCTATAAATTTATCAAGCTCAGTCTTGAAGCCAGTTAGGTTTACCCCTACTGCTCCCCTTGGAAGCTGTTCCAGAACTTCACTCCCCTGATAGTTAGAAATCATCACCTAATTTCAAGCCTATACTTGCTGATGGCCAGTTAATATCCATTTGTTCTTCTGTCCACATTTCCATTTAACTTAAAATAACTCCTTGCCCTCCCTCGTATTCATCCCTTCCATGTATTTATGTAGAGAGAGAAGTCATATCACCCTTCAGCCCTCTTTTGGTTAGGTTAACTAAGCCTAGGTCTTTGAGTCTCCTCGCAGAAGGCAGTTTTTCCATTTCTCTAATAATCCTAGTAGCCCTTCTCTGCACCTGTTCTAGTTTGAATTGATTTTCCTTAAACATGGGAGCCCAGAACTGTACACAGTATTCAAGGTGAGGTCTCACCAGTGCCTTGCATAATAGTACTAACACTTCCTTTTCTCTACTGGAAACACTGCCCCTGATGCATCCTAGGACTTCATTATCCTTTTTCATGGCCATATCACATTAATAGCTCATAGTCATGCTGTGATCAGCCAATACATTCAGGTCTCCTCCTCCCTACATCAGAAGCAGGTTTAAACAAAGATCACATGCCATGCATGAGCCTGTATTGCCTATTGCTGCAAAATGGGAGATTTACCTTTGGAAGTGAACAATGTTGGATAGGAAGGTCTCCTTCTCTCAGAATATGTAGACTAAGTAAACCCTAAATATAGGGCAGTGATCTCAGTAGTTTTCCTCTTTTCTAAATTTTCATCAGTTCTATCCTGAAAAAGACCCATGATTATTGAAAGGAAGGTGTTCAATGTTGCCTTGTGATTCAAGAGTGAGGCCAGAGTATCCAAGAGTATCTTAGGGATATACCTGTAGCCATAACTCATGTACTACAATCCAAGGCATTATAAACTGCTCTCAAGAATGCTTCATGAGTAGTCAACCCTTGTAATCACTCTTAACACCACCCCTCTGTGGTAAGGAGTCCAAAATAGGGTTCATGGCATCCCAGAGAATAGTACTAAATGGACATAAATGCCCTTATATTTAGCTCAATGAGCAAGAGGAATGTATTTTGCTGTGAGAAGTGTTCAGTTTACAACCTTTCCTGAGAGGGGGTGAAGATGCCTAGTTATCTGAGAACTTCCTGTGCTGGAATTCTACATTTAATGTGCTGACACATAAATTGATGACTTTCAGCAAGTACTAGGCATATCCCATTAGCTCTCTTGCATAGTGATGGAGAAGATGGAAAGAACCAAATATCTTCAGATGGATTAAGGAACCTGGATTAATAGGAACAGCCAATTTGTCGTTGGTCTGAATTTGCAAAACATCCAAAAAGGGAATCAAAAGATGCCAATCCACAAACACCCATTTGAAGTTGGACATGTTAGCCATGTGCCAGCAAAGATCTTGAAACGGTGTGCGTCCATCAAAGGGAGAAACCAATAAGAGGGCAATCTGATCCTGAGGTAACAACTGTATGTAAGGAAGCGAGGTACGGTTTTATCAGTATATTCACCAATGTAGGATTCACCTGGTCTCACCCCACTCATTAGATACGGGCAATTCCTACGGGGAAGACTGAACTGCAGATGTATGCATGGACAGTAAAGTTTGTGGTTGTGCCAGCTGAAGATGAAAGCATGACAATGACTGTGCTGAAAAAGACTTGGTAAACTACTGGGTGAAGAAAAACAATTTTTAAAATTTAAATTAATACATTTTTCTTTTTAAAAATAAAAGTTACAAATTTAATTTTCAACAATGATAACCCATATTAAGGCCTAAAAATTTACTATAACTTATATAAACCGTAGATATTAAGCAGTACAGTTGCTGCTGCAGTTTTAAATGAAGTCAAAGCACTTAAGCAGTGGAAGTCAATGGCTAAGCACCTGGAACCAGAGCACATTGAAGCACTAAACCAGCTTTTGATAGCAGTAAGCTTTTCTCAGATTCAGAGAGAATTTCCTTCACTTCAGTTTATTTAGTTTAGTTCAATGACCAGTTTGTTTAAAGTAAAGCAGCCGACTTGGGAATTGGAAAAACAAAACAAACAAAAAAACCGGGAAAGCTTTTTTTCCTCTTTCAATTTAGGAATGAAAGATAGGTCTGAGAGAATGAGATCTACTAATTCCAAAGTCTTGAAGGATGTTCGAGTCTTAAAGAATGCATCAGTCCCATAATCTGATTGCCTCTGAACATAACTGGGCAAGCATCCCCATGTTTTAGCATAATACAGAACAGACAGTGTTACTGCTTGAACAATCCTCCCATGTATGAGGGGAAGGAATGATCTGAGAGCTAGATGAATGGCTCAACTCCCAAATGCTCATGTGCCAGCTTCTCTCTGTAACAGAGATTACTGAACTTCTCAGTAGTCAGGTCAGTGCTCTGGAACGTCTCTCAATGATGTTGGTCAGGACTCTAGTGCAGTTTCTCCCCTCCTCAGGGCACGCTGTGACCAAGGCCAGCAGGCTCTTTGGCTACACCACACCCTGGGTCTGACGTCAGATCAATCAGCAACCCTATTTACACAGTGAGTTCCCCACAGTAAGTCCATCTGGATGGGACACCTGGGGAAAACATACATGTCCCTCAAAAGGAGCCAGGCACCCCTTCTCACAGTGGGAAAGGACTCTCAGCAAACTTGGAAAACAGAAGGGTTTATTAGTCATCGGGAACACAGCGTAGAATAGATTGTGTTAGTCCAGAAGTCAGGACCACTGAGCAAAGTCCATCTTGGCAGGAATTTAGAGCCAAGAGCCCCTCCCCCCTAGAATCCCTGGGCTCTCCCCCTTAGAGTCCTGATCAGGAAATTAACTCAGTTCCAGCTGCCCAGCCTCAAATCACACCCTCATGCCCCTCCTCTATCCTTGGTTTCTTGCCTTGGCAAACAGATCGCCTGGCCTCTCCCCCTCTTGCTTTGTTCTCCATCACCCCCAGCAGGCTCCTTGCAGGGGATGGGTTCTAGCCATCAGTTGCCAGGATTCAAAGATCTGACTGCTTTACAGCAGGATCTCGAACCGCATCTGATGAGGGTTCTGATTTCCTAGAACCTTTAAAGGTGTTTCAGCTTGCTGGAGGAAGTCACAGGAGCCAAAACTGGCCTCTTAGACTCTGGATCAATGAGTGCCTGAATCCAGAGCGTTTAAGACTCAAGAACCTCCTCAAACAGAAGCATTTGCAACATGCTCTGGCTCTCCCTTCAAGCTCTGGGTGTGAAAATCTGGCTGACAGAACACTCAGAAGACAAGTGGCCCCCTCTCGAGCACTTCAGGGACCTAACATGGTCATTGAATGCTGGGAAGACAGAGCACATCTCTTGAATCCCGATTTCTTCTTTTCCTTTGGTTTCATTATAAATTTATTAGTAGCTCCGTTCCATACTTCATATGGAATATTAGTAACTGTCCATACTTAGCACTAAACTACAACCATATTAACAACAAAGAATGGAGAAAAACCTCAGATCTGAACAGATCAGAGCTGTTCACTTTCATCTAGCAATGTGGATGGAAGAAGCTGATATGATAGAGGGCACTGTGTCCCCTTATACAGCCTTATCCTCAGAACATTCAGAGACACTGAGGAGCAGAGTAATAGGGGGCATGTGAGTTCTCTCACAGACACTGCTCAGAAGAGATCTGACAGGTAAGCACCAGCACAATATCCATAGAGGGAGAAAAGCCGTTCAAAGAAGAACATCTCCCTCTTTTTTGTACCAAGAATACTCCAAATCCAGCTAACCACAGATATAGCATTTTTGCATTCAAAGGGAGGTGAGTAGGCAGATGCTAAGCCATAAGAATTTTAAAGGTCAAAACCAACACTGAGACTCGACTAGTTGTCTCAATGATATTGCTTACATGTTCTGCTAAATGCACTAACCAATAAGGACTCCAGCTTTTACTAATAATGAAGTACTATATACAGAGAGTAGAATGCATTTATTCTGTGTGTCTTGGCAAACCAAAACTTACTCAGTATGGTTTGGAAGACTTATTGTACCAAGTGCATTGAAGGGAGAAATATTCAAGGAAAGCACAATCAAGATGGTCTCATGCTTACAGCAAGCGTAACTGGCTAGATGAAATAAAAATATGATTTATGTATGATCAACTCCAGAATAGTTTCATGTTCTACATTAAAACAAAAACCCTACATCTCTGTTGCAAGGAATAAGTGAGCTGGATGGACTAAAATGACCAGATTTACAAAATTACACTCCTCTTTTGTCAAGACTGACACCTAGACACCAACTCCTACTCAGTTATTTCCACCACCAAAACCCAAAACAGAATGGAGGCAACCCACAGTAGTATTTTCAAGGCGACAGATATGTAAAGAAATTGTAAGGGGATGTTAAATTTGGAAACTGTCAAAATAGTACATTTAAACTTAGGCCTGATCTACACTGGCAACGGAGGTCGACATAACGTTGCTTACGTTAAACTCTTAAAGCATGCGCCTACACTAGCATGTTATTTCTGTTGATTCAAAGCACAGTAAAAGTCGACCTAATAAAACCACCTCCACAAGTGGTGCACGGTGTAAATCAAATTTCATGGGTCAAATTTGCATCAGTGTAGGCAGAGTGTAAAGTAAGTTAACATTACTGGCCTCCAGGAGCTAACCCATAATACCCTGTTGTAACTGCTCTGGACAGTCACGCGCTGCTGTTATGTGGTCATGTAAACAGGAAATAGCCCTCTCCTCAATCCCCAGGAAATTTTGTATGTTCATTTTCTGTGGAGCCAGCGTGGAGACAGCTTTGTAGATTAATTCATCATGGTTACTGCACGGCCCCAACACGCTCCGGCATGGAGTCGACCAGAGGTCTTGGGTCTCATCAGTCTGTGAGGTGAACAGTCCGTTCTGACTCAGCTTACAGTCAGCAAATGAAACTTAGATGTTGTGGCAAGGTCGGGGCAGGGGAGGGAGAAGTACTCCGCCCCTCGTGGGTCTTGCGCTCTCCCGGCCTGGCCGGTGGTGCAGCTCGGGGAGGGTCGAGGGAGGGGCCGGGGCCCGCTCTGCCCCTGAGTACTGCTACCTTCCCTCTGGGGTAGTCCGTGATCCGCTCCCTGCTTCTCCAGCCAGGTGCCGTGCCCTGCCCTCCGGGGCACCAGTAACAACAGGGGAAGCTACAAGCCTCTGTAGGCTGAAGCCCGCAGGCTGCAGCCTGCCTGCTCCAAGCTGCCAACTCCAAAAGCTGTGAACCGCAACTGTCCCCTGTAACTGTACCTATAACTCCCACCTCCGTCCTCCACTCCTCCTCTCTCCAAGCTCCATAAACCCACAACTGCCTGCCTGCCCTGCAGGCTTTTAAGTGTTTGGGGCGGGGCCCCTTGATTGGCCCCAGCTGGCCTGATTGGTTAAACAGCCCCAGGTGGCCTAACTGCCTAATCAGCCCCAGCTGAGTTACCCAGGGAACAGGGCTTTGTGGAGCCTGGGGCTGATATACATGCCCTCCAGCACTCTGGCGTAGCCATCAGGCCTGACCCTGTCACAATGTATACAGGAAGATATCCCAGGGCATGTTGGAGAAGGGGCACAACAGGGACGCGAAGCAGTGCTGCATGAAGATCAAAGAGCTACATCAGTCATATCAAAAAGCTAGAGAAGCTAACAGCCATTCTGGCTCCTCACCCAAAACATGCTGCTTCTATGAGGAGCTGCATGCAATTCTTGGTGGTGACCCCGCCACAGTGACATCACGAAGCATTGATACCTTCACTGAATCCCAGTCCAGGAAGAATGAGGAGGACTCTGTGAATGAGGAGGAGGATGAGGAGAGCAGGGTGCACAAGAGCAGGGTTACCATTCTCCCAGAGAGCCAGGACCCATTCCTGACCCCAGAGCAGTCCACAGTAACCATCGCGATCCCGGGGAAGGCACATCTGGTGAGTTTTTTTTCTTTTTAGAGGTTATGGCCCTGATCCAACTTCTAAAGTGGCCTTTTTATTTGGATGGGAGGGTATTTCTGGGTGTTAGCAATTGTCACTGGAAGATTACTCCTGGAACAGATTATTTATGTGCAGAAGTATGGTCTGAAAATCATCTGTTCATATCGCCAGGAAACTCGCATGCAGGTATCTATTACCCTTTGCACAAGGTTGCTCGGGAGGGCAGCCTTGTTTCTCCCACCACAGTAGGATACTTTTCCACGCCACACCACAATGTAGTGAACCAGAATCCTGGCGGAATACAACATAGCAGAATAAGGGCCAGGCCTGTATCCCAATGCTTGCAGCAATTCTTCCCTTTCCTCCTGCGTTACCCTCAGGAGACTATCATCACTCATGGTCACCTAGGGAAGACGGCACACATTTAAACTACCCAAGTTATACAGTCTCTCCCCTTTAATCCCCTAGTCCCCTTTCTATGGGCATAGTGTCAGTTCAATCGTTGTCCTATGGTTTCTGACCCCACAATTCACCCACAGCAGTGTCCTCTGATCATCTCTGCCCACCTCCTCCCAAACTGTTCCTCTGCATGTAACTGGGGAGCACAGTGATCCCCTTTCATAGATTAATTTTGGACTGTAGTTTTTACTACTAATTAAACTTCTCTCTAACAGATGAAAGGGCCTCTGACTTATCTCCATAACGGCAGTCAGACCCGACCCTTCTGAGATGTGCAGAATGGAATGTACATCTGGCTTTGCCTTGTGCACATGAAGGGGAGTACTTTTTACATTTTAGCAGTTGCTTCTGTTCTTTGGATCTGCTAACAATGGCAAGGTTGTGTTTCTATTGTCTTTCTGTAGACACCTCGGCCTTGGCCCCCCACCAGAACTGCTGCTGAAAGACTTTCCCAGATCAGAAAGAGGGGGAGGGGAGAGGGAAAATCACAGGATGACATGTTCGGCAAGCTCATGAATGCCTCCGCGGCCTCTGAGACAGATCTCAGAGCATGAAGGATCTCCTTGTCATAGAAACTAGACAGAGCATAGAAGATCTGCGCAGGAGCGCAGTACGCAGCAGGAGATGTTGCATATAATGAGGGATCAGTCAAACATGCTCAGGTGTCTCATGGAGTTCCAGGAAGAGCGGCAGCAGGACAGAGTCCCACTGCAGCCCATCCAGAACACCTCTCCACCTAATGCTTTGTTGCCATCCCCCATTCCCAAGCGGTCTAGGAGGAGACTGGGCAGACTAAAGTATGTGGTGCACTCCACCCTGGTTGAGGCAAGCAGAAGGTGCGGTGGCTTCGTTAAGAAGTACAAGCAACCACACTCGCTTACATGTGACTTGAAACTGTGATTTTACCCACATTCCCTCCCTCTCCACAGCAATGTTCATAAATAAAACTTTTGAGCATTAAAAAATGTTTCTATTAATTCATAGCTTGGGTGGGGATAGAAGTGGAGGGTACTTATATTGATGGTAGGGGGAATAGGAAAGAAAGGCACAAAACATACAGACATTACCACGGGTCATTGCAAAACTGGTTTTTCAAAGCTTCCCGAAGGTGAAGTGCTCCATGGTTGGCTCTGAGCGTATTGCTGGCATCTGGCTGCTCAAAATTTGCAGCCAGCCTTTCAGCCTCCAAAGCCCACCCCTTGAAGAACCTTTCCCCCTTCGCTTCACACACAATGAAGAACGCAGCACGCAGATATAACTGATGGGATCATCCCATATAACTGATGGGATGTTCTTTTCACAGATGTCTAGCCTAGTAAGGAGACATCTCCACCTGGCTTTTAGGCAGCCAAATACACATTCCACCATCATTCTGCAAGTGCTGAGCCTCTTATTAAAACTCTCCTGCACGTTTCCCAAAGTCACTACCCTTCATAGCAGAAGCCTATTGATGGCCCTGCATACTTGAATCATGGCAGCTCCCACTGTAGATTTATCGACTCCGAACTGATTCCCAAGTGACCAGTAGCAGTAAGGGATTACACAGCTTTCACAGATTGAAGACAACTCACTTCTCCACTGTCAGAGCTGATCTCATGCGATTATTCACGCGTTTCAGGTCTGGGGACAGCACCGCACAAAGCTCAAAGAAAGTGGCCTTTCGCATACCAAAGTTCTGCAGCAACTGGTCATCAACCCACAGCTTCATAACGATTCAATCCCACCAGTCTGTGCTTGTTTCCCAGGACCAGAACCAGCACTCCACCGACTGCAGATGATGCATGACAGCCTGCAGCAATCAGGCATTGTGCTGCTCTATGGCTTGTCTTCAGGGCAGCCTCAG
Source organism: Mesoclemmys tuberculata (assembly GCA_007922155.1). Lineage (NCBI taxonomy): Eukaryota > Metazoa > Chordata > Testudines > Chelidae > Mesoclemmys > Mesoclemmys tuberculata. Next base: position 19,385,160 of record ML675620.1, read on the forward strand.
TGACATCGCTGTTTTTTGTGCTTCGGCTCCTCTCTCACCTTTGAAAATCTCCAGGGTAAGCTGCAAGGTATTTGTAATGCTCACAATGATAGCTCAGAGCTGAGCAGGCTCCATGTCTCTGCAGCAACATGCAGCATGTACAAATGGTGCAAAAACACCGTTTCCTGTTTGTTTGGGGCAGGAAGGGAGGGGGAAGGAGCACTGCATCAAGGGATGACGAGAATCTTCCCAACAGCCTCTGGCGCTAGCTGCACTGTGGGATAGCTACCCACAGTACACTGCTTTGAATGTCAACCCAAGCATGGCACGTGGGGACATACAAGCCTGGCGCAAGCAGCATGGTGTGATCATGCTCCTACAACTTCTAAAATTTAGCAGGTGAAAGTCGATTTAAAGTAAACCGACTTCACTCTGCAGTGAAGACACACCCTTAGAAAGTTTAATTTTCTTTCTTATCTAGATTTGGATAGGAGAAGGGCTGTGTAAAAAAGAAGGGAGGGATGACAATTCCATATATTCTTCCACAATTGCAGGGGAAGGAGGTTTTTTAAAAGTTGCTAGTCACCTTTATGTATATTGATCAGCAGATACAGCTTTCCATTTCTTGCTATTAAGAATCTACCTTTAATTGTTAACATTTTGGCATCTCTCTCTAAGATTAAGCAACTATTTCTAAATGCAAATTTTTTTAATGCTCTGTTCAGTGCAGAAATTGACAGTCAACTTTTACAGGTTAGGCTAAACTTGCCAGTGCTGAAAGTCAGTAGCAAAAGACTAGATCAAGTTTTTACATTTTATTACATGTGGTTTTGGTTTTTTTGAAGTTGTTTGGTGTACAAGTCACTACAAAATCTGAAGAAAAAGATAGGAAAATAATTCTAATTCCATGTCATGCTTCAAATAATATTTTTTTTAAAAAAAGATTGCTTTCTCCCTTACCAGACAAGCAGCAATGATTATTCTCAGAGCAGTGAGGGATTCTGATGCTCTCTGCAGATCTCCTGTTTCATAGCGTTCCTCAGGCACTTATGCCCACACAAGCAAGTGTTCAAATACTTCAAATGCCATTTAGAAAACTGAAAAATCACATAATAGTTGCTAAGGTGGCTATAAGTGGCTTAATAGAGTCCCTGATGTGGCTACTAGCAGCTGGAAACTCAACTGGAAGGAGATAAGGTCACTCAGACCTAGCATGGAAAAGCTCCTTTACACCCTGGTCACCAGACTCTTTAGCACGTACACTACAGAGGCTGGCTGTCATTTCTGCACATTTGGTTGAGTTGGGTAGGGGAGGGAGGGCATGTGCAACAAAAGGAGAACCTTTCCCAGCCTGAGCTAACTTAAAGTGGCTCATCTGGAAGCAGGAAAAGCATGATTCTGACCATGTCCTGTAAGGGAGAAAATGAGCAGGACTGGGAGTTTTTCTTGAAGCTTTTTTTGCACATATATTTATCTATAGCACTAAGGCTGCAGAGAAACACATGTATAATGAAAATTGTATAACGATTTCTCCAAAAATCCAGGTGATTTTTTTAATGAGTAATTTCACAAGTTCTTAAATGCAAAGCTCTAAGGCAACATACAGGCTGGACTCTCGGGCACTAGTAGTTCTAGGCAGAGCAAGTCACAGGCTTTTCAGTGGGCAGGGCTAAAGTTCACAGGTCTGGCTCTTCCCCAAAAGCTATAAAGGAGACCAAAGGACAATGTTTTAGAATTATTGACATGGTTATGTTGAAGAATAATGTGTATACCGTTTGGTGTATTTCAAAGGCTAATGAACGAGAGAGGTGAAGAGAAAGGACAGCATACATGGGACCTTTCCCACAAGTTTTAATAGTGCATACAAAAAGCTAGGTTAAAAGAAAGTTATTTAGATTGCAAAGTCAATTGCTCCAGCATTAACAAATGCTAGTTTTATGGTTGTCCACATCACTATACGTCAGCCCTCTTGGCATCCAACCAATGTAATAAATAAGGCAGGGGTTTTGTGGGAAAAAAATAAGTGACTATGTAATCAGAGATCATAGTGGATATGCACAAGTGGGCAGTTATGGTTGTGTGGTCAACTGTAAATTGGGCAATTCCTAACTTAAATGCTTGATTTTGAAGCCTAAAAAAATTCTTTTAACAATATTTTGCATGCAGTGTTCTAGGTAATTTTTAGTTTGACAAAGGTTTTAAAAAAAAATCTATTATGTACAAACGTAACCATCTCCCTTTCTTGCATCTTCAGCGTTTGAACCCTAAGCCTTCAGCACAGACTTCTATCACTAAGCTACTGGACATGCCCTGGATGCAGGAAAAAGCTATTCTCAGAGTGGGCAAGGGGGCCTGCAGCTGGGGCTATGTGCAGGGGTCTGGAGCCTGGTTTAGCTCTTTCCTTCTCTCCAGGAGTTAGGAAAACTCCTATTCAAGTTCAAACCCAGCATCTTATCCTCCTCCTGAAGGCTGGGACCAGTGTGCATGCCTTTCATGGGACAACCCAGCTTAGTTCTGTCTCACTCCCCAACCACAGGAGCTAGAGAACTCTTGCCCTTATATGGTGCCCCTAGGGCAGGGAGAATGGAAAGAATTTGGGAATAAACAGAACAAACACACACGCTCCAGGAATCTAGGAAAGGAGGAAAATTCCAAAGAAGTGAGCTTGGACATGCATGTGTACACACAAAAAAGCTTCTTACATTTAAGTACACACCCACAAAGCTATCTTACCTGTGTTGCTTTGTCCCTCATACAAGGAGCAGCCTGTCCATGATTATCACGAGGCCATTGTCCAGCGAGGTAGGGAGCAGCAAGTGTATCCAGTGAGGAAGTCCGGCGAATTATACTGGAAGGGCTTGATGATGGAGGCCGTGATTTGTCAGCTAGATTAAAAAAAGATTTCATGAGCCAACTTAATAAAGCACACACGTTATTTGCAATTTAGGAAACAGTACAGAGTACTGAAAAATGTCATGTCATAGGAGCTACAAGTGACCACCTGGAAATGAAGTTCAGAGTTGGCTTTTGTTTTTTTTAAAGTTTTCCCCATGAGTAGATTACTCCCATGAATGTGTTTTCCGCGTTTCCCTATAAAAGCTCAGAACCAGGTAATTACCAACAACATTAGGATGGGGTGTTTTTTTGTTTGTTTGTTTGTTTTTTTACTGTGACTGAAGTACTACAAAAAGTATACCCAACTTAATACTGGATTTATGTTTAAAGCCCAGGTTGTTAATCCATATGCCAACTACTGCATAATTTATTTCCACAGTGATCAACAAAACTGAGCTTTATACTACTAAGCTGACAGCAGCCATCCTGGTGGACAGCTATGCATGAGGTAGCTTATGACTCTGTATTACATGAATGGTAACCTAGCACAAAAAACACATACGGAATGCAGAGACACTTCATAGATGTAAAGATAAAGAGTTAATATTTTAGCAGCTAGACATTTCAATGGGTAAAATATTTAGATTCATTTTCCTAATATTGAAAGAACAATAATTTAGACTCACAATGTGATCTTACCTTTAACATGGTTTTAAAATGATGCATGGAATACTTGCCCTCCATACTGAGGAAAAGTGGGGTAGTCTCAAAAAAAGAGCAAAAACAATGAGTCCTGTAGCACTTTAAAGATTAACAAATTTAATTTTTGCAGGCATAAGCTTTCATGGCCTGTAACCCACTTCATCAGATGCAGGGAATGGAAATCAGATAGGGGGTATACATCTACAGTCAAGGGGAAGGTACAACAATGGGGGTGGGGGTAGGAAATAGCAAACTCCATACAGTTAAAGTAGCTGAGCCCTATTCATAACCATTGATTAGAAGGTGAGAATGTGTGAACAGTGACAATTACTTCTTGTAATAAGAGAACCATTCCAAGTCCCTATTCAGACCCAGTCTGATTGTGTCAAGATTGCATATGAATTCCAGCTCGGCAGTTTCTCTTTGAAGTCTGTTTTTGATGTTTTTGGTAGAAGTATGGCAACTTTCAAGTTAGCTACAGAGTGTCCTGGGAGATTGAAGTGCTCTCCAACTGGTTTATGGATGTTACCATTTTTATGTCCGATTTGTGTCCATTTATTCTTTTGCGTAGTGAGAGTCTGGTTTGGCCAATGTACGTGGCAGAGGGGCATTGCTGGCACATATTACATTAGTAGATGTGCAGGTGAATGAGCTCCATATGGTGTGGCTGATGTGGTTAGGACCTGTGATGGTGTCACTAGAATGGATGTGTGGGCAGAGCTGGAAATGGCGTTTGTTGCACAGATAGGTTCCTGGCTTACTGTTCTTGTTGTATGATATATGGTTGCCGATGAGTATTTGCCAGATGAGTGTATTATATATCCATACATATATATAAATAAAATACACCCCCTATCTGATTTCCATTCCCTGCATCTGACGAAGTAGGTTACAGGCCACGAAAGCTTATGCCTGCAAAAATTAAATTTGTTAGTCTTTAAAGTGCTACAGGACTCTTGTTGGTTTTGCTGTATACAGACTAACGTGGCTACACCACAGGAACTTTTCAAAAAAAGAGTGTACTAGTAACTTGTCCATAAGAGAGGCACCACTGTGTATTCAGACTTGTGTAATTCAGAGTCAAGCTGTGGAATAGCACTGAAAAGCGGAATCAGGGAAAAGGGGATGTGTACGCATGAGCACTCTAACGACTCAGTAAAGTCCTCACCCCCTCTGCATAAAGTAGCGCACCCCCTCACCTCCAAACAGAGTCCTGATGTTATACAGAAATCCTAGGGGGAGATAGGAACGTGGACAGCATGACTACACAGAAGCAATTCTCAAAAAACAAAACAAACAGTTACTGGTAAATAATCATTTTTTCTTCTTTTCTCTATGCATTCCCACTTGTGGGAGATTAGCAAGCCGTGCTCTATCAGGTGGATGGTGGGAGAAGAATATTTAACTAAATATACACTATAATACTACTCTCCCGCACAATTTAAGTCCAAAGCGTAGTGGGTGATGAAAGTGTCCTCTATACTCCAAGTTGCTACTTTGCACTGGGGGAACATATTTAAGGCATACTACAGATGCTATGATGGCTCTTGTTCTCCCTGATATCACCCCTCCTGCTTTGAATAACCTATTTGATTTTCTAAATGCTTTTATATTTTCTGGGTAAAAACCCATGTCTTTTTTACATCTCAGGCACTGATCTCAGACGGAGGCTCTGGAGCCACAAGTGGCTCTTTAATGCATCTCTCATGACTCTTTGCAGCACATGTTAAAACATTGTGTTATCAAATATACAGTACTATAATAAACGAAACAATGAAGTCACACTACTGTGGCTCTTTTGGGTAATGGAGATCACTAATTTCGCTCCAGAACTGTTGAGGAGTATCACTGATCTAAGGCATAGACAGGTATTTCTCTGTCTGGGAATAGGGTCTGTGGAAAAATAAAGAAAAGAAAAATACACCGAGACAGGTGAGAATCTGAGACAACCTCAGACTATGAAACCAGGATGGGGCCTCACAGTAACTTTGTCTTTGTGGACCACACTATAAAAGGTAAGTGGCCACCAAAGTACTAAGCTCACTCATCCTCCTAGAAGATGGAATTGCCATCCAGAAGGCAATTTTGATAAATAAATGCTTGAGAAAAAAACTTTAGCAAGAGGCTCTTAAGGAAGTTCTCCCACTCCTATCCATTTCATTAAGACAAGATTTAGGTCACAAAACCTGATACTTGAAGAGACTGTTTGCCATGTGAAAAGAGATGTCCTTTAAGATCAAAGCTGCATACCAATCTCCCTTGGATAATGGCCTGCATAGTGGTCATCCTGAGCTTTAATAGCATGTACCTGTTGAGGTTTCTAAGGTCCAGGATGGCCCTCAGATTGTTCCTCTTATCCAGATTCAAGTAATAGTAGAAATAAAATAATTTCCTTCTGTATTCCTGTTGAATCTTCTCTATGGCTCAGTTCCTGAGGAAAAAAAAATCTACTTCTTCTAATAGGACACACTCTTGAAATGGGTGATAAGAGTGGCCATGCTGGGTCAGACCAATGGTCCATCAAGCCCAGTACCCGGTCTCTCAACCGTGGTCAATGCCAGGTGCCTCAGAGGGAATGAGCAGAACAGGTAATCATCAACTGACCCGTCCCCTGTTGCACATTAGCAGCTTCTGGCAAGCAGAGGCTAGGGACACTACAGAAAAATCATTTTGCACTCCTGCCCATCCTGACTAATACCCATTGAAGGACGTATTCTCCATGAACTTAGCTAGGCTTTTTTTTTTTTTTTTTAAAAACCCTGTTATAGTCTTCGCCTTCACAACATCCTGACACAGTTCCACAAATTGACTGTGCATTGGGTGAAGAAATACTTTGTTTGTTTTAAACCCACTGCCTATTAATTTCATTTGGTGACTCCTAGTTCTTGTGTTTGAGGAATAAATATCACTTTCTCCACACCAGTCATGATTTTATAGACCTCCATCATATCCCCCCTTAGTAGTGGTCTCTTTTCCAAGTTAAAAAGTCCCAGTTTTATTAATCTGTCCTCATACAGAAGCCAAACCAAAACCCCTAATCATTTTTGTTGCTCTTTTCTGTACCTTTTCCAATTCCAATATATCTTCTTTGAAATGGAGTGACTAGATTTCCATTCAGTAGTCAAGATGTGGGCATACCAGTTTTATATAAAGGCAATATGATGTTTTTTTGCCTTATCATCTATCCCTTTCCTAATGGTGTCCTAACATTCTGTAGCTTTTTTGCCTGCAGTTGCACATTAAATGGATGTTTTCAGAGAACTATCCACAATGACTCCAAGATCTTTCTTGAGAGAGAGAGAGTGTGTGGGGGGGGAGGAGACAGATGTACTCCGCCCTCGTGGGTCTTGCGCTCTTCCGGCCCGGCTGGTGGCGCAGCTGGGGGAAGGTTTAGGGAGGGGATGGGGCCCGCTCTGCCCCTGAGTACTGCTACCTTCCCTTGGGGTAGTCCGTGGTCCACTTCCTGCTTCCCCAGCTGGGTGCCCTGCCTCCGGTGCTGTGGCAGCAACTGTGGCAGCTCCAAGCTTCTGCAGACTGCAGGCTGCCAGGCTGCAGTCTCCTAGCTCCAGGCTGCCAGCACCAAGCTGCAGGCTTTCAAACTGCAAGCTCCAAACTCTCAACTCCAAAACTGTAACCTCCAAACTATAAACTCCTCACTCCACACCACACCACTGCCTGCCTGAACTGGAGGCTTTTAAGTGCTGGGGCAATCTCCTTGACAGGCCCCAGCTGGCCTAATTACCTTAAGCAGCCCCAGCTGACTCACCCAGGGAATAAGGCTTTGCTGAGCCTGGGGCTAATATATACACCTTCCAGCACCCTTGCGTAGCCATCTGGTTTGGCCCTGTCACAATATGTATAGTTCAGATTATGTTTTCCAATGTGCATTATTTTGTATTTATCAACATTGAATTTCATCTGCCATTTTGTTGTCCAGTTATCCAGTTTTGTGAGATCCCTTTGTAACTCTTTGCGGTCTGCTTTGAACTTAACTGAGTACCCCTTTGCCAGATCATTTATGAATATGTTGAACAGTTCTGGTCCCAGTATAGATTCCAGGGGGATACCACTGTTTACCTCTCTTCATTCTGAAAACTGACCACTTATTCTTACCTTTTGTTTCTTATCTTTGTTTCCAATTACTAATCTCTGAGAGGACATTCCCTTTTATCCCTTGAATGCTTACTTTGCTTAAGAGCCTTTGGTGAGGGACCTTTCTGAAAATCGAAATACACACAATATCCACTGAATCACCCTTGTCCTCATGCTTGTTGACCCCCTCCAAGAATTCAAATAGATTGGTGAGGCATGATTTCCCTTCAAAAAACCATGTTGACTCTTCTCCAACAAATCGTATTCATTTATGTGTCTTATAATTCTGTTCTTTACTATAGTTTCAACCAATTTGCCTTGTCCTGAAGTTAGGCTTACTGGCTTGTAACTGCTGGAATCACCTCTGGAGTGTTTATTAAATAAATAAGTAAATAAATAAAATTAAAAAAAGAGTATCACATTAACTATCCTCCTGTCATCTGGCTCAGAATCGGATTTAAATGATAAGTTACCTACCATAGTTAGGAGTTCTGCATTTCACATTTGAGTTCCTTCAGAACACTTGGATAAATATAATCTCGCCCTTGTGACTTATTATTACTATTATTGTTTAATTTAACAGTTTGCCAGATTTTATGTTCCTTTCTGTTCTCCTCCAGAGGATTTAACTTCCACTTTTTCAAGGATCCTTTTTGCTTCTAACTGCTTCTTTCACTTTGTTGTTTAGCCACAGTTGCACATTTTTGGTCCTCTTATCTTTATTTGGGTTATACTTCAAAAAGCTTCCATGCAACTTTCAGGGATTTCACTTTTGGCACTGTACCTTTTAATTTCTGTTTAACTAACTTCATTTTCATGTAATTCCCCTTTCTGAAATTAAATGCTACCGTGATGGGCTGCTTTATGTACCACCCCCAAGGGATGTTAAATTTTATTATGATATGGTCACTATTACCAAGTGGTTCAGCTATATTCACCTCTTGGACCAGTTTCTGTGCTCCATTTTGAACTAAATCTCAAATTACATTTCCTCTTGAGGGTTCCAGGACTAGGTGTGCCAAGAAGCAGTCATTTAAGGTGTGAAGAAAACTTTGTATCCCATCCTGAGGTGATTTACCCAGTCAATATGGGGATAGTTGAATCCCCCATTATTACAGAGTTTTTAATTTTTTATAGCCTCTCTAATCTCCCTGAGCATTTCACAGTCACTATCAACATCCTGGTCAGATGGTAGTATATCCCTACTGTTATATTCTTATTATTCAAGCATGAAATTATTACCTATAGAGATTCTATGGTAGAGTTTGAGCCATTTAATAATTTTACTTCATTTGTCTCTATGCTTTCTTTCACATATAATGCCACTCCTCTGCCAGTACAACCTATTCTGTCCTTCTCATGTACTTTGTACCCTGGTATTACGGTGTCCAATTGATTATCCTCATTCCACCAAATTTCTGTGATGGCTATCGTATCAATATCCTCATTAAATACAAAGCACTCAGGTTCACCCATCTTAGTATTTATACTTTAGCATTTGTATATAAGCACTTTAAAAAACCGTTACTTTTTAAGCTATCTGCCATTATGGGATTTAATGGAATTCTTTCATTTGATTGTTTCTCATCACATCCTACCCATACTTTATCCTCTTCCATCCTCTCCGTCTTATCAGAATATAGAGAATCTCCATTAATAGATTCTCCTCTAAGCAATGTCTGTCTGAACCACATGCTCCGCCATCTGTCTGCTTAGTTTTAAAAAAAGTCATAGAGCAGTTTTTATTTTATGTGAGAGCAATCCGGTTCCATTTTGGGATTATGTTTATGTTCAGCCTGTAAACCAAACCGAACAATGCTTAAAGACATCTCATGCACAGTCTAGCACAAGCAATAATCAATGTGCCCACAGCCATGTGCCCCAGGAACTGGAGGAAATGCTTGGCTGAAATGTGGGAGTTGGACTATACCATCTATCAACAAGGAGAGACTGAGAAATCTGTGCTGTGGGAGGAATGTCTTTGCCTGGATGGAATTGCGGTCAGCTCCTATGAATTCTAGCCTCTGTTCAAGTATTAAAATTACCCTTATGTTTGTTGATCTCTAGACTCAGATTCTGAAACAGGTCCAGTATGGTCTGAGTGACTCATTGGACCTCTGTGAAGGACCATGCCCTGAGAAGGTAGTTGCTCAGGTAAGGATAAGTCACGTTACTGTGATTTAATCATTAATAGAGAAGATACTGGAGAATACTTCAGGGTGCAATAGCAGACCAAAAGGGAGCTCTCGGTATTGTTAGTGATCTTGGTCAGCGTGAACCTTAGGGAACGTCTATGACTTGGTATAATTAAGATGTGAAAATATGCATCTTGAAGGTCGAGGGCTGAGAGCCAGTCTCCTTCTTCTAACATGGGAATGACAGTTGATAACGTGACCATCTTGAACTTCTGAGCTTTGACAAAAAATTGTTGAGTGCATTGAGATCCAGTATGGGTCTCCAATCCCCCTTTTTCTTTGTCACAGAGAAGTAACTTGAGTAGAAGCCTCTGTCCCTTAGATGTGTGGCCACTGGCTCCTACACTGAGGAGGTGGTTTATCTCCCAAAGGGTCCCTAAAGAGAGATTGGGAAGGATGTTTGGGAGGAAGGAGACACGGATATAATATCCATATTGGATGATTGCCAGCACCCATTTGTCAGAGCTCATCCCTTCCCAGGTGCTGCAGAACAGAACGAAATTGTCTCCAAAGGGATGGGTGGAGTTTTACAGCGTGAACTAAGGAGCGTGTTCTATGAGCACCTCAACCAACCCATCAAAACTGTTTCTTTGAGGTGGTGGGCTGAGAGGAAGTTTGCTGAGATCCAGATGCCTTCCACGTGAGGAACCTCAGTTTCTTCCTCTAGGGTTCACATGATCTCTATGCCTATTGAGATGGATATTGGGAGGACTGCTGGGATGAGTGTTGTGAGCAAGGTTTCAAAGGTGGCTGAGGGCTGATTTTATTTTTTTTTTTAAATATAGGTGTCTAGATCCTGAGGGATCAAAGAATCACCCTCAAATCTTTAATGTGTGGAGATAGGCATCAGTCTTTTCAGCAATAATTTCATCCCTTCAAAGGGGAGGTCTTCCACTATCATTTGCACCTCCTTGGAGAAGCCGGAAAGATGAAGCCTTAAGGCCAGTCTCATCACAATCAAAACAGAATGGGCCGCTGTGTCAGCTGCATCAAGTACAGACTAGAGAGTAGTTTCTGACACCAGTTGGCCCTTGTTCACAAAGGCTTTAAATTGATCCTTGTGAGAATCTGGGAGCTGTCCTATAAAAGAAGTTTCATATAGTTCTGACAGTCATACTTGGCCCACAAGTCTTAATAGTTCACCACTCTGTTCTGGAGGGTGGCTAATGAGTAGGCTTCCTGCCATACAGAATCAGGTGCTTCCAGTCCGAGTCATAAGGGGTGGACTTAGAATGATGTTGGTGGCCTTGAGAGTTAACTTCATTCATGATGATTGAATTGGGAGGAGGATGTGAGAACAAGAATTCCATACCCTTTGCTGGGGACATATTTCTTGTCCAGCCTCTTACAAGCCTGTTGCCTTTGGGCTGTCACTTTCAGGACAAGCCTCTTGGTGCCGACAGCCTCCGCCAGTACCAACACCCTCCGCACCAACAGATTACTGGTGCATCCCGGATCTTTCAGTGTCTGATTCACCAGACTCTCCTCTGCACAGTACTGGGGCTCCAGTACAGAGTTCACTTAGAGGCCTTGGCTCACCAGTGACCACCTACTACACACCAACTTTTTGTCGTCAAAATCAGATAGTGAGCAAGAGGACCTAGTTTCCCAACGGTCTTCATCCACCACACAGAGACCAGCTCCACTATGCACACGAGGCATACCATCCCTCTGACCCACAGCTTTCCTGGTTTGGGCAATCATGTTACCAACCACCAGGCCTTTTCATACCACAGTGGCTGTACTGGGACCCTGGGCAGAGATGCGAACCTGACGCAGGGTCCATCGGTTGTATTGTCAGCAGTACCAACATGCCAATGAAGGCTTCCCCGGGGTGGATTGTCTGTGTTTCTCATGCTCTCGCAGTACCAATACTTCTTTGCCTGTGCCCACTAGGTCTTTAGGCGCTCCAACTTGCCTTGTCAGCTCAATACCACATGTGCCCGGTGTACCAAATGTAGATGGCTTCTGTGCTATCGGTACCAATGACACGGACTGAGCCAGGAATTATTTTTGGCTCAGTCAGAGCTCACTATGGGGATTCACTGGCCTTTTCTCAGAGGCTTTATGTGAATGGCTTACAGGCGTCTCTCTGAGCTCACCCACCTTTGAAGTGAAGGGTTGCATTGAGGGCTCCTGACAGGATACTGAAAGTTGAAGAGCAGACTCCACAAGTAGGCATTTGAGCCTCAGGTCTGTCTTTCCTGTATCTGGGCTTCAGTTGCTGACACAAGCCATGCTTCTGTGGAATGTGCTTCTCTCTCAGGCAGCAAATGCACCATCAGTCACTCGGATCAATTCCTTGCAACTGAGGCACTTTTTGAGTTGGGCATACCCTTGTCCAGGCATGGTTCTCCCCTCCCCCCCACAGGGCTGATGAAAGAAAGTCCTTTACCTCCCTCTTTTTTCCCCTTTTAGGCTAAAGTAAAAAGCAAATGAAACAAAGAAAGGAAAAGGGGGCTTCAAAAGAAGCTAAAATTAGCAATTCTAAGAGTTAAGAATCCACAGATGTTCGTCTCTCAACCGTTCTTGGTTAGAAGAAACTGAGGAGGAATTGCCCATGCAGGCTGGCTAGCTTCGTGGTGAGCAGGAGTGGGACAGGACTGCTACCAAAGTTCTCCAATCAGCAGCACAGGGATGCAGACGCTTAAAGTGGAACACCCACACGGACATTACTCAGAGAAGGGGGATGTTTATATTAAGATATCCTACCCTACTCTAAACTAGCTATTTACAATAAGGACTTGAGCTAGGTTGAGGGACACTAGTCCACAGGACATAAAGGCAAAACGTCTCATTGGTGGCAGAGTAACTTAGGCAGTTAGGGATGCACTCTCTTATAGAAAATAGAGCCATGTCATCACCCTTACACAAGAACCCTTATAGCACTGCCTCCTGTCAAACAATGGCCACAATTTTTCAAAGTATTTCTTCACCTTAATATCAGGAATGTCATGACAAGTGTAAATGCAGAGGCCATTAAAAACAAGCTACTTTAGAGTTGACCTTGATACAGGATTTTTGTACATTTTCTGAGAGCACATTTAAAAAAACCTTGTCCATTTCAGAAAAAGTTTTCAATAGCTTTCTAGAAGGCTAAAGCAGAAGGCAACACTATACACAGTACATATATGAAAGGATCAGTGTCCACTTAGCTTTTTAGAAGTATAATATATAAAATTAGTTATGCAGTCCTATAGATGACTGAACAATAGTTTAAGTAGCCTTTTGCTTTGTATGCTTTCATCCATGCAAATATCCTGTACCACTTAAAGTATAACTTACCAGTTTAAATACAGTGCAAATAGATTTTAGTGTGATTGGATCACTAACTTTTTCCTCAGCTTTTACTGGCATACAAAAGCCAAAAACCAAAATGTTACAATTATATAGGTCATCCTGAAGGATTTCAAAAACACATTAAAAACCATGTATGCTAAGGACTTCCTTTGTCTTCTAGTGAAATGCAGCTACCTCTGGAATGGAGTGCAGTAGCTGTCTGGCTACAAATAGCAACATTCTGTTTAGAACAGCAATCTTTAAATATCACAGGTCGTAGGCAGTAAATACAGTAACTGAAAATTGGACAAGACTTCTGCAGAATTGAAGTGGCAGGACTTTATGAAAAAGGAAACTATGACATGACTAAAGAGACAGACCACACTGGGAATCAGAACTGTTGGGTTCTAGACCCAGTTAGCAATGGGCTTGCTGTCCTACCTTAACCAAGTCACTTTATCTCATATTACACATCTGTAAAATTAAATGCAAGCAGTCAGTGATCTCATAAAGCTATTGAAAAGCTTAGTGTTGCTAAAATGTTTTGAGATTCTCAGATAAAAAGTGCTATACACCTGAAAGTTTTATTCATATTGAGAGAAGTACATTATAATCTTTAAATGTTTTAAGTGGCCTGCATTTATGTTTAACAACTCAAAAACATGGCTCTTCAAAACTGAAAACCCTTTAACCCCCTTGTGACTTGATACATATTAAAAGCTATCGTTCAAAAGTATGCTCAGAACACACCAAAACAGTCTATACAAGTTACTCAAGGATATTTACATCAGTAAAACTTGTTGGAAACCTCAATAGGAATGATCTGAGTGCAGGACAATATGTTGCTAATTTAGCATCTCGATTTTATGAATGAAGTAGAGAATCAAAATCTAGCAGCATAGAGTTGAGTGTAAATTTTGAGTATTTTCACAAGCATTCTTTACCTGTCCGGTTTTTGGGGTTTTTTTAAATTATAAACAAAAAAAGAAGTCTGAACTTATTTCTCTCTGTTACTTTTATCTTAAGGACACATTACATAAATTCAAAGTGTTCAGTAGCTACCCAATTTGGTATCACAGCAAGATACGGTACAGGAGAAATCTAAAAAGGGACATATGATTGTTTCTCAAATTAGACATATACTAAGAGTTGATTTAAATTTCAAAAAAAATTTGAAAAGTAACCTTTTCCCCTTCTAGACTACAGCCCTGCCATGATATGCAGTTTGAAAAGAGAAGATCTTGGTAAATTTCACACAAACTGGTTATTTTTAGTAAACCTTTGTGTAGATATAGCTTCCCACACCATTCTAAAGACTAAAGAAAGACAATCCAACCAAGCCAAAAGATTTAAATTAGACTAATGTAGAACATGAAAGTAACAAAGGAAAGGAGGAATATGGGTTAAATCAAAAATAACTGTAGGTGTACAGTGAGTGATTCATACAAATTCTGTACTTTTAAGTAGTGTTTTGCTTAATGTGACAGTAGGAATGAAGCAATAGGTACCACATGAATTGAAGTTGTCAGAAAGCAAGGCAAGAGAAAGGGGTTTTGAGGGTCTGAATGAAGATGAAGGAAAAATGAAGAAGTCTTCAAGATAGAAAGGAGGAGGTTGCTCCAAGATAGGCTGCAGCATGTAAGAAAACACAAGGTTAAAGTAGAAAGGTCAGTGTACATCAGTGAGTTGAGTCTGTGTAACAAACATTATGTCCAATAATTCCTGCATTAAGCCTATCTGTAAGAGAACACAAAGGGCAAGGTGAATGGCTAGAACACAGGGGGCAAGGTAAAGCACAAACAGGAGAAAAGACAAGATGGAGGCAGAACGGAGCTATGCAGAGGACTCCTGCTCTAGAGAGTCTTCCTGAACGTATCGATATAGAACTGACAGTATGAAAAAGGCAGCAATATCACTAACAATATTCTTCATACAAATTTATAAAATACCTAAAGTTATTGATGAATATTGACCCAAGATGCTGAGAAGATGAACCCTAAAAACAGCACTTTTAGGGTGTGCATTTATTGCAATCAGGACAACACATGTAGGTCTACTCAAGCTAGGTTTTAATTGGGCTAGCTTCGCATCGCTGCGGCAGCTTAGGCAGCAGCACACGCTAGCCACCCAAATACATACCTAGGGTAGCAGGCAGAATTGTTCTTCAACATGGATACCTGGCTTTTATAGTTCAGGTGCGCCTACACATGCTGCAACTGAGCCTCCTAATTGCAGTGTAAACCTACCCTTAAAGGCAACATAGTATCAAGTCAGTGTTAAAAATGTGAATGAAAAAGATTAGTAAGAAATTCATTATTTTCAAGTATCTAACAGTACTGTAGCTGACAGTGTATCTAACAAAGAAATACATACAGTAAGGAGAGTGTCACTTTTTGTACTCCGCAGTTCGCCAGGACAGTGGCTAATTGACACTTAAAAACGTGCAAACAAACTTCAATGTAAACTTGGATATTGACATTTCAATTTGAAATTCTTCTCAATTGAAAAGAGAAGGAGAAGGCTTCAAAGTACAGATATCCTTCCTACACTTAAAAACAAAAGACTAGTTTGGAATTTAGCTTTTAAAATATAGCATTGGAACAAACATATTAGCTTCATTATATTTGTTATTAATCCTAAATCTATTTCTATGAAAGGGTCTGATGACAAGAAAAATGTGCACTTTATTAATATCAGTAATATCTCAATTTAGCTTCTGAACACTTAAAATGAAAAAAACTGAGAATTATTTCTGAAATCCACAGCTGGCTGTTTCAGTTCCACAAAAACAAATTTAAAATTTTTTACAAAACTATGTAGTCAAACATGATTTTTCTTTGTGTACTGTACTTTATATACTACCCCCATCCTACAGAGACATGCTTCCACCCTCTTACTTCAAATCCCTCTGCAAAATCTACTTGTGAGGCCTACAAACATTAATCCTTTTTAAAGGGGCTATAACCATCCCAATTCATAAAACAAAAACACAACTAACTTTGAACTTTCATCTGATCTCTAGTTTTCAAAATAAAGTCTCTTTAGGGCAGTGGTTCTCAACCTTTCTAATGCCGTGACCCCGCAATACAGTTCCTCATATTGCGGTGACCCCAAACCAAAAAATAATTTTGGTGGCTACTTCAAAACTGTAATTTTGCTACAGTTATGATTCGGACATAACTGTAATTTTGCTACAGTTATGATTCGGACATAAGACTACATCTTATAGTGGTCTCTTATAGTATAAGACCGATGTAGTTCACACTGTGTAAATGTATGGCGCTTTGTGTAAGTGTAAGCTGCTTTGTGTACTGTATAATGATTACACACAAAGCACCTTACACTTACACAATATTGTGTGTATGGTGTGTGTACTGTTTTTACATTATTAACCTTTTTTACACCAGCAGGCTGTCTCGCAGGCTCTCTTGGCTCTCCGCCTCCTAGGCTTCTGTCCTCCGGTGCTTGCTGCGTCCGCCCACTGATGACGTCAGCAAGCGCCGGACACACGTAATGCGCTGCTATGGACTGTGGAGCGCTCTCCCCGCTTCCCCCGCCCCTTAGGCCCCGGACGGATGAGGCAATCATGTCTGCGCATGCGCGCAGGCATTCAGTTTGGAACGCGCATCCATAACGGTGTGCGTTCCAGCTGAATAGCGCTGCTACAGATGGTAGTGCGACTTCTCAGCGGCTAAAGCCATTGGAAATATGTATTTTCCGATGGCTTTAGGCGACCCCTGTGTTTTGGTCGTTCGACCCCCGCCGGGGTCGCGACCCACAGGTTGAGAACCGCTGCTTTAGGGCAAGGGACCAAGTTTGCCAGTCTCTTGTGTAGGACTTTCCAACTAAACAATAATCATAGAAATCCAGGGTTGGAAGGGACTTCAAGAGGTCATCTAGCCTATCCCTCCATGCTGAAGCAGGAATAAGTATACCTAGACCATCCATGTGAGATCTTTGTCTAACCTGTTCTTAAAAACCCCCAATGACAGGGATTCCACAACCTCCTTAAGTAACCTGTAATGTTTTCAAATGAATTCTTACTCAGAATTATACTTTTATAATATTGTATCACATACATGCACATGTACTTAGTATTAAATGCAAAAAAATGTGTGTTAATGCAAAATTAATGTTGCAAAAATAAGCACTCAAGAAATTCCAAAAGTCAAGGCAACTTTAACTTGGCCTCACACACAAAAAATATATATATTAAGTGCACTATATTAAAGAGTTACCTTTAATAAACGAAAAAATTGAAATTCTATGGATGCCCAACATGACCAAGTTAACACTGTCCTTTTTGTGCAGTAGCAATATAAAAGAATCTTCAGAATAATAAAATAGTTTTGCTTTTATTCTTATGAATTTTAGAGTTTTAAAACCTGGCAAATCTATATTTTCAGATGCTGAGAATTAGAACATCAGGATTGCAGATTTTTCCTGCTAGAGGAAGAAATTTACTATAAATCATTTACAAACTGGATTACTGAATAAAAGACTCAATACTTGAGGAAAAAAATCCATACAATTTAAGCAACATGCAATCTTGGGCCTAATCCATTAGTCAGTTTGACATACATAAATTGCTACAGAACAGACCTATGCTATTCTGAAGCTCTTAACTGTTGAGTAAACAAAAAGAAAATGTTGAATTATTTAAAATAAAAATATCTATGACAGCTGGGGTTCTCAATTTTCTGTAGCATGGACCACATTTTAGTAGAAACATTGTCTCATGGCCCACGTCTCCTGCCAAATTACAATCAGATAATAATGTGTGGTTAGTACAACTGTTTGCATGGAAAACATCAGAAGTGTGTTTGCACTAAAAACAGCTAAAAATGCTGTAATTTAGCAATTGGAAATGAAAACTAGCTCTATGTGACTAGCCTGCTCTCCATGGACCAACTAGGGTCCACAGATCAGTTCAGGACCTCCAACTTGACCAGTCTTAGGCTTAGTATATACACTTACTGGGAAATTCAGCAGCAGTTGACGGACATTATGCAAGCTACACAAAGTAGCTTGCGTAACTCCCGTCAACTTCCTAACTTCCCTTTAGTGCACTGTCTTCACTGCGCTGTGCCAACAGGAAACGTGTTCCTCTCGACAGAGAGCTATGCCTTTTGAGGAGGAGGTTTAATTTAATCGACTTCTGGATTGGTTAAGCAGCAGTGACCCACTCAATCAATCCAGATCGATCTAATGGCGGTGAATTTGCTGTGGTCGGCGCGTTCATACCCTTAAATGACATGCAATAAAACCTAGAGAAGGTCTGTCCTGAATGTGTCCCAAAAACAAATTGCCTTAAAAAACAACAAGATGTAAGGGTTTGAAGAGTTTTTGTATCTAACAAATTCACTAAATATTACTATGCACCACACTATAGTGTTTTGCTGTTTCTTAGCAGAGAAGCTGAATCAAACAGATTTTCCAGTACTCTCCACACTCACTGTAGCTTTGCCCATATTACAGAGAATTGGCATGTTAACTCATCATGTGCTCAGACACGCACACTAGGCAAACTACTCATGGTCACACACAAATCGCTCCCAATTCCATATATGAATGCCAACCACCATTTAGACCAGACTGAAGTCTGGCTGGGCACATCCACAGCATCAGTCTCCATGATGTCACTGTGTGTCATTTTAGGGCCAGATTGGACCAAAATAAATAAATAAAATAAAAGTTAAATTGCTGGCATATATGGCCCCAACACTCCTATTACCATCCCACACTGCACATCACTGCTGAGGGGGTAGTCTGAATCACTTTCTGCATTCCAGCCTATATTAGGTGATTCTCCAAGTATAATAGTTGTTCATTCAGCCTGGCTACTTGGTACTATCAAACTGGTCAGTTAAATCTAACATTTTGGCACAAGATTAACAAAAAACAAAACACACCTCATCTTCGGTCAAAAAGTGTACTAGAATATACATACATGTACAACTTTTTAGAAAGGTTACACTTGTTCCTGAAGGGATATCAGAAATGTCTATTTTAATCTGAGAAATTGCTATCAGATTCATATCTACATAAAGATCTAAATATTTTTCAAGTTTTTCTTGCTCTCCAAGGCCCTCTCTTGCTGCAAAGGAGAAAGCCAAAGAGAGCTATTAAAAAAAAAATAAATAAAATCAGGAATCCATGATTGCTGTTACCTCACTAGTAAAAGCAGTAACTGCTTCAAAATAAAGTACTGGAAACAATTACTGCCACCTCTCTCCCTCCCTCCCCCAACAGTATAACAGACTAAATGAAAATTGAAAGAATTGTTATTTAAATCCAAGCTAAGCAGTAGTCTAATTTTATTAGAGATGCATATCAGATCCTAAAAATATTTGTGTGAATATTTCTCTAGACCGCCTATTCCCCCAAATATACCATAAATGTTGAATTTTATTAAATTATTATTTAGGTGGGGTGGAATGGAGTTGACACATAAATTTTTAAGGATCACTCATATCTATTCTTAAGACTAGAAAAGACTCTCCATCATTGCCAAATTATTAAATCCTGCTTTAATACAATCAGCCACGTTTACCATTTAACCCCTCTGGTTGTTTCAAAATGCAAATAATCTCCATTTCAGTAAGCTATTTGTGGTGTTCTCATGGTGTTATTTTCCTCTACTGTTCTCATGCTACATTACTCGTTCCAAGTGCTCATCTGCTAGTTTCCCTTGATGTGACCTACATAACAAGAGATCTGCTTCCATCAAGACAACAATTGCAACAGCTGTGCTGATGAAAAACAATAGAGCTGTTTCAACAAACAAGAGTCTTAAAATATTAGGTCTGTTTTAATTAGCCTAATTATCAACCCTTCCACCCCCCAGAACTCAGCATCTATATTCCAACAAAAGATTCCTGCAACTAGCTTTCAATTAAGAAAAGCAAAGAATTTTTATCAACAGAGCACAGAGAATGTCGTGTAAGTCTACAGGAAAATGCAAGTACTCTTTCATTACTTGTACATACATATTTTGAGGAAGGTAAGGAGCCTAACAATCGTAATTTAGCAGAGTAAAGATAATGTGACAAAAGTACTTCAGACTGTAAAATCATTTTTAAATTCAAGTACTTTAAGAGTTCCATAATGTAGACCCATCACCACAAATAAAATATTTCATTAAGTACTCACATAAAAGAATCGACATTATATTTTGTCTAGAATGACAATGACTCCCATAACGAGCCTAATTCAAGCTTTCTCCTAGAAAAGAAAGGAGAAATCAGAGGGAAGGTTTCCTTCCTATAGGGAAGTTGAAGCAAACCTGAAACTAAATTCACAATATTGGTAGGGGAAATAAACAAAATAAATACTGTAAACATGAAAGTACAGTTGGAAGATTGATTTTGAATTGTTTTCAGTACATATTTAAATATAATTCAAATCAGAGTAGTTTCAAAGAAAAATAAAGAGTATAAAAGGGAGATCTTAGAGACTGGTTCTCTCGAATGCAATAGACCCCCATGAGAAAAAAAATATGATTATTTTGCATGTAAATATCTTTAACCAATTGTGCAGTGTAGAAGCAACATTTAGGTAAGGATCTTTTTGGTTCTTTTTCTCCTAATAGTCCAAAATTCTGTCCTCTGGTAAAAGTATGCATAAAATTTACACTCTGAACTCAAGTTTTAAAAATACAGAGGGAAACAGATTTGTGTGTGTTAATACCAGTTTAAAAGCTATTTAAAATAACATGCATTACCCTGAACTCTATAGCATGGAACCTGATAATGAAATTATAAACAAAAATGAAATTAGCTTCACTACATTTTCTGATAGATTGAGGTGGGTTGGGATTGGTTTCTGGCCCAAGCTAGCCTGTCAAGCAAGAAGGGCTTAAAATATATTTTAATCAAGATTCCAGCCCAGTTCTTTCTCACGGTTGATGAGGAACTGCATCCACTTCAAAAGCTGAAAGCCACTGAAAGTTATGTACAGGTGAACTGTGTACCTGTTCTGTTTACTTCCCAATTATGTCTATCCTATATGAACATATCCAGTGACTGTGACTAATTTATTCACCAGGATTATCTTTTCTGCTTCATCCTACACTTTATTAGCTTTAATATGAACATTACTGTTTATTACAATGCTGAATGTTAGTGCCCTAGTAGGGGAGATAAAGAAACATCTGATTCCAAATTTATTGCATGGGAGCGAACTACCTATGAAAGGATTTATTTAAACAGTATCAATATTAAATACCTTTGCTTCTCTATTTGTGTTCGAGTTAATGAAATATTTGACAACATCCCTAACTGAATGTATCAATACAATCCTTTGGTTTGTGGATTATACAAGGCAAGTGTTCGCACAGCACCAAAGTACACCAAAAAAGTCATATGGGGGGGGGGCGGTGCAACCCCCCCATTGTGCTGTAGCAACTTGAAAGCAATAACTGCATGTTTTAAAATTGGCAATAGTAGGGGGGGTCTTCAAAACTCAGGAGCTTGACATTCCACATATTGGAGACTTGCAGGGGGGAGGAGAGAGGTCTTGGAAAGATGCACAGGAGTGGAGTGATGTAATTGTACCCACTATAAGCCAGTAGAGAACAAGCTAAGACCAAGCCAGTTTGCAAAGCTCTGTGAACTGGTGATTTCTGTCCACGCGATTACCTTCTACTTCCTCCATCTCACCCTGCTCCTACTTCTCCCTTTCCCCATTTTCCCTACCTTCTTCTGCCCCATACCCACTCCCCACTTGGGGTCTTACCAATGAGCATGATAGACTGTCTCATCTGCTCTAACGCATCACAGTCTATTCCCGACACTGAATTCCACGGAGGGGAGAGAATTCCAGGTTTTTTTTTTTAATTACCTTGCCAGATTGCTGCTGCTTGCTAGACCTCCAGGGGACAGGACAGAGGTGCAGGAGACCTGGGGGGAGCGGGTTTGGGGAGGGGAGGAGAACAGGTGGAGGGCAACATCAGTTGCAGTGACCTGCAGTAGCTTGAAGCAAATCAGTCATGTAGGGTGAAGTCTTCCTGAACATTACAGGTGTAAAGGAGGGTGGGAAAGAGAAGAAAGGAGGTCTCTGGAGAGACGGATGGAAAAAGGCAGTTGTGACTGACAACCTTAAAAACAACTATTTGATATTATGGCAATGAAACAGGATGACACTGAACCAAGAGCCATGATAGCCTCAGACACAGAAAATACTTTTGATAGGGTTATCTGGACATATCTTTTATACCACCTAAAATATGGATTTGGACATCTGTTTAGTTCCTGGGTGCAACATTTAACACACACCTTAACAAGTATTGTCTGATATTGCAGCTTCAATGAGGTGTAAGATTACATAATTCTGTTGAATCATGTGGTATTTGGGAACATACACAAGCCGCAAGTAATTTACACCTTTTTGTACTTGTTTCTTTATGAAAAAAAATCCATTAAAAAAATTAAAGGCCACTGTAATTGTTAGACAGTAAAGAGACACCGTTATGGGTGGCTCAAGTGAAAAGTCTCTAATGGCATGAAAAAACTAGGTCAAAATACCACAAAAATAACTCAGTGCCCTTTTGAGAGCAGCATCTCTTCTACATCTTCCTACACACATAAAAAACCCACTGCATAGCCAGGTAAAATGAAACCCACCACTTGCCTGCTACACTAGTAGATGCTAAACTAAGCAGCAAGTTGACCTTTGAGTGTCTGAACTGCCAGACCTGAGTACATCCTGAAGAAATTCAAAAATCTGTGGTACCAATGCAGGTACAGGGATGAGACCCTGGTCCTGACACCAATGTGTAACTCAGCCAGGCCCCTGAAAGCTACCAGATTTCTTTCTGAAAGCATGGATAAGTACCTCTTCTGATAAGTACCTTCTCTTCAACTTAACGGGCCCCAGTCAAGAGCCAAACAGCTAGGAAGAGAGATCAAATTTCTTTACTAGGGTATTGAACTCTGGATATATTTCCCCTTCTGAAAGATCTAATTTTGCCTGCTGAGCTAATCATCCATAATGTTCATTTTCCCTTAAATGCAAAGGGAGCAGGATGACTGCAGACACTCCTCCATCAGGATGTGAGCATACGTTCACCTTTGCCTCTCAATATGTGACCCGACCAAGGCGTTTGTCACAGATACGGGAGACCATACTGGATTACTGAGCTCTTCCTAGTTATACTGTGCTAGCTCTCTTGTTTAGAGCAAAACCGCAAGGACAGTCTTTGACACCATGCCAACACCCTATTCCTCCACACTTCCATCTGTGACAACTGTCCTGACTGGTTCACCTACTGGGAAGCTTGACTTCAATCTGCTTAGATTCATCACAGAATATTAGAGTTGGAAGGGATCTCAGGAGGTCACCCAGTCCAACCCCCTGCCCAAAGCAGGACTAACCTCAGCTAAATAATCCCAGTGAGGGTTTTCTCGAGCTGCAGCTTAAAAAGCTCTAAAGATGGAGATTCTACCACCTCCCTAGGTAATACATTCCAGTACTTCACCACCCTCCTAGTGAAAAACTTTTTCCTAATGTCCA
This sequence comes from Mesoclemmys tuberculata, assembly GCA_007922155.1. Classification (NCBI taxonomy): domain Eukaryota; kingdom Metazoa; phylum Chordata; order Testudines; family Chelidae; genus Mesoclemmys; species Mesoclemmys tuberculata. The sequence continues at coordinate 19,408,754 of ML675620.1, forward strand.
ACCTAGACCTCCCGCACTGCAGCTTGAGACTATTGCTCCTTGTTCTGTCATCTGCCACAATTGAGAACAGCCTAGCTCTATCCTCCCTGGAGCCCCCATTCAGATACTTAAAGGCTACTATCAAATCCTCCCTCATTCTTCTCTTCTACAGACTAAACAGACCTAGTTCTTTCAGCCTCTTCTCACAAGTCTTGTGCTCCAGCCCCCTAATCATTTTTACTGCCCTCCATGGGACTCTCTCCAACTTCTCCACATCCTTTTTGTAGTGGGGGGCCCAAAACTGGACACAACACTACAAATGCAGCATTGGTCAGGGGAATAATCACTTCCTGTGATCTGCTGGCAATACTCATACTAATGCAGCCCAATATACTATTAGGCTTCTGGGCAACCAGGGCACACTGCTGTCTCATATCCACCTTCTTATCCACTGTAACCCGCAGGTCCTTTTGTGCAGAACTACTGCCTAGCTTGTGAGTCCCTAGTCTGTAGCTGTGCATGGGATTCTTCCATCCTAAGTGGAGGACTCTGCACTTGTCCTTGTTGAACCTCATCAGATTTCTTTTGGCCCAATCCTCCAATTTATCTAGGCCCTTCTGTATCCTATCCTTACCTTCCAGAGTATCAACTACTCCCCCTAACTTAGTGTCATATGCACCCTCAGCAAGATTGCAATCTAACCCATCCTCCAGATCATTAACGAAGATGTTGAACAAAACTGGCCCCCAGGACCAACCCCTGGGGCACTCCACTTGTGACCGGCTGCCAGCGAGACATGGAGCCATTGATCACTACTCGTTGAGCCCTATGATCTAGTTAGTTCTCTGTCCATTTATCAAATCCATACTTTAACTTGCTGATAAGAGTACTGTAGGTGACTATCAAAAGCTGTGCTAAAGTCAAAGTATATCACATCCACCACTTTCCCCACATCCACAGAGCCAGAGTCACCTCTTCACAGAAAACAATCAGGTTGGTCAGGCATGACTTGTCCTTGAGTGACTACATGTTGACTGTTCCTGATCGCCTTCCTCTCCTCCAAGTGCCTTAAAATGGATTCTTTAAGGACCTGCTCCATGATTTTTCCAGTGATTGAGGTGAGGCTGACCAGTCTGTAGTTCCCTGGATCCTCTTTCTTTCCTTTCTTGAAGAAGGGCACTATATTTGCTTTTGTCCAGCCATCAGGGACCTCCCTCAGTTGCCACGAGCTTTCAAAGATAATAGCCAATGGCTCTGAAATCACATCAACTAACTCCTTCAGCACCCTCGGATGCATTGCGTCTGGCCCCATGGACTTACGTATGTCCAATCTTTCTAAATAGTCTGGGACCTGTTCCTTCAGCACTGAGGGATGTTCACTTCCTCCCCATTCTGTGCCGCCCAGTGCAGTAGTCTGGGAGCTGACCTTGTCTGTGAAGACAGAGGCAAAAAAGGCATTGAGTACCTCAGCTTTCTCCACATCCTCTGTCACTAGATTGCCCCCCCATTCTGTAAGGGGCACACTTTCCCTAATCTTCCTCTTTTTGGTAACATACCTATAGAAACCCTTCTTGTTCCCCTTCACGTCCCTTGCTAGCTGCAACCCCAGTTGTGCTTTGGCCTTCCTGATTTCATTCCTGCATGTTCAAGCAGTATTTTTATAAACCTCCCATGTCACCTGACCAAGCTTCTTTTTTGTGTTTAAGCTCACCAAAGCATTCTTTGTTAAGTCAAGCTGGTCGCCTACCATATTTGCTATTCTTTCTGCACATCGGGATGGTTGTTCCTGTGCCCTCAATAAAGTTTCTTTAAAATACAGCCAGCTCTCTTGGATTCCTTTCCCCCTCATATTAGCCTCCCAGGGGATCCTGTCCATCAGCTCCCTGAGGGAGTCAAAGTCTGCTTTTCTGAAGTCCATGGTCCGTATCCTGCTGTTCTCCTTTCTTCCTTTTATCAGGATCCTGAACTCGACCATCTTATGGTCACTGCTGCCTAGGTTACCACCCACTTCTACTTCCCCTACCAAATCTTCCCTGTTTGTGAGCAGCAGGTCAAGAAGAGCATGGCCTCTACTTGGTTTCTTCAGCACTTGCACCAGGAAGTTGTCCGCAACACTGTCCAAAAAGTCCCCATGAGAATCAGGTCCTGTGAACTGGAAACTTTCCCTAGTTGACGGCAGAAAGTCCCATCTACCTCATCCTCCTGGTGTTGAGGTCTAACAGACACCCACCACGACATCACCCTTAGTGTTCTTGCTTCTAAGCTTAAATCAGAGACTCTCAACTGGCTTATCTCCAGTTTCATACGGAGCTCAGAGCAATCATAGTGCTCTCTTATATACAGTGCAACTCCTCCACCCTTTCGCCTCTCCTTCCTGAAGTTTATACCCATCCATGCCAGTGCTCCAGTCGTGAGAGTTACCCCACCAAGTCTCAATTATTCCAGCCATATCATAGTTTCTTGACTGTGCCAGGACTTCAAATTCCTCCTGCTTGTTTCCCAGGCTTCTTGCATTTGTGTATAGGCACTTGAGATAACTAGCCAATTGCCCTACTTTCTCAGTATGAATCAGGAGGCCTCCTCCGTTGCACCCTCTTCCTTCTGCTTTCTCCTGGTGTCTCACTTCCCCACTTACCTTCAGGCTTAGGTCTCTGTCCCTCATCAAACCTAGCTTAAAGCCCTCCTCACTAGGTAAGCCAACCTGTCTGCGAAGATACTCTTCCCTTTCTTCATAAGGTGAATCCCATCTCTTCCTAGTAATCCTTCCTGGAACAACATCCCATGATCGAAGAATCCAAAGTCTTCTCTCCAACACTATCTGCATGACCACGCATTTACTTCTGCAATGCGATGGTCCCTACCCGCGCCTTTTCCTTCAACAGGGGGGATGCATGAGAACACCACTTGCGCTTCAAACTCCTTTATCCTTCTTCTCAGAGCCAGAGAGTCTGCAGTGATCTACTCAAGATCGTTCGTGGCAGCGTCATTGGTGCCCACGTGGAGAAGTAGGAAGGGGTAGCGGTCTGAGGGCTTGATGAGTCTCGACAGTCTCTCCATCACATCCTGAATCCTAGCTCCAGGCAGGCAGCACCCTTCTGTAGTTCACCAATACTGAACTACCTGAAAATCTTCCTGAGGAGATACACTTTCAGTGAGGAATTGATAAAACGATAGGTGGAGGGAGGGATAAGAGAAACCTCTATCATGGCCTCTGAGGTGTGTACAGGCCCACAAAGAATATATGCACAGAGAAGACCACTGATCCCACGATTGACAGAAGCATATGAATCAGAACTTCATTTGAGAAGCAGACTGTTTTGATAAGATTTCTCAGCTTCTCTCCTATCTGTGCTACAATATGAAACTTTGTGGAGAACAAAGGCTATCTCCACTCCAAGATAGGGAACCTGCTGAGATTGTTGTAATGGACATTCCCCATTTCTCATCAAACCGTGGCTCTGCAGCTCCTTAACTGGGTGGTGCAGTTTACAATCCTGACACTGGATGAGGCTCAGATAAAGAAGTAAACATGCCCCCCGCCCCTTCAGTTTGAGAACAGCTATTAACACTTTCATACACACTTGCAATACTTTTGCTAAACTTTAGGGCAAGGACCTGTAATAGCAGAGCTGTGCTCTGACAGCAAAGTATAGGAAGCATCTGTGAGACTGTCAAATTGGAGATGGAGATAAGCATCTTTCAAATATACTGGTGTCATGAAAACTGTTTATAGCAGCTAGTGTAACCAGGGAAGTGTATGTATTAATCTTCCAAAATAGTGTAATAATTGTTTAAACTATAGGAATATTACCGAGCTAGCAGAAGGAAAGTGACCAAATTGGTGTGCCAAATCTGGATTGCTCCTGGAAGTGACAAGTGGCACACTTCTTGTAATCTTCCTGGTGAAGTTGCGATGGTGGTGTATCGCACAAAGAGACCATAGGTCTACTTCTGCTACCATAATCCCTAACAGCTGCAGACATTGTTAAACTTACTTGCAACTGGTTCATCAGCAATCTGAAGAGGCTTATTTCAATAACAACTTGTTCTTGGAGAAGTGAAACAAGACTGAGGTTGGTTCAAGAGTGCTCCTAAAGCAAGAAGTGTGTGACATGGAATCCAGGAACTCTTATGGCCCATACATAATGAAACCATGAAGATACAGTGCCAGTCACTGCACACAAGAACTGCTACACCCTGTAAAAAGTAAGCTTTCACTAAAAGGTCATTAGATAGTAGTAATCCCAGATGCTTTACTTTCTCTGGCTGGCTATCAAGTGACCATAGTCTTCATAAACGCCTGTGATGGGGTGTACAAATCCCACACTGGAGAACAAGGGGGTTAAGGAGCAGCTCTGGTCACAGGAGGGTCCACCGAGCCATGTCTTGCTGGGCATGCTCTCACTGGAGGTGTAGTTTGAGAGGGCACAGCACAGCTCAGCCATGGTAGTCAGTGCTCAGAAGCAGACTTGCACTGGGAGCTTTTGCAGGGATCCAGAAGGAGTCCCACATTGCCAATCTCAACTCAGAGCTGCTAGTCACCACAGATGCAACAGTGGAGTAGCTGCTCATAAATGGGGAAGGCAATCCCCTGACCCACTTCTGGGAAAGGATGGCACTGGGCAGGCCATAAGCCAGGCTTCCACTGTGCCTCTAGAGAGGCCAGGATATAGTAGAAAGTAACCAAGAAAGTAAGCTGGGTGATACCCTAGCTCAAGTCACACACCTGAACGGCTTGCCCCATGGCCCAAACTGGAACCCAGGGAAGCAGGAGGACCCAGATTCCCATACTGCAAACTCCCCTAAGTGAACCATTAGAGATTACCTACAGCTCACCAGACCTGAACCACTAGGTTGTATGGCTGGTCACTTTTCTGACAAGAAGAGAACATAGTCTAAGGAGACGGTTCCCCTTCATGCAAGAAGCAGACACCAGCCCAAAAGGCACTGATTGCAATTGGCAGTGTTTGTCTCGGCTTGCAAACCACACACAGCATTAGTTGTATGACCATGTTAGAACATGCAGTAGGCTTCTTTTAGGTTGATGGAATACACGCATTCACACACCTGAGAACAAGCAGTTATTGCCAAGATTAATGAGCTGCATCAATAAGTTATCTTGCAAATAGTGCTTGAAGAAGAAAAGCTAAACCAAAAAAGTGTTAAAAATGCATGACTGGGACATGTGCAAAGTTTGATATTAGAAAAGGCCAGAAGGGGAAAATAGACTTTTCTGACTCAATTAGGCTGTTCAAAAATAGTTTAAAGCGGAGGTGCTCAGTCTGACTTCTGAGGGAGAGAAGCTGAGTGGTTTTAAACTAGGAGTCCCTGTTGGAGAAATTCAAAGATGTGGATGGCAGGCAAAAAAGAGGTTATATTCACAGACCTGGGTCCTCTCTGGGACATTTTTGACAAAAGAATATTCTAGTCTCACAACAACTGTTTAGAAGCCGGGGTTCCCCAATAATGTACATTTTTCTCCTTACTTCTAATACCAGCAGCCAAATCAGTTAGAAAGTATAATTTTAGGGACAATGAATGAACAGGGAGAGATGACTTACTAGAATACTGAACAGTTAGGACTTGCTCCCAAATCATTAATTTGGCTCCAAATGAGAACCCCACTTGTTGACAGTGCAGCCCATTGAGCTCTCTGCTAGATTTGGCTACACTATTGCCATTGCTTAGAAACACTGTGAAAACAGCTCCTGCATTAAAAGCATCCATAGCCTTCCTCTGCTGTCCCAGAAAAGAACTCTCTTCCCCCAACCAGACTGCTGCTAAGCAGAGGGAGTGGAAAATGAAGGAAACAACTGAACCGAAGGCACTGATAAAAGCTCTGAGACAAACCGCTGTGTCTTCTCAAAAGTAGCCTATGACAATGGCTAGGCCACTGGAAAAAACATCTAACTCTACTAAACTCGGCCATATTTTGTTACACCTTCTTCACCCAACTTTCAGTCAGCTCCTCTTTCTCTTTGTTTGTTTCATCTACCTAGTTTATGAGCTTTCTGAAACAGAGATGTCTTCCGTTATTTGTTTTTACAGTGATTAGCACAACAGGAACGTTTTCCTTGGTGACTTGTCCTTGATCATACTATAATACAAAGTTACCATGAATAGTAATGACAGTTAAAGGGAGCTAGAACTGGCAATCATAAAAATTCAAGAAAGGGCTGTATTGGCACCACCTCCGAGTGTGGGAATAAAGTGAACAAAATCCTCAGTATCTAGATTAATGGAACCAGAGAAAGACATTTCTTGTCTTCAGTGAAAGCAAAACAACATGGAAAAGTACACCCTGTTGTGGTTATTTCACCATTAAGGCAACAAAAATCTTTGCTGGTGAACTGGTACTGTGCGCACAATATTCAAGAACAAGAATTCTGGAGCCAAGATCTATTGCAGTCTCACCGTAACAAACTGAGAATCAAGAAACTAGTCACATGTGGCTAAACAAAAAAAATTGTATTATATATAATCTAATAAACTATTAGTTGACATAATTACACTGTGCCACTCCCACTAGAAGGAAAAACACATTTCTGACCTGTGAACATAAATTAGGTATCAGATGAAGCATTTAATACAGTGGTCCCAAATTGGGGGGCACAACAGAACGTCCAGGGGGTGCACAACAAGGCCCATGCCAGCCCCCATGGGGTGTAGGGAGGGAGCCTCACCCAGCCCCTCTTTGCCCCGGCCTCTTCCCCAGCTCCACCTTCAGCCCACGCTCCTCTGCTGAGCCAACTGTGCAATAATGGAGCGGGGGGGCATAGACAGATTCTATTACTGGTAAGGGGGAGAAGGAAGGCCTAACAGGAAAAATTTGGGTACTACTAATTTAATCAAAGGCTTGTGATCAGTATGTGAATGTTTTTTGCAGAGCATTGCCAATACTTAGCCTGCAATCAAACTGGAGCACAGATTAAAGCTTAACACCAAGAAGAGAGCAAAGGTTGATGGACCTCAGGTAACAATTCAACTTCTTCTGAGTTTACAAGTCAGATGCATAGACAGAATTAGAAAGAGGTAACTAAGAAAAAAAGCAAACAGTAAATCAAAGTCAAAACAGTTCAAAAATCACTAAGCTAAAAATCAAAAGACAGCTAGTCATATTTCTAAGTTTAGATCTCAGTCCTTGTCAAATGAGGATTCAAGCAGGTTGAAGCAGAACTCCTATTCCAGTGAAAATTTCTCCTCAGCCGCTTGCTGGAAAGATCAAATCTTTTAGTATAAGGCTGCACAAAGGTTATGAAGCACCATCTAAATTAAGAAGCAGACATGTCATTTTGGCTAACCCCAAGACCCTTTTTAATCTAAAAAAATTGTGATTGTAATCATAGGTGCAATAGTTTAAGCCATTATTAACTGGTTCCGAAAGATGAAATTATTATTGAGCAGCAGGTTATGTAAACAGTAGCATGCAGTAGTTTGCAGGTTCTAAGTTCTAATTTTTTTAGGAAAACCAGTTAATACTCTAATTTCTCCCCCACAGGCTAGTCAACCCATTCTAACTACCAATGATATATAAAGTAATTGACGACCACTCACTGTAAATAGTAATAACTATAAAACAAGCTTGCTTTGTTCCATAATTCCAGGTCAGCAGAAAAGCTGCTGTTTAGCTACTAATTAAATGAATGTTATGTGCTACAAAGTGCACATATCTGACAGAGAACAGGTAGTTTCTTTATATATTTAAAATACATTTCCATAAATATGTATAATTAGTGACCAAGTTACTGGTTTGTTTTCTGACTTGATTCTTATCAAAATAATTAGCCTGATGGACAGATACAGTAGGTTTGTCAGTTTTCTAGAGAGGGAACTGACGCCTGTGCAGACAGGACAGTGCTCCTGTGTGATAGTTTAACAAAGGACTGCAAACTGCCATTTGAAACCAAGATTCAGAAGCAATCTTGTATATCTTCCCTGGTCAGATGAGACAAACATTGACCAAAATGAGGCTTTCATTCTGGGAGAGAAGAAAATTGAAATTACAACTATTCAGACACAAATCCTATAGCGTGGATCAGCACAGGCAACTTCATGAGACAGTAACAACCTCAGTAGCCATAACTTTATTGTCTCATGTTTCAGAGTCTTGTAGGAAAAAAATTGTAAATACTCCCTCTCACTTTTTCAAGCTAAGTTTTTTGACCAAGATTGCAAAAGCCTTACATTCAACTCAACAACATTTATCTGCATCTGTAACATGATAACTTTTGGCCACCACACCCAATCAATTTCAAGATCCCAGGCAATGTTCTAGGCATCAATAGTCAAAACCCCATGGATTTTGGGGGGGGGGGGAGAGGGGGAGGTGCGGATGTTGACACATGAAGCCCCTGATGGCTTGTTAATATAGCCACAGCCTTAAGAACCTTTGCAATTGTGCATAAGTCAAAACTGTATTGATGGCATCCATTAATGCTTCCCAGCATAACAAAGTGCAATTATGCCCAAAAGAAACAAATGCTCTTACCTTAGCTCCACGTATCCTCCCAACAGAGTTTAAAACACTGACACCCTGAACTAGGGGTCATACATTCTGTAGCTCGTATCAGCCTACCTTACTGCACACATCACATCTTCGCTTAAGTTCCTGGTATGCCATTCTCCCTCTCCCTCCCCCAGTTTCATGGAATCGTTGCCACTCCCCACTATCTCCCCCTGCTAGGAGTTCTGTGTGCCCCCATATTCCCATACAGAGGGGAAAATGTAGTGATTCAAGGAGCCCCTGGTATGGACAATAAGCTGAGCCTACCCAAACTCAAGTATGAGGAAAGCCCCCACGCACACATTATTTAAGGCAAAACAAAACTGGATATGCAAGCATCTAGTACCTTCTTCAGCTTCTACATACCCCCTAAGTTTTAGTTTCTTAGTAAATGTATTTTAATTATCCACACAATTCACTAATAGTAGCATATGCTGTTCCCAAAATGCTTGCTATCTTCATTATAGGGAAAGTTTGTCATCACTCCCCTGCATACATAGTATTCTGCAGGGCTGATATTGGTGGTAGTTACTGAGAGAGGCGCTGTACATACATTTAAAAAAATCTTGAGTACCCTAAAATTAAAAGGTTAATTACTTCCTCCTGATCAGAGGCATGGGCAGCACTATGATGCAAACCAAGGAGTTCTCATTGCACTGAGACTATATAAAAGGGAATGATATTAGAATCTAGGCAAGAATTTTCAAGTTATCATACAGATTATGGGACTGAAGCAGGAGAAGTACTCAGCTCGTCTGTAGAATATTTCATCTCATTTTCTTCTTCCACAATGCTTTTTGGTTTCTGATTTGTAAATACCAAGGCTAATGCAAAAAAAAAAAAAAAAAAAAAAAAAATTCAATACTGCCACTCTGTAACAGAAAGAAAATGGAACTGGCAAAGTGAAAGGAGTAACAGTTCCATCAGTAATTCACTACATAAACATTACAGGAAGCCGGTGTTATTAAACTGGTCCTGAAGAAAAGGTCAGACAAGTCTAAGCACAACCCCATCTTTTCCTCATCCTCACAAACCTTCTCTGCCCTCCAAAAACACTGATTCTTACAAAGCACTTTAACTTTTTGGACAGCAATTTAGATACATAATCGTGTCCTCTGTCACCAAAGCAAAACAATTATTCCCAAGTTACAGAGAAAGTTCACTTTGATTCTCCAGTGACTTTCTCAAAGACACTCAAGTCAGTAGAGGAATCAGGCACAGAACACAGACTGAACAGACACAAGCCCATGCTGAACAATACTTTCCTCTGCAGCAATAATACACTCAGGCATTGGAACTTCTATTACTGTGAGGCTGTATCTACACAGCAATTGAAGCTCCATGGCTGGCCCATGCCAGCTGACTCCCCTAGGGTCTCAGGTCTTGGACTCCAGCTTGACCCCAAACCTCTACATCACAATTTAACACCATCTTCTTATCCTGAGCCCTGCCAAGCTGAGTTAGTTAGCACCAGCCAGCCGCATGTTTTTAAACTGCAACGTAAACATACCCTGACAGGAAAAGTTTCCACTACCTGGATGCACTGCCACTCAACACACACCGTGCCCTGTGCTGCCATCACCCCCAAGAGGCTGCATCTCCGCCCACCCTACCCACGCAAGCTTTAAACCACCGTGGCCCACCTTTCCACTGCCCCATGCCGACCACACTTCTGAGCCACACAGGGTCCCCAGCCACCACTCCCCTCACCACACGTGCGCGCCCCCAGCGCACAGCACCACCCCGACATGCAAGGCCTGGCCCCAGGGTCGCACCAGCAGCCCGCCCCGCAGGCGAAGGGGACCAGCAAGGGTACCGTGCGAGGAAAGGCTCCCCCAGCGTCTCCGCACTGGGCCCTCCATTGCGCCCCCCGCGCACACACACTCACCTTTGCAGACGGGAGAACTGGGGCTCTTCCTCTCCGGGGAGCTCCTGCCCTGCTCCGGGGACCGCCGCCGCTGACGATGCCGGACCCTATCAGCCGAGGCGGTGGCGCTGCCCTCCGGCAAGAGCGGGACGGGGGAGGTGCAGGGAGAGTGGACGGAGCTCGGCGGAGGAGAGGGTGGCGGGGGCGGCAACTGATGCGGGCGCGTGGGGCTGCCGCGCGAGGAGGCAGAGGCGATGGTGCCGCCCCCTCCCCCCGGCGTCTGCGTGGCCACCGCGGGGCTGGCGCGCGCGCTGCAGCCGCCATGGGGGGGCGCTGCGCGCGTGGGGCTGGTACTACGCGGGGCAGGCGCGGCGCGTGAGAGCCCCCCGCCCGCAGAAGCACTCGCGCCGCCGCCGCTCCTCGTGGGGCTGCCATGTTGCTGCTGCTGCTTGAGCTGGAAGGGCACCGTGGCCCGCATGGGCTGCAGGCGGCTGCTCGCCCCCCCGCCCGCCGCCACGGCCGCTCCCCCGCCACCCAAGGAGGTAGCAGGGGTGGGGGAGCCATTGCGCCTCACGCGCGGGTGGGACATTACGCGTCCAGCTTCGGGAAGCAGGGCGTCGGGAGAGACCGCGAACGGGTCCGCGAGGGGATGTAAACACCGCGCGCCTCCTCCCCCCCGCTGCCGTCGTCTCGAGCGGAAGGCCCCTCTCGCGCCCCCACCGTCTCGAGCGCAAGGCCCCTCACGCCGCCAACTGCCGCGTCTGAGCCGCCTGCTCCCTCTGCCTCATCAACAATAGTGCCCCGGCCGCCCGCACCGCCCTCCGCCGCCTGCCATTGGATGCGCCTCAGCCCCGTTCGCGCCGCTACAGCGCCCTGATTGGCTACGGGGCGCGCTCCTGAGGGGCCGGGTGCGGGCTCTTAAAGAGGCAGTTACCGTCTGTGAGTGTGCGCGTGCCGTCACCCCCGCCCTGGGTCGGGGGGTGTCAGTTATTGGCACCCGCCCTCCCGTGACACGCCCCTGCCCCCATCCCATACTGCATCACGCGCCTCCGCGCCAGGCCTCTCGTCCGCGTCGGGGGGGGGGGGGCAGACTCTCCTGTTCCTGCTCACGTGCCCCTCACCTCAGCCCCGCAGGTGCCAGCAGCAGGTGGCCAGGTAGGTCATGGCTCCCGTCCACGTATCCCCCGTGCGCTGTGTACACTCACAGCCACACTCGCCTACCCCCCGCAGCCTGGCCTAGTGCCCCACACACCGTGACCGAAACGTCACTTCTCTGCCACCGCCACCGAGGGGGAGTTCCTCCACCACGCAATTTTACAGCGACGAAATACAAAAGGGACATGGCAAAGCGATGTCGGGGTGCCAATCCAAGCAGAATGGCACGCTTTGAACAGACGTTTGATTTAGAGCACAGCTAATACTAGTTTTTGCATCAGTTATACAACTCACCCCTTCTAACAAACAAAATGGGGCTCAAATTCTGGCTCAGATCTACATACGTGGCCCCTCTCACCAGAGTGGCTCATGTTCTTCAAGGCAGTGTCTCTCAACCTTTTTTATACCAGGGACAGGGCTTGCTACCTTCCTCAAGAGTGCCCAGGAAATCTCAGGGAGTGGCACATGGGCCCCTCATTGAGAAACACTGCCTTAACGAATTTTACATATGGGAAAATAGAGCACAAAGATTAAGTGACATGTCCTAGGTCACAAAGGAAGTCTGACTGACGCTAAACATGGAATTGAACCTGCATCTCCAAGAATTGTTATCAAAGTGTCCTAAGTATCTTCTATTAGGTGTGGGACTGCCCAATTGTTAGTCCTAAATGCAGTAAGCCTGTAATGAAAGCACAAGAATGCAATACCAGTTTGGATGATCGCTCTGTCTTGGTGTCTTTACTGATACCAGCTATCTGGGAGACTATGAGATGGTTAATACTTTTTGCGGTCTGTAGCTGTCCCTCCTTGTCAGGCCCGGTCTACACTTACCTTTGCGATTTGTCAACTTTGCAGCGTCTCCTCCGTGCACCGTCCACACTGCGCTGCGTCGGAGGAAAGAGTGTTTCCTTTGTCGCAGCATTACGCCACTTACCAGGGTGGTTTTCCTGCATCACTTGCTAGATCGACTGAGCGGGTCTACACAGATCGCTCAGTCGATCCAGAGCAAATCGATCTGACTGCAGCAAATTTGCCACTGTCAGTGTAGACCTAGCCTCAGTCTCCTCCTGCCTCCTCACTGTCGCACCCATAGAATGGGGAACTCTCAAGGGAGGAACTAGCTGTCCTAGGAACTTAGTTCCCTTTGCACGAGGTCAAGCAGTAGTGTACTAAGTGGGAGGCAGAGGTGGGCCAGGGTACCAGCCTGTGTGGGGTGTCAGTCTGGCCTTTCAGGATGTGCAGGAGGCAGGGGAACGCAGAAGGCTCTAAGAGACACCCCTCAGCACCTCCCGCTGCATGCGTAATGTGAAGGGCCAGGGTGGTGAGGTTGCCCTGTCCCAGCCAGCACCAGGCTGGGAGTAGCAGGCTGACTCTTCACAACAGATGGGGGGTGCAGGAGGCTCTGAGGGGCACTCCTCAGCGCCTCCTCCCTCCACTTGTCATGAAGGGCTGTCCCAGGCCAGGGGGTATGGCCCCTGTCTGACCCAACACTGGACTGCTGCAGGAGAGCTGGGCACCACGTGGTGGGTAAGTGCGGGGAGGGAACAGGTGGCAAAGCCAAGCCTGCATTTGCGCCCCTCCAAGCCTTACCTCCCTCTCTCTGCGCAGGTACAGACCCCCTCCCGCCCCTCCTGGGGCAGCGCCAAGACCCCTCCTACCCTGTGTGGGGGTGCATGAGGCCAGGGAGTGGGGGTTACAAATGTAGGCTTGGCCCCCAGTCATTGGAGACCCTCAGTACGCCACTGCAGTAAAGAGTCTATGGGCCCCAAGCTCTCACGCAGGGCAGGCACCAAACAGTTCCAGGGGCTCTGGCCTGCAATCAAGACAGAGCAGTAAGTCACCTGACATCCCAGCTTAGGCAGACCGCAGGCAAACTCCAGCCTCTTGGCTTCAGGTATGGAGGATATTACCCCAAGGGTGGGGTAATGGAGTTGAGGGACCCAGCCCCACCCTATTCCATCAGGTCCCAGGCCAGGGCCCTCACAGTGGCAGAATGTTCTGCAACTGGGTCAGCAGGGATCTGCCCAAAACACATTGACCTAGATTCAGGACAATACTTAACCAACTTGTAGTCTAGTTCCCCTGGGCTACTTCCTATATCCCCTTGGTTTGGTACCTCCATTTTGTGGGTGTCCTCAATTACCCCAAGGTAGGTGGCCAGCAGCTCCTTGGTGTCTTGATTGGCCAATGGCTCTGGCAAGTTCTCAATACAACCAGGGTCCTCTTCAGGTTCCAATGGCAAGCAGGATGCATCTGTTTTCTTCAGTAGCTCCACCACAAGTGAGTTGCAGGGCCCAGCTTTTGTACTTCCGGTTCTTGTCCTGCCCCTCTACTTCCAGCAGGATGGGCATGGACCCTCCTGGTCAATCTCTGAGAGAGGCCACGCCTCCTTGCTACACCCCTAATTGCTGAAAAGTTTAAAATTATCTGCTGGATTCCTGTTTCACATCCCTGCAATGTAACCTGTAAAAATTTATTAATTGGCTTATAGTTCATATGTTCTGATTATTTGGGCTACAAGGAAAAGCCCCCCAACAGCTTTAAAACATGAAGAAATTGACAAATGAATCTCTTACCATATCTCCCTACCGCAACTGGCAGTTTAGTCTTCCTCCTTTGTTCCTGAATAAGATTTTCCACCCCGGAAACTTGCTTCAGTAACAGCTCCAAACTAGATGTTGCTATTTAATACTATCAGTGTAATTTCCTATTTACTTGAAAATAGGAGACTGCAAATGTTAAATTGTACCCCATAAATGATTAGTAGCATATTGTTACTGTGCTTAGCCCTGCTGTATTTAATTAGTATACATTATTTTGTTTGTATTAATCTTGAGTGCTCATCTCAATCTCCACCTCATCTAATACCAACTTCATATAGTTTTATACACATTAAAGACTCTATTTTGATTATAGAGTACTATATGTAGATTGTGTGTATACGTAAAGCAACAATCACAAAGCTGTCTAAGTCTGTGCTTTTCTTGGTAGTTGTTGCTCAACTTTCAGTATATATGCCCTTTTATAAATTACTGACATGTGACTAGCCATCCTTTTCTTGACATTGCTACTGCTACTTGATTTCCTTCTGCTTAGTGTTCCAAATACCAGTCATCTGCTAGATGTCTCGGTGTATCTACTGTATGCTTGAGGGTGCTCAGTTTTAAGGATGTCCATGAATGTTTGAGTTCTCTGGGAATTTTACCACTGATTTCATATATAATAGAAAGAAACTGAGAAGGTATGACCCATCCATGCCCAGGGTAGCCACCTGATAATGCCACAGTCAGAGCAGGCTGTAAAAGGAGAGCAGATTCTCCCAACACTGGTGGGTGACACTGAAGTCAGACTTTCCAATCAGCGCTTTTGATTCCCCACAGTGGTTATCAAGAAGCCACTGTGCAAATACACACAGCCCCCTTTACTGCATTTCAGTCTCTGGCTCCCAAACTGCCAGTAGGTCCAGTAAAGAGACCAGTTATTTAAACTCTATGCTCTTTACTGAAAAGGTTCCCTCTGATCCCAAAAGATCAGCCACACAGTACCAGATCAAAATAAGTTTGGATCTTTCCCAAAATACCATGCTGCCAGATGATCCTTTAGGAACTAAAACTAAAGGTTTATTATAAAAAGAAAAATAAGAGAAATATTAACAGATTAAAGCGATCAGATACATACAGATGATTGTAAGTCCATATACATCAGTTTTCTAGAAGAATTGTGGAGTTGCAGGCTTGTATAGTCCCTCTGATATACATCCAATACCTTGATGGGTCTTAGTCCTTCGATTCAGTTGCAAAATGAATTGATCCAGAGGTGGGTAGGTGTGTGTCTGGATAGGACAGCTGGACAGGAACAAAGACAAAATGGTTTCTGTGGCTTGATCTTATATACCCTCTGTTCCTGGCCATGCAGCCTGTGGGCACTTACAGGAACTAAAATGGAGTTCAGAGTCACATGGGCCAACCCTGGTAACTCTTCAGGTATGCCTTTAGTTCCTTCCTGGTACTTTTGCTTCTGTAAAGGTTTTGATGGGCCATTAAGCGGGCTTTTGTCCTGCCCCTCTCTTGGTCTGGGGTGTGTCTTATGCAGCATAGTTCAAAGATGTCCATAACTTCCCTCACACATATAACGCATGAACACAAATATCTTCTTACTGAGCACTTTATAGCCTTTCTAAGAGTACCTGACAGGGCATATCTCAGATAGATCGTTTGGTTAACATTAATATGTCAAAATCATCTGTGACAAACCCTGCCCCTGCCCCCACCCCTACCCCCAATCTAACCAGTGTGACAGAAGGGTCACCTACATACTACCTAATAAGATCAAGGCATAATTACATGTCTTGCACCATAACCACATAGCAGAATAAGGTAACAGGAAAGCATCACCCAGCCAAGAAGCAAGTAGACAGAAATATGAAAAAGGATCCTGTTTGATAACACCTCATGTTTATGCAAGGAAGAGTTGAGAAAAAAACCCACAAACATATGTGGTGATATCTCCAAAGGTTGGATGTGGTGAAGACAGAAAAGAAAGAGAACCATCATATAAACAATTGGAGGAAGATCACTGTGCTGGTCCCAACTCCAGTGGAGAAAAAGTTACTAAGGGACATTGGTCATTCAAGGCCTTAAATGCCAAAAAAAAAAAAGCGGCCTCCATCACAGGCAAATAAGATGACCTTTTGTTGTACATGAATACACGGTCTAATGCTAGAGGAAGAGGCTACATAATCAGATCCACTTTCTGGAGTTGAAGGAATTTCTTTAAGAATGGAACGGTAAAGGACTTTGCAGAGTAAATTAGCTCTTTTCATTTTTTCAGGAGTTGGATTTGTCGGTTTATGATACACATGATCCTGAAGTCAGTAGTGATACTTAAAATGTTTTTAATTGTCTTAACACGAAAGGCCAACTATTGCTCTTCTTCCACAGTTAAGCTATTGGGCTAAATTCTGCCCTCAGTTACATTAGTTCAAGGAAGAAAATGATAAATAGGATTTGGACTGATATAACACTTCTTATATCAAGAAAATGGAAGCCATATAATTAAAGGCTTTGGGGAACAGCTCCATTCTGTGAAAAACAAACTTCCATTAACTCTAGATGGCTATGAGTCTCATAGCCCGTCTAAGCTGAGAGTCAATGAATAATAGGAAGATGTCTCTGCAACAGTTTGCCATTGGTTCAGTCACAAAGGAGTGGAATTATGATAGTGAAAATAAATGCATGCGAGCATACACACATTTAATAGACATGTTTTCTATCTTCTTCAAACCTACTTTATAGGGGAAAAAATCCCATTTTCTAATTTTTCATTTAAGTTTAAGATGAGTTAGTCAGCAACCCTTATATTCAACTCACTCCTTCTCCGAGGAGTTGGGTTGTATGTGACACACACACACACACAACTGTATATATACTGCTACTTATGGACCAGTGGGTATGAACATGATTGTTCTCCCCCATCCAGAGAAAAGCTGAGGTTACCACATTGTTGCTGCTGTGAGAGATCTGAGTACTTCAATGGAAACTAGTTAATTTAAGGCATTTTTGGTTGTAATTTTTAATTAAGATTTACGTGTGTGACAAATCACAAAATAACTTCAAAGATTCTACATGCGATAAACCTCTGAAATGATGCGTGAGTTCATGTTATTGTTGACTGTATGTTGTCTATTGTACAACTGAAGTTTATGCACCTGTTTCCCCAGTACAGTGCTAGACACTCCTCTGCTTTGAGAGAAGAGCAGGAAGAAAATTCCATCAAGGGAATGTTGCAGGGTTTCCAGAAAACGTTTCCTTACAGGATTTTTCTGTAGGAGGTGATGATCAGACCCATAGTACTTAAATCTATTTCAAGCTTGTATCTAGTAATTCCAATGCATCAAGATTTCTCACTTCTAAAAGCATGAAGTTATATTAGCCCTATGTACAATTCCTCTTGTCTTGACCTAGAAAAATTCTACTTTTTCTTCACTGCCAGTGTTATTCACCTCTCTTTTCCAGCCTGAGCAATATTTTCCTCTTCCAGAAATATTTGTTTCATCTGGTAGGAAGTTGCTGAAATGTTTTTTTTTTTAAAAAGAAAAGGACAAGCACCTGGGATAAAAACATTCAGAACAATTTCACACAAGATCTCTTAGTGCATCTAAAAAAACACATGGTAAAAGGCACATTGATCAGTGCTTGTTTGCAGGGTAAATGGCATGGAACAAAGCCACAATTCTGACTGTACTTACAAATAGAAATTTCAGTAAGAACTACAGCACTCCCCATGTTATAGACATACCCCAGAAAAAATTAGCACTGTTCCATATAGTTACTATGAAAACCAAAACCAAAGCATTGAAGAACATTGTTGACTAATTAAGTGTTTTATGGCTTTACATGCATTATGCCCAGTCAAAGTTCAGTGTGTAATGTCATGTACACAGTCCTAATCAAACAGCACATACTTCATACATTAGTATTAGCTGTAATTAATGTGTTACAACAGGATTTTACTCCCACAACTCATGCAAGTGATATAAACAACCAAGCCAGAGATCTCAAACATTTGAAAA
The DNA here is from genome assembly GCA_007922155.1 of Mesoclemmys tuberculata. Classification (NCBI taxonomy): domain Eukaryota; kingdom Metazoa; phylum Chordata; order Testudines; family Chelidae; genus Mesoclemmys; species Mesoclemmys tuberculata. The sequence continues at coordinate 19,426,829 of ML675620.1, forward strand.
GACATGTAGGTTGAAAATGTGTAGAGTTTTTTAAAATTTAAATAAATATCCAAGCCACAAAATTTGGATCCAAATTCTAACTTTCCCCAAAGTTCAAGTTTCTTGAATCTGGGTATTTAATTCAGGTCCTGATAGCAAAACTATTGTAGATTTAATTTTAGATCTACCAAAATCTCACAAGCACCTTGCTAAATACATGTACTACAAACAGTGCCCAAGAATAGCTAAATATACACCACTCATTCTATTAGGTTTGTTTATAAGCATGGCAAGTAGTAAATACTTAATGCCCCTAGAGACAGAAAGGCAAAACATACACAAAAACTTCAAAAGAGTTTTCAAATCATCTGGATTGTAAATGAAACATGAAGGTAAACAAAGTGGAGAAACAGTAACCATGACAGAAATCAGAGAAAGAAATCTAAGTAAATAAATGGCCAAACCTGCAGACTTAGTCCTGATTTGGCCAAAAGCAATAATGTCATGGGCAATTTTGTCAGATTCATTTCAACACACATTACAACTTTGTCCCAAACCTAAATCAATTACTTACAACCTAGCTACCAAAAACACTGCCTCTTTCCCTATGCAACAGAGTAGCAGTCATAGAAAGCAATAGTTAGAGACCTTTCAGGCTTAATGGAATACAGACAACTTAAAAGTCACACTTGTGTCTTAATCTTTTTAAACTGCTGTTACCAACAACATCTATGATTGCTATAACTGAAAGATTAGAGAATTCTAATAAAAAAAATTAGACTCCACCCCAGAAAACGTTACAGCACTTTGCATATAATCAGTTTCCCCTGTTGTGTGGGTCGTTAAGACGGCAAAAAAGGAGAAAAAAAAAGCATTGCTTTTAAAAATAGGTAAAACTCATTGTGAAAGTATAGACATTGACTGGGGGATAATAATAAATAAAGAAAAACAGATATGATAAATAATATAAATAAGATCTTGTTACACATTTAAAGAAGAAAACCACTACATTTACATGATCAGTCTTTTAAAAAGGTTTTCATATAAAACAATATCCCAAGGCTTGGATCCACTCACCTCAGTGAAAACAATGCATGTTTATCTGGCAAACAATGTTCTCCAATGTAACAGTGTTATAAAAGCAGAAGGTGCTTCCATATGCAAGCCCACCACATGCAACATATTATTGCCTCCTTTTTACACAAGTAAGTACTCACCCTGGAGATGTTCCAGTTAGGAGCAGAAATTGGTGATGATCACTTATTTATTTGATGCAGTTTTGTTTATCTACATGTAACCCCCTTCCTTCACTGGGTTACTTTGGAGCAGGCAACACTCATCAGTGTGCAAGGGCACCTAAGGTTTCTAACAATAAAGGAGATCCTGAGTATCCCAGTGTTGATGTGGGGTAGTTGGGAATCCTCTGTCCACCCCTCTGCTGCAGTCCCTTTATTTCTAAAGCAAATTAAAATTGGTGGTGCCTCCACCTGGCTGGCCCCTGCACACGCTCAGTAGTGGCTTTGGGAGCTTCCAGGACTAGATCTAGTCTAAAATTATAATAATCTGAGACATAAATCTAATTTAACAATTGCAATTATGCAAACTAAACATCCAATATCCTTAAATTAGAGTTAACAACCTTCACTTAACAAAATAAAGAAACATGGCATAACAGACTGAAATTAAACAAACCACAGGGGCAGTTGAATAAACCAATTAATAAAAACAGTATTCACTATTAAACTTGCCTACCAGGCATTCACAGTGCCGTTATTTACCCCACCTCTGGCGTGTGCACTCCCCCAGAGTTCAGGCCCTGACCCCTTTCTTGCATGGGCGCGCTTGAAAATCTGCAGAAGGAGAGAGCGCTCAGTGGGTAAACTGCACCAGTTCAGCCACAGCATCAGACTGGAGATTGGCAGTCCTGGCCCTGCTTGAAGGGACTGTCTCTTGGCCTCTTCTCCATCCCTGTCAGTCTGTCTGCTGTGCCTTCCTTACAAGCCCTCGGAAGCTCTGTGCTCGATCCCCACATCAGCAGGCTCCCAGCAGCAGCTTTAGGACTCCAGCAGCGGTCAACGGCAACAGCAGCTTTGGGACCTTGTCAACAGGCAGCCACAGCAGCAGCAGCTTCGAGACCCAGCCAGCAGCTCCCAGCCTGGGCTGCACTCCGCCCCAGCACCAAAAATGGAGTCTCCACACATGCCTTTCTCTCCTCCTGGAAGGGGAAGAGTCTCTCTCTTTTCCCCAAGAGATCATGGGAGTTGTAGTCCCCAGGCTCTTCCCAGCTGTAATTAAGTTGGTAGGCCCCTAAAGCACGGGGTGCCTACATACAAAAAATGCAGAAAATCCTGTGTCTCTGAATGCAGATGGAATCAAATAGCAGGAAACAGCCTTTTTTGCTCACTGCACCAAAAACACATTTTTCAGCCTGCACCCCAACCCAAAAACCTCTCCTCAGCTTTCTTCCAGGGTCAGACACTGTGCTTTAAGCTCTCCTTTCCAGTTGTCTGTTCTGCCTTTCCTGTTCCTCACACATACACCTCTACCCAAAATAATACTTTGTCTTATGGGTGGCTTAGCCTTACAGTTTTGTTTGAAGAGTAAGTTCACACCTATCAATTTCAGTGAGGGTTTAACTCAACCCATAATAAGGTTTCACCAAGCTCATAACACTGTAATTACTTAGGGAGAGATACTAGGCTAATTTCTTTAAGAGTCACCACACTCCATGTATTTATACCTCACTACATGTATTTACATGAGTATAGAATACATTATGAATTCATGATTTAAGAGACAGCATTAAAAAACAACCTCATTGTGGGCAATATTCAGCTATTGAGGAGAATGAGGGACTTGGGTTATTCAAAACTGATCCCTTTGGTTGATAAGGAGCAGCCTAGAAACCATTTGAAGGGAATGTTGTCCATTTTTTCTTAACTAGAATTAAATGACTGAAACCTGTTATAGACTTCTGTTGGGGAGAGGTTCAGCAGCAATAAAGAAATGTGATCCACAAAATTTCTGAGAGACACTGGCTTGCGGGTTTGGAGTCAGACAATTAGTCTCTCTTTCATTTAAGCAAACCACAAGGAAACAAAACATGTAAGTCTACCTGTTGCAGACAGTGTACTGAATGAACATTAAACGTGGGGCCTGGCTGTGAGCAAGCGAACTATTTTCCCTTAAGTGTGTTTGGGAAAAGTAAGCTTAGCCATGAGCTTATGATAGCAGCACAACTAAGGTAGGATCCATATTTATATGGAGATGTAAAGTGTGCTTCTCTAATTCCAATCTCAAGACAGAAGACACTATTTGAATAATAGGAAAGAACTCTATTAGTAAGACTTACAGTGGGTGCTATTAAAAATCATCCACATTTACTACACCATGAGTATATTTAGAATAGGAAATAACCATGACACCTCAGATACCACAGTATGGTAACTGTATACATGATGACATTTTAATGACAAACAGCATATGTTTTGTGTTTAGATATTATGATGATAAATTCCTTATAAATGACTGATAGATGGCTATACATATACTGGTGCTTTAGATAATGTAGAAAAGACATGGTCCTTGCCCTCAAGAGCTTACAGTCTTGCTTTGTTTGTTTTAAATAACATTAAATATGAAACCCAAATCAATATGGCCTTTTCAAATGTCATAAAGGAAGAGATTTTGAAATAGGTTTTGTTTCTATACATACTAATCCCCTAGTTATACAAATAAATTAGCTCCATTTGAGCAGGAGGAGTTGGAGCTCTTGTCTCTGGGAAAAGATCTGCTTAGAAAGGCACAAACCTGGTAGAGATCAAACTGAAATTTCCTATCACAAAGTTATAGTGGTGAATTTATGTAAGTTGGTGAAGTCTCAGCCTGACATAGGGTTTGCCTCAATTTGTAAAGTTTCCTCTCCACCGTCTTCAACTTGCGTGAGTAGAAGCCTACTAATTTTGAACTGCATTAGCATGTTGTCTACATTTGTTACCAGAAATCCCCTGTAGATTTATCTTGGAGGATGGCAGTTTGATCTTTTGAGAGTTTCCCACACAGTCTAGGGGGATTTAGAAACTTCACTTCCACAACTTTTAACATGCCATACACTATTCAGATGTAACATCTCGTGCTCTTCCCTGCTGTGCAATTCTCCTTTATCATGACATACCACTGCTGCAACAGAGATGGACAACTACAGGACTCATCTCAGACAGAAAAGAAAATTCTGCTGCTGGAAAGTTATTCATGTTAGTTTGTTCATGTTACTAGAAGCTAAAAAACTAGAAGATACAGGCATCTAGGCCCAAGAATTTAAATACCCCTTGAGGATCTATCTTGTAAAATCACTGGGAGTAGGCACCTAAATTCTTTTCAGAAGGTGGGTCCTAGCATTTAAGAGCTATTGTAAAGAAAAAGTCTACCCTGTACTTGGTATATGGAAACAGAGACATCTAGTGGTCAAAGCCATGCAGAACGCAACGCCATCCACAGCCTCAATAACAATTCTGACATTATAATCAAAGAGGCAAACAAAGCAGATGCTGTAGTCATCATGAATAAGTCGTATTACGAACAGGAGGCTGCCAAACAACTCTCCAACACCACATTCTACAAGCCACTACCATCTGATCCCACTGAGGAATACCAAAAGAAACTACATCTACTTAAGAAATTCCCTTAAAAAAACACAGGAACAAATCTACACAGACACACCCCTTGAGCCACAACTAGGGTTATTCTATCTGCTACCCAAGATCCACAAACCTGGGAATCCTGGTTGCCCCATCATCTCAGGCATTGGCTCTCTCACAACAGGACTGTCAGGCTATGTGGACTCTCTCCTCAGGCCCTGTGCCACCAGCACTCCTATTTTCGTGATACCACTGACTTCCTGAGAAAACTACAATCCATCGGTGATCTCCCAGAAAACACCATCCTAGCCACTATGAATGTAGAAGCTCTCTATACCAACATTCCACAAAAAGTTGGACTACAAGCCATGAAGAACGTTTTCCCTGATGATGATATGGCACACCTGGTAGCTGAACTTTGTGACTTGGTCCTCACCCACAACTACTTCAGATTTGGAGGCAATCTATACCTTCAAGTCAGTGGCACAGCTATGGGAACCTGCATGGCCCCACAGTATGCCAACATTTTATGGCTGACCTAGAACACCACTTCCTCAAAACTCGTCCCTAAGCACCTCTTCATTACCTACGCTACATTGATGACATTTTCATCATCTGGATCCCTGGGAAAGAGTCCCTCAAAGAATTCCACCAAGATTTCAATAATTTCCACCCCACCATTAACCTCAGCCTGGACCAGTCCACACAAGAAATCTACTTCCTGGACAGTACAATACAAATAAAGGATGGTCACATTAATACCACTCTATGCCAAAAACCAACTGACCGCAATACATGTCTCTAGCTTCCATCCTGGACACATTACACGATCCATTGTCTACAGCCAAGCCCTAAGATACAACCGGATTTGCTCCAGTCCCTCAGACAGAGACAAACAGCTACATGATCTCCATAAAACATTCTTAAAACTACAACATCCACCTGGAGAGGCAAAGAAACAAATTGACAGAGCCAAACAGGTACCAAGTAGTCACCTACTACAGGACAGACCCAACAAAGAAAACAACAGAACACCACTGGCCATCACCTACAGCCCCCATCTAAAATCTCTCCAACACATCATTAAGGATCTACAACCTATCCTAGCAGATGATCCTTCACTCGCTCAAGCCATGGGAGGCAGACCTATCCTTGCTTACAGACAGCTTCCCCCCTCTCCCCCCAACCTGAAGCAAATACTCACCAGCAACTGTACATCATACAACAAGAACAGTAAGCCAGGAACCTATCCCTGCAACAAACCCCATTGCCAGCTCTGCCCACTCATCGATTCTAATGACACTATCACAGGTCCAAACCACATCAGCCACACCATAAGGAGCTCATTCATCTGCACATCTACTAATGTAGTATATGCCATCATGTGCCATCAATGCCCCTCTGCCATGTACATTGGCCAAACCGGACTGTTACTATGCAAAAGAATAAATGGACACAAATCAGACACACAAAATGGTAACATCCATAAACCAGATGGAGAGCACTTCCATCTCCCAGGACACTGTAAGCTGACTTGAAAGTTGCCATACTTCTACAAAAAACCTTCAAAAACAAACAGATTTCAGTGAGAAACTGCCCAGCTGAAACTCATGCAAACTTGACACAATCAAACTGGGTCTGAATAGGGACTTGGAATGGTTATCTCGTTACAAGAAGTAATTGTCACTGTTCACACATTCTCACCTTCTAATAAATGGTTGTGAATAGGCCTCAGCTACTCTAACTAAATGGACTTTGCTAACACATACCCTCCCCATTGTTGTTCCTTACCATTGGAAAAAAAATATATATATATATACACACATACACACACACACACCCTATCTGATTTCTATTTCTTGCTTCCGACAAAGTGGGTTGTAGCCCACAAAAGCTTATGCCTGCAGAAATTTGTTAATCTTTAAAGTGCTGCAGGACTCTAGTTTTTTTTAGTGTAGTTATTGACCTTTTATTATGGATTAGATACATTTTCCTGGTAATTTTAGGAGCATAAACTCTTCAGTTAAATAAAAATAAATTACAGGATCTACTGCATCAGGGATCTTTAGGAAGGGACCACTATCTTCCTGCCCATTTGCCCCACGACAGTAGGTTCCATGCAGAAGTAAAGATCATGGCAGGCTACTTCCTCCTACCCTTCTACATGAGCTGCTTCTTCAGAGACATCTGACCTGTATGCTTCCTCAAGCACACTCCCTCCTCACCTCTGCAGTACCAGCCCCCCATTTACAGTCACTCAAAATCCAGCCCCAGCATTTGTGCTCCTTCCATAAAATACTGTAACTGACCCTGTTGGGAATAAACGCTGGCAAGCCACGTTAACATGTCCAAACATCTCCCCTGTGGCTCACCTAATCCTTGTCCTGCTTACGTGCGGTATCACTCACCCAGCAGGCCGGCCTTATCAGCATTCCTCCCCTCTTGTGAAACAGCACAGAGCCCTCTCCTCTGGACATCAGGCACGTAGTAAACAAGATCGTAAATGATGTACCGCCTGAGTTCTATTGTATGCATGCTATATAATAAAGGACCCCGAGGAGCCTCGGGACGCTTCTTTGCCGCACTCCTCGTCTTCACCTGGTTTGTCGTCGCATCTGGTGACCCCGACGTGATTCGACGGTGCGATCCAGCCCCCCACCTCATCGGCTGGCAAAGCCTTGGTGCACCACAGCGGGAACGCTCCCTCGTGAGTATGGGGGGGGACTTGTCCGTGCCCCAGAAAGCTCATGCGAAAGAGCTTTCTAAACTCCTCCGACGGACCGGGTGCGAAGCTGCCTCCCTCAAACAAATTAAAGACCTTGTGCGCATTATAGAATACAAATGCCCCTGGTACCCCGACAGGGGCTCCCTGTGTTCTGATGATTGGCAAAAAATAGGTGCGCGGCTTTTACAAGAGCCCCGCTCCGACATCCGGCATATCCTTCTTTGGCAGCACTGTGCAAGCGCGATAGGGCAGTTGCGGGCGGAAGCGTCCCCTATCGTGCCCCTCACACCCATCCCCGTTCCTCCAGCTTATACTACCCTCGACCCCTCTGCTCCTCTCGAACACTCAACCGCCCCCCAATCCGTAAAGGCGGGGGGCGTGCGCGCGGCACTGCATCGCGCCCAGGTGCAGGGACAAGATCTCCTCACAGAGGAAGGGGAGGGTGAGCTCCCCGAGTTCTTCCCTGTTTCTTATTCCCAGACTGCAGAAGGGGAACAACGTGTAGACTGGGGGCAGTTGAGCTATTCCATATTAAGAGAAGCTCTGGAGAAAGTGGGACCTGAGGCACCCTCCAGAGCGTTGTCACTCATCGCTCCCATCCCCTCCCCGCCGCCGGCATACCCGCAGTTACTGCTCCCGACTCCCCTGGTAAAAGAGAGGGCGGACACGCCCTCTCCCTCTGCCCCGCAATATGAGGGAGCAGTAAGGGCGGCGCGCAAAGAAAGAGAAAAGGGGACTTTGGAGGAAGCTACCCCGGTCTCCAAAGGTTTGTCCAGGAACAGCCATGGGGGCTGGGACAAAGGAGATGTTAAGGATAGCAGTTTATCTGCTGAGGGAGAGTTTGTCTCCAAACTTCTGTCTAAAGAGCAGACAGAGTGTGCCTCTCAGCCTATTCTGATTCAGGATTTGTCAGTTGTGCCAGAAGTGGTTATGGATGTAATTGAAACCCAGAAGAAGTTTGTCAGGGCTCAGGAAAATGTTTCTTTGGAGCAGCCTCTAGCTGAAGAGGGAAAGGGCTTTTCTGTGGAAAGTGAATTGTTGCCTAAAAATGCTCCTGAAGGAATAAAATCTCCTGATAGCATTTGCAAGCAGTTTTCTGCAAGGGGAGGGTGTGATAATGAATTGAGTAAGTTAGCTCAGGATAAGTCACCGCCTGTAGCAAGCAACAGTTTACCTGTTGGGAAAAGTGGTTCAGTTTCTAACTGCCAAAGTTTTTCCAATGTGGATGGATTCACTGACCTTGTTTTTGAAAGGTCCAGTTTGGATATCTTGGAAAAGGTTCCAAATAGAGTGGAAAGTATTAGGAGGTTTAAACAGCCCTGTGTGGCTGGGGGTGGTCAGTGTAAGGGGGAGACAATAATGTTGGAACAGGACTGTCTCCAGGTTGTTATCTCTGTAAGTGATGGAAGAGTGTCTCAATTTCAGAGGAAGGATTGGGCAGCTAAAGCTATTCAGCAGAACAAAGGTGATGTTAATCTCTTGAGAATGCAGGGGGTGGTAGGTAAACTCTCACCTCTACATGCTTTGGACATATCTTGTAGTCTCTTAAAGGACTCAGGTACATCTGATGCTATGTGGAATCAGAGATTAGCAATGGAAGGACATCAGAACCCTGTGTATGAGATGCTAGTGAAAATGGTTGATGTCTCTTTAAAACCTAGTCCAGACTGGAAAGGGGTAACAGTTAAGAATTTGGAAACTAGTGAACTAGCGAGTGGGAGTGTAGATGCAAATTACCTGCCTGACAAAGGGGGGGAAAATCCACCCATAGCTGTTAGCAAGGAAAATGCCTCTTGGGTGTGGCCAGCTAAACCTGAGTTGGGCGTGCCTGGAACAGCTCTGAATTGGAGCCACATGCAAAATGAGTTTGTTAGGGCTCAACAAAAAATGTTTCTATGGAGGGGGCCAGAGTGCAGGCCCAATGCTTACTTCAAGCAGGGGGGTAATGTAAAGGTAACAGAGCAACCAGTGGTGAAGCAAGCACCACTAGTGAACTAACTAAACCCTTGCAACTGTTGTAAAAAATTGGATAACATTATTACCTTCATTGTAAACCTTACAAAGATAAAGCCTGTTTTAGTTAAACATGATTTTGCTAATAATATGTGTGCCATTTAGTGCAGAAGCTTTTCAGAACAGCCTTTAAACATTATAACAGATAGCCTGTATGTCTCCAATCTAGTTGTAAATCTTCCAGGCTCCTATGTATCTCCAACCTGTGATGATAACTTACTTGCCTTGTTTTTAACCCTTCAACAGGTCCTCTTTACCCTTAATCATTTAAATATTTCCAATAACTTTTCGGCAACAGAACGTCACTTTCAGATTGAACAGGAACTCCCCCGACCAATAGTCCTGTACAGAAAGGCTCCGGACCCTAACTGGCATGGGCCAGTGCCCCTGATAACCTGGGGGCGCGGACATGCTGCTGTGCTTCTTCCAACAGGTCTTCTGTGGGTCCCGGCAAAAAACGTAAAGCCATGGAAAGATAATGGCGTGGCACCAGGGCCTGCAGAACCCGATCCCCGACTTCAACCTGCAGTTGACACAGGACCCCACCACACCGGTGACCACACAGAGACGTCGCGGACGCCCGAACCCCCCCCGTGACGTGGGGCCAGGTCAAAACCCTGGCCCGACAGGCGGAAAAGACCCTCGATGATCGTAACCTCGACAAAACGCCTGAAAATTTTGTCGTTGCTCTTATTGCCTGCCTCAATGCTAATTCCTGTTTCCTGTTATGTGTGTTCATGATAAGTGTATGTTCTACATGCCAAACCACCCCCCTGTCTACACCCCCCCCCCTTGTTACTAATGTTTGGGAACAATTCGCTGTTATGCTTAACCGCACCAACTTTTGCCTCTCAGAAATAGTGAAAATCTTAATGCATTAGCTTGTTCAGCTGTGAAAGCCTTGAATGCCACTTCTGTCGCTATCTCCCTGTTAAACTCCGAACAAACCGAGCTCCGGCATGGGGTCTTGCAAAATCGAGCAGCTATTGATTATCTGTTATTTCTGCATCATTATGGATGTGAAAAAGTGGAGGGCATGTGCTGTTTCAACATTTCAGACCATTCTCACGCTTTTAATAAGCAATTATTAATGCTAAAAAATCTTACTTCCCAAATTCGCATGCACACCGATCCCATCTCTGCCTGGTGGGATTGGTTGGCTTCCCTCCTTCCCGGATGGGGATGGCTTCACCAATTAATCACCTATGGGAGCCTTGCTCTGCTGGCCCTCCTTATCTGCTGCTGTGGGCTGCAGTGTATCCCATCCCTAATTACTATGTGTCTCACTGGCTGCCCCTGGTCTCATAAAAAATAAGAAAGGAGGAGATGTTGGGAATAAACGCTGGCAAGCCACGTTAACATGTCCAAACATCTCCCCTGTGGCTCACCTAATCCTTGTCCTGCTTACGTGCGGTATCACTCACCCAGCGGGCCGGCCTTATCAGCATTCCTCCCCTCTTGTGAAACAGCACAGAGCCCTCTCCTCTGGACATCAGGCACGTAGTAAACAAGATCGTAAATGATGTACCGCCTGAGTTCTATTGTATGCATGCTATATAATAAAGGACCCCGAGGAGCCTCGGGACGCTTCTTTGCAGCACTCCCCGTCTTCGCCTGGTCTGTCGTCGCATGACCCCACTGCAGGGAGTCACCCTGAGTGCTGTGGTTCACCACTCAGTCCCCTACATGTCTGATAACATGTTGGAGGTCCATAGACTTGGGGCCAAGTGCTGCAGGTGCTCCAAGCAGTAGGCCCTGCAGGCTGTAGCCCTTATAGGGTTCCCATAAACATTCACAGAATCTGATAAGTAACAATGGATACTGTACAGGGCTACCAGAAATAAACAGTGCAATTACCCTACGCCCAGTTGCTTTCAAATTAAAAGCGTGAAACCCAGCGCACAGCAGTTCCCAGTCCAGCCCCTAATGTAAAGCTGGGACTCTCAGTACCAGAAGTCAATCAGTCTGGCTTACAAATCCTCCCACACACAACCAGGTAGACTTCAGTTATTTTGCTCAGACTGTACAGACCCACCTGCACTTCCTCTTTGGCTGCAGGCTGCTCCCAAGTACCCACCTGTCATAGCTATTGTTGGCCCCCTTGCCAGCAGCAGGCTACTGGATGGATGTTGCAGTAGGGGTTTACACAAGGCCTAGTAATGAGCCAGCAGATTCATTATTAAACTGCCTACTCATGCAGTTTCCCCACAATGAGCTCTTCTAGTATTGCTAACCCTTGCCATATTTAATGTTTTGCATATAGTCCCAGCTCATAGATTTAGGTGATTAGGCAGAATCTCAGCTTTCATTTTAAAAACAGGTAATTTCTACCCTCATCATTGCAGATAAAAAACTTTAAAACATGACTCAAGTGCAACCTAATGGCTCAAAAACTCACTCAGAAAGGTTTCCTGTCCTTGGATCAGGAGTCCCAGATCCCTCCTTCCGGGGTCTGGGTGGGATAATTCAGGCCAGCTACAGTTCTGTCAAGTTCCTCTGTCCTTTTCTGCCATGGGCTCAGACAAGCACTGCCAAACTTTTTACAATTGCCAACTCCCACCTTCTGAAGGCTGCCCATTAGCACTAAGCCTAGACTGACTTAGCCAGATGACCGTCCTATCATGTGGTTATGATAATTTTCCTGGGGAGCTAAATGAATCACAAATTGGGCTAGATCTATTACCTCTTAAAGGGGCCAGTCAACCTGTGACACCTCAAAACAAATGTTGCATAGACAGCAGCAATACAAGCTTTCCTCCAAGACCTTTCCAATATACCCTAGACCTGAACCAGAAAGGACATTTAAGAACACAGGAACACAGAACTGGAAGAGACTCCTGGATCATTAAGCCCAATCCTCGGCTACTGCAGGCAACCACATCATATAATCCCTTTCATAAATTTATCAAACTCCATTTTAAAACTCCATTTGGTTTCTTTCTCCCGCTACTTCTACTGGAACACTGTTTCAGAACTGATTTCTTCTGATTGTTAGAAACCTTCTAATTTCCAGCATAAATTTACTCATGGCCATTTGTACACATTTTTTCTTGTATCAACATTGTCCTATACTTTAAATAGCTATTCTTCCTCCTGGTGTCTACCTGCCTGATGTATTTATAGAAAGCAATCTTATCCCTTCTCAGTCTTCATTTTGTTGGGCTAAACAAGTCAAGCTCTTTTGGTTTCTTCTCACAAGATAGGTTCTCCAATCCCCTGGTCATTCTAGTAGCCCTTTTCTGCACCTGTTCCAGTTTGAATTCATATTTATTGAACATGGTGACCAGAAATGTACACAGTAATCCAGATGAGATCTTACCGGTACAATGGCATTAATACTTCCCTATTTCTACTGGAAATATCTCACCTGATACTTGCTAGGATCACATTTGCCATATTCCTGGCTGCATCACATTGATTGCTCACAGTCATCCTGTGATCAGCTAACACACCCAGGTCTTTCTCCTCTGCCCTTTCCAACTGATGTGCCCCCAGCTTATAGCAGAAATTCTTATTATTGTTTACAGGAGGTGTTAGTGTAACTGAGAATTCAAGCCTCTACATCTTAGCTTCTCTGCTAAGACTGCCAACTAAGATGGTGAATTTTATGATGGGGCATCTGCCCCGTGAACAGGATGGAGATCATTTCAAACAACAACCAAACAATTATTTATGACTATACCTGACCTGGTTTGTAAAAAACACTGGTGATCTAGAGGTGCCACAAGGTGCTCAAAGGTATTGCCTTTGTGACAAACAATAGAAATATTTAATCAACTTGAGTGTGCAAAAATATAAATTAACAAGCAGTAATGACTTGCTACAGAACATAAAAAACATCTAGAAATCAACATGACTCCTCATTAAATGGAAAAATTGACAGACAATCCAGATTCATTAAGTAATTTTATTATGAAAATGGTTGCTGGCATTCCAGTTCAAGGTAGAAGCCTTGGGTATGTGAGCTAAAATAACACACTCCTAATCAAATATTGTACTAAGTAAGAAGGAGAAAGATTTAAATGCCTGTGCATGTTACCAAACGCTGCTTGAGAGGCCTGCTACTGGTAGCATTAAGATACTCTTCTTCTGGTGCTTCTTTGCTGAGGTTGCAGAAGTGCTGAGCTCCATTATAAGAATGGCTATGCTGGGTCAGATCAATGGTCCAACTAGCCCAGCATCCTGTCTTCTGACAGTGACCAGTGCCAGGTATTTCAGAGGGAATGAATAGAACAGGTAATCAGTCATCAAGTGATCCACCCTATTGGCCATTCCCAGCCTCTGGCGAACAGCAATTCCTGCCTATCCTGGCTAACGGCCATTGATGGACCTATCCTCCATGAATTTGTCTAATTCATTTTTGAACCCCGTTAATCTTGGCTGTCACAACATCCTCTGGCAAGGAGTTGCATAGGTTGACTGTGCATTGTGTGAAGAAATATATTCTTTTGTTCATTTTAAACCTGCTGCCTATTAATTTCATTTGGTGACTCATAGTTTTTTGTTATGAGGCGTAAATAACACTTGCTTATTTACTTTATCCACAACAGTCATGATTTTAGAGACTTCCATCACATCCCCACTTAGTCGTCTCTTTTCCAAGCTGAAAAGTCCCAATCTTATTAATCCCTCCTCATATGGAAGCTTTTTGTACCGCTAATCATTTTAGTTACCCTTTTCCATACCTTTTCCAATATATCTTCTTTGAGATGGGGTGACCAGATCTGCATGCAGTATTCAAGATGTGGGCATACCATGGATTTATAAAGAGGCAATACAATATTTTCTGTCTTATTATCTATCCCTTTCCCAATAATACCCAACATTCTGTTAGCTTTTTTGACTGCCACTGCACATTGAGTGGATATTTTCATAGAACTATCCAAGATTTCTTTCTTGAGTGGTAACAACTAACTTAGACTCCATTATTTTATATGTATAGTTGGGATTATGTTTTCCAATGTGCATTACTTTGCACTTATCAACATTGAATTTCATCTGCCTTTTTTAATCCAGTCACCCAGTTTTGTGAGATCCCTTTGTAACTCTTTGCAGTCTGCTTTGGACTTAACTGTCATGCGGACTGGATTGAGGGGGGGATGCGGGGGATTTGTGTTATTTGACATTAATATGTCAAAATCATAACAATTAATGTAAGACATGCTATGTCAGGTACTGTTAGAAAGGTTATAATATGCTGAGTAAGAGGATAATACTTGCGTTCATGTGTGAAGGAAGTTATGGAGATCTTTGATATACCTGTATTTCAAATTATGCTGTAGAAGACACACCCCAGACAGAGAAGCCACAGGACAATAGCCTGCTTAATGACCCATCAAGACCTTTACAGAAGCAAAAGGCCGAGGAAGGAACTACGGGCATACCTGAAGAGTTACCAGGATTGGCCCATGTGACTCTGGACTCCATTTTGGTTCCTGTAAAGTTCCACAAGCCGCATGGCCAGAGGCAGAGGGTATATAAGATCAAACCACAGAAACCGTTTTTTCTCTGTTCCTGTCCAGCTGCAGACAACACCTACCCACCTCTGGATTAATACACTTTGCAACTGACCTGAAGGACTTAGACCCATCCAGGTACTGGATGTATACCAGAGGGACTATACAAGCCTACAACTCCACAATTCTTTCAAAAACATGATATGGACTTTTAAATCATTTGTATGTATCTGATTGCATTAATCCTTTAAAATTTCTCTCATTGTTTGTTTTCTTTTTATAATAAACCTTTAGTTTTAGTTATTAAAGGATTGGCTGGCAGCATGGTATTTTGGGTAAGATCCAAACTTATAGTGAACTGGTACTGTGGCTGGTCCTTTGGGATCAGAGGGAATCTTTTGAATAAAGAGCATAGAGTTTAAATAACTGGTCTCTTTACTGGACCTAGTGGCAGTTTGGGTGCCAGAGACTGAAATGCAGTAAAGGGGGCTGTGTGTGTTTGCACAGTGGCTTCTTGATAATCAGTGTGGGGGAATCAGAAGCACTGTTTGTGGCTGGTTGGGAAGTCTGACTTCAGTGTCACCCACCAGTGCTGGGAGAATTTGCTCTTCTTTTACAGCCTGCCCTGACCCTGGCATTATCAGTGGGCTACCCTGGGCACGGACAGGTCATATTAACTATATTGAGTAGCTTTGTATCATCTGCAAATTTTGCCACCTCTGTTTATCCCTTTTTCCAGATCATTTATAAATATGTTGAACAGTATTAGTCTCAGTACAGACCCCAGGAGGACACCACTGTTTACTTCTCTCCATTTTGAAAACTGACCATTTATTCGTATCCTTCTTTTTCTATCATTTAACCAATTATTGATCCAGGAGAGGACCTTCCCTCTTATCTTGTTAACATTTACTTTGCTTACAAGTCTTTGGTGAGGGACGTTGTCAAAGGCTTTCTGAAAATTTATGTACATACTATATCCATTGGATCACCCTTGTCTACATGTTTGTTGACCCCCTCAAAGAATTCTAGTAGATTGGTGAGGCATGATTTCCCTTTACAAATACCACGTTGACTCTTCCCCAACAAACTGTATTTCATCTCTGTGTTTGATTATTCTGTTCTTTACTATATATTCAACCAGTATGCTTGGTACTGAAGTTAGGTTTATCGGCCTGTAATAGCTGGAATCACTTCTGGAGCCTTTTTTTAAAATGGGTATCACATTAGCTATCCTCAGTCATGTGGTAGAGTAGCTGATTTAAACGATAGATTACATACCACAGTTAGTGGTTCTGCAATTTCACATTTGAGTTCCTTCAGAACTCTTGGTGGATATCTGTGTCTGGTGACTTATTACTGTTTAATTTATTGATTTGTTCCAAATGACACCTCATTCTGGGACAGTTCCTCATATATCACCTAAAAAGAATGGCTCAGGTTTGACAATCTCCTTCACATCTTCAGTGGTGAAGATCAATGCAGAGAATTCGTTTAGGTTCTCCGCAATAGCCTTATTTTCCTTGAGTGCTCCTTTAGCATATCGATCATCCAGTGGTCCCCACTGGTTGTTTAGCAAGCTTCCTGCTTCTGATGTACTTAACATTTTTTTTGCTGTTACTTTTTGCATCTTTGGGTAGCTGTTCTTCAAATTCTTTTTTGGCCTTCCTAATTACATTTTTACTCTTCACTTACCAGCGCTTATGCTCCTTTCTATTTTCTTCAATAGGATTTAACTTCCACCTTTTAAAAGGATGCCCTTTTGCCTCTAACAGCTTCTTTTACTTCGTTGTTTAGGCATGGTGGCACAGTACAGGACATCCCCACTAGTCTGCTCTGTTTCTGCTGAGCTGAAAGGAAAGTGAACATATTATGGCCAATGGCATTAGGTGCTGAGAGGGCCCAATGAGTGGCTTGTCAGCCATGACCAGGCTGCTCTTTGAGTGTGCGGGTATCCTGACTCCTTGTACAACTACTTCTTAACAACAAGCTTAGTGGAGAAATAGAGAGGACACCAAAACGATTCCTACCTGGCAGGGACCAGACCAAAATCAGATGAGTTCTTACTTTGAGAGCAGAATAATCCAAGTTCCCTTTTCTGTGGAATGGCTGTTCTGCCTGCTTCTGGATTTTTTCATAGGATTTCCTGGCATTTTTCCTCAAGATTTCAAATCTCTCGAAGGGCCCAATTAAAAACAAGGAGAGAGATACTTCCCCCCTGTTATGACTGAAGCATGTTGCTGTGGCAATGTATCATATTGGTAAGAAGCCTCCAAAACAGCCAACAGAGAATTCTCCATGTGCACCTATGGGGCATTGTAGGCAACCCTGTGCTGGTCCCTCCCACAAGTCCTGGTGCACAGAGCATGCCTGAGGAATATCCGGAGAGGCAGGAAGGGGCAGGCCAGTAGCTCGTGATTTTACACTGGAATACTGAGCTACTCCAGACAGCTGCCAACTGGCAGGTCTGAAGAAGCTGCTTTGTTTCCTACTTGTGGACTGCAGCAGACTGTGGAGCATCCCCGAATCCCAGAGGAGCCCTCTCCCTCGCAAGGCTGCGTCTTCTATTCTCTATCTCATGCAGGTTTAAAAGAGACTATCCATGAGAATTTTTGGCACCACATTTATCAGATGCTTCACACTGATTGTAAAGAGTATTTTCTGAGGTAAAAATTTTCACATTAAAGATTAAAAGGCTCCAACACCTCACAGAGCTGCATTCAAACCCAGAACGCCTTGTTCCACTGATTGGTAAAGAGGACGTTTAAAGTCACATTGTAGAGCAGTGGTTCCCAACCTGTGGCCCAGGGGCCAAAAGTGTCCCACGGGCATTCAAAGTGGCCTGCGGCTCCCCTCCTGCTGGCTGCAGAAGGGAGCTGCTGCCTAGAGACTCAGGTGGAACATGTTTCCACGGGGCTAATCAGGCAATCAGCATTCCCCTCGCTAGCAGGGAACACGGCAAAGCGCTCCACCTAGGTGCATAGGTGCTGGGGACCCTTCTGGAGCTGGAGGAAAAGTCAGTGCTCCCCTCCCCTGACTGCAGCAGAGAGCAAAGCACTCTGCCTGCGTTCCTAGGTGCTGGGGTCCCTGCTGGAGCCAGGAGGAGAGGAGCACTGATCCTCCTGTTCCCCTGGCTGCAGAAGGGAGCCACTGCCTAGGGACCCAGGTGGAGCACACAAAGCTACAGGACACTTGTGGTTTCCTTGCTGCAGCCAGGGAGATGTGAAATCAGTGAGGAGGCTCCTTCTGTCTGGCTGCAGTGGGGCTGGGGGCTGCTGGTGACTTGTGGCCCGTGAGGGTTGTAGAAATGATATTTGTGGTCCTCAAGCCAAAAAGGTTGGGAACCACTGCTGTAAAGCATAAATACCAGGGATTTCCTAAAAAGCAGCATTGTGTAGGGGTTTCTTGGAGTATCCTCCTCTCCCCAGGGAATATTTCTGAAAATACTCACTATTTGGTGCATCCCAAAGGCATGATTATTGCTCTTTTGGAGGATCTTCTAAGAGACAGAAATAATTCATCTAAGAGATGGCTGAAATGCACCAGCATCAGACGAATACGCTTTCCCATCTTCCCTGCTGTTCCAATGCTGAAAAGCACCCAGTACTTTGTATACAGGGAACTATAGTCCCTCAGGAATCTGTTTTCTTACAATTTCAATTAATCTCTGGTTCACACCTGCTTTTTATTAGCTATTGCTTAACTACTATAATACTGACCTTTATAAAATGAAGGGGTTTGCTAGCCCTGCTCTGAGTTAGATACAGTCTGATATTTACCCACTGTGATGCATTGGTGCTGATCATGCCTCTTCTTTCTTACACCTCACTAGCCTGCTCTACCTTTTTAATGGGTACAGTGTTTAAGTTGCTTTGTCACAGCTCACAGAACTCTTGTTCTGCTCCACCTAAACCCCATGGGACAGTAACTCTGACTTCCTCAAATCTGGTAGGAGGATCTCTCAAATTTAGCCTAGCTGAGAGCATTATGCCCCTGGAGAGGGAGGAAGGGGGGAGGGAGATGGGCCAGAGGGCATTGCTTGGTTTCATGGATATTCTTATTCTTTCAAGCATTGGTTTTGGGGACACTATAGACAGCATCTGTGGCATCCGGGACCATTGCTCCAGAGGTCCTCTGAGGAAAGCCATACTCTAGGGCTATGGACCAGTGGGGCTTTGGAGTAATTTTCCACCAGGTTATGGTTGGAGCAGTAAGTACAGGAACACATGCTGTTCCTTCTAAGAGGGAAAAAGATACTGAAATTTATATCCAGTATAGCTCAGGGTGAACTAGCTTCAGGTGGCTGATTCCATTATAATGCTAATGGAGACACTCTTATTACTAAAGATGGGTCCAAAGCAGTTTTTAGGACCCTAGAAGGCTGTGGTTTTGATTAGGGCCAAGATGGAGTGATGAGGTGGATCTTACTAGTCAGGGTTTGGACACATTTGATCATATTGCCCCTTCCATGCTCAGGTGCCAATATTACCAGCATTGAAGCTACTGTTGCCAAATCTTCAGTGTTTACATGAGGGAATCCACATCTGACCCATACTATTTTTCAGCCTCCAATTCTAAAGCTTCAATAACATTCAGTGCTAAACACTCGCTGGTCTCTCAAGTCTGGTAATAGTTCCAGATGCAGCACTCTTTTCAGTTCCCCCTAATGTCACTGTAGGTACTTGGACCCTTGTAGGATCAAGCCCTAGGTCACTCTTTCCAGGTAATGAGTGTGGATGATCCCTTGATTTAACTATGCCTGGCTCCCTGCACAGCAGTGTATACATCGCCGCAAAAAGATCTGGCACTAGAACTTTTCCAGAGCCCTGTACAGTGAAAGCATTCCCCTCATTACTTGCTTGCACTTTTCTTTAGGCAGAAATCCCTGTAGAGACCAGAGAATCCAGGTTGGGAGAATCTTCTGCCATAACTTATGCATTTAAGCTCCCAGACTTGTCTTTTGAAGGTGTTGTGCAGGTTTCTTTTGAGGCCAAAGTCTAAGAGGTCTTGGGCAGAACTCAGCGTAGCGGGTACGAATGCATTCTCCTTCCTGCCCCAAGTAAGGGGGTAGACAAGCCCATTGTAAGGACTGGTGAGCTCAGCAATGGGGCAAGCAGATTGAGCTGAAGAGTGGCTGTGGAAGAGCCCCAGAAAGGGTGGAAGGCTTTTTGTTTCTGCTAAAGATATTTTTGGACTTTTAATTTGGGACAGTTGGGACCCCAAAAAAAGTGACTTATGAACATGACCTGGCTGAAGAGCCAAGTTACCAAACAGAGAAACCCACACAGAACTGGGGCTAGTCAGACAAGAGCTGTGCGGCACACTTTGCCATGAGAAGGCGCCTAGCCATGACTGGATTCAATTATACCAATGAACCAAAAAAAATCACATTCATCCTGCTCTTGCTGTGATTTCCGTTGAACTTGGGCTCCTGACAGTCCTTGGATTGGAAAAAGATCACTGGCTATGTCTCCAAGGCCCCCTCCTCATCTCAGTGTTTATAACTCAGGTTGCATGACAGTAGCTGAGTTTAGGTGCTGTTAGAATCATAAAATATTAGAGTTGGAAGGGACCTCAGGAGGTCCTCTAGTCCAACCCCCTGCTCAAAGCGGGACTAACCTCAGCTAAATAACCCCAGCGAGGGTTTTGACAAGCTGCAGCTTAAAAACCTCTAAATATGGAGATTCCACCCCCTCCCTAGGTAACCCATTCCAGCTGTTGAAAGCTTCCACATCTACAGTCCATTCCGGAGCCTCACAGGGTGCAGTTTGTGGAGTCCTTGGCCTGACCAGACCAGAGGGAGTGCAGCAATGAGGGTGTCTGCTCTATAAAGACACTAAGGCTGTCTCTCTCACAACATCGCCCTCTAGTGGTAGCCCTTTTGTTTCTGCACAGTGAAGATCATCTCACGGCTACATTCCACTGATCAGCTATACTGAGCCAATCATCATTGCCCTCAATCCTTCAGGAAAGACACTGCTGCTTCAGATCCCTACCTGGGTTTGGAAACCCAGCAAATACAGGTTAATAGCAGTCTGCCAGCTACTGGTACTATGTGTCCACTCCCTACCACCACATCTTGATTGAAATAAGTAATAGGGGCTAGAGGACAAGGTCTCATGTTGGTATGGTCTTAATGGTGCAGTGTTGAACCATATCACATTGTTACCCTTGCAGGCATGGAGGAGCAAGAAACTTCAAACAAGCTATCTTCAGCATGGAGAAAAAAGGGAAGGACAAGTAGAGTCGCCTTCCATGGTAATACTATTGCCCCAGAGACCATGCAAGGGATATAAAGAAGAATGAACTTAACACAACAGAGCCAGAGTGAGTATGGGCATCAAGATCTGCCTGGACGATAACTCAGTCTCATTGTGACATCTTGGGGATGACCCCCCCCTCTAAATTTCTGGCCAGAAATCTGGAACATCAAAGAAGAGATAGACATACTCCCAGAAAATCTAGCTTGAGTCTTATACATTGTCCTCAGCCTCCACTGCTCTTCTGTGGTATAAAGGTCAGGGAGATGTTCTGCATCTATAAATGTAAGGTGTCTCCCTGCCTTTCTCAGGCTGGGAGCACAGCATTACACCACAGTGTGCTCCTCTCATATTCATGGAGACTTTGACTCATTCTTTGATGTTATCTTGACCATGAAATAAAAAAGTCTAGCATCAAAGTACCTTTTAAAAATATATTTTTTTATTTTAGGGGTAGAAAACAGAACAATGTATACAATTGTAGAGAAGCAAATATGAAATAAAAGTAAATGGTCTGCAATAACTATTCTCATACAGACCAAAGCAAAAATGATAACAACCCCACCTTCCCCCACACTCTTAATATGAGCAAAGCACAGTAGACTTCGTAGTTTCAATGTGTAGATTAGACTCAAAGTAACAGAAGCCGAGTAGCAAGACAGTAGGCTTTGTTTTATGCTTCATAGCAGTGTGATTTAGAAGTAAGTTTCTAGGCTTCCCCCAGATCAGTAGTGATTTTCATGTCCAGCTTGCAGTTTTCCATGTCTCTTTTATGTGAAGGATCCCCAGGATTCTGTGTAGGATTGGATGTATGTGACTAACAGGAATTGCTAAAGTTATACTAGGAAATATTAATAAACTAAACAAGAACTTCAGAAGGATTTAAACCATCAGTCTTCAGACACACGGTCACCTTTACTAGGGGTTGGGAGCAAACTTTCCCTGGGTGCAGGTTATCCCATAACTCCATATTGCAGGATTTCTTCCTCTGAAATTGTGTGCAGTAGCCACTATTGGGCCCAGGACACTGCACTAGATGAACAGCTCTACATTGCAGCCCCTGTGCTCCTCCAGAAGTAACATTTTTGCATCCTTCATATTGGTTCTCACATTTGGACTTTAGCAGATTAAGAGATTATGCCAAGTATCAGCATGGACACAACTCTGCTGGGTGTGCTGGGCTTTTTGGATCTCCCCCCATGGCACACGTGTGCGGCTTGGAGACTTGTGTCTATGTCCTATGTAAAGTGTTCTGAGGCAGAGAAGGGGTTACAGCTACACTTTCTACAGTAGCCTATGACTCCAAAAGCAGACACAGTATGGGCCATAAGGAGAATCATTGCTTTATGTGGCAAGTAATGAGAACCTCTCTTTTAGGCATGTATATGATCTCCATTTCCATCAATCTGAGCACCTCACAGTCTTTAATGTATTTAGGTCTCAATACCTCTGTGAGGTAAGGGGTGATTATCCCCATTTTGAAAATGGGGGACCTGAGGACAAGTGACTTGTCCATGGTCACATGGGTAGTCTGTGGCAGAACAAGGACTTGAACTCAGGTCTCAAAAGTCCTAGGCTAGGGCCCAAGCCACTGGACCATTCTTAATTTCCTCAAAGTTTAATTGTATATGCTATAGGAAAAGCTCCCAACTACAATTGATTTTGTATCAGCTTCGGGGTTAGAATTTGGAGCTAAAAGATCACATTTCTTTTCCCTTCACTACAAATATTGTAGGTATTTTGTTTTTCAGATCAAGCAGCCATGATCTATATGTGAAGAGAACCCTCCCACTGAAGGAGAGGGGGAGAAGCAGCACAATGCTTTCCAGTGCACTGCTCTTCTTTCTTTCAGTTCCTTTGGAGAGTGTTCCATGGGGTTGGAAACTGCACAGGGAATCTGAAGGGGAAATTCAGTATTGGGTGGTGGTAGCATTACAAAGATAAACGCTGTCCCAGCAGAGATTACCTGGGAAAAGACTGGGGCTGTATTATCTTTCTTGCAGACCCTCTCTGTGGGACAAACTCTTTAAGAGTGGTCCCAGAAGAAACATCATCCAGGGGGAGTCCCTAATACGACAACTCCAGCAGAGCTGGGGTGTGGAATTATAGAGCTGGTGGGGAGCCACATGGATGCTCTTGACCCTCTGTGGAACTGCTTGTACTTGCAAGCAGACATCATGGCTCATTACAATGGAAGGAAATTCCTCAAGGAGACGTTTTTCTCTTCAACTCTGACAGGTTATAATGCAGGAGAGGGAAATCTGGCATAATTTCTCAGTTCTAATCAAAATGAATACTTTCAAAACCAGGTCATGAATCATGCATTCAGTCCAAGTTCAGAGAGTGTAAAACCTTTTGGCCAAACTCAACTGATAAATTAGGAACATTCTATTTATGGGTGATGGGAAAAGATTCTAGTTTTATTCTGAAATCATATGAACCCATTTTGTTCATTTTTGTTTGGTTAGTGGTTATACGTGCAACACTGCACACTTCCTCTGGGCAGGATCAAGTCCAAAGAGTCTACAAAGACTTCATGCTTTAGCCAATACAGTTTTACCTAACTTCCTTCTCCATTGCTCTTGTACCTAGGAACAGCTTACTCTGAATTAATGGTACTGTCACGAACTCACAAAAGTCCACACTTTTTGTCATGAATATGATCTTTAATAAATGGAATAATGCACCATTTTACAGCAAGCCTTTTATTTTAAACCTAAATAATAGTCTTTAAATGTTCTTATCTGATTTGTCTGTATCAATACAATCTCTTTATTTAGGTTCATATATAACAAAGCATTTTCTTACAAGTATTCATAGAAAACTCTGTAGTGGCTTAACAATGTCAGCTTTCATAGTGGCATCCAGAGATGATTAAAAAAGAAAAGTAATTAGCTTTTTTCATTTCATACTTACACTGTTCCATAAAACACAATTTATACAGCATAGCGAGGTACTGGGCAGCTTATACAACAGGAAAATAACTGAAAGTAACTATTTATAAATTCATACATGATATTTCATCTGTAATTTGAGAGATGAAAACCCAACAATACCTGTTAGCAAAAGAAATTCTTATGAGACTCCAAAATTATTATTTTTAGGCTTATTTTGCGCCAGTAAAGCTCACTCATTTATTAATGCTATCTAGCTTATAATTTTCCTTTCTTTCATAAGGAGAACAGCAGTTTCAAATCTCCACATTTCAGCTTCTGCAAAACATCAAACCCTACAAATCAGTGTTTGACCACTGTCCTTGTATATTGTACTTGTGGGGGAAGAGGAGGGGAATCAACAATTGTAAGGCATGATTCCAGCATACATAAATGTGAATACAGCATGTTTTCCTTTAGGGACAAGAAGTGGACAAGAAACAATTTGTACAAAAATCTTTTAAAATATATTTCAACATTGAGAGAGAGAGAGAAATAAAAGCCACAAACCAGGAAAATCGAAGTGATGAATGAAGTCAGTATTAACTTGGCTTTACTTGTTTCATGATAATGGGGTGCAGTAACATTAAGGTTAACGATTTTCTTTCCTTTCAGTGGTGAACAAAGCATGTGTGTGGTTAGCCTGAGACATTTTACAATTAGACAGCAGTCTATATCATCATGTTCTGAGCCCACAAGATTGAATCCAGTGCTCCAGAAAGAAATCTTGCAGATTATTACTCTGCCTAAAAAATGAGTAAGTGAATTGGCTAGGAAAAGTTAACTTTTGGAAACCTCCTGCACTACTAAACTATAAAGAAAGGAGCTAGTTTCTATCTTTTACAAAGTGGTGAAAGAATGGGAATGGCCACAACCTCTCAGGGTAAATCGTGTAATACCCAGTTAACCACCCCTACAACTCCCACCCCCAAATTCATGGATTCATTTACCCAAGAGACTTGGAAAAAATTTGAAGGAACTTTTCAAAACCTATGTCCATTACTGAATTTGTTGAAACATGGATTATGTATTGAAATTAACTAAAATAGCACCTTTGGAATCATTCTCAATTTAAATAATTACAAATCAGTTCATTGGGTTCTATATTATTTTGCAATTATGTAAATTAAATCTATATAGTAAGATCATTAAAATGGCATGGCCATGTGCAGTAAACCATGTTTAAATGTGAATCCTGGACAATAGCTGTGCCTACCTCAGAGCCCAGAGCATTATAAAGGAACCTTACAGTCAATGAGAAACAGGCCCTTTATCTTAAAATTTCCTGCCAGTGCTACCACTGGTGCAGCACCGCTGTCAAGGCTGGACTAGTAGACCTGCTACTACTGCAGTTTTAGTCAGAATGTCGTCTCACCCTGCTCAAAATGCCAGCACCAAGAAGCGGCCTGTGTATATTAGCCCTCCTGGTAACAATGATGAGAAATTACTGAAGGGAGGGAAAATCTACTGTAGAGAAGGCCAGGAGGGCTGCTCTTGCTTCCACTGAAATCAATGGCAGAACTCCCACTGACTTTAATGGCAGTTGAATCAAGTCCTAACCGATTAGATACAAACTATTTCTTGGACAAAGTGATACCAAATACAATTCCCATTTTGATTTCCAGGAGTGCCAAAAGCTTGTTTCTGCCTAAAGTCATTGGAAGTATTGTCATTTACTTCAGTGGGAGAAGAAGAAAGTCCAAAATGTTACATCTGCTTAATTATTATTTTGCACCAAAACTAAACTACATTTTAAAATTTAAAACACAAAACCAGAAACAGACATATTCCTGACTTGAAGCTTTATATTACTTTTAAGCCCAGACGAGAATTTTTTTCAGTAGATTTTTTCAGTGAAAAATTGGGTATATGGGAACTGTACACATAATCTTAGCTATCACCACAAAGGTCTTGTAAAAGAAAATGTCAAATATCACTCTTTAAATATCTTAGATTTATTTCAGACTCATTTTTAATGTTCTGAATATAATTTAACACACTCCCCCAACCACCTTAAATTATTCAGCTTCAAATGCATTTCATATTGACTGCATTCCCCACTTTTTCTCTCTCTTCAAAGTAAGTTCATACAGACCAGACACAGTCAATGATCAAGTTCTATTCTGAGGGATATTAAGCATTTAACAGGAATTTATTAGTTTCATAGTCGTAATCCAATTTCTATTGTAACATGCAGAAGATGAAACTTAAAAATGGCCTGTGAAAAACTATGTTTAATCATTACATTATACATGCTTATTTCATACCTAATTCATCGTATTTTAAAATGGAATTTATGTATGACATATGCAGCTAATTATATACACAATTTTAAATACAAAAATATTTTATGGCTCCATTGCAGTATGTATAGCTTTTGCAGTAAGGGTTAAAAATAATGCGTGCAAAATGTGATCAGCAATTGAGAAATACAAATCTACCTAACTGATGTGCTAGGAACCAGAGTGCAAATTCCACAATCTAAATTGAGATTGTGATTTAGCTGAATGATCTACAGCTCAGTTTTCATAAGCTAATCGGATGTCCATCTGAGGATGAATATTTTGTTAGATTGTTACAAATGAGTTCTGACATCTAGATAAGGACACAGTCTACAGATCTACTCATTGCTCTAGTAGGCAATGATTATTTCAGTATTGTTTTCCTTTATCACTTTCTCTGTTATTGCAATACGGTATTATTTTGGTGCACATATAAATCACGGTATAATGTAAAACACTTTTCCTGTGTTGACTTACGTGTATGAATTTACTCATAACAGATGGTAGGTAACCCTGTTGAGGTTGCAACTTGTTTATAGCAGACCCAGGATTTATGAACGTTTTATATGTACCAAAAATCTGGGAAGCAAATAATGTTTTGAACAATGGGCCAAATCCTGAGAGGTGCTGAGCACCTGTAACTACAGTTTTCTAGATCCGGATCTGGAAGCTGTGAATGTAAATCTATATTCAAAAGTCAAATAAGGTAAAAGATATAAACATATAGAAATACATTGTTCTGACATGTTTTGGAAATAACATACTATTTCCAGAAAGGCTGTGTTGTACAGATCATGTTTAAGGACAAAATAGCTGTTGTGTTTTTATTTTTTTATTGCATTAGAAAATGAGTATCTGAATATATTTCCATGAGTGTTATGCTAGTGTAATATGTATCTTTTTAAATTTCTCTTTCTCAAAAGTATTTTAGGGATATCGTTAGAACACGTGGAAGGGTCCTGAAACTATGCAGTGTACATATTATGTAAATAAGATGTATCTGCTGAGTAAGAACAACGATAGTCCTGTAGCACCTTAAAGACTAACACATTTCTGCAGGCATAAGCTTTCGTGGGCTGCAACCCACTTTGTCAGATGCAGGAATATAAGAATATATTACTTATCAAATTTTGTTTGATAATTTCTTCCATATATGTCTACATTCAGGTCTTTATATATATTTTTTCCTGTAGCATTCAAGATTAAAGAGCTTTTCTGGAGTAAGTTGATGGTCAGAGAATGTTTACTTTCTAAATAACTCCATATAAAATATTTTTCAGTTTATCCCTGAAACCTGCCAATATTCCTCTCACTTTGGTTTCTGCCAAAATAGGCTTTGACAAAATAACAAAACTGCATTGCCACTGTAACTAGGTAATTTCTAGATGTGAATGAACAGCAGAAAGACTGTGAATTGAACTATTATATTAACAAAACATAATACAGATAAAATTTGGGTTTCCTGTTTTGGAAAATATTGTAATCATAAAGCATCCTGATTTTCATTTAAATTAAGTATTTTTTTTTCCTTTTAGTTCTGCAATTTAAATACACCTGGGAATAGCAGGAGTGGGATTAACTTTTAATTATTTTTAATTCTTGTGTGTGCATATGCATTTGTGGAACACTACCCAGAACATTTCCCCTGAATTAGCTCATAATCTACTTGTAAATATCTGTTTAAAAAAAAAAGAAAATGCATCTGTCACCATATAGGCATGTCTACATATATGTCTAGAATTCCTGTTTTCAAAACTAACTGTAATGTTGGTAAATAACTTCACAGGAATAGGAAATGTAAGAGCAACCCATATATTTGCCTGGACAAGTCCTTCAGATTTTATACGTGTGAAATTTTTTAAAACCAATAAGGGTTCTGAGTGGCCTATACAGAGATAGGTAAAAATGTTTGTTTTAACCGTTTACTTGAATTCCATATTAGAAGTGAACATATCAAACATTCTACCATTGCTTACTTGACACTGGCACAATCCATTGCTATTTACATTATCAGTCTATTGTTATTTTGAGATATTTATCTTGTCTGCAATACGCATTTAGAAAAATGGTAATTTATCAACTTTCATCATTATTCATTGATTTTTTTTTAATTTTTTTTTTAAGAACAAAGAAATAAACTGGACTTTCCAAAACTGATTTACTGTACATTAGTTAACTGTCCCTATAGATTTGAATTGTAGAATTCTCTCTCGTATTTGATTCCCTTAAATACAAGTCCCCAAGGTACTTTTTGTGAGCTACAATTTGATGTAATTAAATTACAAGGATTGGGTTTTGTGGAAAAGATAAGATTACCTACTGTGAGCAAACAAAGGCTTTTCTAATTATACATCAAAATTGAGACATATTTTGTCCCATGTCATCTAACTGCAAAATTTGAGCTTTTTAATATATATCTGACATTTGTTTGGGTTGATGTTTAAAAATAATTTTAAACATTGCAATTTTCGACTTTGCAATTTTAAAATTGCTCCCTTTGATCTAGAATTCATAGTGGGATAAAGTGTACATATTTCTGCTTTTACAAAAGCTATTTAGCCATGATATGCTAAACAACAGATACTTTCTAACAATTATGATTTTCCCCAAAGGTTTTCAACAAAATGTTAGAGAAAGATAGGAAAAATGTGAAAGTTATACTTGCTTTGAGGATGCTTAGGGAAAATTGCAGAATGGCAGAAGGACCTTTCCACCTGGGATATTGATTTTATTCAACCTTTTGATTGCATTAATCATAAAAATGTTTGAATTCTTAAAGAGGACTGGCCTAAAACAAAATTTAGAAGTCTGGTATAATCAGCCTTGGCAGAAAGCAGCAATATTTAGAGCAAATAACTTTTCTTTCCCTAGCATGTTTCAAGTTAGGTAAGAGTGTGAGCATCTGATATAGAGCCCATGTTCTTTGCAAACATCTCTCACCTCAGAGCTGACAAACTCACTACACCAAACACCATTTACAGGATATTTAGCCATAAAGGGTAGCATGAAACGTATCTACAGAAAGCTCATAATCTGTCAAAACTCATTGTGAGATGTACATATGGATATTTAAGGAATAATATATTTATACTGAAAGTTTGCTTTATGGACTTTGAGTAAAAATTTGTCACTGGGACAATGTGTTATCAATGATGACTCATTCAAGCAAGAGGGAGTTGTCACTCTTCCCCAGTCAGCTCGTGAGACAGTGCAAGGTTATATTGTCTACCCTGGCCACATCCCAGAACAGTCAATGGAAAACCATCAAAGACAATTGCCAGTGATTGAAACCACTTGGTGGTGAAAAGGAAATACTACAGCAGACAGGATATCACCTGGGCTACGAATAAAGACAAAAGACTGATTCAGTGTAGCAAAATGCATTCCTGATCCATTCATTGAAGAAACAACTTAAGGAGCAGGGGACTTTCATGAATATTTGGATCCTGATTCTTGTGACACAAGGCAGTTCAGCAGTTGACTGAACATTGGGGGGAAAGCCTACTTATTATATAGGAAAGGTAACCATTGATAAGTGTAGACCCAGGTTCATGTTTTATAATTTTGTTTCGCATTGTCACAAGTTGTTTCTATCATTTTCTCTCATTTCTAGTTAAATCTTTATTCTTTTTTAAATAAACCTACTTTTATATTATAAGTGCTCACAAGTGCTGCATGGTTTACAGGAGTGGTGATTTAAGATAAAACTGGTAAACTGGGTGGATCTGGAATTCTGTAAGTAGCTAGTGTTAGGGGCTAGGGGAATAACTCAAAGGGACTCGGAGATTGGGGTGCACCTATCAACCTGCAAAGTGAAGTTAGATCTGGCATAGCTCAGAGAAGAGTGCGTAAGTGGCTGAAAGGCTTATGGTATCAGGGAGCTGATACCCAGCTACCACAAGAAAGACATCATCTCACTGGCGGTAGGGGGTAACTAAGGTGACTCACAGTCCTGTGTGCCCCGCAAATTGTCAGTGTTTTACAGATGTTTTTTAAACTAGCACTCTGAAATGATGATAAATATTACACTTAAAGGCAAAACAAAAAGTCACTGGAAAAGATGTGAGCAATCTTCATTATGCACATTATTGCAAAAAAATAAAGTACTGTACTCGAGAAATTCATGCACAGAATCAAAGAAGTGTGAAGAATTTCAAGTTAAGATAAACCACAAAAGAAACACAAAGCACAGACAATAATATGACCATAGTGCCAAGAATTCAGATCAGCGTGATGCAAGCCAACTGACCAAGTGGCAAATGTTCACTATCTGGGATGTGAGATTGCAGCAGATGACAAGCAGGAGAAAGAATTTAAAATAAAATGGAGAAAGTCTTTTAGCAACATAAGAGAAGTAACTATATACATTAGGAGGTGGAGGCAAAATTCTGCCCTGATTTACACTCCTGCAATTACACAGGGCCAGAGTCTGATCTCAGTTAAACCAGTATAATTGCAGAGTAACTCTACTGAAGCAACTCTGGATTTATACTGGTGTATCTGACAGTAGAATCTGGCCTACAGCATTTAAGAAGCATGATTTATGATGCCACAGAGAGACAGGAATGCAAATGAAGCTTGGGACACTGCAGGAGTCAGATGTGGAAGGGCATGCATTAGTATGGCAGGTAATCATCAGAAGCACAAGAAGAGTTAGAAAAAGTTATCGTGTGGGGAAAGATTGTACAAGAGGAATATCAAGGAAATGAATTATCTTGGAAGGACAGAAAATTAGATTCAGTCAGCTGAATAAAAGCAAATTTGGCAGGAAATTGGACTGCCAACATCCTGCCATAGGGATTTGGCATGCTGACTGAATCATTTTTCCATACATTTTTAGGTGTTGGGACATGAACATTTTTCAAATACAGCTACAAATCTTTGCTCAGTATACCCTCATGCTAGATACAATTTATTAGCTAATTACTTCTTATTAAATTTATTTCAGCAAGGTAAATAATCACTCTTGCGCCAAAGGCCTCATGTTGGGGCAATGGCCAGTAAGGAAGTAGTTACTTCTGTTTAAATAGGCAGCAAGTTCTATTACCCTGGGAAGAAGTTGTGGTCACTTACCTCAAACAACAAATGGTCACGAATACATGAAGTCAATGTAAGCAGTATTACATACATTCTGAATGTTTTCACCATAAAAATTGAAATCTCTCCCTCATGGCCACAAATTATAAAAGTAGGTTTAAAAGTTTAATAGCAAGATGAATGAGATGGTCTAGTAAAAATTCTAAGAAAACTAGTTTTCACTTAAATCAGCTGCAGCCAATTAGGAGAAACATACTTGCATATGTAATCTGATGGACATGGCTCCATCCAGACCTCAATATTTATCTCTACGGAGGTATTTAACAGAAGCTTATAGCTGCTTATCACATGACTGTTTTGTGTCAATCATAAGTCAGGTTTTTTCTCCTGTAAGTAACAAAATGTCTTCGCAACCTACTTATACTCAAGATCTTCGTATGACTGTTCATTAGGATTTCTGATAAATACACATTAATAGCAATCAATAAAAAAATTTACATAAATACCAACTGTGAAATGGTAGCAAAAATCAAATGGAAAAATGGCAGACTTACTTTGTTTCCTTACATTTTGTTCAATACTGTCTTGCTTAGAGCTTCCCCTTCCAGTATCAATCATGTCTCCTATGAAGGAAACTGGTTAAGATATGGAAGGTTAAAAAGAAAGGCATCTGAAATCATATTTTGTTTGTTTCTTTAAAAGTCCTTTCAAGGTGAGGAAAATTCATGCATTTTCCATTATAATCTTAGAGCTCAATGATAGATAACAGCTAGCTGCTTCAAGCTGGCTACGGTGTGCAAAGTTCACTGTCCTGATGACTGCCAAATTGTCAGGAAAAAAAATGAACAAATACTCACAAAGAAGGAGAGAATGTGTGGCAGTTTTATAAACACTTTCCAATAAAGCCTACTGTGAACTATAGACTATTGCACATTTCAACATAACACAAGAAAAGTAGGGCGTTAAAAAGATAATACTCTGTAACATAGAAACATACTAATTAACTTGTGCACAGAAATCAAAACATGGATACAAGACACCACTGCAGTCAAACCTGTCTTATAGTCTGCTTCTGTTTTTAGTGACCTTTAGGAACTGGTCCAAACTGATTATCAGCAATACATTATTTTTGTTACTTTTTTTAAAAAAATATTTGAGACCACATTTTTGATACACATATATATAATTCTGTGGTCAAAGACAGACTTAACTTTAGCGATACTAAATAAAAGTGCAAAAACGTTCAAAAAACAAAACAAAATTAAAAAATATGGAAGCATAAGCTAAAAAATTTCTGCATAGCTGAAATCTATTTAAAGCAAGTTCTTGGCAGGGGGTGCTGACAGGAGGAGAAAGCAGTTTTTTAAAATGTCTTCTGCATGTTTGTTTCAAATAATGCAAAAATGTCATTTTGTCGGCTTGTAAAATATTTCACAGGCAGTTCACTCCTGCATCCCTAGACACCATTGTTGTGGCAGTACCTCCTTCTGCAAGGTAAACAGCAGTGTTAGATTTAGAGTGGACGGCCCTGTCACTGCCATTGTTGTTGACCTCGCAGTCCAGTGGTTCAGTGGAGATGACCCATGTTGAAGGACGCCACCGCTTAAGTGAATATGGAGTTTTCACACGTTTCTTGATCTTTTCTCCTGAGCCCGGTTTACCATCTTGTGATGAGTCACCTACTGAAAATGAAAGTAGAAAACAAAATGTTACAAGAAGAGCAAGCTTGAGAGTTCCAGGTGGTTAAATGTACATGCAGGCTGAAAAAAACAAATCCTGTTTAAACTAACAACAGTGAGGTGACTTGTATTTATGTACAGCAGGTGCCATTAAAAGACAGGGCCAGTTTCTACTCTCCACTATTGCAGTGTAAATCAGTAGTAACTCCAGCGTAGTCACCGGGGTCATCTTATGCATGCAAGTTTTTAAATGGATGCGTGCAAACTCGCAACAGTGCACTCATGAAATACAGCTGAATATTCACTGGTGGAATGTTTTTCCTGCTTCTGTTTAAATGTGATCTTCAATTTGTTCTAATTTAGTAAAATGAATTAAGTTGGGTTTGGTTGTTTTTCTCTTTTTTTTATTTATTTTTTTTTAATTCCAGTACCTTCTCTCACCTCATCCTTTTTCAGATTAAAAAAAGAGGAAGTAGTTCTGCTTGTTTGTTTTTTTTACAATCAAATCTCAATTACTGATATTTAAACATGGAAAATGTGACAAGCAGCTGTATTGGAGGTTTCACCATCCTAAACTTAAGTCCTGGTTCAGGAAAATCAGACAACAGTCTATTTGGTTTCAAAATGAAAGGCTAGTTTTTGATTGTGGTCCTGTATGTAAGAATCTATTTGCCAGGTAAAATGGAATTTTAAAAGGTAAATGATGTAATGATACCATTTAAAAACTTGGCATTCACTGCCCTGTAATATTGTAGTACTGCTGTCTCCCATACCAGGTATGGAAAAATAGCATGGTTACAAAATGACATTAATGGTAAATGCTGAGGGCTAGATTCTGCCCTCTTATGCCAGTGTGTGTGTAGGGTAACTCTGGAGATTTACACAGTAGTAATGGAGAACAGAATCTGGCCCTGTGTTTTAATGGCACCCACTGTACATAAATGCTAGTCACCTCTCTTGTGGTAAGTAACAACAGTTCCAGTATTTTATATTGCTAACTTAAACATATGTCTCCCCTGAGTTTCTGCTGCAAAAGCCCCCTCATCCAAATATCTTTGCCAATATTATACTCTCTGTCTGTCTAAGCACATTCAAAGGCTTCTGATCACAGTTACCTTGGCTCCTTCCAAGAACAGAGTATTCTGGAAATCTGTTTTTATTTTACTTTTTTAAAAGAAAGACAAATGGCCTTTCCAATAGCCCCTTTGAAATGGAACAGAATGGAATAATCAGAGTTTGTAACTAATAGAGAGCTTAACTATAACCCTATGATTACTTTTGCCTTGCAGGGAAAAGACAAAAACGCTATTGTGGCTTCTTGTATCCTTCGCTTTAGATATCTAAAGGGTGATTACAGTTATTCTGAACAAACAGTCTTAAAATTGTTGATATCTAAAAATATGTTGCTTTATACTGCTGCTGCTTTATATTGCAAATTCCTGCCCCGTTGTTATGTTTCTTATCCTTGGATGTACATATATGCCTCCTATCTGTGGTTCCCATTTCATGCATCTGATGAAGTGGGTTGCAGCCCACGAAAGCTTATGCCCACAGAAACGTGTTAGTCTTTAAGATGCTACAGGACTTTCGTAGTTTTTGCTGTATACAGACTAACACAGCTACCACTCTGGAACTTTTACACTGGGATTCAGACAAAAGTTTGGAGCAGACTCCAGTTTTGCTATCTAGTCTGAACCCCCTAATAGGACGTACTGATCTTTCAGGTCTCAGCCCTGGTATCTAATACTAATCCTACAGGAGATCTGCATACGGTACCAAGACATCAGCTCACAGGACTGAATGTTTTCAAGTTAAAAGTAACTTGTTTTCAAGAAAAGTAACTGGAATTGTTGTTACTTACCACAATAAAATCAGATGTACTTGTTCTGAAACACTAATAATAATATAGAATAATGGAATATGTAGCTAGTTATTGTAATTATTTTAACAACCCTGAAATATTGGACAATTCTGCATTCAGGGCTTGAAAAACCTACTCACTGCTTGCTCAGGCAAAGTGTAAATATTGCCTGGGCAGTAGAGCTGCTGGTTAATCTGTAGGGCTGGGGAGCGGGAAAGGAGCAGGGTGGCCAAAGCACCACTAGCTCTTTTTGAGGGACTGTGATCTCAAAGCCGCTGCTCTTTTTAGAGGACAAAGAGAAGTAGGAGTGAGGAACAGAGGGCCCAGATGCAGGAGCAGAAAATGGGAGGCTTAGGGTCTCCAATATACCCAGGAGAGAAGAAGGGACAGCAGTAGCAGCAGGAGTTCTGCAAAGAAGAAGAGGTAGAAGTGATTGTATTTGGGAGAGCAAAAGCAGAACTGATTAGAAAGGGAACTGACTTATTCCAGGTGTGGGGGAGAGAGAAAAACTGATAATTTTGGGGCCACAACATTAATTTAATGGGAGGTGTGAAACTATACAAATAGAAATCAAAGCTTACGCATGCGATTTAGGGGGACTGGCTATTTGGTCTGTGAGACAATACAGGTATTTTTCATCCAGGCAAATACGCTTACTTCTCAGGTAAAAAAGAGTTTGGGAAATTTTTCGCGTCTATTCAGCACTTACACTGCAAACTACTGCTGTCCAAAGTATTTGTGGCCGATAGATCCAGTGAATTAGGCCTCTGTGCTCTTCTCGTCTGGGTCTGCCCAGGATTTGTTGCCATTCTCTGGATACCAAGTGTAGCAATGTCTTGCACTGAGCATGGATTACTATTGTTGTTATTGGTGTTTGTTCGGCCATTATCCAGCGGTCGCTCTCTCCTGTCCACTAGACGATCCAGAACACCTTCGTCTTGGCAAACTTGCTGCTCTCGTCTCAGTAAAGGTTCATGCTCATCAGGGCTTGAGTTAATATTCAGCCGACTGTCCTCTCCACTGAACTGGTTCTGCAGCATTTCCTGTGCCCTGTGTGCCACTGAACTGGTTGCCTGGACAGATGGCACTGCACCATTGGCATACTGGGTTGTTACAGCATGTGAGTTTATGCTGTGGCTCCTTCCAGCCACTCCATTCATGGTAACTGTTACCACATGAGGTTCTGCAGCGTTGATAGTGTTCATCTTGGCAACTCCAGTTTCCACTTGCTTCAAGTTTGATTTGTGCTTGCCACCAAATTTCAGTCTTGGCTCTTTTGTTGAATTTTTGGTGTTTAAAGGTAGACTAGTAGGCCTCTTCGGAAGGTTCTGCTGCTTGGGTAGGGGGTAGACCTGAGTAGATGGGACATCTGGAATCAAACATGCTTGACCATTCCCAGCTTGTGTGAAGTCCTGCTGTCCTGTCACCTCTGCTGCAAGTTTTATCAGTGGGTAAAGCAAGCTGGAGCTGGTGCTGCTGAGTGGATCTGGTCCACTGAACTGTTTAAGGGAATGCTCCATCAGATTCTCATCAGAGCTCTCCTTTAGGTTCTTATCTACTTCTTTTGGATCCAGCTTGTTGGTTTCTAAGTCCTCCTCTGTTAGCTGCAGACAAACAGGAGTTGGTCCAATAGGCTGCATGACATTTGTAGCGTGTAGGTTTGTTTCATCTGAGTAAGGCATCTCAGATATGGTAGTCATGCCAGTACTAGGAGTGAGGCCAGTTGTGTTAGTGGTAGTTGTGTTGGTGGACAAACTGGTGACACTAGTCTCAGGGCTAGGGATGCGAGCCTGTGCTTGCTGACGTTCATAGTTAATGGAGTTTCTGTTCTTCTCCCCTGAAGTCAGTGGTGTAGTGGACACTGAATGCTCAGAGGATATGTTCTTCACTATACTGTCAGTGTGGTGGATTGAGTCTTCAATATAGGAGGAAGAAGAGTAATCTGGATATGGCCTGATCTTTGGCACACGCCTGTGATGTGACAGGTTGCTTTTAAAAAAAGAAAAGAAAAAGTCTGACATTAAACAAACTGTCTCTCACCATTAAAGGTCTCTGATTTTGGAAAGCAGAATGTCTTTTTGTTTCTCTTAATGTGTAATCCAGAGACCAGCTACTTAAGGAGTTCTGATAACACATAGCTTTCATGAAAAATTCTGGCTGCCATGAAATTGTACTAATAGGGCAGCAGGTTTTATCATGGATGTTATTTATGTAACTAGGCATCCTAATTGTTTTTAAAGGGAGGTGAAGAGAACCCTGCAAAGAGAATGGAGGAAATGATGCAGGAAAAATCATGGAATTGAAAATTTTGCTAAAAATCCATGATTCTAACAAGTTTGTTATAAATGATATACAATTTTAAACACAAGTTTACTATGACAAGAAACGTTGCCCTGGGTATCAAGAGTATACCCAAACTTGATCTCTAGCATACACAAAGCATTAATGTCAACTCAGCTGACTCTCCTTCCTTTAGGATCATTTACAGACAGAAAAGGAAAATACGTAGTCTCTTTCTCTGCAGGTCAGAATAATTATAAAGTCAATGCTGACCTTTTGGTTCCTTAATTGAAAACTGCAGGACTGGGACTCAATGATTTCCTGAACTCATGTCTCAGCTGGCAGTGAACACACACAGCTTTTAGCAGAAACATTTTAAATAGAAATTTCATACATCATTTAGCTAGCGTTTTTGAAGACATTTCATAATCACTTCTTTATCTTGACTATGAAAGTACATGTCTATTTTTTGGGTAGCTATATAACTCAATCAGAAAGTATGATCTCTCTCCAAAATACAGTTGTTTACATCATAGGTATATTGAATTTGTGCGTGTTTGGGGAATTTGGGGACCCAAGGTACAAAGAATCATTTATTTGTGGATTCATATAATAAGTAAATGAACAACCTGCACAAAACTATTCAAAGTCCATAAACACACTCACACATGTTCATATAAATATGCCAGCTCCAAGAATACTCAACAACTATTAATATTCTAACCTCGCTCCCAGAGCGACCTGTGTACTGAGGATAGTTGACTAACACCAAACCATTTCACTTCTTACCGCTCATTCTGCATGGCAGTAGACATAGGATTGACTGTTGGGCTGACGGATTTGTTCCTCTCCCAAATCATCATGAGTTCAGCCATCCTTTCCTCAGCACACTGGGCTGTCAGTCGAGCTTCAGCATCTTGGTCCCAACAATCTTCGATTGTCTCTTTCAGTGACCTCACGGCCTGCAAAAGAAACCTTGTGTCAAATTATTCCCCTTTTGATGTTGTGTTTCTGTTTTACTTCCTTATGATTTATAGTGATCTGAATACATGGAAATACTGACTTTTAGCCATAAGCTGGTGTTGTGTGTGTTAAAGAGAGGATGAAGGTAAAAATGCATAAATCTGTTCCTTTAAAGCTATTTTACACAAAAGAGTGAGAATTTACATTCTAATACTCTCATTTACATCCTAATAATCTTTATAATATATTACATTAAAAAAGAATCTGTACTCAAGCATTCAAAAGTGAAGAAATGCCAGAATTACGGTTGCCTATGCAACCTTCATTTTGGCTCTGGCATATATGCATTATGATAGTTTTTAATTA
Source organism: Mesoclemmys tuberculata (assembly GCA_007922155.1). Classification (NCBI taxonomy): domain Eukaryota; kingdom Metazoa; phylum Chordata; order Testudines; family Chelidae; genus Mesoclemmys; species Mesoclemmys tuberculata. Next base: position 19,465,300 of record ML675620.1, read on the forward strand.
AATGATCACACAATTTTTTTTCAACTGGGGCCCTGCCTCATTCAGTGTACAGAAAGGATGGTACTCAGGAACACCATCATTTTTATCCTCATCATTCAACTGGTGGTCCCTGCCTTATTTTATTGGACACATACAATTAATGCAAAATTACCTATTTCTTATGGTCTCTTCCAGGCTGCTCATCACTGCAGGATCTGAGTACCTCAGAAACACTAATGAATTTCTCTCCACTGAGAGATAAGAGAGTGGTATTATCCCCATTTAGAGATGGGGAAATGGAGACAAACACTTTCCTGAGGCAATACCATAAGTCAGTGGCAGAGGCACCTGAGACCAGTGAATATTCCTCCAGACCATGCTGCCAGAGATGTGGAGCATGCACAACTGCAGTTATGAGTGTTCCACACATTTTCAAAAATGACCTCAGTATTTTAGAGCCTTTTTTGAAAAAGGGATTTGTGTGTTTTTGAAAACTATAATCTAAATTTCATGTTCAGTGTCACATACAAAAATGTGGCAGGGTTAGAACTGAGCTCTTTTGTGTGACAATAACCTGCTTTAACCACAAGACCATCCATTCTTTTCTTGTACTCCCCTCCCTGAGCCATTACACACATTTCTAGAGCAAATGAAGCAGGGAACCTAGAAAGTGTTTAATTTACTACACAACCCTGATTATTCCCCAGAGCACAAGTCATCCTGTGCACCAAATGAGACAGGGGTCCTATAGAAAAAATAGTATGTGATCATATAATTAGAGGTTGCATCATATTTCAAACTCAGCAAAAAAGTTTCACCAAATAGTAAATTTGCCAAAAAGTGCATTATGTGCAACTGTAACTATCAACCATCATGCATCGCTGGCAGGGTTTGAACGCAAAAACTTTTGCACAGATTAAGTTACAGAACACAAGGCTGTTATTCCCAGGGGGAGGGGTGGTAAAGATGGACCCCACATATGTCCCCAGCGGTTCCAGAAGTGGTCAAGGAGAGCCCGGCCCTCTTCCTAGTGCTCCCAATGAAGTGTGTGTACCATTACTGATGATTATTTTATTAGCAGCACAGGCCAGCCTTAAATTAGACTGTCAATTTTAATTCATTATTTTAGAATGTTGCTAAAATTTTGGTGACAAGAAAAATATTAGTCAGCCTAAATACAGGGATCATTACCAATCCACTCCATAATAATTCAATATTCTAATAGTTCGAGAGTTCAACATAATTAGCATTTAAAATGCAAATCTGTAAAATAACCCAACCCAACCTAAGCACTGCAATAACACACCCGTAGCTGACCCCATGTCAGCTGACTTGGGCTTGTGGGACTTAGGCTATGGGGCTATAAAACTGCAGTGCAGAGTACAGAGATTTGGGCTTGGGCTAGACCCCATGATTGGGAGCGGGAGGGTCCCAGAGCTATTCTAGCCTGAACCCAAACAGCTACCCGATAATTGTATAGCCTCACAGTCTGAGCCCTGCAAGCCTGATCGTTGATACAGGCCAACCACCAGTATTTTAATGCAGTGCAGACATATATGAAGAGCCCAATCAACATTGTGAAGTGGACTGGCTACAACTGTGTCAAAGTTGATGCTTCCAGAGTGGTGTTTAACAGCAATAAAACAGCAGTGCTATAGTGAGAATAGTTGCAGCATAATTTTCTTAAACAACATGGAAGAAACAGTTTCTAAGTAGTTTCACTTTTTCAAAAAAGTCATGTCTTGCAATAACATTAGTACTGTAAACTGTGCCTGTATCTGAAATGGTTTAGGACACGTTTACACATGCGAGAGCAGATATGACCTTAGGTTCACTGTCACCTGCGGAGTACAGATTGTTACACATTGACTACCAAAGTTTCTGATGATTTGAAGACGACAATTTCAGCCATTGAAACAATACAAATAGAAAATCACTTTTACTAAAAGTCAAATATTTAGTCTTTTCTTTTAATCACAATTTCTCCCACTTATTTGACTATTTTTATACTTGTTATAAAATAAACTTGTAAATCGGCATACTTTGCATTTCTACCTTTAATAAACAATCTAAAGATCACCCATAATTTACAGAGATTATTCTAACCCAATTATTAAGTAAGGAGTGTGCAACAGAGATCCGCAGTGCTGAACTGGCTCAGTGGAATAGACCAGTGGTTCTCAAACTTTTTGTACTGGTGACCCTTTCATAAAGCAAGCCTCTGAATGTGACCTCCTGGTTCCCTGTGGGCATCCCCCCATTGCCCCGGCCCCCATAGGCTCCCTGCCCCTCCTTCACCTCTGGCCACTGCAGGCTCCTCACTCCCCCTTCGCCTCTAACCCCTGCAGGCTCCCCAGTCCCCCTTCACCCCAACCCTGCAATGTGCCCTCTTTGCCCCAACCCCTGCAGCCCCCTCCTGCGCCCACAGGGGAAACTGACCTGCATGCACCGAGTGGCTGGTATTCCTGCTCACTCCCCCCTCAAACGCTGCCCTGCCATGCGACCCTAGGGGACTGGTTGGAGGTGGGAGGGGGGAATTGAGGAGCAACCTCAGGGCTCACTGCATCCAGGTCACTTTCCTCACCTGCACTGTGTAAGAGGAGGGCAGAGAACAGCAGCTCTTGATGTTCACCTCATAGCACAGCCCAGGTGGGGAAAGTGACCTGGATGCAGGGAGCCCAGGCATTGCTCCTCACTCCCCCCCACAACCCTTAGGGGGGTGCAGAGGAACATGGGAGGATAAGCAGTATCTGTGTGGCACTACTTTCCACCTCCTCACCCCATGTTCCTCCTCCAGGAGGAAGCAAGGAGGCTCAACTCTGCTTCTGGCCTGGGTCAGGACTCACAGATTATGACCTCGACATAACCACATCACAGCCCTCTAAGAGGTCCTAACTCCCAGTTTGAGAACCAATGGAACAGACAAAAGTTGGGACATTTTTCTAATCTCCTAACCAGAAAACTTTTATTTATATTTTTTGAGAATATACAATTTTCAGGTGAATATCAAATTAATAAAAACAATATTATTATTTCTAAAATTTGGTAATATTATTAAATGTAGCTTTGCAAATGCTGAAGAATATATATCTTGGCAAATGAAGATATAATTTAAGAAAGTACTAAGCTTTACAGTATTTATGTTGCTTAGCTTCAGTAGCAAATGTAATCGTAATGTAATTTTTTAAATGTAATTTTTACTAGCTACAATTTTGGGGCATTCTTAGCTTATAAAATTTTCAGATATGGAATGTCTTAATATTTCTGTCCCATTCATGCTAAATTTGAGCACTTGACATGTAATAATAATGATAAATGAAATATGCTTTTGCATCTATAATACCTAAAAATCCAGTAGTAATTATAATATTTTTCTTTTAAAACCTTGAGCTTTAATCTGAACAGTTTTATAATAATTCTTTTAAACTGAATTCAGTGTTTTGAACAGTGCAGCTCAGAGCAGCTCTAGAACTTTAAATATTAATGTCAATTAGAAGGAAAATGTATTCAACATTTGGCTCTGAAAAGTGAGAGTATGACATAGCTGGCTCAAGCAAATGCTTCTTTCTAACTTTCTATCTCACCAGGCTGTTCTCTTTCCAAGCTTCTGGGAATTTTGGTCGTTGTTTCTCCCTAGATACCAGGACTTGCATATCTTCAAAAGTGGGATGGTTTCCAACTTCTGTCTGGAACGCCATCTGGTACTCTGGCACTGACTCTCCTGTTGGGGGAAAAAACCCAAACCATAATGAAGTCAGCTATAAAAAAACCCAGTGGATCAAGGGCTTTTAAATGGGAGGAGGTGGCATGGAGGTTGCTCCTTATGAAGCTTTTTTTTCCCCTTTCCCTTAAAACAGATTATTAACTATCTCAACTACATCTTGGTAATTTAATATTAACAAACAGTTGTTCAGAACTGCCTTGGGTCGCACTCAAACTTTGCCCATTAGAGGGGTGCACTGGTAACTGATCAGGAATCTGAGGGACACATCTAATTGTTATGAAAAAAAACCAGACAATTTAATATAGAAGGGAGGACTATAGATCTCAGCATATAATGTATAGTTGTTCGGCTCTAGATGGAATACTGCATGCCAGCACCTGTTAACGCCACAGGATTCATCTCAGTAATAAATACAAGGGTGGCTGTGAACTGCATTCTCCTAAGTTACACTTTATCTGCCCTTTTCCTCTTCCACCATATTACAGGCCCTGAGTGAGTTTTCAGGGGACAATGGTATAGAAAAAATTTAGCATCAAACACTAAAGGAGCAGCTGTGAAGATCCACTTTGAATCATGGCAACATCCCATGCACACATCCACTAGAAAGGTTGTTTGAGAGAAACATGGGATGCTACATCAATCCAAGGGCCTGAATGTTCTGACTGCACAGTGATCCTAATCCATAATGGCTTTACAACTCAGGATAGTGCTAGGATCCATACAAGTTACACTGCCACTAGGCTTGTAAGATGGTTAACAGGCCAAATGAACTATACCAAGGACATGTTTCATCCCTGTCCATTGTATTACAACTGAGTACACTGTACTAATATCAATAAAATTCTTAACACTAGATGGCACTGAGATAATGGTAAAAAAACAGTTAAGAAAAATCTATTCTGTGCCATAAGTGCAATAGATTGTATTTTTAAAATGTGGGGAGAACTCAAATTTGGTTTCCGATTCATACTTTTTATTAACTTCATTATTTCAGTCAATCCTTTAGTTACCTGGGAAGAGGTCTGTGCATCTCATGAAAATCTCCCAGTATATAAGGCCTAGTGCATACATATCTACTTGTTTCAGGGCAGATTCGCAGTCCCTCAAGTTCACTGCTCCTTCTAGCACTTCAGGGGCCATGTAGCGGATTGTACCAACCTGTAGGAACAAAAAGTTTCATTTTTAACTCACAAGGTAAAGCCTACATTTGACTCAGTTTATTACAGACCCAATTTATTATTCTTATCCTACCTTGTTTTTTCTTCTATCATTTAGTGGAAAATGCAATTATTTCCATTATGTATATCCTTGGACTCTAGCCTCTCCTAACCAGCCTAGTCATAATAAAACCTTTCCTGTGCTATGTTGCTTTTTTTATACTTACCAAATACATTATGATGTCCCTTGTATTGTGTCCTTATATTCAGCAGGCCATAGTGGAAAGCCTTTTATAGAGGAACGATAATATCACAAATAACTTCACTATATAGCAGAGTATTTCACGGTAGTAGGAGAGCCCTACTGGGAAAAATAATTCATCTTCTTCACCCTAGAAACGGTGGCAGGGCCTCCCCTTATTTCCTGCAGATTCAGGGAATGCTGACTACTACATGTGGAGAGAGACCTAAGCAGGCATATATTTACTCTCCCTGTGGAATAGGTAGCAAGTTCAGATCAGTCCTTCTTCCTTACCCATTGGATAATGTTAGGTGCTTGCGACTGTTTCTTACTCTTGCCCTTTAAATAGTGGTAACTAATTTTCTCCCCTCTTCTTTCTTCAGTCAGGTATTGAGTTCTGTATTGCTAGGAAATTAACACCTAAGCACTAAACATTATTAATTACATTATTTTTATTATTATTTATTATTATTGTTATAGCTGGATTCCAAGGGGATTAGATTAACACAGTTAAATACACACAGAGAAGTGAGACTTCACTGTAATGGAACTGAAAGTCCACTGAAATGGACTGACACATTCTGGGACTTACACCCTTCTTCATTTAAAGTAGTGCTTCACTATAATTGAGTTTCCTATATTCAAATTTCACTGTATTCATGCTTCTAAAATTAAAGAAAGAAGCAGGTTCTTAAGCATTGTTGCATGGGCCTTCACGCTCCACAATTTGACCATATAATGATGGTCAGGGGATGATCGAAGGGTATAAATGGCTTGTAGAAAGCTGGAAATGGGATATGGAGAATTTACTTCTATGTCATTGCTTCAAATCCAGTTCAGGGTTGGTCATAACAAAAAAATCATCATCATTTGCGGCCTATATGAAGTGAATTGGCAATCTTGATACAATACCTAAAGAATGTGTTACCACACCACAAAAACACTATTGCAATTGCACCAGTGTTTACAGATCTCAACAGAGAGGCAAAGGACTGAATGAGTATGGAGAGTCAACTATTCTCTGGAACCCATCAGTGGTCTCTCCAAGTTTGGACCGAGAGGCTTTGGTGGGAACATGTGCACTGCTGCTGACCTGTCAGACCTGTTCTATTGAAAGAGGACTTCCGTCTCCAGGGCTGTCGATCTGTCACCTTTCAAAAGGACCACACATGTTTTGAAAAAATTTATTAGAGTCCTAAGGCTACAACCGACTCTTTTTCTCACATACAATATCTCCTCCTCAGAGGAATTGTGCAGCCACTGCATTTACCCTTTGACCTGAGGAGCAAGTATTTCAAGATTGCTTTCAAATTCATTTTTTTCTTGCAAGGTACCATTTACAAATGCTGATCGTGTTTTCTGAATTCATGCTCACCTCGCTAATGGCTGCATTGTCCTCCTCACCTGGACGTACCAGTCGATTTCCAGTTAATCTCATGGATAATCCAAAATCACTAATTACACATGTTCCATCATTCTTCACTAGTACATTACGGCTGTTCAAGTCACGATGGGAAATTGCAGGCTTGTAATGGTCTATTTGGATATATGGAAATGTTCATTATTACTTGAGTAGGTCAAGTGCTTGGCAAAAGAGGAAACCAACTGTGTCTTCTTGTTTATTATAGCACTTTTTTTTTTAAAAAGACGGCTAACAATTTTCCTAGTTTACAATGACCACTGCAACATGCTCTATTAACTATTCAAACACTAACTGGTGTTCATAATACTTTGCTATTTATATACAATGTATTATTATATAACGGCTATGCATAGATCTTGTAATTGTCAACAAGCTTCTTTTGATTCCAATAGATATTTCAGAATTTTTTGGCAGCGTAGCCATAGTGTATTTAAGCATGGATCCGCTGTCACTGAGCTATTGGCAGTCCAAATGAGATCCTCATATTCATAGAGTCCTCATTTAAAAGAAAGCACCAACATTTCACTATAATAAGCTTGGTATCTGTGCAGAAATTGGATAGAGGGGGTCATTTATATCAGGATATGTCTCTCACTTATGCCAGTGCTTCAATGCACTAATTCTGCAATAGATCTCAGTTGCCCCAAAGGAGAACCTCAGATTGCTCTTAAATTTACCACTTCAGTTGACAACAGAACACACTGGATATGTCTACACTGCAATTAGACACCCAGAGCTAGCTGTGCCAGTTGACTCAGACTCATGGAGCTTGTTGACTAAGGAGCTATTTAATTGTGGTGTAGATGTTTTGGCTCATGCTGCAGCCCAAGCTCTGGGACCCTCCCACTTTGCAGGGTCCTAGAGGCTGGGCTCCAGCCTGAGCCTGAACATCTACCAGCCATGGTTTTTTAATTGCAGTACAGACACACTCATTGTTCCCAACTGCCTAGCCTGGGTCTTAAAAAACATTTTTGTTAATGCCCTGCATGACCGAACTTTTGAACAGTTGATATTTGCTAAGTCACTGCTTGGCACCACGAATGAACTGTTGACCTATGCAAGTAACAGGTGTTAAATTAGGTCACAAAATATCAAAAAGATGTATTAGATTAGAACACTCAAATGTTCACTGCCTTACCCATTTTTAGCAAATTTTGGTGGATTTACTGTAAATTGTGTAATATGGCTAAACAAATTAAACACAAACCTTTCTGCAGAGGTTTGTTACAGAGGCGTGGCAATGCTCTTATCATAAAATATTGTGGATATAATCTTAACAAGAATTCTCAAGTTACTATTGCTAGCCCAGTGAACAGTTTATATCCAATATTTGAACTGAGACTTGTTTACTACAACAGTCAAGACTATAGAGGTGGTTTGTTATGGTCTGATGTTCATAGAATCACAGGAGTGTCTTATATACTGTCAGCTCCTCTCTGGTTTTTACAAATCCATCTATCTTCCTCTATGGTGGTGGCAGGCTTACACAATTATAGCTGCTCATGGAGAGACCTTGATGTACATTTCAAAATGATTAAATTAAGATGGTGACTCTAGTTTCACTAGCATACATGAACAGGGAGTAATAATAGTCTGGCTTTTTTATAGCTATTTTTCTTTATTTTTCCACTCTCTTAGCAAATATCAATGCTTACTTTTATGTAACTTAGCTTTTAATCCAAAATTCAGCACCCTCTCAAATTCTACTACTTACTGGTGAACTAATCTTTCCACAGCTTTTTATCTTTTCCATTTGTAACAAAAGGCTAATACGTCACTGCCTGACAATCTTTTGTAACCTTTTACATCACACATCTCAGAAAAGATGGTTGCTAACCTTCTGTAACTGTTGTTCTTTGAGATGTGTTGCTCATGTCCATTCCATGCTAGATGTGTGCGTGCGCCACATGCACCAGTGCCAGAGATTTTTCCCTCAGTGGTATCCGTAGGACTGGCTCTAATGTCCTCTGCAGTGGCACACATATGCTGCTACTGGGCATTGGTGAAGGGAACTGAGGAGGACTGGGAGCTGTAGAGAGTGAAGCCACCACAGCCCCAGTTTCCAGTGAGGAAGAGTGAGCCTGGTGTGGGTCTCAGCTCGTTGTCCGCTCCTGACTTGCTCCACTGAAGTAAAGAGCATCCTCTATCAGCGTGGGTATTCTTGTGCCCCTTCTTTGGCACTGGTGACAGAGATCGGTACTGGGATGAGCCCGGTGCTTACACAGATGCCAGGAGAGCACTTCTCATCGACACCGCTGTAATCGGTGCACAGTCTGATCAGCTGGGGTCAGACATTGGTCTAAGGGCCAATTCCATTAGGAGCGCCCCTTATCTAATACTGCAGTCCTTGTTTGTGTGGGGTTTGAAATTCCTACAGATCCTGCACTTGTCTTTTATATGCGCCTCGTCCAGACACTTGATAGCTCTGGTGAGGGTCGCTCACAGGCATCAGTTTCTTGCAGGTTGCACAAGGCTTGAAGCCCAAGGAGTGGGGCATGTCCTGACCCCCTGGCTATCCCAGAAACTGGACACAGATATTCCTTAAAACTACTAAATGTCACAATCTCCTAATTAACCTCAATTCAACAATGTAACTATATACAATGCAAAGGTATTAAAAACATTGGGGAGTTGCTTGTCAAGGCAAGGATGTTCCAGCACCATCACAGACAGTAAGAAGGAACTGAGAGGGAAGGGGGCCAGCAGCACCCTATATACTGACACACACACACATCACTGCACAGGGTGATAGAGCCGGCCCTGCAGATACCACTGAGGAAAAATCTCCAGCACCGGTGCATATGGTGCATTCCACCTAATGTGGAATGGACATGAGCAAGCACTCGAAAAAGAATATCTGTTATATAATCACAATACTTTAGCTCCCAAAATGTTAAATGAAGCATTCAAGCAGAGAAGAAAAAGGCTTATATCAGTATATTGTCCCATCTAGTGCTGTAATAAAGCATTAAAGTATTTAGGTGGTATTATTTATACAAAGATAAGATATGATCTTTGCCCTGAAATAAAAAATGAAATGGTATGAAAAATAAAACTACAATAAAACAGAAGACTTAAATATTTTCCTTCCCTATACATAAAACCCACTCTTTTTTAAACCAGACACTGCTTCAGTGAGCTATACCTGAACTGCACGACACATTAGAACACTTCATCCATTTCCTTGCATTTAGATACTATACATCAAATTCTTTGGTTCTTTAGTAATCTGTTGCTATGACACGGCAGCATCGTGCAACTCTGCTTCTTGCTTGCTTCTTTATAGGATTCTGTAGTCTCTTATTCCACATTTTCATACAATTGTCTACAGATCTACATCATGGCGCTGAATACTCAGCAGATCCAAATGTACTACAGGAAGCTCTGTGTAGTCTGTATTTTGAGTCATTACCTGTTCACATTAATGTCCCATCCATACATTTTCTCTTCGATACTAACATTAAAAACACAACAACAAAAACCCAACTACTACCTGATACCATCCCCAGTTATTCTGATATCGACAGGTCCCTTTCTGACCATACCTCCTCGAGGTAACTCTGTATGAAGGTATGCCAGGCCCTTGGTTACCGAATGTGCCAAACGACAGGCGCTCACCCAATCACTGGTGTGGAGACTCAAATACTTGCACAAAGAACCCTAGAGAAAAAATAAAAACAGTGGACTGACATTTTATGAAGTTGAATAATCAAGTCAAAACCCTTTAAATGTCTACATCACACCCAGTGCTTCCTAAGACCCTGATCCTGAACATGCTCATGGGTCTACCTGCCTGCTATCAGTTGTAGGATCAGGACCTAAGTTTACCTTTATCAGTTTGTTGCTGCTATTTGTTTTAACTAAAAAATGTGTAGCATAGAAAAACTTTAAAAAACTTAATAAATATTATGCAAAAATGAAAAGTAAGCTCCTCGGAGTTCTTCAGGGTGCTAAAGAAAAATTAATAATGATAATCAGAAAATGAAAGTAGATAAACCAAGAGATTGCATTTATTCCTTTGCAGCTGTTATAATATACCAAAATTCCTGATAAACAATGCCAGAAGAAGGATAATTGAAGAAACAATTATGTGGAGTACAAAATGGTGGACTTTGAACAGTATCAGGATTTTTTGCCATAAGAGATTTATCTCCTTGGTATTTTCCCAGTTCCAGCAGATTTAGGCTTGGTCTACACTACCGAATTATGTTGATATAACTGTCTTTCAGGATGTAGATTCCCTGAACAATGCATTTATACCTATCAAACTCCCAGTGTAGACAGTGCTACATCGCCAGAAGGGCTTCTCTCCCATCGATTTAGTTACTCAGGAGGTGGAGTATCCATGCCATCATAGGCAGTGTCTTTACTAAGTGCTGTAAGTGTAGACAAGTCCTCAGTCAGTCAACAAACATTGCAGGGATAGACAGAGGAACATCATGTTCTCCTCTCCCACTGAGAGAAATTAAACAGGGAAATAGGCTCTGAAAGAAAAACTGAATGCTGTCACTTTGGGAATTGAAAAGACTCTAGACAGCTCTTGTTTTCAAAAAGTATCCAGAGGAGAAACTCCAGTCTCTGTGTCATGCTGACTGGATTGGGAGGGGAGAGGGCGGGGGGGGAGAGCATTTGTGTTATTTGACATCAGTATGTCAAAATCATAGTGATTCAGGTGAGATATGCCATGTCAGGTAGTTAGAAAGGCTATAATGTGCTGAGTAAGAAGATAATGTTTGTGTTCATGTGTTATGTGTGTGAGGGAAGTTATGGACATTTTTGATGTACCTGTATTTCAAACTATGCTGTATAAGACACACCCCAGACAGAGAGGCGGCAGGACAATAGCCCTTAATGGCCCATCAAGACCCTTACAGAAGCAAAAGACCCGGGAAGGAACTAAAGGCATACCTGAAGAGTTACCAGGATTGGCCCATGTGACTCTGGACTCCATTTTAGTTCTTGCAAGGGCCTACAAGCCACATGGCCAGAGGCAGAGGGTATATAAGATCAAACCACAGAAATCATTTTGTCTCTGTTCCTGTTCAGCTGCAGACACACACCTACCCACCTCTGGATCAATTCACTTTGCAACTGAAGGACTAGACCCATCCAGGTACTGGATGTACACCAGACGGACTATACAAGCCTGCAACACCGCAAGTCTTCTAGAAACCTGATGTATATGGACTTACAATCATCTGTATGTATCTGATCGCTTTAATCTGTTAATATTTCTCTTATTTTTCTTTTTATAATAAACCTTTAGTTTTAGTTCCTAAAGGATCATCTGGCAGCATGGTATTTTGGGAAAGATCCAAACTTATTTTGATCTGGTACTGTGTGGCTGATCTTTTGGGATCAGAGGGAACCTTTTCAGTAAAGAGCATAGAGTTTAAATAACTGGTCTCTTTACTGGACCTAGTGGCAGTTTGGGAGCCAGAGACTGAAATGCAGTAAAGGGGGCTGTGTGTATTTGCATAGTGGCTTCTTGATAACCAGTGTGGAGGAATCAGAAGCACTGTTTGTGGCTGGTTGGGAAGTCTGACTTCAGTGTCACCCACCAGTGCGGGGAAAATCTGCTCTCCTTTTACAGCCTGCCCTGACCCTGGCATTATCAGTTGGCTACCCTGGGCACAGACGGGTTACACTCTTCTATCTGGAAGAAGCAAGATTTCCAGAAAATTAAGGGCGGGCCAGATCCTGTCAACCTTTACTCCCACAAGCATTCCTTTACATAAGTAGTCTCACTGACATTACAGTCCATTAAACCTCCCCAGAAAAACTATGCTCAAAGATGGTTACGGTTGTAACCTTAACTCTGCCCTTCTCTGTGTATGCATTACAATACAGTGTTTATTTGCGTGGTTACATACTATGTTTGCCAGTGGAGACATGTCTTATTTCATACTCAGCTGTATAAATAGCACAATGGCAAAAGTGTATTTTTTCCATTCTCTTTATATTTGAAAATTAGCTGAATTGTTTTATCTGATCTTTCAAGAACAATTTTTTCTCCCTCTCGGGTTGAGACCAAACGTGGAAAATTTCAACCAGAAAGTTAAGTTTGGGAAAGTGATTTGCAACTGAGGGAGGTTCTTTAGAATGAATATGTTTAAGCAACCTTAACCACAGGCATTTTATTATAGTCAGGGCTGGTAGCTCTCCCATCAGTGTAGGCTTTTGTATAACTATTTTCCTTTATTTTTCCCTCTCAGCAAATATCAGTGTTTATTTCTATGTAACCTTGCTTTTAATCCAAAATTCAGCATCCTCTCAAATTCTACTATTTAATGATGAACTAATCTTTCCACAGCCTTTTATCTCTTTCATTGTAACAAAAAGGCTAATACTCTCTGCCTGACAATACTCTGCAACCTTTTAAATCACACATCTCAGAATATCTCTGATATATAATCACAATATCTTTTTGCTTGTGTAGATAGGGCCTACATGTTCAACCACTGCACTTGAGGTCTGCATATGACTGAACTTTTCCTGGAGGCTCTTAGTTTGTAGAGCTCTTTTTGCTTACACATCCATCTATCACTGGTACAGTTTTTTCAAAGGCATTTTCAGTTTTAATCACTGTCAACTAAGATATTCTTCATAGTATTCAATTTTAATCACTAGGATGTAGGGCACTTTATAAGCTATGCCACGTTGTTTGGCTTTTAAAATATTTTATATAGCTTTTGTATTATTGCATTCATTTTTAATTCTCACTTAAAGTATATATATAGTAACAAAAATATCTTGGGTTGGGATCATTTATATATGAAGAAATATATGTTACTATTGATTAAAAATAACTGCCTTTGTATATTCCATTCCTGTTTGAACACAGATGCTCCCCAACCATTTTCACCCCAAGGACTCAACCCACAGCCAATATCCTTCTGGACAGTAGTGAATATGGTATTAGTAGCTCAATTACACAAGGACAAATCTTATTTTTAAAAGTTATCTGATTGCCTAAATATATTAGCTATTTGATATGTTGAAACCAACAAGAACTGGTTAAATAGTTCTAAAATAAAAATTAATGCTTGTGTTTGTTACATATATTTCACATATTTTCAATTTTATACTAATTATTTCATCATTAATATATGTAATAATATTTATTACAGTAATGCTGTACACTCACATGCATGCACACATGCACATGCACACAAAATGAAGAAATTCAGACAGCTCTGGTATGAGGTCAGCAAATCAACCAGAACAAAGCACACTACACAACATTAGTAGGAGAAGAAATTTTGGCAAAAGATATGGAGGAAATTATCCCCATCAGTCTGACTTCCCGCCCATCTTTTTTAAACGAAGATACCATGGGGTCTTTAATGTCCACACAAAGCAACAAGGTTGGTCCTTCGGTTTTAAGATCTCATGTGAAAGGTCATTCTCCACCTCCCATCCCCACAACACACACACACACTGTAAGTTGCTTGGAACTCAATTTATTTGCCTTGGGAGAATTAAGGTGGTGGGGGAGGGAAAGGGGAGTGTCAGTCCCTCTTGCCTGGCCTCAAGCCCCTGGGAAGTACACTGGCCCTTTATTTCTTTGCTCTTCTAGCCTTCTAGTTCAACTCCAGCTGTTCTCAAATCCTTAAGTCATATTCCTCCGGGGCATGGTAGCAAGACCATAGGGAGTTCAGATCTCCTCTAACTCAGACAGTATAGCAGAAGTGATACCTGCTTAGGGCCTCTGTGCTCTCCCCAGCAGCCTAATACCTGTCCTCAAGGATTTTTGATCTGGTTCCTTGGATAACTTTCTGCAAGTCAGCTGCTAATGTGGAGTAGCTCTCAGCCTCTCTGTCAGCCATCCTCATCTGCCTGGGTTATAGTCTTTTATGTCAACTATTGCTGGTCAGCCAGTTAGCCACAGCTGAGGAGATAGCTACTCACAACTTAATTCCTTAGGCCAGGTGTACTCTACTACTGACTTTGGTATAATTTAGGTCACTCGGGGCGTGAATAAGACACCCAAGTTACAGTGACCTAAGCGTCAATGTGGACAGTCCTATGTCTGCAGGAGAGCTTCTCCCATTGGCATAGCTACTGCCTCTCATGGAGGTGGATTTTTTATGCTGACGAGAGAGCAATCCCCCATCAGCATAGAGCATCGTCACCAGATGTGCTAGAGTGGCACATCTGCTTTGGTGCAACTGTGCTGATGAGGGTACTTACTCCGTGGAGTAACAGATTCTTCAAGATGTGTCGCCCTATAGATACTCCACTGTAGGTACGCCAGCACCCACTGCACCTGGGATTGGAGATCTTCAACAGCAGTGCCCATTGGACTGCACGTGCACCACCGCTCCCCTTTTGTGTTGTGCACGGGACATATATATATATATAGCACCGTGCGATCCAACCATCCTCAGTTCCTTCTCTACTGCAAAGCTAATGTTCCACTCTGAAGCAGAGGAGAGGAGCTCAGGTAGAGGAGCACCCATAGGGGGATACATATCAAAGAACCTCAGTTACTGCACAGGCTGAGTACCCTTCTCTTCTTCAAATGATGTCCCTATGGGTGCTCCACTGTAGGTGGCTATAAAGCAGTGCCCCTAGTTTTAGGGCTGGGGCTTCAGAGTAATATGTACTGCTGAAGATAGGACAGCATGTCCTAGGAGAGTGTCCTTTGTGGACTCGTGTGATAGTGCAGTGCCAGGTGAAAGTGTCTGATGATGTCCATGTGGCAGCCTTACAGATGTCATCAATGGGGACATTACTAAGGAAGACAACTGAGGTAGATAATCATCATGTGGAATGTGTTCTGACTGAGGTAGGCAGCTGACTATCGTCAAGTTCGTAAGATAATCACGTACACTGTGAGTTCCACTTAGAGTGGCGCTGTTTAGATATAACAGTGCCTCTGGATCTTTCAGTGGAGGAGAGGAACAATTGTGGCTATTTCCGGAACTGTCTAGTCCTGTCTAAATAGAAGGCTAATGCGTGTCGCATGTCTAGGGTATGTAAAGCTGCATCTTGTCGGTTACTGTGAGGCTTTGGAAAGAAGCAAGGGAAGTGTATCAGTTGGTTGATATGGAAAGATGTCAGGACTTTAAGTAAGAATCTTGGATGTGGACATAGTGTAACTTTGTCCTTATAAAACACTGTATATGATGGATATGCCATGAGGGCCACAATTTCTCCCACTCATCGAGCAGAGGCGATGGCAACAAGAAAGGCAGTTTTCATTGCTAGATATAGGTGTGAACAGGCTGCCATTGGTTCAAAGGGGGTCTCCTGAGGGAACATAGGGCTAGGTGAGGATAGGGTCCCATATACATGGATAGAGATTTTGAATGCCTCTCAATGAACGCTTCATGAGCAACTGTGCAAAGACAAAGTGGCTGTCAACGGGCAATGAAAAGAAGTAATTGCTGTCAGATGTACTCCAATAGAGCTATAGGCTAATCCCAATTGTTTGAATTGTAGAACGTAGTTAAGTGTAAGTGACAGCCGAGCATGTGTTGTGTTGACCTACTGTGAAGTGTACCAGAAGTGAAATCTCATTCATTTATGGGTGTAACTACATCTGATTATGTCATGCCTGCTAGTCAAGAGTATCTGTTTACCTACATTTGAGCAGATTATTTCTGGACCCCAGAATCATAAAGGGGTCAGACCTTGAGGTGGAGCATCTGTGGTTTGGGATGCAGAATCCATCCTGTGTCCTGTGAGAGAACAATGCTGGGTGGAGATGGATCCATCGGTATACCATCATGCGTAGAAGGAAAGTATACCAGACTTGTCGTGGCCATGTTGGAGCCATTAGTATGACCTGACCTTTGTCCTCCTGTATTTTTCAAAGCACTCAGAAAAGGAAGGGCAAGAGAGGGAAGGCATAAAGGAGTGATGCATCCCTGGTTATGAGGAACACATCGCCTAGTGATTCACATCCCAGTCCCACTCTAAAACAGAACTGAGGGCACCAAGTGTTGTGTTGAGTGGCAAAGAAACCTTTGGTAGGATGGCTCCATTGGTTGAACATGGATAGAAGAGCTCATCTGTCCAGTTCCCTCTCACGATCGTGCGAGAAAGTCCTGCTCAATGCATCTGCAGTGGTGTTCTGGTGTCCCGGGAGGTACGTGGCTGAAATGATGTTGTTCTGAATGCACCAGTTCCACATTTTGATCACCTCCAAGCATAGGAATGGGATCTCATTCTGCCTTGCCTGTTGATATAATGCATGCAGGTGAGATTGTCTGTTGTTACTCTTACAGTAAGACGTTTCAGGAGGGGTAAGAAATGTCGGCAGGCATTGTGGACCGCTCATATTTCTAGTATGTTATTGTGTAAGGTGGATCTGGTGGGTGGCCATTGCCCTGTATTGTGTGTTTGTGTAGGTGCACTCCTCAGCTGATGAGGGAGGCATCAGTGGTTAGATCACAGTGGTGATGGTTATAGGAAACGAATTCCTAAAGAGATACTGTTGCGGCTTTCCACCAGAGTAGTGAATCCTTGACTTTGTTCAGCATGGATAAAAGTTTGTAAATGCTGTGTTTGTGGGAGAGGTATACGGTACAGAGCCAGCCTTGAAGACTTTACATTTATAGCCTTGCATGCCTGAGCTCAAATGGGGCTGCAGCCACATGGTCTGGAAGTTGGCGACATGTTCATGTGGTGATTTGGGGACTGGCCTGTGAGACAGATACCAGATCAGTTATAACCAAAACTCTGTATGGTGATAGGAAGGCTCTGGGTTGTATGGCGTCCAATTGTGCACCAATGAATTCCAGTTGTTTTATCAGTCTTACATGTATCAGTCTTAAAAGTCTCAGATTCTCTAGGTTCA
The DNA here is from genome assembly GCA_007922155.1 of Mesoclemmys tuberculata. Lineage (NCBI taxonomy): Eukaryota > Metazoa > Chordata > Testudines > Chelidae > Mesoclemmys > Mesoclemmys tuberculata. The sequence goes on from ML675620.1 coordinate 19,482,631, forward strand.
CGAGGAGGCCCAGCTTCGTGAACAGAGCCATTGTTATATGAACAGCTCGGCAAGCGTCAGCTTCAGACGGGGCCTTGAGGAGATATTTGTCCAGGTATGAAAAGATGATGATGCCTTGTTTTCTTAGATAGGCAGGGATTAGTTCTAGGACCTTGGAGAAAACCCAAGATGCTGTGGACAGTCCAAAACTTACTACCATGTATTGATAGTGATTGTTGCCTATGACAAATTTGAGAAATTGCCTCTGAGCAGGGTGTATTGTAACATGAAAGTATGCATCTTGGACGTTGAGGGCTGAGAACCAGTTCCCCTATTCCAGTGCTGGGATAATAGTGGGGATGGTAGCCATCTTGAAATGTTTCAGTTTGACTAATTTATTTAGATTGCAAAGGTCTAGGATGCAATGCCAGCTGCCAGATTTCTTCTGAATCAGAAAACAGTGGGAGTAGACACTGTGTTCCCATTGTTGGGGAGGAACTTGTTCTATGGCTCCTAGTTGCAGAAGATTATTTACTTCTCCACATAGGACCGACTCATGAGAAGGGCCCCTGAAGAGGGACAGGGGGGAGAGGGGCAGAGCAGAATAGATAGTTAAGGAAGGTCACTCCATTCTCTTCCTATCTCTAGAACTAACTTGTCCAAGGTGACAAATGTCCAAAATGGGAAAAATGGAGTTAGTCAGTCACCAAATGTGAAAGATGGTGTGGATAACTGGAACAGGTGGAAGCTTCTCAGGTCCTCAGCCACACCTTCAAAACTGTTTTGTTGACGGTGTGTGAATGTAGTCCCTTGCAGAGTGGACTATCTTCGTCTATTTGGAGGTCTCTGACAATGGCGTTGGGTATCATAATGCTGCTGAGGGGAGTATTGCTGTGTTCAGGATTGTGGGGGGAGTTGGTACTTGCCCAATTGCTTTTTTGGTGCTGGAGTGTATATCTCAAAGGAGTGAAGCGCATCTCAGAGTCCTCAAGGGTGTACAATGAATTATCTGCATGCTCTGAGAATAATTTCTAGCCCTCAAATGGTGGGTCCTTGACTGTGGTTTGTATCACTTTAGGAAATCCTGAGAGATATAGCCATGATGCGCGTCTCATAACCACCATAGTCGCGATGGATTGAGCAGCGGTATCTGCAGAGTCTAACAATTCTTGTAGGGCTGTCCAGGCTATGAGGTGTTCCTCCAATATCAGGGGCTGGAATTGTTCTTTTTTAGCTTCTGGTTAGTCCTGGCAGAGTGCCTTCAATTTTGAGTAATTGAGGTAGCTGTATTTGGCCATGAGAGCCTCATAATTGGAGACCCTAATTGTAGCATAGCTAATGAATATGTCTCATGACCAAAAGGTCCATGCACTTCCAATCTCTGTCTGGATGGTTCTCTCAAGATTGGTATGGATGGCCTCTCTCCTGCACCGTGTTGACCACCAAAGAATTCAGGGTGGGGTACGAGAATGAAAATTCAGCATTTTTGCTGGAACATAGTATTTTTGTTGATGTATTTGTAGGTTAGGGGGATCAAAGCCTGCCATAGAAATTTTGCAGGTTCTAGAAGCACCCCACCGATCAGCAGTGTAATTGCTGACGATGATGTGTGGAGGCTATCCATGATTTCATGTTGCTGATCTTTGATTTCCGCCATTGGGATCCATAGGGAGTCCGCAATCCTATGGAATAGTTCCTGGAAATGCCTGAAGTCGTAGTCAGCTGTGGGGAGTGAAAGCATAATTGACTCATCTGGTGAGGAGGAAAAATGTAGAGCCAGAGGAGCCTTATCTTTGGCCTGTTCTGCCTCCTCAATTGATTGCTCCTCAGTTTCCTGAAGTTGACAAGACAATGGAGAAGGGAGAGTCTAGGTCTCCAGGTTTGCTGTCTTGGGCCCTATACATGGACCAAGGGTCCCAATATGATCAGCTTGGTGGAAGTTGCACATGTGATTACATTCATAGTGGTCCCTATCAGGCTTAGGGCCAGGAGTTGGTATGGAGGATAGGCTGGTGCTATTTGCCCAGAGGTCAAAGGAGCAATGAATTCCTCATATTCCTCTTCTTCAGAGTCACTGGGGAAGGGAAGTGCCGTTCTTGAAGGAGAGAGAGAGAGAGAGAAGAGTGTCATGAGTCCAGGGAGGAGAGTAGAATTGGGGAGAGGTCTTGTCAAGGGAGTGGGGTCTCCAAGTTGTCAGATACCAATAGGTCTGTAGGCTATCTGAATTCTTAAGAAGGGTAAAGAGCATTATCAGTGCCATTGTAGTGCATGGTGCTGAAGAGCAGGTCTAAGTTGTGAAAAGTTGGCAGATAGTGCTAAAGGCTTTGCCAAGGCCGATGACTTCGCTGGTGCCAGTTTTCAGTGCCAAAGGCTCTTTCAGTGCCAAAGATTTCAATGTCGGTGCCCGTGTTCTAGTCAGTGCTGGCCTTTTTGATGGTGCTCAGCTTTCTCATTGCCAGGAACAGTGCCGGTGCCATAGCTCTTGCAGATGTCTTGGTCACCAGAAGTGAGGCTGAAGGCTGGAGGTTTGCTTGGGTAGGGTCTTGGTCTTGCCCTGGAGCTATTTTCTTTGTCAGATGAGGTTGAAGTCACCAATCTAGCTGGGGAAGGCGTTCTGGTGGGCTGCACCTCAGAGTGCAAGGAGGCGGCAGCTTGCTTCTTGTCCTCCACTCACTCAGAAGATGACTCTTTACTGGGCATGGATAGTGAGGGACAACTTCACTGAACATGAGGGCCTCTCAGGGGATGAATATGAGCCCAAGTTCAATGTGAGATTAAGAGAATTCTCTATGGGAAAGAGTTTTAATCTGATAATCCTGTTTTTTCTAGCTCTTGGTTTTAGGCCAAGGCAATGGGAGCAATTCTGGGGGACATGTTCCTCTCCCGGACAGCGGATACACTGTGGGTGACTGTCCGTTATTGAGAAGACAGCCCCGCATGAGATGCGCCTCTTAAACCTGGGAGAGCCAAGCATTAGGGTGAAGGGAAAAGCTTCCCAGGTGAGAAACAGGAAAAATGAAAACCTAAAACTATGCTATGAACTGTTAAAATAGAGTTAAAACAATAATTTTTTTTTTTTTTTTAGGTAGAAGGAAAAAGGAGAAGACAATGAACTAACTACACTATACACTATCAGGCAAGGCACTATCCATGAGGGAATAGGAAAAACAGGCTCTACTAACAGTTTCCCTCCTAGACCAAAGGCAAGTAGAGAAGGAACAGAGGGCATTCGGACTGCATAGCACTATGTATACATCCTGCGCACAGCATGAGAGGGGGTTTACCAATGCACATGTGCGATGCAACAGGCATTGTTGTTGAAAATCTCTCATCCCAAGTACAGGGGGCACTGCCGCACCTTCAGTGGAACACCCATAGGGATATCTCACTCTAAGAAGTACTGTTTCTAGTGTAGACTATTCCTTAGTGGCTGTGGCAGAGTGAGGTTTATACATCCCATTCCATAAGAGCTGACCTGACTCTCATGAGACCTGAACCTATGGCTCTGAAAAGTCAACTTTGATGCTCAATCTGTCTCAATGCTCTGTATTTAAACATAAAATTTCTGAATTACAGAAAAATAAAATAGGCTAGAACATAGAAAGGTTTTGGGAAGATAATACTAAAAGAGTAGCATTATTTATAGTATCGTGAATTTATTTGACAAAAATATTTTTAATCTATTAGGTTACAATTAAATTTAATAATTAACATTATTTCAATCAGACACACAGTCCACAAACAAATTCTATACTTGTTGATGCCACAGTTTCTTAAAAAGAACTGTACCATAACTAACAGCACAGCATTTCTTCCAAGATCCATAAATGCAGTCATACAAAACTGGTAAGACTATATGTAATAGAATCACCTGGGAAAATCCAGTAATACAGTAGATAGTATAGTTTATGAAAATACTGATATCTATGGAATATTTTTACATTAGTCTAGGTTAGGTGGGTTATTTTGCAAGAAGAACTAACGAAAAACACTGATAAGGTATAAAATACATTAAAATACATCCTCTCTATTTTACTATTCTTAGGTATACAAAACAAACCAATTTCTTTTCTACAAAGTACTTACATTGGGATAATATTCCATAACCAACAAATATTCCATACGTCCATCTGCAGTGAATCGCTCATCTCCCACAATGAAGTGGGCAATATTATCATGCTCCATCAATGGGACTCTATAAATGTTCCTCTCGTTGATAAAGTTCTGGCGGTTAGCAAAGGAAAATACTTTTACAGCCACTGGATGCTCATCTAGGGAACCTTTATATACTGCTCCATATCGCCCACGGCCAATTAGCTGTAAAAAGTTTAAAGCCATTACATTGATTAAAACAGTAAAGAACAACAGAGGTTCACATTGCAAAGTAGCATGGATATGTACAGCTATGTGCCAAATTTTAAATTTCACTGTCATATACTCAACATGTGTTACCAAATACAGTATCATTCATGAAAATAATCTGAATAAAATTGAGGTTCAGATTTGCATGGAATAAATGCATACACTTGTGCTAAAATTGGATAATGACATGGCACTATACTTCTACAAGGAATTACTCATTATGTACATGCAAATAAATATAAACATGCACATTTTTGGTGCACCATTTGGACTCCAGTTTAAAAAGTTTGTTTTTAAAATTATTGCACCCCATGGGGCAAAAAGCAAAATCCCAACTAAACTGAAATTTTGAATACTTTATTGAATTTGGTTCTCAGAGAAGGTAGACCTTACAGCTGCATTTATGTGACCCTAAGAGTGTCCCGCACCCAGAAGGCAAAGGACTCCCTAGAATAAGCAGTGAGTTTCAGATGATTTGACCAGCCCATTACCCCAATTTACTGTTGTCAAATCTGTATCTAAAAGGTGTCATGTAAGGTACAATATGCAAATAGGTGACACACTGGAAATTAATAAATGTATACATTAGCACCGTATGTAAAATTACTCTCTGATGATATCTTTTGGAGTCTGTAAACGGACCAAGGAGGCAAAACAGACTTTTTTTCTAGCCAAAGAAATGTGTTTCCACCTGCTTGAGTTTATCTCCCATGTTATTCAAGCCAGGTGTGGCAAAAAGACAATGGGTATAGCAGATTGCAGGAAGCTCATTTGCTTTTTTTTTTTTTTTAAATCACAAATGGAGAAGAAGCCAGCATGGAATTTACACTAGACAGTGTGACATTTGCACTCAGCAGGGGAAAGGAACTTTATTAGGGGATACTCTTCAGAAAAATGCATTTCAAAGGTTGATGGATTATAAAAGGAGGGAGCAAACCCTTACATTATCCTTCACCTGAGAAGTCAAAGAAACAAAGTGCTCTGAGCTCTGGTGAAAGAATGGGTTTGCCATGCTGGAAGAATGACTGTGGTGAGAAAAAACTTCTTTGAACAAAAGGCTGGTTTGAAGTTGAGTTTTAGTCTTGAAAGCATATTTTTTACTTTTGTTAGTTTATAACCATTTCTATCCTTATTCCTTATACTTGGTATCAATTGGTATCATATGTCCTTTTGTTAATAAACTGGTTTTACTTTTACCATAAGCCACCTCAGTGCTTTGAGGGAAGGGAAGGGGGTGTTAACCCTATAGTAAAGTTAATAAGCCACTGTGTACTGTGTCTTTAAAGGAGCAGCAAATTTGGTAATATTTTGTAGGTCCTACAGTCAGAGTGGCTGTGCAGTAGAGAAAAAAAATATCTTGAGGAACTTGGGAACTGGAGTTCACTGATAACCGGCTAAGCAAGTTTTGGATTGGTGAAGTCCTGAAGTGTTTGCTGACAAGGCAGACAAGCTGCTGTGCCAGGGCACTAATGCATAGCTTAGCAGCAACAAAGCTCTCATTTGCTGAGGCTGAGAGAGTAACATGGTGGCTCACAGTCCTGAGAACTCCAGCACAGTGTTTACAACTGTGGCTCTACTTTGAGAAATTATATTGTAAGAATAGCATTGTGGAATTCCATGTTTATGATGTCTCACTCATACCCACAGAAAACGTGCTAGGTTTGAAAATTAAAAATAAAATCATATTATTCCAAATGCCAGCTGCAAACTCAGCCTGAATCAAGACGGGTTCCTTCCTTTTCCCACATCACCAGCACAATGCTGCAGCATAAATTATGCCCTCAATTACCCCGAAGCATTTCATTATCTTTAAATGATGCTGTCAGTTACACTTGTGCAGTCTCATAAGCCTTCAGCCAGAGTTGCACAGGTGTACCTGAGGGTATAATTAGCACTGCAATATGTTTATTAAGATGCATGAGAAGAAAAGAAGCAGGGCTGGCTCTCAGAGCCCAAGGAGAGTTTGCATCTGGCAGTTAAAAAAAAACCCTTTTTATTTCTAAAGTAAACAATCTTGATATAAAATGAGCGAGACAATAAATGTATAACACTAGTAAAAATAAAGATTCACCTTTTAGGGGAGAACTATACTTTAAAAATGTTATTTAACGTTTTTGCTTTAAAACTAAGCAATTAAAAACATTTTCATGTTTGAAACTTTTTTAATCCCAAGCAGAGCTTTTAAAGCTGCCACTAGGACTTGACTTTCAAAAGGAATAAATCAAAAATGGTGGCTGCAAGACAGTCTACTGACATTTCATAGTTTTTGTATAGAAGGCCCTGAAGAAGTTGCAGATCCTACACTGCAATGCACCATGAAAATATGTCTATTGCACAAGCACAGACACCTCCTACTGAACATTTTGTACTGTATAACAATATTGGAATATTGTCCAAGTCTTTATCACATTTAAGACAACCATAGGCAAAACTAGACTTACCCCCTTTCTCCAATTTATTCAACATATTTTAAAAAAACACAGCACAGATAAAATGCATATTTTTTCTGTACTGCTAACTTATTGTTTTACCATCTAATATTTTGCAAAGGAAATAGTTTTTTTAGCTCATAATGACCAATTAACCTCATTGTTCACAGTTAACTATAGTATGCATCCTCTTTCAGCGAGTTTATAAGCACTAAGTAATCTTAATTGCTATATATATTGCAAACCCAAAGAACAAAAGCAATAAATTAAGGATGCTGTCTCAACTTAACACTCTCCTTTGCTTTTAGTGGTTTGCATATCACGCTTAAAGACAAATATACTTTCAGCTTATTTAGGTTCTAAATTTGCCCTAATTTAAAACTTATAATCTACTGCAGAAATTCAAGAAAATCTAAACAGCTTTTAACAGAGAAAGAAAAATGTGTCTTACCTGCGAATTTTTACTCCAGAAACCTCCATGTCAGATGACCTACACAATGGAGTGTTTCCTATCTCCATGGCAACTTCAGACAGACCACATCTTTGCTGTGGGCCTGCGGTCTTAGGACCACCCTCCAGGAAGAAATTTCCAGAACAATAGTATTTTTCAGATTTGGGCACTAACTATATACAAATTTTAAAGTGCTGTTCAATTCAAAATATTTGTTGCAGAGCCTTGACATGAAAGGTAGAGATTTCCTGGAGGAACAACCTCTTTCATGGCAAACTACTTAACAAGAAACCAACAGCCAGAAAAAAAATGGACATAATACCATCTTCCAAAGGAGAGTCAGATTGTCTGACATAGAGGGTCCTAGAACGAAAATTCACAGATAAGACAGAATTTTCCCTTTCTCAGTACCCTCCATATCATACAGTCTTCACAGTGGGATGTACAAAGCAGTAAATCATCTCTAAGGAGGGAGGAAGGATTCAATTCACCCATGTAGACAAGAAAAGGAATTTAAGGGTTACTGGGGTACCCTGTTCCACAACACATTTCTACCAAATGCAGCATCAGCAGGTGTGAGGATGTCGATTCTATAGTGTTTGAGAACGCGTGTACAGAAGACCCTGCAACAGCCTTAAAGGCCTCCTCGTAAGATATTTTCATACAATGCATAATGAGAGGAGTTGCATCTGAGGATTTGAATGCCTGTTATATGCACCTTTATTCCTCTGTAGGCTTTGTTCATATCTAACTTATGCATTTCTACTTCCTTTGAATGTTTAGATTCAATTAAAAGGGCACTATGACAACACTTGTAATGACCTTAGGGATAAAGGCCCATTTAGTTCATAGAATTACCATGTGTGATGCAACATGCAACAGTGTTTACACTGAGAGCGTGCCAAGTTTTGAAATCATCTTCTACAAGGAGTCGTGTTTAGGCAAGAAAGGTGCTTTTCTCTTCTCACTGAAATCATCATCTGTGAAGGTGAAAGACAGTTTTACTAGGATTTGAAGTACACAGATCAAGATCGTTACAGGAATCTGCATATTGCCAGGGGACTGATAAAAGAGTGGTGGTCCTCAGGAATCTGTGAAGTGACAGTGATACGAGATTCTCATGGATTTCTTACAGTGCAACATGCTGTGGTTGCTGACTTGTCTTTCCAAAAAGTGCTGGCCTTGAGCCCCACTGTAACAGGGTGGTTTGCCCCTTAAGGGCTGGAGACGTGGAACCAGCCACCCGATTGCTGAAGAGCCACCTGTGCCACAATATCATCCTTGTTGGGGACTGATGAACAACAACTGATTCAACTGAAAAGGGTAGCAGGAAGCTGGAGTGAAAGGGAAGCTCAGGAAGCCATAGAAGAGACTACAAAAAGTCTCCTGCAGGGAAGACCCTGAGACCAGAGGAACTGCCCAGATAAGAGAACCAGGAGTAGCTGGTATGGCAGGAGGAAGACCCTGACACTACGGAAGTCTGGAAATCAGAGTCAGAATGCTAACCTACAGCTAGATAAAGATTAGAGTGGTGATTGATGTGGGACCCAGTTCTGAGAAGAAGGGCTGGGGACTCGCTACTAATGAGAAAGAGACACTAAATGGAGGCCTTTTTTTTTTTTTTTTAAAGAATTTTGAATTTTAAAACACGTCTACTAAATCAGTACAGAAACAAAGTAAAAACAAGAAAATAAATTATAAAATTCAAAAATTGCTCATCCCAAACAGTACAAAGTGCATTTCCAATTGCCCACCACTGAATAAATGTATCCAAACTGCTTATAAATGAAGACCTAAATCCACTAAATATCTAAAAAACCCAAAGAACCTTGGCAACCCCAAGTACCAAATAATTTATATTGTCTACTTTTTTAAATGGCTATCTTTACTTGACCCAAAATAAAGTTTGCAAGTCACCACAGATCTACTTGTAAACCTACACTTAACAGTAAAAAATAAATACAGTAGGAGAAAAATCAAGGGACAATAACCAAAAATACTATGAAGTAAAACAAATAGCAGCTATGGCTGGGAACGAGAAAGAAACATATGAAAAACAGTCTCCTCCGTGTCACAAAAAGGACATGACAAAGACACCTCTAGAGTGAAATGATGCCCAAAACATATTTGTGGTAATAACTACTTCATGAAGAGTTTTCCACTAGAGATCATCCATCCTCTTCATAACCGGGGGCTTGTATACAGTTCGCAAGTCCCTCACCAGAAGCTGTCTCATCCATATCCATACTATATCGGGATAAAAAACAAGTATTCATAAATGATGAATCTTTACCACAAGCATATAAAATGACTTATTTTATTTTGAGTAAATTCAGAAGACCTACTGAAGACAAGCAAGATGCCAGGCTTGTCAACATCACACTCTACAGCAGGAGCAATAGGCAAGACAATAGAAACATTGGTATAATCAGGAATGGCTCACTCAAGGAGGCAACTGTCTAGCCTGGCAATGCTGTTCCTAGGAAGGGCTGATTCCAACGCCGATAAAAACCGAGAAACCCAGCGAATGGAACACAAATCAAGCTTGACAGCTAGATATCCACTGAGACCCATGTAAAATTGGTAAAATCTTAAATTAACTGGTTTTATTACACCTGCTGAAACAAGGGAAGAGACAAAAGACTCCTAGAAATAAGACTATGAATCCTCAGTACAGGGTTATAAACAAGGGGTTCAGCAAGCAACTCTGAGAACTCCAGCCACCTAGCCTGCAGCCTCAGCTTAAAAAAAATAATCTCAAAATATTAATCAGGCTTTGATTACAAAAATGGGCAACACCTCAAAACTGAGACACTGAAGTCCAATAAAAAGTTCCTGGTCACAGCTCAAACCCCCTACTTGCCAAAGAAAAGCAAAGGACAATTACATCCAAGGAACAGGCTCATCCACAAACAGCTGCTGCAGAGAATGTAACTGAAAAATAGGAACTCTGCTAAAAGACATCAATGAGGCCTTGACCCCCTTTTACAATGGGCAAATACAAAATACTCTGACTTCACCCATCCCAGAGAAAGTCCGTAAGAACCTTCCAGAAAGAGTTGAGGGGGATGCAGAGCAATACAGTCATGGAACACAACACAAATGGAATTAAATTAATAATGATTACCACCCACCCCCAGGAGAGATGAGGCAAACACCACTTCCACCTTCGTAGCCTTCCCTTCAGCTTTTCCGTAATTCCCTCCCAGATCTGACCAAAATACCATCAGGTCCTAGCCTAATTCTCAGTGCTTTAAACCAGTTCAGCTCTACAATAGCCCCTTGGCAAAGTTAGGGTGCAGGAGATCACCCAAGCTCCAACAGGAGCGTGTCACTCTTCCCACAATTTATGAGAGCTGATGAAGCCTGACCAATAGAGTGCTGACATTCATTCAAAATCTGAACATCACAATCATGAGTAATAACAGAATCACCTCATCAACTTATGTGGAGACTTTCACTAGAGTACAAGGAGATAGAGACCAGAAAGGTGCTTTCACAACAGGCATACGGAAGCTTGATAGAAAGAGCATACAAACCTGTCTGATTTCCCTACAGACTGGAAAGTAGGGACTCAAAACACTATTCACCTTAAGTTGACTATATATATCAACTGAATGCAGAGGACAAACAGGTTCAAAACCAAAAGCACAAAGGATGAGAAACAAATATCTATAATTTACATGATCAAAGGGCTTAACTTGGTCAAGGGAAATCAACCCAACATGCAAATCAACATTTCTGAGGCTGAAATTACATTCCACAATAAGAAAAGGTTATAAAAAATGGATCTGTGGGGACGCAATAGGTCTGATCAGAGTGTACGACTGAACCAATCAGTGTTTAGTCTATTTAACAAGGCCTTTGAAAAAAGGTTATAGTTGGAGCAAAGTAGGGACACAGACACAAGTCACCAAATCTTCATCTCCCCAAGGTCATCCCCCTACCTACGCAATAGGAAGAAGAGCTCTGTGACAACTGAGTGGCAATCTGTTCTCTCTGATGGCCCTCTGAAAAACCTGAAGCAAGTCAGGCTCAAGAAGGGTCCAAAAGGCCTTAAAATCATCAATACCAGGTGTCTTCCTTGGAGCAAAGTCATTTAGGGCAGAAGTCAACTCTAAGTGTCAGGTCAAGTTCAAGAATGTCCGCATCCAATGTTGAGATCCTAGAAAGATCCTCATGGAGTCGCCAAGTCTCAAATGGATACACAGACTCTGTGGCATACAGATCTGAGAAAAAATTGACAGCAAAATACCTAATCCCACCCTTCATCCTCTGATGCTATGAGGTGTCTTGTTGATAGTTTTGGTTTATTTTAATTTACTTTCAGGAAAGGATAAACTTCTCCGTGGGACAACGAGTGAGTTCTATCAAATGTCCTTCTGCAATTATCCTGAGCACTCATTTTCTGAGGTGGTTCACTCCCAGATGAAGACACTTTTAACGCAGCTGAAGCCTGGCAGGTAAAATGTCTTGTGGGAAGGGGGAATGCTTTGCAACCTTCTCAACTACCTCAGCACTGACCTTGCCTACATGATGGCTAGTAGCAGGAATTTCTTCCCTCCTGGTTCCCACTGGCCTTGACTTCCTATGAGATACAGGAGGCTCCAGTGAAACTTTCTTGTTTGCTTTGCAAACTATAAAAATAGGAGTCCCATGACTAAGGGAGAAGCCTACAGGACTTGAAAACCGGTCATTGATTCTGGCCTGATCTTAGTGAAGGGAGCTTCCATAAAGTCAGTTCAACTCTCTCGGCACAGACCTTGCCCAAACTCCACCTTGGAGCTGGTTTCACTGTGGCCTGCTCAACTGCCTTGGAAATGATCTTGCCTATATGCAATCAGGAGCCAGATTTCTATGCAGCCAACTTCACGTCTCAACATGGACATGGAAGCTGAATTCCCTATGACTGCTGTCATTCTTTGCCATTGCAGGAAGGGAAGGGGGAGGGAGGAGGAAGAGATGTTGTCCTTCAAATCTTCCTCAGTGCCAAATGTTTTAAGTTTAGCAGTTCTGAGGGAAAAAACCTCTAGGTCAATGACAAAAGAGACACTTTGTTAATCTTTTACAAATCCTCTGAAAGTTCTGATACAAAGGGAGACGTGGAGTCTGCAGTTTGTGCCACAAAGGCAGAGAATTCTGGACAATTATTGCTGAATCCTATGCCCAGGCCCACAGAAAAGATCTGGACTGCCTCTAGACTATTTGACATAGAGAAGATTGAGAAAACAAACAGCATACCACCATTATTGAAACATACTACTGCAATCCACAGTAAATTCTATACCTATGGCAATCTTACTACAATGTTTCAGACTATTACTGTAAGGTATTGTACTTACAATTTTTTTTAACATTGTCATTAATGTCAAATAGAAAAAAACATTTTAATGTGACATTGAAATACAGTATGTGTAAGTGCCTGTTACTGCTTTTCCATGGTTAATGCTCTTCTAAAAGGAGAGCATTTTCTGGCTAACATCAATGATTCTGGTAAAGAGAAGATAAAATAACGTCTTTGGCTTCTGGCATTTCTGAGGTAACCTCTATTTGTTTGTGGTTCTGTTTATGGCTTTTACTGCAGCTCACAACAGACACAACCAGAGCAATACAGACGTGGGAAAATATAGCGTATTTATTACATATGCCTGCTTTTTAAACATTACAGTATCTGGAAGGTAGTTTGACCACAGGTAGGGCAAAGCATGAGGAGTGAACGAAGACACAGAAATTCTGAGTGGCACACTTACCTCTAGCAATTTCAGGTTATCCAGGTCTAATGAAGGCTCTGATGCTGCTGCCTCCATCATGTTCATACTGTGCAGACCTTGCTTACGGTCCCCTGTAGATACAGGAACCAAAAGTTCTGACAGTTAATTTTTATGCAAAATTGCATCTGAGAATAGTTACAAAACTATCCTGGGACTGGACAGCAACAGTGGACGTTATGGTAAAGGATATGCCAAGCCAGGAGTAACCTTGCAAATCCTTTTCCCCTGAGCTAGTAAAGCTAACATGAGATGAGCAGGTGGTTAGGAAGGTGATGGCTATTTGCTACACGGCTGTGTGAGACACAGAATGCCACTGGTGTTGGCCTTAGAGAAAACTGATGGCTCCACTACAACTATTTGTTGAGCAGAGGATTCATGGAAGAAAAATGAAACCTAGACTGAAAACCTGGAGGAGTCCTTAGAAATTTCTATGGGCCATTAAGAAATGTACAAAAAGGGAGTGGGGAAGAGGGAGGTAAGGAAATTATAATTGTGAAGAACAGTCAAAAGAATAATATGAAAAAAGAAAAGCTCATCAAATTCTACCTGCAAGCATCCTATATCCAAAGAACAGAGCAGCAATCAAAACAGCTAATACAGAGACTGAGGCCAAGGCAATAACGATAGTTTCATCTCGGTGAAAAGAATGAGATGAATCTGAAAGAAACAAGATTGAGTACATGTCATCTTTATTTTTTTTTAAATGTACATTGAAAAGATGCAGGACCATAAAACAGACAAAGTAACAGAAATGAGAAACAATTGTGCTGCATGGATTAAACTATATGTCCCTAATTCGTTTCACCCTTAAATTTAAGGAGAAAACAGCTGACTAGCTCAACATAGTTAAATACATTACCATTGCAGCATCTCCAGGCCCTTCCTTGTCTGCATGGAGAATGAGACAACTGGAAAGTGAATTATGGTCTTCCCCATATGGCAATGTACAGCACAACCATACAACACTGATTGGTCCAGCCCTCCAATTTGTATTTTTAACAGTGTTATGAATTACGGAAGCTATAACAAGTCCATTATACTACTAGCTGGAAAGCATTATAGTAGTATAATATGCAGGACTTTTTCTAGAAGGGACATTCGGTTATGTTTTTTTAATGAACTTGGCATATAAATTCACCAAAAGATTCCTCTATCCTCATAAGATTTTCTGCTTCTAACTCATCTGTTTTCCCCTCATTCCTCTAGGTTTTGAAACCCATCAACTGTATGAAGACTACATCTGAAATCAAGATATTTAAATATAGTTAAAATCTTTTTCTTTAATGATAATAATCCTTCAGAAATGCATTACAGCATGAAATCTAGGAAATCAATCTGTTGCTGAAATTAAAATAAGTTAGACATAGGCTGATGGTATCTCCCAAAACCCTGAATTGACTAATGAAGAATTCTTTTGATTATAGCTTTACTTGACTGTGTCTTCTTTGACACACTTTTGAATATTTTCTTAGTTTGCAATTTAGGATTACAAAACAACCTTACTTGCACTGTACTTCTACTGCAACAACTATGACACAGAAGAGTTAGTGCTAAGGTGCATTTCTTAAAAGATCCATTACCTCCACCTGTGGCTCTGAAACTTATTTTTCGGTTCTCTTTCATTCTGCTTTCAGCACAGCCTGGTATTTCTACACCCTGACAGAGCCATGAAGCTCTCTCAGCTTTTCAATCTACCCATTTACACATTCTGTATTATATTCTAATTTGCGTGACCAATTTTCTATTAATGTTAAATGAAAATTCATTATCTACCTCTTGGTGAAGAGGAGGTTGCAATATCACTGTAATTTCTCCACTGGCTGATTTTTTATTATGCCCTGGGTTTGGATCACAGAAGTTGTGGTAATTTGGGGTGAATCTGTGCCATGTACTGTAAATAAAAATGCTTTTCTTTTTAAGGATCTGATTCAAGAAAGCATCCCTGTTCCAGAAGTCACCCAAGCACATGCTCAACTTTAGCTCAATGGGACTTAAACACATGCTTAACATAGGCACATACTTCAGTACTTTCCTAAATTGGGCCCTGAGTAGCCACAAGTCTACAGTCTCAATTCTTCACTGCATATCACAATCCATTATATTTAACATCACTGTATTACCAGAGATACTCTTCTGAGGTCAGAACCATTGTAATGTAGTATTATAAGATTGCATTTACACTGGCTTTTAATCTGAGTTTGGGGATCTATGTTGCTTTCAGCATTGTTACAACTAAAATTGTTCCCTACATGATAAGGCTGCAGATAGAGCCTAAGGAATGTTTTTAAATGCATTTTAGGCCTAGACATGGAACATATTTTTTAAGCAAGATTCTAATGAAGTTTAACCCACAATTTATCCACATGCGTGGGATCAAATGTTACAAACTGATTAAGCTGGAGCTATATTTAAAGCCCATTTAAACATGGTTTATTTACTCCAATTCCCAATGAGGACAGGGCCCAAATGAATCAAACAAGAAAAAAAAGCAAGTAAGAGAGAACACAGCTTCTTGGCGTGATATGAGAGAAAATAATAAAAAATAGCTGGAAATACAAAATAAAAAAGCTGGCTACAGGTGTGAAAAGTAGTAAGTATCTGTGAAAAATTCTCTGTAAAAGATAATATATGGGCTGTAGTAGATATGTGAAAAGTATTTTTAAAGAGGTTCTACTTTATAAATATTATCAAAGTCTAAGAGGTTGTTCAACAGTTAAATGAAAGGCACCATCACTTCTCTTTATTGTAAAGGAAATTTGATGAAAAAACCTTATTGCAACACAGCAATATATTCTAGGGTGGATATTTGTGATTTCATTCATTAGAAAGTCAAGAAATGCAAAGTCATGATTGTCATATAGATTGTAACTCAAATTACACTCCAAATAAATATTAAGGTATTAAAATTAAGTCACGTACAGTTATATAAAATATAAAATACTACAGAAGTGCAGGAGTAAAGATTAAAGATTAACAGCTAGAGTAGGAATCATTTTGAATTTTCTGACTTTTGTAAATGAAATCTCAATCCATCTTTTTATTGAAATACATTTTAAAATGTGTATTATGTTTATTCTGTCATGCCATGTTCAATATGATGTCTGGCATGTATATTTTACATAATTAACTGTATATTTGTTGTACTTTAAACTATCTGATGATGCAGCTACAATGTAGCAATTTCTTGTTGTATTTCCATCAGTTTCAGTTACGTACATACAGTAATCACTACTATATACCCACCAGTTACCTAACTGCATTTTCTGTGGACAAACATTACTTTTTAAAAGGTGACCTCTTGCCATAGTTACGGGGCTAACTGCACCTCAGTCTCCTCTGGCCTCTCTAAATGCACCCACTCAGATGTCAAGCCTCATGCTTTTACCTTTCCTGAGGTGGAGTTTTGTTGTTCTCCAACTCACAGATCAGGCCTTGGGCTACCACACTTTGCATATCAGCAGTGCTGCTGGGTCAAACTTGAGTCAGTGGTATTGCAACTCGGCACTAGGGATACAGTGCCACTCAGGTTTGGCCTGCCACTCACTAAAACTTGGCCCAGTTGGCCCTCTGTGGTGCTGTGACCTAGCATACCAGATCACAACGCCAAGACCTAGGAGAAAGGCCCATCCCCATGGGAGAGGGACCGCCACTGTAGGGTGTAAGGAGAGCTCACTCTCCAATGATCCAACACCCAGGGACTCCCTTCCACACAAGGCCCATGACTTATCTAGGACTTTTTTGTGACTCAACCCATCATCCTGGAAACACTGGCACAAAGAAAGGAAATAATGAAAGTTTGTGGGAAGAAACTCTGAATGGGACCATCCCCAGGCACTGGAAAACCCAGCAAAGATGATGTCACAGGAGACCTTAATAGCTGTTGGCCTTGGAAATGATATTTAGTATGTGTATATATCTCTGTTTTCAAAGCCCTATAAAACTTTGCGTAAACATGGCTTATGACTACTTTGGAAGAAGGAGGGTAGATAGACAACTGCAGGAAGTGGTGGGAAGAAAGTTATATAGACAGTCACACTGGACACACAAGACCCTATTTACATATGCAAATCATCTACAATTGGTAAACACAGACTAATGTCAGGCCCTGGACTTTAAATGCTTTTGGTCCATTAGGTTGGCTTGATGGCACAGGCCTGGTCTACACTTACCTTCTGGATTCAGCAGCAGTCGAAGGGAGATACGCAAGTGATGTAAAACACTTGTGCATCTCCCGTCGACTTTACTGCATCTGTTCCATGCGCCGTGCACACTGAGCTGTGCTGACAGGAACAGCGTTCCTGTCGACGCAGCGCTACACCACTTACGGGGGTGGTTTTCCTCTGTTGATTTCTTGATTGACTGAGCGGGTCTACACAGACCACTCAGTCGATCCAGAGACATCCATCTGATGGTGGCGAATTTGCCATAGTTAGTATAGACCCAGCCTTAGAAAATGGCATTTTGCACTACCATGTGGCTTGGAAGTGACTATCAGCCAAAAGTGACAAGAAACACTACAGAAAGAATGCTGTCAGTCTCCACACATGACAAGATAGTCTATATACTTCTAAATAGTTGTAAATGTTACTGTTTCAGATAAAGCTATTCTCATGTTATTCAAAGTGAACATGCAGTGCTTGGCATGGTGGATGGGGAGTTATTCTGCACTAGATGAAATAAAGGAGGGGAAATTGGTAGTTGAGAACAAAGGGGTCTGTAAAAGCCATAACCTCTTTATTGTTAAGGCCAACACTGTAAGGTGTGATGATCTGGAAAATCTGTCTGTCCAACTTATGAATCCTGGTTGATATTATGAAGTTATAATTAAGTTGCTATGAAAATTACTATATCACTGAATACCCTATGTACATGTGGAATCCATCACTGTGGACAGGACCTGAAGCACCAGACTGAGGATAATGAAGAGTACTTAATTTTAATAATTGTGTTTTGACCACACAATAGTTCTGCTAAAGTGAACTGCATCCAAGGAGAAACCAGTTCTCTCCAACCTTCCCCCTGTAGGGGCTGATGTTGGGAAAAAGGAAAATTCCTAGATAAGACAGATATGACAAATCAGGGATTTAAAGAGGCCTCACAGGGAGAGACATAGGAAATTTGGGCAGGAGGAAGGAAGGGTACAGACTGGCCAAGGTCAGAGAAGAACGGGGAAAAGAAGGCTCCGTGTTTCAGAACACAAGCGATGGACTGTGTTGGAAAAACTTTGATCTCAGCCCAAAGAATGCTATGGAGCATAGTTTCTCAACCTGTGGTACGTGTACCCCTGGGGGTATGCGAGACACAGGCAGGGGGCACACAGCAAAAAATCCAGTGAAGGGAAGTGAGTGGCAGTTACCGACTTCTGCGGAAGTCAGATTGCAGCCACCTGCTTTTTGACCATTCCCAGCTCCCAGCTGGGAGGTAGACGGCAGCCACCCCAGTCCTGGGAAGCTGAGCAGCAGCTGCTGGCTTTTTGGGATGCCAGGAGACAGCCAGAGGCTTGGGTAGCAGCCACTGGCTTTTTGGGAAGCCAGGTGGCAGCCGCATGGTCCTGCCTCCCAGGTGGGAGCCCAGTGACAGCCTCCTGTGCCTTGGGAGCTGAACTCGCAGATGGGTGGCTACCACCCACGCCCTGGCTCTGAGCTGAGAGACAGCCTCCCGTGCCCCAGCTTGAAGATGGACAGCAGCTTCCTGCTGCCTGCCCACATCCCTGGGTCCCAGCCTGTGTGGAAGCCTCTTCCATCCCAGCTTGTAGTAGCTGGCAGTCGCCCACCTCCCAGGCTGGCAGCCAGGTGGCAGCCAAATACAACTTGCTCAGGGAGCAGCTCCCCTCCTCGGCTGAAAGTCCAGTGCCCAGAAATCCAGGTGGAGAGCCCAACAGCTTGCCCAGTCCTGGAGCTGCGCTCTACCCACAGGCTTACTTGTCTATTTCACTGCTCTAGTTGAACAGTGAAATTGATTACTATGACAGCCCCAGATTTTACCAGTATAAAAATGTTAAGAGGGGTCCACACAGTGCGATTTGCCCCAGGCCCGCACCCTTGTAGGGACAGCCATGGGGTGCGCTGCTATCCACGCTGGTGGGCTGCTCGTGCCTGCTCAGATCTCACAAGTTCCCATCTGTGAGAGAACACCACATGACCCTGCCATCAGGCCATAGCGATTGGCTGGCATTGATCTTTGCTCCTATATGGAGGAAAGGCAAAAAGAAGGAGGAGAGAAACTTCATTGGGTTTTGTGATCTGCCACAGCCACATAGCACTGCAGAACTCAGAACTCTCCTGCTTTACGAGAAATACAGCCATCCAGCGGTAAAGGAGAAAAAGATTTTACTTCTCAAAGTGGAAAATTGAGTATTGGGGGTACTTATTAAAATTTTCAGAAGTTAGGGAGTACTTGCTACTTAAAAGGTTGAGAAATACTGGAGTGGACACTGTAGAATAGTTGTACAGACTTGGGCATGTGTGTGTGTATGTGTATATATCAGTATATTTCTGAAGTTGTATGTGATCAAATAATTAAAGACTGTATTGTAATGTATATTTTAATGCATTAAACAACTTTCCACTAGTCCTCTATGTTGTCCATTAAAGCTCAAACGCTCATGTGCATGTATGGTCTGCTATATACTTTTCATATACCCTAAATGACTGACTGACTATGATTTGCTGGCATACACAGAGTATGAGATAGTGCTAGAAAATACTACATATATGTTTATAGGTTGTAGCTTCATTGTATGGTAATATATTTATTTAAATAATCACCAATTATTTCTCAAGTAAGACTGTATTCTAATGAATGAACACAAGGAGGCAGGAGTTCATATAAAGTTGTATGTGCAGCCTTAATGTACGGTATGTAATCCATGATTTTATGTCGGCAATATTTGATGAAATGGACTCCTTGCCATATAATTGTATTCCATATAATCGTACTTTACAGCTCAGTGCAGCTTCTCTGTTGTGATGGGTTTAAAATATTCATCTAAAAATTGTTATTGTATGGTTTTTGTTTTGGTGTTTTTAAGTAAGGAAACTGAATGACACTGAAGATGAGATCACACAAGTATGGCAAAGATCCTGAAGTTCAAAACATAAACTTAATACAAGACAGAACTACAGAATATGTGTGCAATGTGGCCTTCAGCTGTAGAGAACTGAACACAGTGCTGCAAAGATGTAGCTTTTACAAGTAGGCAAAAAGGCTCTTACAAGTATAACCAATTCTAGCTGCTTCTAAAATTATTTCCTTTCACAATGATCCTGCAGGGCTTTTATGGGCATCCATTCCTCTTGAACAGGTACATAATATTATCAAATGTTTCCAAGAGCTCAAGTATTTCAGTTGTCTTTCTAAATTTTAATCTCACACTGACTGGTTTCACAAAACGGTCTGTATGATCTAATTTCCAGTATGAGTCTCCTCATTAAAAATGGCAGTTAAAACATTTATTATTAATACTTTAAAATATTTTAAATGATTTTTATCCCTTTGGCCCCTCAGGAAATCACACCAAAGTATAAGAACAAAAAAAGAATAAATTCAGCAAGTGTTATAGAATCAGAAACGTAGGGCTGGAAGGGACCACGAGAGGTCAGCTCATTCACTACCCTGCACTAAGGCAGAACCAAGTATAACTAGACCATTCTGGACAGGCATTTGTCGAACTGTTGTTAAAATCCTCTAGTGATGTGGATTCCACAATCTCCCTTGGTAACCTATTCCAAGCCTCAACTATCCTTACAGCTAGAAAGTTTTTTTTCCTAACATCTAATCTAAATCTCCCTTGCAACAGATTAAGCCCATTACTTCTAGTTCTACCTTCAATGGACATAAAAATCAACCGATTGCTATCCTCTTTATAAACTGCCCTTAACGTAACTGAAAACTTAGCAGGTGCCCCCCTCAGTCTTCTTTTCTCAAGACTAAACATGTCCAGTTTTTTTAACCTTACCTCATAGGTTACGTTTTCTAAACCTTTTATCGTATTTGTTGCTCTCCTTTGGACTCTCTCTTCAATTTGTTCACATCTTTCTTAAAGTGTGAAGCCCAACACTGAACACAATACTCCAGCTGAGCCCCCACCAGTGCTGAGTCAAGTGGAACAATTACCTCCTCTATCCTACATATGATGCTCCTCTTAATGCACCCCAGAATATTAGCTTTATGTATAGCACATAAGCGATGAGTAGACCAAAACTATTTTAATAATAAATTTAGCTGAGCAAGAGATTTACAGGAATTACCCACAAAATACCAGTCAGAACCTCACAGATGTTTTAGGGGGCCCAGGGCAAAATCTGAAACTGAAGCCCCCATTACTTCCAAAAAAGATACTACTAAGGGGAGACCAGGTGGGGGAAAAGGGAGTGTTGGAGACTGAATCTGCCCTGTACTCATCCCATAGCCCAGCTTCGTGCTCCAGGTGTTGCAACCGGGAGCGCAGGGTCACAGCGCCACTCAGGTTTGGGGGCCCTCTCAAATGAAGGCTTGGGGGAAACTGCCCCTTCCCTACCACTCCACAACCAGGAGTGGTGTACTGTGATAACAGTACATTTTTTTATTATATCCTGAATGTTGCATTGCAATATACCTGACTGAATCTCAGCATTTCCATTCTGTGAGAAATTCTGACATCATGAAAAAGTTTTGTTGCAATTCAGAATGAAAAGGTAGAGTTTTCAAAATCTCCCACAAAAAGAAAATTCTGAAAATCTGTATCTAAGAAATCAAACTGTTTCCACACAATCTTCCCAAAACAAAGCAAAGCTGCCATCTGTCCAGACTCCCAGAGGACGATTCCTCAGAAAGTGCCCTGCGGAGGCAGGGGAGTTCTTGCATGCTTAAGTTTTCCAGTACTTATGCCATTATGATGCAATTTAGTTTGTATAAAAAGTATCAAAAACTTCTCTAAGGGTAAGACATAAAAAAACGCCATTTCCTTGATCTTTAGGTTGAAAGTAACAGAACTTTTTCAGCACAGGACACTTCCAAAAGTAATGATGTGCTGAGAAATTTGCTATTGAATTCACCAATCACTGGTGGATGAAAGAGACCTGTAATGTGCTATTTTTTCTCAAATGGCCATTTTCTCCCTGTTGCGGGGCTGGCATACCCAGTCTCCCTTGGGGAGAGGAGAAGGCTGTTATAAGCCCTGCAGTTGAGTTTTAACGTCTGCCCTTAGCCTTAGGGCAGGATGACTTAATGGTCTCTTCAATACGGTGTAAGGTGACCAGATAGTAAGTGTGAAAAATCGGGACAGCAGTGGGCCATAATAGGCACCCATATATAAAAAAGCCATGAATATCAGGACTGTCCCTATAAAATCGGGACATCTGGTCACCATACTACAGTGGCCCTAGTGTGTGGGACTGCGTGGCCTAATGGCCAGAGTCAATATGGCTGCCCTCTATAGCCAAGTTGCGTGGCCTAATGGCCAAAGTCAATATGACTGTCCCTTCAAGTGGGGTTGAAGGGCCTAAGAGCCAGAGTGAGGGTTTTGCTGCCACCCAAGGGTGGGTGCTGGCCAAGGTAGGGGAACCCAGGCCCTCCCTACTCCAACAGGTCCCAGCCCAGGGCTCTGGTAGCAACGAGTGGATTTGCCACTAGGTGATCCGTGCGAAACATGCTGCCCTTATCCTGGCTCCACAATGAGACCAATGTCTAGTTCCCCTGGCCTACTTCCTACCCTGTCTTCCAGTGCCATAGCAGAGAGTCCTCTAGGGTTTTCAGCTGTCAAAACTCCTAACTGCTGTCGCCTCTTGGGTTTTCACAGGTAGCCAGGTATCTGCCTGGGTCTCAGAATGCCTCACCTCTAGGGCCTGGCACTGCAGCAGCTCCTGGGAAAGAGCTCAAAGTATGCATCCTCCTTCCTCAGTGATCAGCCCCGACTGAGGTGGGTTGCTCCCTTTTATACTGAGGCTCCAGTTAGAGCATGCGCAGTAGTGGCAAGGAGGCACGAGCTCCTTTGCCCAGAATATGGTGTTAATCCCTTCCTGTTCAGTGCAGAGCTGGTACAACCTGTCACACTCCCTTACACATTTTCCCGATTTGAAGGTAGAAAACTCCATCAGGTTCAATGCAGAGTTTCCTGCTCATTGTTCTGTGCACAAGGAGTGGAAGAGCAAGGTTTAGCATATTTTACACTTACATGAATGAATCTTCTAAAAATGTAGATCCAGACTGTTGGCTCTCCTCCAATCAATACATGGTACGTTTTTATCCATCTGTTCCTGTGCCAACATGGGCCTTTAATTTAAATAACTCCTCTCCTCCTCCCTGCTGTTTATCCCTCTGACATGTTTATAAAAAGCAATCGTATCTCCACTCAGCCTTTGTTTGGTCAGGCTAAACAAGCCAAGTTCCTTAAGTCTCCTCTCATTAGGTAGACGACTCTCCATTGCTCTGATCATCCTTATAGCCCTTCTCTGCACCTGCTCCAATTTGAATTCATCTTTCTTAAACAGAGGAGACCAGAATTACACATAGTATTTCCGATGAGGTCTCACCAGGGCCTTGTATAGTGGAATTAATATTTTCCTATCTCTGCTGGAAATACCTCATCTAATGCATCCTAGGATTGCATTAGCCTTTTTCACAGTGGTGGATCTGTGATCGACCAATTACACCCAGGTCTTTCTCCTCAGTCGTTGCCAATTGACATGAACCCAGATTATAGCAAAAATTCTTGCTAGTCCTTAAATGACCTTTTACTTTGCACTATTACATTTAATCTATTTCTATTACTTCAGTTTTCAAGGTCATAGAAATCATCTTGTATTGATAATACATTGACATTACATTCCAAAAATCAAGCCTTTAAATGGAAAGCATTCTGTAACTTTAATGTTACTGCTTTTCCTTTTTTAAATACTTTCTGCTGTTACAAAACTCAATGGAATTGTGACATTCCCCTAGCTTCAGTAAACACGTATTCCCTCCCCTCTCTAATAATTTTTGCAGTAAGAAGGTTCAGCCAAACTTAAACACTGAATTATATGTGCTTATGTGCAATTGCTGGACTTGTACAAGCAGGCACTTCCGGCATGCAGATCAGAAGTAGAGCTACTGTCTGCCTTATTGGAGCCTAGGAAGTTTCTGTTTACAAATCCTGGAGCCAGACCGGGGCACTGACTGGAGGCGTCAGCATGCTGTCTGCTTCCTTGCTACACTCAGCCTCTGTCTGGGTCTGTGTCAAAGAAAGAACAACATTGCTGTGCTAGCAGCAGAGGGTGGTTTAAATACAATGCACCAGGCCAGATTCCCTAATCCTTTTACAGTCCTGTTCAGAAAGATAAATTAAGGATTAATGTTCTTTTAACAAAGCCATATGCCTTCTGGTTCAGGATTCAGTCGAGTTTTAAGTCAAATCTAATGTTATGAGAACTGAACTGATTTAGTGGATGTACTGTATGGTACAATATTTATTTAAGGGCTGTCAAACGATTAAAGGAAGTACTCACAGTTTTAAATCGCACTGAATAACAGAACAACAACAACAGAATACCATTTATTTAAAGATTTTTGGATGTCTTCTACATTTTCAAATATATTGATTTCAACACCACAATACAAAGTATACAGTATTCACTTTACATTATTTATTACAAATATTTCCACTGCAAAAAGAAGAAGAAATAGTATTTTTCAGATCACCTCATATGATTATTGTGAAAGTGCAACTTACAAATGTAGATTTAATAAATATAAAATGAGAACAGTACACTATATTGTGTTGTAAATTAAATCAATATATTTGAAAATGTATAAAAATAAATCAAAATATTTATAATTAATTTAAATTGATATTCTATTGTTTAACAGTGCAATTAAAAGTGCAATTAATCGCAATTAATTTTTGTAATTGAGTTAATTTGGTTCGAGTTAATCGTTCGAATTAAATGCGATTGCAGTTCTAATTTATTTCTATATCTTTTTCTTAAATATTTGACAACAGCATGAACAAATAAAAAGAGAAAATTTAAACTACTAATCCACTCATGGAATCATGTCAGTATATAGATATACGGTGTGAATCAGTTTATGACAACTATGTCTATTAAGTTTCTGTTTCACATTCTAATTACTGGAGTCAACCGCATATTGTGTCCCCTCCCTTGGTTATAGCAAATATCCTAGTACAAAAATGTAGCTCTTCAGTGCATCAATATATTACATTCCTGTACTTACATTCAACACACAACACAACATTCCTATACTTTCTAATTTAAAGGAACATGTTACAGAGCTGTGGGTTGAATACTTATGTGACATTTCAGAAATGATTAATAATCCCTCTTCAGACAATCAGTGCTGTTTCTCTATAGAAAGCCAGAAGATGAGAAGTCTATGTTCTGACTCTGTTACTGACTCAATGCGTGACCTAGGAAGGTCACTTCACCTCTCTGTGCTTCACTTAAGCCATTTGTATAATGGGGAAAATATTACCTTACAATCACAGTCACTAGCCTTTTTCACAGCCACATCTAGGGCTTAGATGTATCTAAGTCATCTAAGGTATTCAAAAGTAGGGCGAACTCAATCAAGGCTGATTTCAGAGTACTTTTATGACTCATAGACTCATAGGTCAGAAGGGACCAATATGATCATCTAGTCTGACCTCCTGCACAAGGCAGGCCACAAAACCCTACCCATACACATTTATAACAACCCCTAACCCATGACTGAGTTATTGAAATCCTCAAAAGTGAGATTTGAAGACCTCAAGCTGCAGGGAATCGATCAGCAAGCGACCCATGCCCCACACTGCGGAGGAAGGCGAAAAACCTCCGGGGCCTCTGCCAATCTGCCCC